>WNGS01113158.1:10273206-10300374 GCA_020271785.1 Procambarus virginalis | reverse complement strand
AGGGAGGGTAGAAACAGCCTAAGCTACTCTATCTATCCTTAGGAGATGCATCTTATTGTCTCAATAAACTTACTATGTCCTATGTACTATGACAGGATATGTCCTAGTGCTAGCCCCTTCACTCTGAGGTCTCACCCCTCATATTGACTCACTGTCTTGTTTTGCTTAGGTACTCCCGCATCCACTGGAGCACCTTGCATGTTTCTCCTGTCTGCTTCTCCAGCTCATGTGTGTGTGTTTGCTATTTGTATTTACTGTTTGTGTCTGCAGAATCGACCTATTAGAACTACGATCCCCAAGAGCTATCCACTCAGCCGTGAGGCCCCCCATGTGTGTGCGCGCGCGTGTCAATATGTATCACGTGTCGGAGTCTCGTGTATCAGTATGTTGGGGAGGGACCCAAAGAAATTACTGTGCAAAATTGGGTGATGCAAGCCACAAGCGTCTGGCCTCCAGCCTCAAACAGACTGATATTCAATATTTATAGACATATTAGAGCAACTGGCAGAAACCTCCGCACAGGGCCTGGCCCGTCGCCTCGCCCACAGCCCCTATGGTCTAGTGCTCTTCATGACAGTGGGGGAGCAGCTGTTGTTGTTGTTGTTATAGATTCAGCTACTCGGAACAAGACCCAGTAGCACGGGCTATGGTGAGCCCGTAACTTACCTGGCACAGGAGCGGGGCAAGTAGCACGGGCTATGGTGAGCCCGTAGTGAACTTACCTGGCACAGGAGCGGTGCCGAGAGCAGCTGGTGCAGCGCGAGTATATAGTGACCTCCTCCAAGACATAGCGATAATAAACTAAGATTTTCAACCGTATTTCCTCTCACTCTCATCTTCTTATTCTTTTTATTCTGTAGAGACGTTGGATCCAACTCTGTCATCATATCTTCATCCCTCGTATCTCTGGGATGACCTTCGTTGTCAACTTCAATGGTTGCATAGTTATAATGGGACGTTTTTACTGTAAATCAAACATGAACGTACTGTCATGTATTATACATTCGTATATTATACATTCTCCCAGTTTAATGTGCAACAGACGAGACAACTGTCAGAATAAATGTCTGTAAAGCCATTATTGTGAATTAAACTTCATTAAGACGACAAGAATCATCGTACGCCTATCGTGTTCGAACCTACGGCTGTGATTATCGTGCATGTACACTGTGGTCATTGTAAAGAGTTGGGTTTATCTCTTGAGGCACTGTGCATGCCACAGTGAAGGACACCCGTGGTTAATATTTTATTGGTGGAAATCTTACACGTCGCCACCACCGCCAACATCATTATGTGCACTACCTATACCATCATCGCCACGTTCATTACCCTCATCTGATCACCACCACCACCACCACAACTTCCCTCACCACCACCACCACCACAACTTCCCTCACACCACCACCACCACAACTTCCCTCACCACCACCAACAACAACAGTGTGTAAGTATTCGAGAACATTTATAAATACGTTCCCAGTCACCGCATTTTCCCTGTTACCAAAGCGACGACACTCTCACCTCTCCGTCTCTACCTCTCACCCTCCTCACCCTCCGTTTCTCCCTCCATCTCTTTCTCTCCCCTCCCCCTACCTCAACCACCCTCTCTCCCTCTCTCTCTCTCCTTCTCATCTACTCCTTTCCTCATCTCAAGGTAATATTAGCAAGCCCCGAGACCCGCTCTGTGTTTATTTACGGTTTGTATATGTTATTGTGCCGGCAGAATCGAGCTATTAGCTCTTGGACCCCGCCTTTCTAATCGATCCATTTTTTCTTCTGTTATGTTGACTACATATATTTCTCGCACACACACACACACACACACACACACACACACACACACACACACACACACACACACACACACACACACACACACACACACACCTGCTCACCTGTTGATTGACGGATGAGAGGCGGGACCAAAGAGCCAGAGCTCAACCCCCGCAAGCACAATTAGGTGAGTACAATTAGGTGAGAACATACATACATACACACACACACACATCTCTACGATGCCGCAGCTGTCCAAATATAAGTAACTATTTACTGCTAGGCGAACAAGGCATCAGGTGAAAGAAACTCTGCCCATTTGTTTCTGCCTCAACCTGTGTGTATTTGAGCGTGTGTGTACTCACCTAATCACCTAATTCACCTAGTTGCGCTTGCGGGGGTTGAGCTTCGCCTCTTTGGTCCCGCCTCTCAATTGTCAACTGGTGTACGGGTTCCTGAGCCTACTGGGCTCTATCATATCTACACTTGAACCTGTGTATTGAGTCTGCCTCCAGCACATCACTGCCTAATGCATTCCATTTGTTAACACTGACACTAAAAGGTTCTCCCCTATGTGTCTGCGGCTCATTTGAGTACTACGTTCTAATCTGTGTCCCTTTGTGCCTGTACCACTCACGTTAAATAAACCTCCTTTATCTACTCTGTCAATTCCTCTGAGAATCTTTTATGTGGTGATCATGTTTCCCCTACTCTTCTTGCTACCAGTGACTTGAGGTTTATTTCTGTAGTCTCTCCTTTCAGCTCATATCCCATACCTTAGCTCGGGTATTAGTCAGGTGGCATATCTTTGAACCTTCTCCAATTTAGTCTTGTGCTTGACTAGATACGGATTCCTCGCTGAAGCTCCATACTCCAATATTGGTCTGACATACGTGGTTCTAAACGATGTGTGAATGTGTGTTCACTTATTCATGTTCGCCTATTTATGCATGCAGGATCGAGGCTCAGTTCTTGGGCCCAGCCTTTCCAGCCACCGATTGTGTAAAACAATGACTCCCGGCCTGCTTTTATTTAATACTTACTTTGAAATTACGAATGACGTTCGTTTCTATAACCTGATCGTTGAGTTCATTCCAGTTTCATACTAGCCAGGTAAACGAACGAGTTTGTTCGGTATAAACAGAGAGGTGTCTAGCAGGTGGCTAACAGGCCTTCTGTAGTTTCATTCACTCTGCCTGTCTCTCTCTCTCTTTCTCTCTTCAATATTCATCACACTTCCATTAGTTTAAATTCAAAAGCATCTCCGGGTTGTGGGATCCAGCCCATCCCCGCAAGGCATCAAGTTACACCTTACCGGTGCTAGTATCTCGTGTTTCCATCCGTCTCTTCCCTTTGTTTACACAACATGGCCACCATTATTTTCCTTTCATTTTCCAACAATATTCTGCATGAGATCTTCCATTTCCTGGCCAAGAGTCGTCCGGAGGTCTGTCTCACTCGCTCTGGACGCTGGACTCTGCACGTGGATACTCTTTTGTGTTTTATTCTCGTTTGACATTGCATTGATCTCCTCAATAATGTCGTCGCATCTTGGGTGTGTAAAATGTGCTGCTACTACTCCGCACATCCACTTCCACTTGGGCTGGTCGAAATGGCAATGGCTTTGCATCTTACTTGGTCGGCGTTCGATTCCCGATAGTCCAAGTGGTTGAGCACCGTTCCTTCCCCCCCCCTCCTCTTTCCCCCCTCCAGTATGACTCCTACAAATTCCCTGACCTATTATGCATATGTGGGGAGTGAACCAATATCCAGGTTTGTTCCAACCACAACAGTTGTTTGGATCACCCTTCTTGATGTCCGTCTGGCACTTCCTTGAACTAATTTTTTTCTTCAAATGAGCAGCCACCAACAGCGTCATTGGCAGCGTACCTTGCCAGTACTTACACTCCCATTTCGGTACTGTTCCCTCTCTCTCCCCCCGTACTCAGAATAGCCTTCACTTGTAAACGTTGTTCATCCACTAAAATACCTTTACCTGTTCTTGTGTGTGTCTCTCTCTCTCTCTTAGTGTGCTTCGTGGGATATTTGCGTGCAGCCCTGAGCATTGGCACCCTGTGTGTGCGTGACTCTAGCTCTCTCGCGTGTGTGCGTGTGTGTGTGTGTGTGTGTGTGTACATATTTTTGAGTCTACGTGAGCTCCAGGGTGAGTAAGCCGACTACCTGGCGACCACTAGGAGCCAGTCTGCCCCTTCTCCCCATTAGAGCCCCGAGAGGCGCTCTGTGCTCCCCTCTGACAAAAAAGTGACAATCTAAATTGTGGCTTTATTATACACACACACACACACACACACACATATATATATATATATATATATATATATATTATATATATATATATATATATATATATATAACGCTATGGCATCACTCCGTATTCAGTGCGATGCCACTAAGTGCCGTACAGTTGCTGTATAAGACTATTGCAAACAGTTGCGTCAGATTACGCAATTGTACCTGTACATGAACTTGAGACTAAATGTACGTCGATGTGGTGGATGGTGTGACACTGACCACGTGGATGGTGTGACACTGTCCACGTGGATGGTGTGACACTGTCCACGTGGATGGTGTGACACTGACCACGTGGATGGTGTGACACTGTCCACGTGGATGGTGTGACACTGACCACGTGGATGGTGTGACACTGTCCACGTGGATGGTGTGACACTGTCCACGTGGATGGTGTGACACTGTCCACGTGGATGGTGTGACACTGTCCACGTGGATGGTGTGACACTGACCACGTGGATGGTGTGACACTGTCCACGTGGATGGTGTGACACTGTCCACGTGGATGGTGTGACACTGTCCACGTGGATGGTGTGACACTGTCCACGTGGATGGTGTGACACTGTCCACGTGGATGGTGTGACACTGACCACGTGGATGGTGTGACACTGTCCACGTGGATGGTGTGACACTGTCCACGTGGATGGTGTGACACTGTCCACGTGGATGGTGTGACACTGTCCACATGGATGGTGTGACACTGTCCACGTGGATGGTGTGACACTGTCCACGTGGATGGTGTGACACTGACCACGTGGATGGTGTGACACTGTCCACGTGGATGGTGTGACACTGACCACGTGGATGGTGTGACATTGACCACGTGGATGGTGTGACACTGACCACGTGGATGGTGTGACACTGACACGTGGATGGTGGGACACTGACCACGTGGATGGTGTGACACTGTCCACGTGGATGGTGTGACACTGACCACGTGGATGGTGTGACACTGACCACGTGGATGGTGTGACACTGACCACGTGGATGGTGTGACACTGACCACGTGGATGGTGTGACACTGTCCACGTGGATGGTGTGACACTGACCACGTGGATGGTGTGACACTGACCACGTGGATGGTGTGACACTGACCACGTGGATGGGTGACACTGACCACGTGGATGGTGTGACACTGACCGTGGATGGTGTGACACTGTCCACGTGGATGGTGTGACACTGTCCACGTGGATGGTGTGACGCTGACCACGTGGATGGTGTGACACTGTCCACGTGGATGGTGTGACACTGTCCACGTGGATGGTGTGACGCTGACCACGTGGATGGTGTGACGCTGACCACGTGGATGGTGTGACACTGTCCACGTGGATGGTGTGACACTGTCCACGTGGATGGTGTGACGCTGACCACGTGGATGGTGTGACACTGTCCACGTGGATGGTGTGACACTGTCCACGTGGATGGTGTGACGCTGACCACATGGCTGAGTATAACAAGAGAGCAGTGTGACTCCTCCCTCTCACCAATACTTCCCCAAGGTTTCCACCGCATTAAACAACTTTCAACCTTGACTGTTTCTCTCTATAAACAATTTCAAACAGTGAGCCCCATTTCCGGATGAAAGCTATTTTGGCACCGAATGTTTTTTTTTTTTTTTTAGTCGTACTGGCTTTTGTGTAAACACTCACACGTGTAAGTTTCTACATATGTAGTGTGGTGTATGCACGTTGCAGAGATAGACAGACAGAGATAAATAATCAATAGATATGGGAGAAAATAGGTCGGGTCAGTACTTAAACAACCGATGGCTGAAAGGCGGAGTTCAAGAACTAACAACTCCATCCTAAAGGCACAATAACAACTACACACACACACACACACACACACACACACCACACACACACCACCACACACACCACACACACACACAACACTAAATTCATCATATGTATTGAAGAGCACAAAAAATATTATGCAATCTAGTTAGAGTCTTTAATGTGTGTTAGCGAATGGGGAACTGCCAGAAACCTGAAAGACTACAGACGTGGGGCACATGTATAAGAATGGAAAGAGAGGGGTGTGAGGCCATAATCTCCAGACCTGCGTCACTGACTTGTATACCTTCAGAATGTTGAAGATAGTCTTCAGAAAGATGTTCGAAGCCCATCAGTAGAGGACTAACATTATATCTGAAATAGCATGGTATTAGAAAGGAAAAGGCATCCCTTATGAACTCGATCAAGTTCAACGACAATTGTCAAAATTCGTCAGGTGACAAAGGATAGACTGCATCTTTCTAGACTGCCGAAAGCCTTTGACATTGCTCCGCCGCCACAAAAGGTATAAAACATGCCGGAAAACCAAGCAAATGAAACTAAGTAATTATCAAAGAAGGCACTAAGCCGCTGATAAAAACTATTAAGATCAGGACTTAATTAGGGAGTGTCTGACAACTGGGAAACAGAAAGTTATAGTGAAAGACGAAGCCTCCGGATGACGAAAAGTAGCAAAAGGGAAGTCCCACCAGGCTCTGTTCTGAACCAATACTGATTCCTGTAAGTAGACTCAGGGAGAAGAGAGGATCGTCCACGTAAGAGTATGCAGATGACACTAAACTGGTGAGATGGGTGAGGGCTGATTAACCCCACATGATACTCGAGAAGCTCCTAGACACTCGGTAGGAACATATAGCTAATAGAATGTAATCCCCCTTAACATAAAATAACGAGGTATGGGACAGGAGATCAGGAGGTGGTGATGGGAAGAGAAGTCTCCCGACGAGGAGAAGTTAGCGAGCAGCAGATGAAGTTGTACACTTACAGCAACTTTAATCACACATCATATAACCATGGATGCTTAGGCTCTGTAACCACCGAACCAACAGTCCTTCAAACCTCGCCAGAGACAAGAATCCTACAAGATAGCATTATAATCCTCGCCAGAGATAAGAATCCTGCATTCGAATCCTCGCAGAGATAGGAAATCCTGCTTTTGTAACCTCGCCAGAGATAGGAATCCTGCTTTTATAACCTCGCCAGTGATAAGAATCTTGGAAGACAGTTAAAAACCTCGCCAGATCCCGCTTTGATTAGACACAACATAGAAAAACACATAATGAGCATGACCTCCATTGGAATGTATAAATTTTAGTAAAAAATAATGCTACGTAAATCTTATCTTTGCATTTCGTTCCATTCATGGACTCCTTTACCTGGAATTGATTCCTATTACTGGAAAACCTGCAAGCTTTCGCTATTCCAGAGCATCAGCCAAAAAAATTCTATAAAAATAGAAGGTTGTCCTTCAGTAAGTTGTCATAGTGATACATTGATGCTCTATGGAGATGACCCCGTGATAGTCCCTGAGCCCCAGTGATCTTTGTGATACAAGTGAACTTTGGATGTGGGAGAGGCGTGAGTGTGTGTGTTGTCTATGTGTATATGTGTCTGTGTGTGCGTGCGTGCGTTCTTGTGTGTGGGTGTGTGTAGGCTGGCAGGATTACCATTGGTTACCCACCTACGCTCATCTGTTCATTGTTCACTCACGGCAAACAAGTGCTGTGCCATTTAGATATTGGTGAAACAAGCGTGTGTGTTAGAGCTGACTATACGCAAGTTAAAACAAGTCGGACATTGTATGTTTTGTTTGCGTTTTGTATGACCCTTTCGTGATGACTGTGATGTTCTCGGGGGATTAATATAAGTAATATACTACAATAANGATGGATGGTTGCTGGATGAGGAATGGTTGTTGGATGAAGAATCTGGTTTACTCGGCATCTCAGTTCTTAAAAAAAGATTCCCCCTCACTTTAGAAGCCACAGTCTTAAGTTAAATTACAGAATAATCTTCCTCAAAAATTTAATGATTAATCTCAGATGTTTGTATAAAGTAAAATGTTCTTGCCTCATACCTCACAACTCTCTTGAGACCCGTAATAAACCTGTCGCTCAGAAATAAGAGCACCTAAAACAACTATTGGTGGAACGTACACAAATTTGCTGTTGCATCCAAAATAAACCAAGTTTTGAACACTCAATGTTTGTGGAGACTGTCAACTAATGTCACGTGAAGGAAGGCAACAACGAAACCGAAACTTTTCTAGACCCAGTCAGGCCTTTATTTTCTAAATTTAGGCCTAAGGTGGCCTAAAGGTTTGGCCTAGGATTGCTAAATTTTGGTTTTGGACAGGTTAGGGGTAGACTGTACAGTTACTGTTCCTCTCTTTTTGGAGTGCAATTTGGAGTATTGCAATAGTTGGCAACGTTATCCTTTTTTATGTACAACAGTCCATTTTCTTTTTTATATTTCATCAATAGCTGCTATAAGTGCCATATTTTGTAATAATGTGATTTTCACAATATGTCTCTCTCTGTAATACATCTTGTTGCAGTCTTTGCAAGGGATCTTATAAACATCTGAGCATTCATCATTAACAAGTGGTTGGGCACCATTCCTTTCCCCCGTCCCATCCCAAATCCTTATCCTGACCCCTTCCAAGTGCTATATAGTCGTAAGGACTTGGCACTTCCTCCTCATAGTTCCCTTCAACATTAGCTTCTCTCTGAGAGACATGAATAATTGATAAGAAACTAGTAAACAATGCAGACGTCGACGGTCACGTCCACAGCCAACAGTGCCAGCATCAAAACAACAGTCTATCAATATGATGCACTTAAAAGCTCTTTAACCTATTGATATAATCAGAAAAAAAATCACAAGGACACGCATCTGCTTTATAATGACCTCACACAGGGACGAACAGTACCAAGTTATTCTCTGGCGACAATGGACCGCTCAGACAACACTGCCAGCCATTAGAGCCACAATCGGACTCTATTTAGCGCCGAGGACCAAGGCTGACACATCAGAGTTCTCAGGGCTACGCCGAGGGCAAAGGGTACGCCATGGCAAGACAATATGGTACATTGTGGAGAGAATAATAGGCTACACTATGACAGGAAGAATAGGGGTACACAGTAGCAGGAAAAATATGGGAGACCGTTGAGGGAACAATAGGGTATAGAAGCTTCCACTGTAGAAGCTGCCCCACTACGGTGGCTATCCCAATATGGTGACTGTCCCAATATGGTGACTGTCCCAATATGGTGACTGTCCCAATATGGTGACTGTCCCAATGTGGTGACTGTCCCAATGTGGTGACTGTCCCATGCTCGTATCGAGACTAATGCTGTCTGCTACTATTTTCCCGGGACATTCATTTCACCTTTTTTTTAACTGAAGTGTTGGCCACAACATCGTGTAAGGAGGAGGATAGAGTGGGCAAATCAAAAGGCTGTTTTTCTTAAGTAATTTAATTAATAAACATATAAGAACAACATCGGGTGTCTTCTCGTCCAGCTGGTAACCAAGAGATGAACATACTAAACAATCACTCACATCAACACCTTGAGACTTAGCTGTACATTATTACGTAAACAGATCATAATCATAATCTCAAATGACATGTTGGCACAGCCATTCGCATCGTTGGTAAATAATGCATTATAAATAGTGCCCCTAAACATAGTAGAGAGGACACACACACACACACGGCGGAGAAGAAGTAGGCGGAGACTTTTTCCTTCAGAGGTTATTTGATCAGGCGGTGTCATACCATCCTTGAGAGAGAGAGAGATGCCCACGAGCGCCCTGCCGCGGCGTGTATTGACCAGGGTTCTCTATCGCGGTCCCGGCCACGGTGGAAGGTCATCATCCCAAGTCGTGAGGAACTGACCTTCACGCTGGGGTCACATCCCCAGCGGCGTCTGTGTCAGAAACATCATCTGCGTCGGACACATAACCTGCGTCAGACGCCTTTCGTGCGTCAGTCACAGCTGCTTCAGTTACAGATTCTGCATCAAAGGAAAACCGGACGCGTTTCTTGCCAACCGGTTGTGGCTGTACGTCTTCGTCATGCAGATGAGAACGTAGAAGTTCAATCAGCTTAATTTCCATTCGAGTGAATAGAGATTTTGTACTGTTTGACAAAAGTTTTGATAATTTTCCGTCTTTCTTGATATTGGATGATTCCAAGTCATCGACGAGCCAGTGATCAGAGAGGTACTTGAACACCTCCCTCACACCTGTGCGTTTCTCAGGTTTGGGCTCCAGCAGGCGTCGCAGGAGGCGAAGAAGACGAGGAGTGAAGCAGGTGAAGCGTAGCGGCACCTTGGTGGTCTTACGCTTGAGCCAGGCCACCCACGAGTTGTAGTGACGGTCAGTGATGTCGGCCGAGGACCACGGATATGACCCCGTCAGGCACAGGAAGATGAGGATGCCAAGCTGCCAGGCGTCCTGGCCGCTGTGGACGTGGTAACCCTCGTTGTACACGGTCACACTAACTTCTGGTGGCGCCCAAGGGGACCGAACCTTCAGCTTCTTCACCAGGGCTCCCACCTCCTGTGTGCTGCCGAAGTCTCCAAGCTTGACGCGGGAGAGCTCTCGGTCGAACACCAAGATGTTTTCTAAACAAACATCGCGATGAACCAAGTCTCTCTGGTGCATGAACTCCAGAGCTTGGGCAACTTGCTCTCCCACGCGCTTTGTTCGTGTTTCTCCCAGGCCGCCGCGCCTCACGTATTTGGACAGATTGCTGAGAGGCGCCAATTCTTGCGTGAAGGCATACGAAGTGCCGGTCTCGAAAGGTTCATCAAAACATTTGACGATATTATGGTGGGAACTTAGAAGGAGGTTATAGTTGAACTCCCTGAGGAAATCTTTCTTCTTGGTGGCGTCCTTGTGAAGACACTTGAGAGCGACGCAGGAGGCCCCAGGCTGGAGTGGTCTGGCGCTGAAGACCTGGACGCCGTTGCTCTTCGCCAGGAGTCTCACGTCAGAGTACTGTCGCTCCACCTCCACCCTCGGCAGCTCTGCCGTCTTCATGCTCTGGACACTCCCACTCCTGTTGACCTCACACATCTCTGTAAACACGAAACACATACTAGTTATTTGTGTATTAAACAACTCGCCGTGTAATGTAAAACCAGTATTTTCTTTGATCAAGTTAGAGAAATAAGCATAAACCTACTCTTACCATTGAGCAAATGAAAATGCTATCATAACTGATATTTTTCCTCCGATTCAGAGACAGTGCGAAATTTCATATAAATACTTACTTGGTGTTGGTGTCGACAAAATTTAACTGTTGAAGTCCTCAGTTTTCACCAAGACAACAGGAAAGTGAGCACTGGCCGTGCACCGTCTTCAGACTAGTGCAAAAGGATGTAGTTGCTGTACTCCCTCGGAGGTTCACCAATACGATTACTCCACACGGTACAAGTTGGTACTTATCTTCAGGGCGGTTGGGTTCCGTCTGTGGTCTTGGTAGCGACCTGCCGGGCTTTTATGCCTGCCTATCGTGACGTCATGGGCGAGGCCACCTAACGAAACTCTCAAGACAAAAGGCGCTTCCTCTAAACTCTCCTTCACACCACCGCGCTCTTCTGGCAACACTTCGGGGAACCCGTCCGCTATGAGGAAAAACTCAAGGATGGACACTATGGCGGGGCATTTTGTATTTAAAGCACCATTATTTTATTCCAGCTTTTTTTTAGAGTTTTCATTGGTCTTTTTTTTTAATCTAGTGAAAAGCATTCGCATTTATCAGTTATGTTTTTATAATTTACGTTATTTGGCATTTGGGTTTGTAAACAAAGGGAGAAGTGAGAGCGATTAATGTGTGGTGTTGCAGGGCGGACTGGTGCCAGGGAGCCCAGTTCTTGGTAGTTGTAGTATTACTGGTGCTGTGCCGTACCCCCTCTCCCCCCCAGCACTCCCCTTCCGCACACACACACATCTTCCTCTCTCTCTCTCTCTATCTCTCTCTCTCTCTCTCTCTCTNTAGTGTTGGCAGCCCTGCAGGTACAGCCAGGTAGTTTTTGGCCGCCCTGCAGGTACACCAGGTAGTGTTGGCCGCCCTGCAGGTACACCAGGTAGTATTGCCGCACTGCAGGTACACCAGGTAGTGTTGGCAGCCCTACAGATTCACCAGGTAGTGTTGGCAGCCCTGCAGGTTCACCAGGTAGTGTTGACCGCACTGCAGGTACACCAGGTAGTGTTGGCGCACTGCAGGTATACCAGGTAGTGTTGGCCGCCCTGCAGGTTCACCAGGTAGTGTTGTGGCAGCCCTGCAGGTATACCAGGTAGTGTTGGCCGCCCTGCCAGGTTCACCAGGTAGTGTTGGCAGCTCTGTAGGTTCACCAGGTAGTGTTGGCAGCTCTGTAGGTTCACCAGGTAGTGTTGGCAGCCCTGCAGGTTCACCAGGTAGTGTTGGCAGCCCTGTAGCTTCGCCAGGTAGTGTTGGCAGCCCTGTAGGTTCACCAGGTAGTGTTGGCAGCCCTGCAGGTTCACCAGGTAGTGTTGGCAGCCCTGCAGGTTCACCAGGTAGTGTTGGCAGCCCTGCAGGTTCACCAGGTAGTGTTGGCAGCCCTGCAGATTCACCAGGTAGTGTTGGCAGCCCTGCAGATTCACCAGGTAGTGTTGGCAGCCCTGTAGGTTCACCACATAGTGTTGGCAGCCCTGTAGGTTCACCAGGTAGTGTTGGCAGCCCTATAGGTTCATCAGGTAGTGTTGGCAGCCCTGTAGGATCACCAGGTAGTATTGGCAGCCCTACATAGAAAGCCATGCCTGTATATATCTCTGTATATATATATATATATATATATATATATATATATATATATATATATATATATATATATATATATATATTTGTATATATATATATCCCCCTGCCTGCTTGCGCACCTTCCTGTCTACCCGCATATCTCTCTGTCTTCCTACCAATCTGTCTACCTGCTTAATTACCTGCCATCCAATCTGCCTTCATGTGAACGCCTCTCCCTTCATCTCTCACTACACACCTGTCTCTGCTTCTCTCTCTCTCTACCCTTCCCTCACTACACACCTGTCTCTGCTTCTCTCTCTCTACCCTTCCCTCACTACACACCTGTCTCTCCCTCTCTCTCTCTAACCTTTTCCAAACACACCTGTCTCCCTCTATCCTTTCCGTCCTTCATGTCTGTCTTCATATATTCTTTCCTCCCTACATACCTGCCTCCCTCTACATGCCTGTCTCCCTCTATATACCTGCCTCCCTCTACATGTCTGTCTCCCTCTATATACCTGCCTCCCTCTATATACCTGCCTCCCTCTATATTCCTGTCTCCGTCTACATACGTACCTCCCGCCATCCATCCCTCACGCCCCTCCAGCAGTATTCACACAGAATATTGTCATTACCGAGAGACCTTTCTTGAACGTCTCATTAGAATTCACTGCATACTGTAGCCTGGTCGCGAGGGGCACTGGCCTGGTCGTGAGGGGCACTGGCCTGGTCGTGGGAGGCACTGCCTTGGTCGTGAGGGGCACTGGCCTGGCTGTGGGAGGCACTGGCCTGGTCGTGAGGGGCACTGGCCTGGTTGTGAGGGGCACTGGCCTGGTCGTGAGGGGCACTGGCCTGGCTGTGGGAGGCACTGGCCTGGTCGTGAGGGGCACTGGCCTGGTTGTGAGGGGCACTGGCCTGGTCGTGGGAGGCACTGGCCTGGTCGTGAGGGGCACTGGCCTGGTCGTGGGAGGCACTGGCCTGGTTGTGAGGGGCACTGGCCTGGTCGTGGAGGCACTGGCCTGGTCGTGAGGGGCACTGGCCTGGTCGTGGGAGGCACTGGCCTGGTTGTGAGGGGCACTGGCCTGGTCGTGGGAGGCACTGGCCTGGTCGTGGGAGGCACTGGCCTGGTCGTGGGAGGCACTGGCCTGGTCATGGGAGGCACTGGCCTGGTCGTGGGAGGCACTGGCCTGGTCGTGGGAGGCACTGGCCTGGCCGTGGGAGGCACTGGCCTGGCCGTGGGAGGCACTGGCCTGGTTGTGGGAGGCACTGGCCTGGTTGTGAGGGGCACTGGCCTGGTCGTGGGAGGCACTGGCCTGGTTGTGAGGGGCACTGGCCTGGCCGTGGGAGGCACTGGCCTGGTTGTGAGGGGCACTGGCCTGGTCGTGGGAGGCACTGGCCTGGTCGTGGGAGGCACTGGCCTGGTCGTGGGAGGCACTGGCCTGGTCGTGGGAGGCACTGGCCTGGTCGTGGGAGGCACTGGCCTGGTCGTGAGGGGCACTGGCCTGGTCGTGAGGGGCACTGGCCTGGTAGTGGGAGGCACTGGCCTGGTCGTGAGGGGCACTGGCCTGGTCGTGAGGGCACTGGCCTGGTCGTGAGGGGCACTGGCCTGGTCGTGAGGGGCACTGGCCTGGTCGTGGGAGGCACTGGCCTGGTCGTGGGAGGCACTGGCCTGGTCGTGGAAGGCCTCCGCACTGATGCCTGAGAGGTGAGTGCCAAGGGGTCAACGAATGGTGGCTCGGGTGTGCCAACTGAACGCACGTGACAGGTGACTTGAGAGAGACAGACACATGGTCCATGAATGGCATCTTTGGGTGCCAGCAACGTCATCATTAATGACCGCCTGGAAATACTAGGCACAGATCTAAGAGAGGCATTCAAGAGTTAAAGTCAGGCTCTACTCTCTCTCTCCTCTCTCTCTCTCTCTCTCTCTCTCTCTCTCTCTCTCTCTCTCTCTCGCTCTTTCTCTCTCTCTCTCATATGAACACATCTCATTTAAAAGAAATCTAAGATTAATATTTAGTATAAACAGCTTTGTGAGAGTGGGAAACTGCCGTAAATAGAATGCATTAACGATCGCCTGGGATCTCTGCCTAGTATTCCAAGGCGATCATTAGGCCACTGCAAGCCACATATCGTCCTGCTTCACGATTAAACTCCAAGCTTTAGAGTCGTCTGACACACACCCTCATAAGCCGCTGTGTCCTCGCTGGTGTAAGGTCAACCACGTTATAACAGGGGTCGCAGTCCTGATGACCTTTTAACCCCCTCTGTGACTGCGGAGTTTAATGCCTCCCACTACAGTCAATAGAATCAAAGCTCTGAGCGAAGGCGTCGCGCCAGACTGGACGAGCAGTTTACACCTCACAGTCGTGTGTGTGTGTGACATCCATCTGCTTTTTGTCTGTGTCCCCTTATTACCTTTTGTGTCCCCTTATTACCTTTTGTGTCCCCTTATTACCTTTTGTGTCCCCCTTATTACCTTTTGTGTCCCCCTTATTACCTTTTGTGTCCCCCCTATTACCTTTAGTGTCCCCCTTATTACCTTTTGTGTCCCCCTTATTACCTTTTGTGTCCCCCTTATTACCTTTTGTGTCCCCCTTATTACCTTTTGTGTCCCCCTTATTACCTTTTGTGTCCCCCTTATTACCTTTTGTGCCCCCTTATTACCTTTTGTGTCCCCCTTATTACCTTTTGTGTCCCCCTTATTACCTTTTGTGTCCCCCTTATTACCTTTTGTGTCCCCCTTATTACCTTTTGTGTCCCCCTTATTACCTTTTGTGTCCCCCTTATTACCTTTTGTGTCCCCCTTATTACCTTTAGTGTCCCCTTATTACCTTTTGTGTCCCCCTTATTACCTTTTGTGTCCCCCTTATTACCTTTTGTGTCCCCCTTATTACCTTTAGTGTCCCCCTTATTACCTTTTGTGTCCCCCTTATTACCTTTAGTGTCCCCTTATTACCTTTTGTGTCCCCCTAATTACCTTTTGTGCCCCTTATTACCTTTTGTGTCCCCCTTATTACCTTTAGTGTCCCCTTATTACCTTTTGTGTCCCCCTAATTACCTTTTGTGCCCCCTTATTACCTTTTGTGTCCCCCTTATTACCTTTTGTGCCCCCTTATTACCTTTTGTGTCCCCCTAATTACCTTTTGTGTCCCCCTTATTACCTTTTGTGTCCCCCTAATTACCTTTTGTGTTCCCTTATCACATTTTCTAATAGTTTAGTCGTTGTGTTTCTTCCATTCTCAACTATATCCCTCCATCACTGGTGATTGTCTGGTACTATATACCAATTGTTAGGGATATGAGTATAGGATGGGAGCTGGGATATGGGAACAGGATAGGAGCTGGGATATGAGGACGGACGCAAGTGTAGTGACCAACTACTAGAAACATTAAAAAACTGCAAGAGGCCTATTGGTCCACTGAAACCATATTAAACATGAAGGGCAAATAACTTTTAGCATATCATGGTCCACTGGCTAAGGCGCGCGTGTGGGGGGGGGGTAGGGAGGGGTCACCTAGGACGCTGGCTCAATCCTATGGTCCTGCCTCAAAGCTTTTCTCATATTAAGCATACGTCCATGTGCACCGTAAGTCGTCGTCAGTCTCAGTGGCTAGCCCGTCTCCTTCTTCCAGAGAGACTTGATAACCTTGCAAGACTACTCATCTCCAACCTCCATCTGCTATCACTGGTTCTGTTAGTCCACCAGTAGTCATCACGGGAGAGATGTCCGAGGCTCTCAAGGTTCTCCACTTGTCCTACATTGAGTAATAATGACCAGGGCCAACCTGAGATCAGGGCGTCACAACTCAAGACGTTCATCCAGACACAGTGCTTCATTCTTGTTGTTTATATAAGCTCGCTTCATCAGCGATCATCTATTTCTCGCCTCATGGAAAATAGATGTATACAAAAATTATGTTTTCAACTTAAAATTTTGCCTTATTGGACTATGACCTAAATAAAGTACAATATTCCGTTATATATACAAAAACATAGACTAATTTCTAGAGCGAGTCTTCAAAGTGAGCTGATTAAAGAAAATATATATCATAGCGTCGAGATTCGTGTAGCATGCTTAACACTACAGTCTTAGAAAACACAAGCTCTTGCTTAATAGAGACAAATTTTTACCCGATCTGAATCAGTGGTCCATATCCACATGCCAACAATCTCCTCGACCTTGGCCACACTGACCTCCACCAGTGCCACACTGACCTCCGTCCACAGCGGACTTCATACGCAGCCGCTAAAGCATGTGAGGAACAATGAAACGCCTCTCTCTCTTACAAGGCCAACACACCGCTCTTGAATACATATAACACGGCTGTCTTGAAGTTGCTCGCCCGACACATTTCTGTCTCTGACCTTCCTTCTTTCGCCACAAGTGACGAGAGAGTCATTTTGGCTATTGTACAGTGGCTGTGAGGAGGTCCGCGCGTCGCGCTGCCTATCTGTCTGCCTGTCTGTCTGCTTGGCTTCCTGTCTACATGCCTGTCTTCCTATCTGCCTGCCTGGCTTTAATGACTGCCTGGTTGCTTGGTTTCCTACCTGCCTAGCTTTCTGTCTACCTGGATGCCTGCCTGGCTTACTGTCTATTTAGCTGCCTGCACGGCTTCCTGTCTGCCTAACAGTCCAACTGTCACTTACGTATACCACTCTGAATACGTAAGTTTATCCCCTGTCAGGGCTTTTGGCCTTAGTTACGATGCGTTCTCTTCCCAGCGGCTGTTCGTGTGTTTGGAGGTCCAAGCTGTCAAGCTGGCCAGCAACCACCAAGCTTAAGCACTGTAATTCAGTCTCTCTCTCTCTCTCTCTCTCTCTCTCTCTCTCTCTCTCTCTCTCTCTCTCTCTCTCTCTCTCTCTCTCTCTCTCTCTCCTTTATTATCTTTCTATCCATCATTCTTGGAACATCCCTGGCCTACTGACCTTGCCAAGGTTTCCCAGTACGGTTGGCGCGCCTCAAACACGCACACAAAAACACCCACACACGCACCTGGTCCCACCCCCACACATTTACACGCACGCACGCACACACACACACACACACACACCACACACACACACACACACACACACACACACACACACACACACATACACAGACGTTAACCCGTGTGAGTTAGTGAAATGGGGTTGTGGAATAAACATCTGTGATCTTTTCTGCTTTATTATACAAGTGAGCGTATTCGGGCAACGTGTATACAGAGTGCGTGGCCACGTAGGTAGCTTCCATGTGTGTGTGTGTGTGTGTGTGTGTGTGTGTGTGTGTGTGTGTGTGTGTGTGTGTGTGTGTGGTGTGTGTGTGTGTGTGTATATTCTTAGGGAACACAAGCTCTTGCTTAATAGAGACAAATTTTTACCAGATCTGAATCAGTGGTCCATATCCACATGCCAACAATTGCAATTGTTGCAAAAAAATCAATTGCAGTGCGTTGCACTGCAATTGATAAAAATTGTTGCTGTCGTTGTTTCAGTGTTGCTCCTATTGTTGCAGTTATCGTCTATTGTTAGTGTTGGTGTCACTCCTCCTTTACTTTATTCTCTATATTAGGATTTATGTTGCTTTTCTTGCAAATTTTTTCGTAGCTGCTGTCGTTGCTTTAACAATTAACCCACTTCTTGGCACCTGTCACCTCGGCCTAGATCTCCTCCCCCCCTCCCCACCCCCCAACATTTTCTTAAGATATATCTGGCCGGAGGCCGTGTAAGGGTTCATTAAACATTAGTACACTAACGCCAAGCTGTGCGCTGGCTTTTGTTTCCCGTATAAATAATCGCTAGTTGCCCGTAGCCGCCTGGCGAAGGTGAACTCGTCTCGCTCACCCTATAAAAGGCCCTAGATGGCGGTGGAAGACTTTACGGGTTACTCGTGTCTGTGCCACCTCTTGGGTGGCTTAATCTTCATCAGTCGGTGGAGGACTCGCGACAGTGCGTCAAGAGAGAGCTTACCATAAGAGGTGACTGTGAGTGGATAGTCTGGCGAAAGTCTGAGTCAGTGAAACAAAGCCATTACGGGTACTGGACGACATGTGACGTGTTCTGTCAGCCTTCGGAATGATAAATGTGCCGTTTAGATGAAGTTTGTGAGTGTGTGTTTTGAACTTTGTGGAATATGGTGTGGTCGGGACGCTGACTTCTTATAGTTATCCGCTTACCTTGTGTTGTTAAACTTGCTTGACTTATGTGTGTGTGTGTGTGTGTGTGTGTGTGTGTGTGTGTGTGTGTGTGTGTGTGTGTGTGTGTGTGTGTGTGTGTTTGTGTGTGTGTGTGTGTGTGAAGTAACACTTGTCAGCAACACTGCTACACACACACACACACAAAGGACAAATAGATTAGTTAGAAAGGCGGGGTCCAAGAGCTAATTACTCGATCTTGCAGACACAAATAGTAGATACACACACACACTTATACAAAACCTGTTCAGTCGTCTGCCAGTGAGTACTAGAAACATTAGAATATAATTATTGACTTTCAATATTTGTGTTGCAGTTCCAACGGCTCATAAAGAGTGCAATTAGTTAAATACACAGGAAATTATAGAGAGGAAAAGATTGGTCTTCAGACACAGCTCCGCCTACCTCAATACCAAGAAGACTCTGGCACTGGTTGGCACTCTACACCCACCAGTGACATGTGCCACGTATTCACTCTCCTTCGTTTCCTCCCACAAATTTTCGCTGGCCTCGTTTTTGACCTTGATGTGATAACTCTGAGAAGTCTCGAAAGAAAGTGATAAATCTTATTGATATTTAGTCTTTACATTATTCCATTATCTATTATAGAGTGCTCACGAACCTCTTGCATGAACGCAGTGACTACGGACACAGGAGAATATCAGGAACGAAGCGTAAAAAGGGAAGTCAAAATATTGCTCATCTCACGATTTGGCATTTCTTATAATGTTGGCAGAGAGTGCGTGCATTACGTGGTAGTTGTCAGTGTGTGGAGGAGGTTAGCAGTTGCTGGTACAGGTGAAGTCACCAGTGACGTCACGAGAAGCGAGGATATAACCTGGGCAGGTCGGAGCCAACACCACACAACGACCTAGACCACACTCCAAGCAAGTCGTCACTGTGTGGATTATCCGTCCTGGTGGACCTCCGTTGACAGTGCAGACCTCACACACTTGTGGGTTACAGGCCCCAAACTTGTGTATTACAAGGCCTCAGGCTTTCGTTTTAACCACCCCCCTCCCAAGACTTGCGGATTACAGGCTTCAGAATTGTGTTGTGCAGGCCTCAGACAAGTGCTTTACAGTGCATACCGCCGTTACATAAACATGTCTTGCCAGTATACGAGCTTGAGCAGAAGGGGCTCTACAGGCACTCTCTCGAGTAAGTACCTTCTTACTGACTGCCCACACGTACAGTCTTCATTCAAGTTTGTTAATCTTGCAATTTGTTATTTGTTTTACCTTCATTCGTCCATAATCTAATGTTTTATTTACCTGCAGATGTGTCTCGGAGCAGCAGTACGTCAAGCTTCCACGACATCAAAATGTTGGAGCTACCGCGACTAGAAGTGGACCGTCAGTTCTACGACGTCCGGCTCCTGGCGTCCGGCTGGTACACCAAAATTTTTGTAGCCAGACACCGGAAGGCTGATGACAGGGTTGTCCTCAAGTGTGTTCAGAAAGGCACCACGAAAAAAGAAGATTTCTTCCGTGAGTTTCACTACAATTACTACCTGAGTCCACACCCCAATATCATCAAGAGCTTTCATGTGCCCTTTGATACTCACAATTCCTACGTATTCGCCCAAGAGCTAGCACCAGAGGGTGACTTGTCGCAGTTCGTGAGGAGAGGAGGTCTTGGAGAAAAGCTGACGAAGTTAGTGGCAGAGCAGGTTGCCTTCGCTCTAGAGTTCGTGCACAGCAAAGACCTCGTTCACCGCGATGTTACTCCTGACAACATCCTCATCTTCGACCGCGAAATGGCACGAGTGAAACTGGGTGACTTCGGCAACACACAGCGGGAGGGAGCCTTCGTGAAGCAAGCTAACATCCGAGTACCGTGGGTTCCACCAGAGGTGAGAGAGGTTGTCTACAACGAGGGTTACCACGTCCACAGCGGCCAGGACGCCTGGCAGCTTGGCATCCTCATCTTCCTGTGCCTGACGGGGTCACATCCGTGGTCATCGGCCGACATCACTGACCGTCACTACAACTCGTGGGTGGCCTGGCTCAAGCGTAAGACCACCAAGGTGCCACTACGCTTCACCTGCTTCACTCCTCGTCTTCTTCGCCTCCTGCGACGCCTGCTGGAGCCCAAACCTGAGAAACGTGCGGGCGTGAAGGAGGTGTACAAGTACCTCTCTGATCCCTGGCTTGTGAAGGGTATAGATCCTTATGATATTTCGTTTGACGACACCCCATCAGACACCTTGGAAACCACTAGTAATTCCATGTTTAAGGACGCAGAGAAGAAGATAGCTGAGCTCCTCCGCTCTTATGTACGTCACCCAGAACCTTGCAGACCAACCAAACACCCGAAACGTGTTCGCTTTGCCCTCGAGATCGACGCTGTGTCAGATAGTGCGGCTTATCCGTGAGGACATGTGCGTCTTCACTGAAAATTCATTGCTCATTCCTTTCTAACAGCCAGCACTTTGTGATTTAAGATGCTAGGCTGTTTCTTGATAGCCAGCTCTTGATCATTTAAGGTGCCAAGCAACTTCACCCACATCAATTGTTAGTGAAGAGAGTGCAATTGGAAAAACGTGGCCCTTTGCTAATAGTGACCTAAAACCACCTGAGCCCTGGTTGAGACTCATCTAAGACCTCGTCTTGTATGACAAGACGAAGCCAACTTGATCTCTGGTTGATGATAACCTGAAAGGAGCAAGTATTCACGTAGGCTTCTCACCAAGGAACCTGACTCGTGTGCGGTAATCCCGCTAGAACATGAATCTGGACCTTTCGGGAGGATATCTGGGGCCATAGAGCCCTTAGCTGATATTTTAGGGATTTGTAATCCTTAATATATACTCAATTTCCCCTGAATGTTAATTGGTGTTTCAGGAAGGGAAGGAGAAAATGTAAAACGTCCTTCGCCCTAACTGAAACCGAATATATTTTATACGTTTTATAACATGATATTACTATTTCGTACTTTTATAAAGCTTTTCGTTGCCAACAAAATAAAAAAAGACAGTTCTGCAATTGTTAAAATATCATGAAAACGCCTCAACTCATTGATAGCACTACCTTGATGTGTTAATTCCCAGGTTTGTGGATTGTTAATTTTCTAATGAACATTGTGAGATGAACGTTATGCAATATCTGGAGGTGACTGGAAGATGGTATAAAAAATCAATTAAATAAATTATACTGTTTATCATTACTGTTCTCAATCATCCTTTTTTTTTTTGCTTAGTTCGCTTAGAAACAGAAGAGTAAATCTTTTAAGTTCATTGTGGTAAAGCAGACACCTAGAAGTAGATAAAACAAGAATGTAATATTAGATTACATATAGTTCCTAGGCAAGAATGAACATTCTGAAAGTATGCTATGATTCCTAGACAAAAAATAAACAATCTTTAAGAAATGCTATTTATTATCTAAAGACAGACCAAATAATGTAATAGAAAATATTACCTTGTTGGTTTAATATGCGAAAATAACTTGAAATAAATTCGAAACTTCCATAAACACTTTTTATTATTATTACATGTTTTTACTTTTGCTTCAAGAGATATTTGGCTGCAGGTTAATGTTAGGGAAATTAGAAACCAATTGACCAATTAGAACCGGCCGTAACAATGGCCAGAATGTTGGAATCTCATTTTTCCTAGTTAATTTTCTTTCAACTTCAAACTCCATTTTAAGGCTCAAAGTTCGAGCATTTCTTATCAGTCCTACATTTTATACGCAACTTTTCCAGCTTTATGGCTGATGTACACAAATTAAATTAACCCAGAAATTTTAGAGTTATTGATTTTCAAATGTGTAAATTTGGTGCATAATATTCGGGGTGTGTATAATTTTTTTTACAGCAACTAGACATTTTGAATAATTTTATCTACTACGAATCGAGATTATATTCTGTAGTGATAGCTTAGTGCAATAAATATAAAATCTCTCAAAATTTGTAATTGAAGTGATTTTTTGATAAACTGTTACCATTTTCTTAAAAATTTTACCTTTCTTTTATTTCTTTTCCAATTTATCTTTCACGTTTCAAGCGTCTACCAGAAGGAAACGTTACAAATCTATTTTGTCAAAAAAAAAGCTTCATTGAAATTGAACAACACACAATAACGCGTTACATGAACACGTATTGATAATTGATATCTGGATAAGGAGCATCCAAATATCTTCAGTTGATAAACAACGATATTACTAGACAGATAAGATAATGATGCCTATAAGACCCGTGACAATATTAGGTGAGCAACATCGTAACGCAATATAGATGTAACACGTTTATAGCCATAGCCATGCTCGAGCCATGCTCTACGGTAAGCCATTCTCTACGGTAAGCCATGCTCTACGGTAAGCCATTCTCTACGGTAAGACATGTTCTACTTCCGGAGTATCATCGCCGCCAACAAGAATCTGTGTAGAGTGACACCCTGGTGAGATGAAGCTTTCTTCCAGGCTGACGCCTCGCCTGATGGTGTTCTTACAGGAGAGACATCATTTAACAAGCAAGTTTCTCTCACGTTAATTAAAAGCAAAGTCTACTTTCAGGTTATTTACAAAAAATTTATTCTCAGGTTATTTATTCAGTAAAGATTCTTCGTGTTGGTATTTCTCTCGTTTGTTATCCTCTGTCATGACAAAATTTAATCACGAAGGAAAATTTAAAAATGCTTAATGTTCCTTCGTGGTTAGCCATTTTCCCATTATTCATCACGTGTTGTTTCGTGATTTACGCACACACACACACATACCTAAATATATATATTTTAAAATAAAAAACTAACCAATGCCATGGTAAACATATCATGTGATAGAACTTCTTATTTTAAAAACTTCACGTGAAGTTTCGAAAAACTCTTATGTTCATCATCAGATCTAAAAATTGCTATAAAGACAAATATATCACAAAAATATCAAACAATATTATATTGATAAACCCCAAGCTAAAAGAAAATGTTAAATTAGCCAGAAACACAAGCTACTCCATATTTATACTTTAATAAAGCGGAAAAAATACGAGAAAACATACAAAGTGATAAATTTCAGCTGTAAGTTTAATCTGCCGTAAAAAATTAAACTTACGTATTAAAAAAAATACAAACAAAAACCCAGTGACAATGAATATTAATACAAATTAGTTCAACAAAAATAAAGGCTAAAAACTATAATTTAGCCATTTAAACTCAAATATTAAACAAAATAACTAATATACCTATATAATCACTAAGAGTTAATTCCCGACCCCCCCAAAAAAAACATTTAACACAATATGAATGAAAAAAAACGTTAAAAACAAGGAGACTAAAGAAAATTAGCTTAAATCTAAACTGAGTAAACTTTTCTTACCTCATTTCCTAATTATGATGTTACACAATAAACAAACTCTAGTACTAAGATAATTTCTCCTCAATTCTGAGCAAAGACTAAACCACACGAATCTACAAGAGAGCATGGTGACATCACCTTAGGACTCAAACGGTCTCAAACGTTGGTCTCAAACGTGACCAACTGAGTCACGTTTGATTCCCCCTTGAGAGTCCCCCTTGAGTCACCTTCAGCTCACTGCGGAAACCATCATAGTGTTGCCAGGAAGCAGATAATATGGGCGATGGTGTGAGCGTTGAGGGGAACGGACTTTGTGTCCCAATACGGCGTAACGCGCGCCCTTCGATGACTTCAGCGAGCCTGGCACACATCCCCCGACTCGTTGTCGCCACGACCACCGACGGGACGCAGCCGCACTCAAGTTACAACTAAACCTTCCTTTCCTCCTTGTGGTGCTTCTTGTGCTCACCGCTGGAGCCCAAACCTCAGAAGCCCACAGGTGTGTGAGGGAGGTGTTCAAGTACCTCTCTGATCCCTGGCTCGTCAAGAAAGCTGTTCCATAATTATGCATATGTTGAATTTGATTTAAGTAAAAAGGTACAACTTATATAAGATTTTTTGGGGTGCGTTAAACTTTACATTGAGAATATGATATTTTAATATATGCGCATTCAGTAACTGATACCTGTTAGTATCAGTTACAGTAGTTTTATACTTTTATACTTATTGTTCATAATACACTTTATTCTTAACGAAATAGGTCTAGTGTATGTGTGTAACCTTTAATAATATACAACAGCCTTTACCAAACTAATGTTATTTACCCTCCGTAACGATGAATTACGATAACAAGTCGTTTTATAGACCTATCCAACCAAAGGCAATGAAAGAATGTCTATTTGTTTCAACATCTATCGTGTCGGATCCAACTCTTTAAGTTCAATGTTACCAGATTCTTGCAATATTTTATGGTATGTAACCTCCTTTAACTTATTTATTATTATTATTATTATTATTATTATTATTATTATTGAGAAAATCAGTAGTTGTCATGAGGGGGATTCGAACTTGCACACTGAGTACTCCGATGCATACGCCCTAAAAAAAACTCGGTTGCGACATGCTGAAAGGCAATGCAACTTGGAATTCAACTCAGTCCTCTATGGGTCGTGAGGCTTCAACTGAAGCCCAATCAGCGTTTCATACATTGCCCGCCATGCACTGTGGCGGTGGTATAGGAGTTCTACCTATAGCTTGTCTATTCAAATACGCAAGGAACCCCAAGCTGCATCGTTAGGTTGTATGCTTGGGAGTACCCCAGTGTGCAGGTTCGATTCCTCCTTATAAAATCTACTGATTTTCTCATTGATACATCGTTAATGAGATTTTTTATGTACTGTTATTATTTCTTCTTATTATGTATTCATCATCATTATTATTATTATTATTATTATTATTATTATTATTATTATTATTATTATTTGGCGCGCTGTCTGTTGCCTTTATTTCTAGCTGACGTCGTCGCTTTGTGATGGTGTTTGCTCTTGTTATTGGATTATTGTTTACCTTGAACTGGCACGACGCGCAGCGCCGGAGGAACCTTGACTCCAAGACGACGCCACGACACTCTGACGTCTCATCCTTCACTTGGAGAGGTGCAAGGAGAGATGCGCACGATACCGACACGGCCACGCCATGCCAACAGCCCTGCCCTATATTGCAGGGAGAAAAGTATATAATAGAACACAGTTGGCTTGCGCTTCGTTTGAAGAATAGATTTTTGTGTCGGTGGCGGTGAAGCCTGACAGGCGCCCGGGGGCCTCTCTCATTTGTTTCCTAGAGCTGAGGTGGGGGTTGTTGGGGGGAGGTGCACGTCTTCCATTAGTGAGATGGAGGAAGGATGGGGAGGGGCAAGCCCCCCCGTTAATGAGGTGACGGTGGGGAAGGGCAGATTCTCAAGAAGTATGGTGTAGGTTCTCCAGTAGAGATGTGGAGAGAGGCGAGTCCAAGAGCTACAGACACCACCGCTACTGACTCTATCAGTGTGTTCTCACCTAAATGTGCTCGCAGGGGTTGGTTTTCGGCTCATTATAGTCCCTCCTCTTAATATACAACCGACTGGTATACAAGCTCAAAAATCTGAAACTGACAACGTTCTTTCTAATGCCTCTACGGCTCCCTTAGGTACTCAGTTTCCACTTGTTTTTTCTCTCCTTGTTCGTATACCCCTCACCTGCGAAATAATCTACCTTAATTCTGCTGATAATTTTGTACCCGGTGATCATATTATCTCGCAACAAATCTCAGGATTTTTTTGAGAGATAGAAAGTTTTCTTTTTGAAAATCACCCAGTGCTAAGTGTATGTGTGTGTGTGGGGGGGGGGGTTGCATAGTGCATGCCTCTCTTAATCTACGTGTTTATTAATTTAGAACATTATATCCATGTGTATTTTCTTTGAGAGACAACATACTACACCGAGCAGCAATACAGAGTATTGAAGTATTAATGGGAGATTACTTAGAAGATATCAATAACTAGGGTGTGATATAGAGTCGAGATATATTAATCCAGTAAATGCTAGTTTGGAAACAGAGGTCATGATTTATGAAGACATACACACGAGTGTAAACATATACATAGTGTAGATATATAAATGAGTGTAGACATATACATTAGTTTTGGGTGGCTATATAAGTAGGAGCTGCCTCATATGGGCCAAGAGGCCTTCTGCAATTTCCTCAATTCTTATGTTCTAATGATATAGCTGCGACGATCCTCGTTATATTCAGTGAGCATAGGGCTGAGGGGATTTTAGTACATTAACATCATGTCTTTATATATGAGGATAAATGCTTAATGTGGCTTGTGGTCTAAGTGAGGTTGTTGGAGATGAAGTAAGGTAAGGGGTGGAGGTAGTGCGTCAAGGTAGGGGGTGAAGGTAGGGGGTGAAGGTAGGGAGGAAGGTAGGGGTGGAGGTAGGGGGTGAAGGTAGGTGGTGAAGGTAAGGGGTGGAGGTAGGGAGTGAAGGTAGGGGTGAAGGTAGGG
>WNGS01113158.1:10254293-10261830 GCA_020271785.1 Procambarus virginalis | reverse complement strand
ATTAATTCATGAAAACTTGGCTTATTAGGCAAATCGGGCATGCATAGTAGGCTGAGAAGTGCGTTCTGGCTACTAGGTACGACATATATATATATATATATATATATATATATATATATATATATTATATATATATATATATATATCAAATATACTTGGTGTGTATTACCGCTCCTTCTTTCGCCTATTTATCATCTAATAATTCTCGTATTCTTATACAGTAAGTTAAACAAGGTTTCTGCTTGTCCTGACGCATCTACGATGGTCTACTCTCACGCTAGTGGCTTCGGAGCCTCAGTAAAGCGATATTTTAACCTGAGTAGCGCAAGTTCAGGGATATGTTGGAGGGGGGTGAAGCCCATGTTACGGTGTATATATACATATATATATATATATGTATACACACTGAAAGTTTACTTTAGTCCTTGACTGTGTTCAGAGTAAACTATACTTTTTGGTTGGTCAGTAGGCTCTTGTGGTGGCCTTAATATCCTGCTAGAGGTTGATAGGCCTTAAGCCCAAAACTTTTGGTAAACATTTCGTCTGAAATGTTTCGGTAAACTTCGTCTGTTATATATTTGAAGGGATTATTAAAAGAAGGTGAAAATGCGATCATTTATTATCACAAATGTTAGTGAAAGTTATATCTTAGCTCGTAAGTCAGAAAATATATTATGTATAAAGGAATGTTTACAGCCCTTAAACAGCAGCTGTAGTCAACATTTTTCATCTGGAATACTTATAAATAACTTATAAATAGAGTGGATATATACACACAGTGGAATATGTGAATTGGTATGTGTGTGTGTGTGTGTGTGTCTGTGTATGCATGTAAGTGCGCAAGGGAGAATGTGTTTATGTGTCTGTGTGTGTATATGAATGTTTATGTATGTGTGTGAGTCTGTGTATGTATGTAAGTGTGCAAGGGAGAATGTGTGTATGTAAGTGTGTGTGTGTAAATATATACGCAAGATAAAATAAATAATACTGCACATTTCCAGGCTATACTAAGTAGTACTACGGTGTGGCCGGGTGTGACTGAGGTCCACAGTCAACGGTGTGGCCGAAGAGGCAGATTATATCACAGCTGAACCACACTGAGAACCTCGCGGTACTGTCCCCGACAGGGAAGGCTGGGGGCGGCGGCTGACCTGCTACAGAGACACCACCACAGCAGCAGGGGTTCAAGGCCGGGTTGCGTCCCACTTCAGTGATG
The DNA here is from genome assembly GCA_020271785.1 of Procambarus virginalis. Taxonomy (NCBI): domain Eukaryota; kingdom Metazoa; phylum Arthropoda; class Malacostraca; order Decapoda; family Cambaridae; genus Procambarus; species Procambarus virginalis. The sequence goes on along the minus strand of WNGS01113158.1, from coordinate 10,260,614 downwards.
CGGCATTTTAACGAGGTCTGGAATCCTGTTTATTTGGAACGTTTGGGGGTGCAACGCTGTTTTAGGGCGTTACTCCTGGACCGTCGTCGAGATCTGGCTGGAGCGCGACTTGTTGACCTCCCGTTGACCGGTCCGGTAGCGAGTGTGGAAATGAAATAACTCAGTCAGTTTCCTCCATGCACGATTAAACAGCGACTGATTGTACATGAACTCTGTGGGGCTATCCATTGAGATGCCGAAGTCTTGCGCTTCTTTCACCAGCCATGAACAAGAGAGGTGCTTGTTCACCTTGCCCATGCCCGTACGGTTTTCTGGGTTGGGATGCAGCAAGCAACGCAAGAGTCGTAGAAGGCGGGGAGTGAAGCACCTGAATCGAGGTGGCACCTTTGTGGTCTTGCGCTTGAGCCAAGCCACCCACGCGCTGTAGTTACAGTCCATTGTGTCAGCTAGGGACCACGGATATGACCCCGTCAGGCACATGTAGATGAGGATTCCGAGCTGCCAGGCGTCCTGGCCGCTGTGGACGCGGTAACCCTCCCGGTACACTTCTGGCGGCGCCCAAGGGGACCGGACTTTCATCTTCGGCGCATGGGCTCCTGCTCGCTGGGTGCTGCCGAAATCCCCCAACTTGAATCGCGTCACTTCTCGGTTGAAAACGAAGATATTTTCCAGACATATATCACGATGGACCAGTTCCTGCTTCCGGATGAACTCGAGAGCTTGGGCTACCTGTTCCACAACTCTCTTGGCTCGCGTCTCACCGATCCCGCCTATCTTCACAAACTTGGAGAGGTCACTCACTGGCGCGTATTCTTGTGTAAACACGTACGAGTCAGATGTTTCAAAGGCTTCATCGAAGCATTTCACAATATTCGGATGAGAACTGAGGCAATAGTTGTAGTGGAACTCGCGGATAAAATCCTTCATGTTTGTGTTCTTCTTCTGCATACACTTGAGAACGACGCTGGTGCCTGAGTGGAGGCGTCTGGCTCCGTAGACCTTAGCGCCGCTGTTGGACTCCACCAGGAGGCGCACGTCGGAGAACTGGTTGAGCACCTCCACCCTCGGCAGCTCCAGCAGCTTGATGGTGTGCAGACTCCCGTTGCTGCTCGCCTCCATTTCTGCAAGCATCAAAGAATTTGCTGTTAGTGAAACTGAAATTCTTGAGTCCTTAAAAAAAAAGTGTATTTGAATAACCTTTCAATAGGAATAGTTTACTTTCTCGCGGGTTTGATTTTACACTATGAGAAGCCACTTTCAAATTTGCACAGATCTAATATCCTTACCTTGCAATGCTTGTCGGAGAGGGCAGTGAGAGACTGCCATCTCATTCCACATTGAAGCTACGCACTGTAATCCAGTAGGCGGAGGCCTATGTATATAACACGATGTAACACCAAAACTGTAACCCAGAAGGTGGGAAATGATAATGTTTCCACCAGGACAAGAAGGCCACAAGGTGGGACTTGACGTGTGCTTGTCTCTAGAACGGCTGGGTTCTGTCTGATGTCTTGGCGACGAGCCCCCCTGGCTTTTATTCCTGCTTCTCCTGACGTCACAGATGAGATGAGTTCACACCGGAACCCAGATAAAAGGAGTTCTTCGCCAAACACCTGGGTGTGGCCCTCAATATAGCCCGTGTCGGCCATAAGGTGTCCAGCTGCGAGCAGAGACCAAGCCAAGAACAAGAACTAGCAGGCTTCTTACTGCTTGCCCTTGGTACTGCTACTCGGTACTGTTGTCACCCCTTGCAGCGCTCAACGTCGGCCAGGAGAGAGAGAGCCGGGTGGTATTTGCGGGCGTGTGAGGTTCGAAAAGCTTTTCATCGATACGAGGCAATGCAGTATGAACAGCAAGAATTAAGGGAAGACGAGGATTCTCGCGACACGACCCGTGGGGATTGCCAAACCGGCACGTGTTCCTAGGATGATCACACCGTGGGGCGCTGCACGTTCTTTCTCTCTCTCTCTCTCTCTCTCTCTCTCTCTCTCTCTCTCTCTCTCTCTCTCTCTCTCTCTCTCTCTCTCTCTCTCTTGGCATATGTGTCATCACTCATTCATCTATGAAATGAATGTATTTATTACATTATTTTCATCGTTTAAAAACAAAATTACATGAATTAGTTTTGCTGAAGAATACATCAAAATAATCAATTTCATTATCGCTACGTTTCCAAGTATTGGTTTATTTATGATAGATGGTTTCATTGATCCATATCTGGTGTTATCATCCTTTGACCTGTCAGTGGGCTTTAACATGCCTCCTTCCAATTGGTGGTCCTGGTGGCACCTAGCGGTCCTGGTGGCCCTGGTGGCCCTAATGGCCCCTAGTGATCCTGGTGGCCCCTAGCGACCCTGGTGGCCCTGGTGGCTTCATGCTCTATTTCTCACGAGGCTTTAAACGAAACGCAGGTACTAAAACTATTTTCATATTCCATCTTGGTTGATCTTGATATTATCTCTGTCACTCTTCCTAATCGTTTTTGTGAGTGTTTCCCCTGTCCACGTCCTCACAAGGCGCTGGAGGAGGCTGCAGGTAACGACGGAGGTTAAATCTGCAGGTGCAGCTTGTGGGGTCGTGCGAGGTATGCTGGAGGGTGGGGGGGGGAGGGGAGGTTACTCTCGGAGGTTGTGGTGGGTTCCACGAGCGTGGCTGGTATGTTGGTTCCTTGGAAGGGGGTGAGGGGGGGTGGTGGAGGTTTTTTCCTGGGGTTGGGGGTAGTACCATAAAGGAGGAGTACCCTGGGACGGTTACCTTTAGGGAGGTGTACCTTGAGGGAAAGAATGTACCCAGAGGGGGTGTACCCTGTGGGCAGGAGTACCTAAATGGTCGTGACGGAAGGGGGGGGGGGTACAGTTTGGGTGGGGTGGAAGAGGGGTACAGGTGGGGGAGGGCCTGCCAAGTCCCCCCTCCCCCACCACAGCTACAAATATACTTGCCCGGGTCTCCCTTAACCTCTTGAGAACGAACTCTCACGTAGGTAACAGGGAGGAACCGGACCGTACCTGCCTTGTACAACAATTTCAACAACGTAGAAGTCGCAATAAAATTAAGGAGAATTTTGATAAATATTAAACAACCGAACTATGAATATTGTCCAAAAGTATATATATATATATATATATATATATATATATATATATATATATATATATATATATATATATATATATATATATATATATATATATATATATATATATATATAAAAATAAGTTCCACCACTGGTTGAATTGTAGGGACCCATAGCCTCAGGGAAGGGAATTCAGAGAAAAACTTGTCATTTAACTTAAAAGTTAAATGCCATTTAGTTAAAGGAACAATATTTAGAATCTAAACATTTATATGAGAGTTCCTCTGCTAGCAGGTGCCCCATCACTCCCAGAACGGAAGAGATCACTTGATGCCTATACAAACTGTACACTTTGCTTACTTTAAGCAACAAAAATATAAAACTTTCATTGGGTTTAACCTATAGTTCAATTACTTCACGGTAGATGTTATTCATTAGCACCTTAACATTTATCATAGAATGTTTAAATGCTCCATTGTCGTCGTCTCTGGTTCCTTCAGATATGGTGAGGCTGGCGCTGGGCCCGAGCCAGGACGCGCGCCATGCTGTCTGGCGGTGGTCGACGGCAGGGCGCCTCGCCCGTCTTAACCTGCGCCTCAACTACAGCCTACCTGGCCCCACGGTGAGGCAACAGTGTAGTGGTGGTGGTCGTCAACGCCAGAGCACCGCCTCTCTACCAGCAACAACGGTCATGCAGGACGGCGTTCAATCCTCGACCGTCAAAGTGGTTGGCCGCCATTCCTTCTCCGACCACCAAAGTGGTTGGCCACCATTCCTTCCCCCTGTCCCATCCCAAATCCTTATCCTGATCCATTCCCAGAGCTATATAGTCGTAATGGCTTGGCGCTTTCTCCTGATAGTTCCCTTCTACCAGCAACAAGCATATTGCACCTCCAAAGTTAATTCACATTTTTAACCAATCCAAAACCGCAATCTTGTGAGTCCAAGGTAGAACTGAAGTTCTTTGAGACGATCACTAAAAGAGCAATTTGATTTCGGCGTCTGCAGGTTAATGATTGGTAGTTCGTGTAGAGTCCTATTTCGTTTTTTATTTAAACTATTTGTTCTCTTTCGGAGTAGAGGAGAAGTTGGAAGGATCATAACCGTGTTAATTTTATCTCAAAGGACGTTAAAAAGAGAATGCGAAAGAAAAGATCCATATGAAATTAATTTTAAGATCCGCATCGACGTATCGGCAGCAGCGACTTCAGTAGCAATTGCTGACGCTTTTGGGGATTACTTTGGCGCTTTTTGTGGAACCCCGACACGTTTTTAAGGATTATCGCGGATCAGCAACACGTTTGCAAGGATTGCCGACGCGCTTTTGAAGACTGCGGACACGTTTAACGCACTGCACATGAATATTCATGGAATGCCGGAACGATTTTACGAAATGCAGACGACCCTAAGAGCGTCCCGTATCCCTTCCTCCAGGATTGATTGATGATAAGTGTTTCAGGATGGCAGATGCGTTTCCAAAAACTACTCCCGCGTGTTTAAATAATTTTCTGTTGGTAACGTATCTAAGAATAAACAATTTGATTATAATTATTACTTAAAAGTTTTCAGCCTTTTTTTTTTGTGGTTAGCGAGTGTTATATAAATTATACTTTTGGCGCGTTTTATTCTGAAAATCATTTGTCTGCTTTTAAAGAGTTAGGATTCTATTTTGAGATTTGTCGGCTCTATTTAGAGGGCTATCGGCACTATGTTGAGAACTAATAGCACTATTTGGGGGTCCAGGACGCCGTTTTGATGGTTATGACGCTTTTTGAGAGTCGACGACACTATTTTGAGGGTTTATGAACTATTTTGTGAGTTACTGAAGCTATTTTGAGAAGTAATGGCACTAATTTGGTGGGTTAACGAATTATTTTGAGAATTTACGAACTATTTCGAGGTTTAACGAACTATTTTGCTTGGTATCGACTCCATTTTGAGTGTTATCGACACTATTTTGCGGTTGTTTAACGAGTTATTGACACTATTTATAGAGGTAATGACACTATTTTGAAGGTTAACGAACTATTTGACGAGTTATTGACACTAATTTTAGAGGCAATGAAACTAATTTAAAGGTTAACGAACTATTCTGAGGGTTAAAGAACTATATGACGAGTTACAGACACTATTTTGAGTAGCAATGACACTATATCCAGGGTTAACGAACTACTTTGAGGGGGTTAACGAGCTCTTTTGAGGGGTTAACGAACCATTTTGAGGGGGTTAATGACAAAAAGTGTAAAAGAATTCCCGATACGCGTTCGAAGATTTCCGATATTATAATGTACTTTAGTGCAAAATACATAAATTTCGATAATGGGAGATTACTTAGCACATTATGATGAGTTATAATTCCTTGTGATAGAGGAAGATATCTTAAATATATGGGAAAAAAAGGGATTCAAATTAATCGGATCTCTTAGGTTACTGGACACTGATTACTGTCAAGCTAATGTTGATTAAGGTGAGCTGACAGAAGGTTACGTTACGCTCTCATTAGTTTTCTAATTGGTGGTAGCGTGGGTGAGAGATTTTTGTACCCCATTTTGTATGAGTCATGGGTACGATAATTGGAAACAGGTCTCTTTTACGTTTTCTGTTGTAAGAAAAATGAGTAGAATATGTGCTTTGTTAGTCTCCATGTTTGATTATTTATTGCGTGGTTGACACTGCTTTAACCTAACCCAACCTAGCATAACTAAACTAATCCCCATGTAAGCTAACCTTACCTTGCCAACGTAGCCAAATATAATCTTGCATAACCTAACCTTTCCACGATATGCTAAAAGTAATATAACCTGGGATTCGACTGAATCCTCTAGGGCTCCTGAGGCATCCACTGAAGCCCCATCAGGGTTTCACCCATTACCCACATTACTCTGGCTGTGGCACACGAGTTCTGCCTTCCTAATGCTTCCTTTCAAATACACAAAGAAATAATCACATTAACTTGACGATCATTGAGAAAATCAGTAGGAGCCATAAAGAGGATTCGAACTTGCCCACTAGGAGAAGAAAATCATTGAGGGGGGAGGGGGGTTAGAATTCCTATACCACAGGCTGAGTAATAGGTGAAACCTTGCTTTGGTGTCAGAGGTTGCCTCGGGAACTTTAGAGGATTCAGTTGAATCACCGGTAACATCACTTTTAGCGAATCGTGGTTCTGTGGTTGAAGGCGTGTGTTTGGGAATAGTCGGTGTGCGGGGTTCGAATCCTCCTCATGACTCCTATACTGATTTTCGCAC
>WNGS01113158.1:10249293-10251793 GCA_020271785.1 Procambarus virginalis | reverse complement strand
GGTAGTGTTGGCAGCCCTGTAGGATCATCAGGTAGTGTTGGCAGCCCTGTAGGATCACCAGGTAGTATTGGCAGCCCTACATAGAAAGCCATGCCTGTATATATCTCTGTATATATATATAATATATATATATATAATATATATATATATATATAGATATATATATATATATATATATATATATATATATATATATATATATATATATATATATATATATATATATATATATATATCTATATATATATATATATATATATATATATATTTGTATATCCCCCTGCCTGCTTGCACACCTTCCTGTCTACCGCATATCTCTCTGTCTTCCTACCAATCTGTCTACCTGCTTAATTACCTGCCATCCAATCTGCCTTCATGTGAACGCCTCTCCCTTCATCTCTCACTACACACCTGTCTCTGCTTCTCTCTCTCTACCCTTCCCTCACTACACACCTGTCTCTGCTTCTCTCTCTCTACCCTTCCCTCACTACACACCTGTCTCTCCCTCTCTCTCTCTCTACCTTTCCCAAACACACCTGTCTCCCTCTATCCTTTCCGTCCTTCATGTCTGTCTTCATATATTCTTTCCTCCCTACATACTGCCTCCCTCTACATGCCTGTCTCCCTCTATATACCTGCCTCCCTCTACATGTCTGTCTCTCTCTATATACCTGCCTCCCTCTATATACCTGCCTCCCTCTATATTCCTGTCTCCGTCTACATACGTACCTCCCGCCATCCATCCTCACGCCCCTCCAGCAGTATTCACACAGAATATTGTCATTACCGAGAGACCTTTCTTGAACGTCTCATCAGAATTCACTGCATACTGTAGCCTGGTCGCGAGGGGCACTGGCCTGGTCGTGAGGGGCACTGGCCTGGTCGTGAGGGGCACTGGCCTGGTCGTGAGGGGCACTGGCCTGGTCGTGAGGGGCACTGGCCTGGTCGTGGGAGGCACTGGCCTGGTTGTGAGGGGCACTGGCCTGGCCGTGGGAGGCACTGGCCTGGTTGTGAGGGGCACTGGCCTGGTCGTGGGAGGCACTGGCCTGGTTGTGAGGGGCACTGGCCTGGTCGTGGGAGGCACTGGCCTGGTCGTGGGAGGCACTGGCCTGGTCGTGGGAGGCACTGGCCTGGTGTGAGGGGCACTGGCCTGGTCGTGAGGGGCACTGGCCTGGTCGTGGGGGCACTGGCCTGGTTGTGAGGGGCACTGGCCTGGTCGTGAGGGGCACTGGCCTGGTTGTGAGGGGCACTGGCCTGGCCGTGGGAGGCACTGGCCTGGTTGTGAGGGGCACTGGCCTGGTCGTGGGAGGCACTGGCCTGGTCGTGGGAGGCACTGGCCTGGTCATGGGAGGCACTGGCCTGGTCGTGGGAGGCACTGGCCTGGTCGTGGGAGGCACTGGCCTGGCCGTGGGAGGCACTGGCCTGGTCGTGGGAGGCACTGGCCTGGCCGTGGGAGGCACTGGCCTGGTTGTGAGGGCACTGGCCTGGTCGTGGGAGGCACTGGCCTGGTTGTGAGGGGCACTGGCCTGGCCGTGGGAGGCACTGGCCTGGTTGTGAGGGGCACTGGCCTGGTCGTGGGAGGCACTGGCCTGGTCGTGGGAGGCACTGGCCTGGTCGTGGGAGGCACTGGCCTGGTCGTGAGGGGCACTGGCCTGGTCGTGGGAGGCACTGGCCTGGTCGTGAGGGGCACTGGCCTGGTCGTGAGGGGCACTGGCCTGGTCGTGGGAGGCACTGGCCTGGTCGTGAGGGGCACTGGCCTGGTCGTGAGGGGCACTGGCCTGGTCGTGAGGGGCACTGGCCTGGTCGTGAGGGGCACTGGCCTGGTCGTGGGAGGCACTGGCTGGTCGTAAGGGCACTGGCCTGGTCGTGGGAGGCACTGGCCTGAACGTGGGAGCACTGGCCTGGTCGTAAGGGGCACTGGCCTGGTCGTGAGAGGCACTGGCCTGATCGTGGGAGGCACTGGCCTGGTCGTGGGAGGCACTGGCCTGGTCGTGGGAGGCACTGGCCTGGTCGTGGAAGGCCTCCGCACTGATGCCTGAGAGGTGAGTGCCAAGGGGTCAACGAATGGTGGCTCGGGTGTGCCAAATGATGCACGTGACGGTGACTTGAGAGAGACAGACACATGGTCCATGAATGGCATCTTTGGTGCCAGCAACGTCATCATTATGACCCCCTGGAATACTAGGCACGATCTAAGAGAGGCATTCAAGAGTAAAGTCAGGCTCTACTCTCTCTCTCTCTCTCTCTCCTCTCTCTCTCTCTCTCTCTCTCTCTCTCTCTCTCTCTTCTCATATGAACACATCTCATTTAAAAGAAAATCTAAGATTAATATTATTTAAACAGCTTTGTGAGAGTGGAAACTGCCGTAAATAGAATGCATTAACGATCGCCTGGGATCTCTGCCTAGTATTCCAAGGCGATCATTAATGCTGACCACAAGGAATACTAGGCCAGTACTAGCCACTGCAAGCCACATATCGTCCTGCTTCACGATTAAACT
>WNGS01113158.1:10230923-10245923 GCA_020271785.1 Procambarus virginalis | reverse complement strand
CTTAGTAATTTCTCCTCTTGCAGCTCCAACTTAGTTCTGCCATTTACCCATTCTAGGAGGCTTCAACTATCCAACTATTTTTGCCCATTCTAGGAGGCTTCAGCTATCCAACTATTTCTTGTCTATTCTAGGAGGCTTCAACTATCCAACTATTTCTTTCATTCTCATCTGTTTCAACCTTTTGTTTATGCAAACTCTTTCTTGGCTGTGTTCATTCTTTTTGTCTGTCTCTCTGGCTCTGAGTTTCAGTATTTCCTCTTTTATTTCTGGAAGATGAAATTGAAACTGAAAAAGAAACATCATTTTTATTTGTTGTTTCGTCTCTATAAGAAACATTCAAGGAAAAAAAATTCTCACAAGAAAAATTGTCAAAGAACATTATCTCATGGAACACCCTCAAGAAAATCTCTCAAGATACACTCAAAAAACACTCTCAAGAAAAACTATCTCTCAATTAACACACTTAAGATACACTCTCAAGAGAAACTCTCAAGAATAACAATAAAAACTGTAAAGAAACACTTTAATTAAGGAACACTCCAGAAACACTATCAAGACACACTCTCAGAGAACACTCAAGAGACTCTCAATTAACGATCTCAAAAACACTAAAACACACATTTCAAGAAGCACTTTCAATCTAAAGAAAGATTCGAGAAACGCTCTTAAAAAAAATTATCAAGGAGCACTCAAGAACACTCTAAATAATAACTCAAAAAACACTCTAAAGAATAACTCTCAAGAAACGCAAAGAAAAAGTATCTCAAACTGTCTTAAACTATCCACATTATTTTCTGAGAACACTGACCATCAATGTGGCTGCAGAAAATAGAAAATGATTATCCGAATCTCTGGTCATGATTGAGATTAGTTGCTCGCAAAGGATTCTGCGTAGGTGGAATCCAACCCGTCCCACTTACAATTGTATTCCAAGTATCGAGAGAAAGAGTATCTCAAGAGATGACTTACGTCACTGTCGTAAATGGCGAGCAGTCATGGAGAATTATACTTAAGTCACGCTCAACGAAGTACGTACAGGTGTTATTTCCAAGAAAGTTGGAGAAATCTTTATTTACCCTAAAATATTGATGATTGGGATGATATAATGGATGTGATGATCACGTTCAAAAGTTTTGAAAATTGACTCTCTTGCTCAGTGAAAACAGCTAAATGATAATGACGAGCTGTATCTATGAAATCAATTAAAGAATGCAATGAAAATCGTTCTCGTATCCCGAAGGATACCTGGTTAGTCCAGGTACGACAGCTTGATCTCGTTGCATGGCCCCAATACATTCTTATTGTCCATCTTTCCTGAGACAGGTTGTGTCTACCTTCAAAACGCTTTACGTGGGTAAATATTTCCTTAGCCTTTCTCAGATAATGAAATACAAATTTATAGTAGAAGAATTGTATGTGCGATCTGTGGCAGAGCATGAAGACTAGGGGACACAGAAACCGAGCAGGGAGACAGGTGGCACAGAAACCGAGCAGGGAGACAGGTGGCACAGAAACCGAGCAGGGAGACAGGTGGCACAGAAACCGAGCAGGGAGACAGGTGGCACAGAGCAGGTCATTCCCGACAAAACCGACTCTCCCAGAGTTCAGTAATGGTGTTGGCAACTTCCTTTGCTTTCTCATCAGGAAGTGACTTTGTTCGTTCAGACCTCGTTCGTTGAGACCTAATTCACTGGGACCTCGTTCGTTGAGACCTAATTTACTGGGACCTCGTTCGTTGAGATCTAATTCACTGAGACCTCATTCGTTGAGATTTCGTTCGCTAAGACCTCGTTCGCTGAGATTTCGTTCGCTAAGACCTCGTTCGCTGAGATTTCGTTCGCTAAGACCTCGTTCGTTGAGATTCCGTTCGCTAAGACCTCGTTCGTTGATATTTCGTTCGCTAAGACCTCATTCGTTAAGGCATCGTTCAACATCACTTTCGCCTCACCCTCAAATTAACTACATCACCTTCACTTCGCCTCACATTTGCATCACATTCTGATCATCATATTCTTCCTTAATATGAAGATTTTATAATGAATCGTTTTATAATGTATTATCTAATCATTTATAATTTTATAACGCATCATTGTATTATGTATCATTTTATCATATATCGTTTTTATTGTAACATTTTATAATGTATCATTTTATAATGCATCATCTTTTAATGTATAATTTTATAATGTGTCATTTTATTATGTATAATTGTATAATGTATCAGGTAATTATATATTATCGAACAATGTATCATCCTTTGCCTCTGATGATGTTAAAGTATTTAAAATTAGGGTCTATCACGTGTCATATGACGTATTTTATGACGTCTTATATGACGTGTCATATGACGTATCATGTGATGCCACATGTCGTAATACATTTTACAGAATATTCAGATGAGATTATCAGACACGGGAACCAGAGGAGCATGATTCACGTGGATTCAGACCCCATAGGGACTCACACGGACTTATACAGACTAACATATATCCACAGACTCATACGGGCTCACACTGACTCTTATGTAATCACACAGGCTCATACGGACACACGCAAACTCATACAGGCTCAAAAGGCTATTACAGACTTAGACTAACACAGACTCACAAGGACTTATACAGACTCGCAAAAACTAACATTAATTCGCACAAAATTATCCCAAACTCATTCAAACTAACACTGACTCTGACTCACACAAACTAACACTGACTCTGACTCACACAAACTAACACTGACTCAAACTCACACAAACTAACACTGACTCTGACTCATACAAACTAACACTGACTCTGACTCACACAAACTAACACTGACTCTGACTCACACAAACTAACACTGACTCAAACTCACACAAACTAACACTGACTCTGACTCACACAAACTAACACTGACTCAAACTCACACAAACTAACACTGACTCTGACTCATACAAACTAACACTGACTCTGACTCACACAAACTAACACTGACTCAGACTCACACAAACTAACACTGACTCAGACTCACACAGACTCACACAGACTCACGCAGAGGCGAGAACTTGCTTCCTCCTAAGAGACAAAGGCGGCGGTACAAGGATTTCTTGGAAATATTTTTTCCTCTGAGCTTCCGCCAGGAAGCAGATATCTATAATAAAAATCTATCATACAGATTAAATAGAAGGAATAAAGTAGAAAGTACAAGACATGAAGAATATTAATAAATGGGGGAAGTTATAGAAGTGTGGAGTAAGAACTAAAGGGAACATGAAGATATTTCCGAACTAGGAAGAGTACTAGATAAAGAAATAAAATATCATTACCAGTAATCCATATATTTGCACAAAAAACTATAACAGAAAGGTGCCTCTAAGCTGAAAATAGTCTCCAGGAAGGGTTAGAGGACCATTGACAAACACCGGCTTCCTATCCGTTCGAGCCCATTGGAGATGGTGGCCCTCAGGTAAATTCAGGCAAATTCAGATGATAAAATGCATTTTGTTATCGTAATCGTAGTTGAAAGGTGGGATACACTAAACGAGCTGGATATAAATGCCAAAGCCAGTAATTATTTCAAAAGTAATTGTGACAGAAAATTATGTCGGTAGTTATTGAATTAAAAAACTGGCAGCTGGAAAGGAGGAGTCCAAGAGCTGAAGCTCAGTGTTTTATGTGTTTGTGTATGCACACACCACAGACACATGAGTATGTTGCCCCAGCTTGCAACCCTTACCCAAAGAAACGCAACATATGAAAAGGTACACAATATGCAACAAGGCTTGTGCCTGAGCGAGAGAGGGTCTGAATTATGAAAAAGACTGAGGGAGCTGGATCTCAGTGCACTGGAGGAAAGATGGAATTGGGCAGACATGATACAAACGTACAAGATACTAAAGGGGACTGAGAAAGTAGATATAGAAGCAATGTTCAAATTAATGAAAAGTAGAACAATGGGACATAATTGGAAACTGGAAACAAAGATGAGTCACAGGGATGTCAGAGAGAACTTTCTCAATCTCAGAGTCGTAGATATGTGGAACGAACTAGATAAGGACGTTGTCGAAGTCAATCCGATACACTGCATTAAATGGAAATATGGTATGAAAAACAAATGAATAGACACTAATCATTATTGAAAGGCGATCCCTGAAAGAACAACTAGGTGAGTACAAAATGAGTTCATACACACACACACACATACACACTAGGTGAATACACACACACACACACACACACACACACACCACACACACACACACACACACACACACACACACACACACACACACTGTACACCGGTTGATTGACAGTTGAGAGGCGGGACCAAAGAGCCAGAGCTCAACCCCGCAAGCACAACTAGATGAGTACACACATGGGCCTCGAGGCTGAGTGGATAGCGCTCTGGCGTCGAAGTCCTAAGGGCCCGGGTTCGATTCCAGGCCGAGGCAGACACCAAATGGGCAGAGTTTCTTTCATTCTGATGCACCTGTTCACATAGTAAATAAGTACCCGGGAGTTAGACAGCTGCTACGGCTGCAACCTGGGGATGTGTGTATATGTGTTAGAGAAAAATATATGTAGCATTATAGGGAAAAGTAGGTCTGGAGTCAGTACATTAGACATCAGTACATCAATAGCTCGTTCTCGCAAGCAAAAACAGAAAATACCAATAGCAATACACAATCACTGAACGCACTTAATATAAGAGAAAAGAGAGATGAACGACTTCTTGGAGCGTCTTGTATCAACAAGACGACCCAGCTGCAAGTGTACACAAGAGGTTAGGAGGTGGTTACGTACGACCAGGGAGAGTCGCACGGGACCAGAGCCAACACAAGCCTCTCAAATATATTTTTACAATAATACATGTAAAGAGCTGGAAACACCGTGTGGATGGCCCCTTAGCTTTTTATCCTCAGTTATGCACAAGCACACACACACACACACACACACACACACACACACACACACACACACACACACACACACACACACACATATACACACATACACGTGTATGTGTGTGTATGTGTATGTGTGTGTGTGTGTGTGTGTGTGTGTGTGTGTGTGTGTGTGTGTGTGTGTGTGTGTGTGGTGTGCTTGTGCATAACTGAGGATAAAAGCTAAGGGGCCATCCACACGGTGTTTCCAGCTCTTTACATGTATTTATTGTAAATATATTTTGAGAGGCTTGTGTTGGCTCTGGTCCCGTGCGACTCCCTCCCTGGTCGTACGTACCACCTCCTAACCTCTTGTGTACACTTGCAGCTGGGTCGTCTTGTTGATACAAGACGCTCCAAGAAGTCGTTCATCTCTCTTTTCTCTTATTATTAAGTGCGTTCAGTGATTGTGTATTGCTATTGGTATTTTCTGTTTTTTTGCTTGCGAGAACGAGCTATTGATGTACTGATGTCTAATGTACTGACTCCAGACCTACTTTTCCCCTATAATGCTACATATATTTTTCTCTAACACATATACACACATCCCCAGGTTGCAGCCCGTAGCAGCTGTCTAACTCCCGGTACTTATTTACTATGTGAACAGGTGCATCAGAATGAAAGAAACTCTGCCCATTGGTGTCTGCCTCGGCCTGGAATCGAACCCGGGCCCTTAGGACTTCGACGCCAGAGCGCTATCCACTCAGCCTCGAGGCCCATGTGTGTACTCATCTAGTTGTGCTTGCGGGGTTGAGCTCTGGCTCTTTGGTCCCGCCTCTCAACTGTCAATCAACCGGTGTACAGTGTGTGTGTGTGTGTGTGTGTGTGGTGTGTGTGTGTGTGTGTGTGTGTGTGTGTGTGTGTGTGTGTGTGTATTCACCTAGTGTGTATGTGTGTGTGTGTGTATGAACTCATTTTGTACTCACCTAGTTGTTCTTTCAGGGATCGCCTTTCAATAATGATTAGTGTCTATTCATTTGTTTTTCATACCATATTTCCATTTAATGCAGTGTATCGGATTGACTTCGACAACGTCCTTATCTAGTTCGTTCCACATATCTACGACTCTGAGATTGAGAAAGTTCTCTCTGACATCCCTGTGACTCATCTTTGTTTCCAGTTTCCAATTATGTCCCATTGTTCTACTTTTCATTAATTTGAACATTGCTTCTATATCTACTTTCTCAGTCCCCTTTAGTATCTTGTACGTTTGTATCATGTCTGCCCAATTCCATCTTTCCTCCAGTGCACTGAGATCCAGCTCCCTCAGTCTTTTTTCATAATTCAGACCCTCTCTCGCTCAGGCACAAGCCTAGTTGCATATTTGTGTACCTTTTCATATGTTGCGTTTCTTTGGGTAAGGGTTGCAAGCTGGGGCAACATACTCATGTGTCTGTGTGTGTGTGCATACACAAACACATTAAACACTGAGCTTCAGCTCTTGGACTCCTCCTTTCCAGCTGCCAGTTTTTTAATTCAATAACTACCGACATAATTTTCTATCACAATTACTTTTGAAATAATTACTGGCTTTGGCATTTATATCCAGCTCGTTTAGTGTATCCCACCTTTCAACTACGATTACGATAACAAAATGCATTTTTATCATCTGAATTTGCCTGAATTTACCTGAGGGCCACCATCTCCAATGGGCTCGAACGGATAGGAAGCCGGTGTTTGTCAATGGTTCTCTAACCCTTCCTGGAGATTATTTTCAGCTTAGAGGCACCTTTCTGTTATAGTTTTTTGTGCAAATATATGGATTACTGGTAATGATATTTTATTTCTTTATCTAGTACTCTTCCTAGTTCGGAAATATCTTCATGTTCCCTTTAGTTCTTACTCCACACTTCTATAACTTCCCCCATTTATTAATATTCTTCATGTCTTGTACTTTCTACTTTATTCCTTCTATTTAATCTGTATGATAGATTTTTATTATAGATATCTGCTTCCTGGCGGAAGCTCAGAGGAAAAAATATTTCCAAGAAATCCTTGTACCGCCGCCTTTGTCTCTTAGGAGGAAGCAAGTTCTCGCCTCTGCGTGAGTCTGTGTGAGTCTGTGTGAGTCTGAGTCAGTGTTAGTTTGTGTGAGTCTGAGTCAGTGTTAGTTTGTGTGAGTCAGAGTCAGTGTTAGTTTGTATGAGTCAGAGTCAGTGTTAGTTTGTGTGAGTTTGAGTCAGTGTTAGTTTGTGTGAGTCAGAGTCAGTGTTAGTTTGTGTGAGTTTGAGTCAGTGTTAGTTTGTGTGAGTCAGAGTCAGTGTTAGTTTGTGTGAGTCAGAGTCAGTGTTAGTTTGTATGAGTCAGAGTCAGTGTTAGTTTGTGTGAGTTTGAGTCAGTGTTAGTTTGTGTGAGTCAGAGTCAGTGTTAGTTTGTGTGAGTCAGAGTCAGTGTTAGTTTGAATGAGTTTGGGATAATTTTGTGCGAATTAATGTTAGTTTTTGCGAGTCTGTATAAGTCCTTGTGAGTCTGTGTTAGTCTAAGTCTGTAATAGCCTTTTTGAGCCTGTATGAGTTTGCGTGTGTCCGTATGAGCCTGTGTGATTACATAAGAGTCAGTGTGAGCCCGTATGAGTCTGTGGATATATGTTAGTCTGTATAAGTCCGTGTGAGTCCCTATGGGGTCTGAATCCACGTGAATCATGCTCCTCTGGTTCCCGTGTCTGATAATCTCATCTGAATATTCTGTAAAATGTATTACGACATGTGGCATCACATGATACGTCATATGACACGTCATATAAGACGTCATAAAATACGTCATATGACACGTGATAGACCCTAATTTTAAATACTTTAACATCATCAGAGGCAAAGGATGATACATTGTTCGATAATATATAATTACCTGATACATTATACAATTATACATAATAAAATGACACATTATAAAATTATACATTAAAAGATGATGCATTATAAAATGATACATTATAAAATGTTACAATAAAAACGATATATGATAAAATGATACATAATACAATGATGCGTTATAAAATTATAAATGATTAGATAATACATTATAAAACGATTCATTATAAAATCTTCATATTAAGGAAGAATATGATGATCAGAATGTGATGCAAATGTGAGGCGAAGTGAAGGTGATGTAGTTAATTTGAGGGTGAGGCGAAAGTGATGTTGAACGATGCCTTAACGAATGAGGTCTTAGCGAACGAAATATCAACGAACGAGGTCTTAGCGAACGGAATCTCAACGAACGAGGTCTTAGCGAACGAAATCTCAGCGAACGAGGTCTTAGCGAACGAAATCTCAGCGAACGAGGTCTTAGCGAACGAAATCTCAACGAATGAGGTCTCAGTGAATTAGATCTCAACGAACGAGGTCCCAGTAAATTAGGTCTCAACGAACGAGGTCCCAGTGAATTAGGTCTCAACGAACGAGGTCTGAACGAACAAAGTCACTTCCTGATGAGAAAGCAAAGGAAGTTGCCAACACCATTACTGAACTCTGGGAGAGTCGGTTTTGTCGGGAATGACCTGCTCTGTGCCACCTGTCTCCCTGCTCGGTTTCTGTGCCACCTGTCTCCCTGCTCGGTTTCTGTGCCACCTGTCTCCCTGCTCGGTTTCTGTGCCACCTGTCTCCCTGCTCGGTTTCTGTGTCCCCTAGTCTTCATGCTCTGCCACAGATCGCACATACAATTCTTCTACTATAAATTTGTATTTCATTATCTGAGAAAGGCTAAGGAAATATTTACCCACGTAAAGCGTTTTGAAGGTAGACACAACCTGTCTCAGGAAAGATGGACAATAAGAATGTATTGGGCCATGAACGAGATCAAGCTGTCGTACCTGGACTAACCGGTATCCTTCGGATACGAGAACGATTTTCATGCATTCTTTAATTGATTTCATAGATACAGCTCGTCANCTATTTCACACGCCGAGACTTCAGTCTTCTCCCTAATCTTTGCTTTTTGCCTCTTGTGGTCTACTTAATTTTATTTATTTATTAACTGTAGTAAGTTAAAGAATATAGTTAAATCCTGTATATAGCCAAAATGTGAATTTATTTTATATTTAAATAATAAAGTTCAACTGCATTATTCTTCAAAGTCTTCTATCAAGGACTGTTCTTTTAAATTATTAATAACAATTAAATATTACTTAATTATTATAAGCCTGGAGAAGTAACCTACCTGAGGTTGGCTATATAATTTCTCACCTGTTAATGAGTTTCTGTTTTATTTAGGGAAGGTAAGAATGAAGTCCTACCTTCAAGCTTGTCCCCGTATGTGTGTTAACTGAATCCCCAGCCTGCCCTTATATGAGTGTTTAACTGACTCCCCAGCCTGCCCTTATATGAGTGTTAACTGACTCCCAGCCTGCCCTTATATGAGTGTTAACTGACTCCCCAGCCTGTCCTTATATGAGTGTTAACTGACTCCCCAGCCTGTCCTTATATGTGTGTTAACTGACTCCCCAGCCTGCCCTTATATGAGTGTTAACTGACTCCCCAGCCTGCCTTATATGAGTGTTAACTGAATCCCCAGCCTGTCCCTAGACGTGTGTTAACTGAATCCCCAGCTGTCCTTATATCAGTGCTCCACTGAATGTTAATCGTGTGTTCTCAGTGATCAGGATAATATGTGTTTGTGTGATCCCTATAAACGCAAAATTGACCATAGTGTGTGTTAAGAGTGTGTCATGGTGCCCTTGAGAGTGTGTGTCTCCAGCTTGCACTGGAGTGTGTGTTCCTTGTATATCTTCATATTGCCCAAGAGTGTCTGTGTGTGTATTTACCTAGTTGTATTCACCTAGTTGTGCTTGCGGGGGTTGAGCTCTGCTCTTTCGGCCCGCCTCTCAACTGTCAATAAACTGTTACTACTATTTTTTTCCTCACACCACACACACATCCCAGGAAGCAGCGTGTGACTGCGTTAACACGCAGGTACCTATTTACTGCTAGGTAACAGGGGCATTAGGGTGAAAGAAACTCTGCCCATTGTTTCTCGCCGGCGCCCGGAATCGAACCCAGGATCACGCGTCCAGCGTGCTGTCCGCTCAGCCACCGGCTGTGTGTGTTCGTTTCTTGCTTTCCCCTCGAGTGTGTGTGTTTGTGTGTTTGTGTGCTAATTATGAATACCAAATTTACCCTTAAATCTGTGTTCACAATGAGACCTAGTGAACACATGAGAGGGAGTTCAGACTCAAAGTCTGAATTCATTCTTAGACTCCTTTTACCCTAGACTTCTAGAGGCCGTGTTCAACTACAGTCCGTAAGTTACTCAAGATATTGTGTTCACTGTTATCCCAGCTAATGGTTGTGTTTACTGGCTTTCCAGCTTGACCTAGTGATTGTGTTCACTGAGTCTTCAGCTTGACCTAATGATTGTGTTTACTGAATCCCCATGTGACCTAATGATTGTGTTTACTGAATCCCCATGTGACCTAATGATTGTGTTTACTGAATCCCCATGTGACTAATGATTGTGTTCATTGAGTCCCCATGTGACCTAATGATTGTGTTCATTGAGTCCCCATGTGACCTAATGATTGTGTTCATTGAGTCCCCATGTGACCTAATGATTGTGTTCATTGAGTCCCAAGCTTGATCTGTTCACTGCAGCTTCATAACCTCCACCCCCCTTTCGCGTTTTTGTGGTTGTAATTATTGATTTCACCAAATATGTGCATTTGGAAATAAATACAGACTTTGTGGAGTGAACTTGAAGTAATGGGGCATTCTTTCGCCTGCCATTAGTTAAGTGGCGCTCTATCGCGCGCCTTCAGTTAAGTAGCACTTTATCGCGCGCCTTCAGTTAAGTGGCACTCTTTCGCGTGCTTTCGGTTAAGTGGCAGTGCATCGCGTGGCCATAACAGAGAGCCAGGGTGGGTGCTGGAGCTGTGCCACACGGGTAGAGGGGCTCTAAGAGTGACTACTGTGCACCAGGAGTTTACTCCCTTCCATCAGTAGCGTCAGTGTTTGCCCTTATTAGCGTGACTACCTTTCAACCAACGAGGAAGTGAATTGAAATTCGAGTAAAACAAAATCTAAGCAAAATGGAATGTATTTTATTTAACGGGTCACGTACAACACACGTGTATTATACTATTCACTATACCCAATATTCTTGCTCATACATTGTCATTGTCGTTAAAGATATTGGAAATGTACTGAATGCAATGTTAACTGGGTTAAGGTTTTACAGCCTGACATTTATACATGTATATATATATATTATATATATATATATATATATATATATATATATATATAATATTATATATAGTGGGTATAGTTTCGTTCAGTATTGCCTGGGGAGTCCAGTAGTGCCTGGGGGCGTCCAGTAGTGCCTGGGGGAGTCCAGTAGTGCCTGGGGGAGTCCAGTAGTGCCTGGGGGCGTCCAGTAGTGCCTGGGGGAGTCCAGTAGTGCCTGGGGGAGTCCAGTAGTGCCTGGGGCAGTCCAGTTGAGTGGGTGCCACTGGTGAAGGTTATTAGGTTGGCTGCCGCTTTAAGACGCTCAGGTACAAGATGATTGGCTGTGTACAAGGAAGCTTCGCGATTTACTAACGTCCTCATTTGAAGAGTCGACGACATCCTGAGGTACTGAAAGCAAGTTTCGTGTCTGGTTTCGCTCATCACAAGTTGCTGAATGGTGCACATGATGACGTAGCAGCTCGGCAAGCATCGTCTCTATGTGTTTCAACAAAGGTTTCTTTTGTCCAGACAAGGCTACCGACCAATATTGTCCAAGACAGTGTGAAAAGGATTCATATCCTTCACGAGCCAGGGATCAGAGAGGTACTTGTACACCTCCCTCACACCCGCACGTTTCTCAGGTTTGGGCTCCAGCAGGCGTCGCAGGAGGCGAAGAAGACGAGGAGTGAAGCAGGTGAAGCGTAGCGGCACCTTGGTGGTCTTACGCTTGAGCCAGGCCACCCACGAGTTGTAGTGACGGTCAGTGATGTCGGCCGAGGACCACGGATATGACCCCGTCAGGCACAGGAAGATGAGGATGCCAAGCTGCCAGGCGTCCAGGCCGCTGTGGACGTGGTAACCCTCGTTGTACACGGCCACACTAACTTCTGGTGGCGCCCAAGGGGACCGAACCTTCAGCTTCTTCACCAGGGCTTCCACCTCCTGTGTGCTGCCGAAGTCTCCAAGCTTGACGCGGGAGAGCTCTCGGTCAAACACCAAGATGTTTTCTAAACAAACATCGCGATGAACAAGATTCTTTCTGTGCATAAACTCCAACGCAAATGCAATTTGTTCCGCCACGCGTTTTGTCCTGGCGTCGCCCAAGCCATCTTCGCCAAGAAGTTGGGACAGATCACCGCTCGGAGCAAGTTCTTGTGCAAATACGTAGGAAGAACTGGTTTGAAACTTTTCGTCAAAGCACGTAATTATATTAGGATGGAGACCAAGGTAGTAATTCAAACAGAATTCCTTGAAGAAGTCTGTCTTCTTGGTGGTGTCCTTGTGAAGACACTTGAGAGCGACGCAGGAGGCCCCAGGCTGGAGTCGTCTGGCGCTGAAGACCTGGACGCCGCTGCTCTCCGCCAGGAGTCTCACGTCAGAATACTGCCGCTCCACCTCCACCCTCGGCAGCTCCGCCATCTTCATCACCGGCTTCTCTTACGAAGAACAATTACGTAAGTACAGTTAAATGAAACCAAATACTGTGACAGTGTAATATTTGTTAACATAGTTTGTGTGAATGAGAAGAAGGAAAGTCGCGCTTATGATTATGTTTTGGTTTTTAAATAATACAAAATAACAGGGGGTTTAAAATATGTGATTGCTCGTGGAATTAATCACTATTTCACAGTTACATTAGCTATAAGATATAGATATGGTTATAGATAATGTTATACTACGTGGCATTTGGACTTTGTTTCAAATAACTAATTGCTTTTCATAAGAGTGATTTGATTCGAGATAATGTCATTGTACCATGGAGTCCTTAAATAAAGATTCACAATTATATTTTTTACTAATTAGCAGATTTTTGTATTATTTCAATATCAGAAAAGTAACTAATACATTCGTTATGTTACCTGATATTCTGTGACGCGCTGGCAGAACAGGTTAATGATCTGCCGTGTGTGGCAACGACTTGTGGCGGGGCCTTCAAGACGTCCTGGGGCAGACGCCTTCCAGACGCACAACACGGCCAGATGTCAACCACAAGAAAACACTCAGATAATTCACTTGATCGACGCTCGATGCTCTAGCAGGAAGGGGTTGGTGCTTGGGCTGAGGGTGCTTGGCTCCGTCTGTTCTCCTCACCTCAATTATATCCGATCGATTACCAGACAACACACTAGAATTTGAAGTGACGACGACGTTTTCGGTCCATCCTGGAGCCATTCCAAGGTAGTCGATGTACGGACTTGGAGAATCGACCCAATCGACTGTGAGAATGGTTCAAGGAGCGGACGCTGAATGTGTCGTCGTCCCTAGTCACCTTCTAGTTGTGTGGTCTGGTTCAACGATACTTCAGTCGCACGTGTATGTGTACTCATCGTCTGCTTATCTCCTCTTTGTCCCACGCGCTCTTGACTCATTGTTACAATAGCTTCAAGCTAGGGTTAGATGAAGTTAATCTATATTTACGAGGAGGACTGTGTAGATTGTATATCTATATAATTAATACAACGGATATCGAACCAGACATCCTGCCTCTGAATGATTCTCACCGCAGTAGGCATGATAGGCCCCTCCAGGAGGGATAATGGTACGACTGGGTGCAGTAGCAGTAACAGTAGCTCGTGGTAGTATAGGAAGTGAATGAATATATATTAGATCAAGTGTGAGATTATGGCTAGAATTATGAAAAAATTTCGTAGAATCTAGAAAGACCATGGAGGTAATCAGACGTCTGTCATTTCTTGTGGAACCGCCGAGTCCGACAGGACGGGCAGCTTCACCGACTTCGACAGTGTCGGTGAAGTCGCTTCGACCATTGTCTAGATGTTGTAACACAGTTAATTTCCTTACACGGAGTAGGAAGCGTCCGCGTTTTGCTGTATTTCTCTCGTGTTGTACATTCAACGGCCCAACTCCTCTGACCAAGCCTGTATTTCGCGAATAATTTTGATACCGTTGGCAGATATCAAGCGCTCACGATGCTTCCCCATTAATTGTATTTTTAATCATACTCACAAATATCGGTTTATCGGTTCGTTTTATTCTCTCCAAAACTTCCTCCTCCTCTCCTCCTTCACCATCAGCCAACCACTTGGAACTGGACGGTCGAGCGACGGTCCTCGATTTACGCAGTCTCGTTCAATACCGACCTGTCCAAGTGGTTGGGCACCATTCCTTCCCCCGTTCCATCCCCAACATCCCTATCCTAGACCCTTCCCAGTGCTATATCAGTCGAATGGCATGGCGCTTCTGTCTCCTGATCAATTCCTCCTACACCACCTGCTGTACCTAACTTTCCTGTTCTCTAATCGTCTTCCCTCATATTGCCGTCTTCCTTCTCGTCTTCTACTTTCTCCTGCCTACTTCCTTCACCCTGTGTGTGGAAGAGGATCAGCTCTCCTTCCTCCATACAGGATAAAAATAGTACTCGAGAGAGCCGACTGTGTTCCTAGTCACTCCTCGCCGCTATTGTCAACACGGTAAGGGGCTAATAACTTTTATAACTACTTCCTCTCATCCTTCCCCGTCCTTACACTCCCTTCCCTGCTCCTCCCCCTTCCCCCTCCCACTCTTGCTCCCGGAAGGTGGTGTGGTCGAAGTGGGAGACGAGTCCAACTGATAGATATTAGGTGTGCTTGACGCTGTGGGTGGGGTTTTAAACAAGGGAGGGTGGTGGGTTGGCAGGAGTTACCAGGGGAGGACGGTGTAGGTGAAGGCGGGGGACGACAGTTGAAGACGCACGGGGTTGAGACGTGGTACGTTGATAGGATGAGGGGATTGATACAAGGGTGGTGTGGTTGTGTGTGTGTGTGTGTGTGTGTGTGTGGGTGTGTGTGTTGTGGGTGTGTGTGGTGTGTGTGTTGATGTGTGGTGTGTGTGGGTGTGGACACTTCTTATACTTATTTGATGACATTTTACGTACTGAGGCACATTTATCCACGCTTTGCCGTCTCTAGTTCTGATTCTATG
>WNGS01113158.1:10212547-10230898 GCA_020271785.1 Procambarus virginalis | reverse complement strand
ATTAGTGAGAAGCAGCGACTCTCAGCAACACCTGAGTTCTGATTTACCCAGTGAAATACTTATAAGGTGCGGTGTTGACTCGGGGCGCGGGCGACTTCTGGCAATCATGAGCGACCGTGATGAAATGAATATCAGGGCATTCTGAATTAAGGGGAATTGGGTGGTATTTAAACTTTTGGTATTTACTATTTGTGATTGTCTGCTGAATCGAGCTATTAGCTCTTGGACCCCGCCTTTCTAACCATCATTTTTTTCCTCTATGTATGTCTACTACATGATTTCTCTCTAACACACGCACACACACACACCACACACAACACTCTCACATCCCCAGGGAAAGCACTCCGTAGCTGCTGTCTAAATCCCTGTGACTATATAGTATGTACTGCTTCGTGAACACGGTGCATTAGGGTGAAAAACTTTGCCCATTTGTCTCTTTTTCTGCCTCGGCCGGGAATCGAACCTGGGCCCTTAGGACTAAGATCAACGAGCGCTGTCCACTCACCGCGAGCCCCCCCCCCCACTGTGTATGTATGTGTGTGTGTGTGTGTGTGTGTGTGTGTGTGTGTGTGCGTGTGTGTGTGTGTGTGTGTGTGTGTGGTGTGTGTGTGTGTGTGTGTGTGTGTGTGTGTGTGCTGTTGTGTGTGTGTGTGTGTGTGTTTGTGTTTTGGGAAAAGGTGTGACTTAAGGTGTAAACTGGCCTTGCCCGTGACGTCACGGGGGTGGTGGGGGTTGGGGAGGGGTTCTGGGATAAAAGTGGGGTGGTGATATAAATAATGATGTTCAATACGAATTCTAATTAGCGAATGTATCAATTTAGCAAGTAAGTATTAAGTTAAGTGAGTGATTAAGAGTTGTGTGAGCAAGCACACTCCCCTTCAACTCAATCAGAGGCCACATTAACTACTACAATCCCTTCCACAGGACCTCCCATATTTCCATTACACGTTCCAACTAATTTTTACTCTCAGGTATATAAATAAATCTATTCAATAAGAGAGAATGTCTATCTGACTGTTTGTCCCAAGTTTGAGGCCAGATGCTTGGGGCTAGCATCACCCAACTTTGCAAGGTTAATGGTCTGGGGCACGGGAAGGACATAAGCAGGTCGGGGTATTCCGAAGTTTAATGCTTGAAGACATACTGGCACTAATGAGCACTCTCGTGTGATTTTTAATCAAGTGATAAATATATGGTGTGATTCCCATGGAGTTTTTGAGATCATAGTAATATATCTTCTGAGGTACCCGTCCTGTTGTTTCACCGATTCTTAATACATTTTCTAAGAGAAGGGGGAAGTAAGGTGGGAAGGAGGGCGGGATATGGGAAAGGAAAAGGCAGAAGACAAAGGGAGGGACGAAAGGGGAATGGAGACGAGGATGGTTAAGGGAGAGGATGGGGTGAAGAGTGGAAAAAGGGTGGAAGGAGGCCCGGGTTCAACTAGGTATCCGTTCTACACATATAAATGGAAATATCTGCCTGTTCCAGAATGGAGGAGTAGAGGTGGGTAAGTAGGAAGATAGGGGAAGGGGAGGGGAAGAAAGAGGTGTGGAATGAAGGATGGGGGAGACACTACCACGACACCGCCAGTCATCCCTCCTAATGTTTGAATTATATTAGACCCCATATTAACTACTACAGTCACTTCCGCAGAAATCAATGGAATAATCACCCACTATTTTGTAAACACAAGGAAACGTAGACTATATATTTTGGTCCCAAACCGGGACCCTCTTCAGCAGTGAGCGAGAATGACACCTGTAGTCGCTTTTATGACGTCAAATCAGGTGTCATGGGGACAGGTGTAAGCACTGGGTAATAAACTCCTTGTTACATAATCCCTCACCAAATCTGGTAACCACTGTCCCGACGGGATATTAAAATTTAGATTATTTATAGAAGCAGATTCAATTATTTTTCTTTTGAAGTCACAGTGTCGGGGGTAAATTATACGAGAATTAGCCCAGATAATTTTGTGCTCGGTCTCACATGTTTAAATATTGCTGAATATTTTTGGTCACATCTAACTGACCTCTTGTGTTTGGTAATACCTGCTTGTAGATCCCTGTCTGTTTAACCATAATGAACATTACTACAATCATTGCAAGGAATCTCATAGACTTCGGGCACTGATAGGTATGTTGATATATTAGAAAGCACTGATATATTAGAAAGCACTGATATATTAGAAAGCACTGATATATTAGAAAGAAACTCCGTAATATTAAAAATGTACCAATTGATAACTAGGTAATCCCCCCTTACGATACCTTCAGCTGTGAACATAAAGGAATCTCTTGCCACACAGTTTTGTGCCTCAGGTCATTTGCGTTCTCTGCTACTGGAGAACGCTATCAAGCCATCAGCCGCCACCCTCACACAGTGTTTTTACTGTACTAACTTCCAAGTGTTGTCGACTCAATTTTTACATCTTGGAATATATTTTCATCGTCAAAATTAGCCCTTAGTTGGGCAACTCCGAGTTCTCGACTCAATTATTCACCAACTAAGTTGCGTCCAGCCCGTCCTCGTCCAGCCCGTCCTCGTCCAGCCCGTCCTCGTCAACAAAGAACAAATTCTTGTTAATCCAGCCGCCAAACCCCGTGTTTATGAATGAACAACCCTTCCTGAAGACAGGCTCGTTACAGCAGCGGCTGTCCATCACGACGCATTCATCAATTATAAAGTATTGTGTATTAAAAATAGGTTTATTCTCATATATATAAATTGATATTGTTTTTAAATTAAGTGATATATATTGTTAGGTGTTCAGTTTCTGTTGGCAATTATTTTTATTTTTAGTACGTGGGTTGATTTTTAGTACATTTACAGAGTTGCGATTCGAGCAGAGGTCATCAGCGAAGCACGGTTCGAAGAAAGGTTCGAAGAAGTTGAATCGTGTGTAAGCCGTTTTTCATTCAAGAACAGAGGGTTTAGCAACTGGATTAAGGAGCATTTGGCATGTCTTGATGAGGACGGGCTTTTACAGCTGCCAGACTATGTGAATATGAATGAAAGACACTTTGCACACGACTCGCAATTGAAGACGCTCGAGCATTTCTCGAACAGTGCCTTGCTGACGACCTCTATTCGAATAGCCTCTCTGTAAACAACCCGTCCTCACACTAGGCTGTTTAAAGCAGCGGCCGTCCTCCCCAAACGCATTCATCAATTTACTGTGTATTAAAAATTGGTTTGTTCTCATATATAAATTATTATTATATATAAAAATTGTATGTATAGTTAGGCGTAGGACGTGCTGTTTACAGCAGCCCGTCCTCACATACACCAAGCTCGTTATTCCACAAACCCTGTTTATGAATAACGGTTTACACACGACTCACAACAGATGACGTCCGAACTCTTCCGAAACAAGTGCTTCGTTGACGACTTTTGTTTGACCTACAACGCTATAAATGCTTCACCGACGTACTACAAATACAAATAATTGGCAACAGAACCTAAACACCTAACCTAACCTAACAAATGCCTAAATATGCACAGTATGCTAAACTCTTATAGCTGTTTTGTGATGGGTTTCCATTCAATAAATCTTATAAACCATAATCGCGATTTACGTAGGTGTAAGTCTGTGTAAAATTACGTCAGGTTAAATTTTGACTTGGTTAACCCTAGTCTAAGTTTGGATGTGTTGTGATTTTAAATATATCCCGAATTCTATAAATGTTTTGAAGGTACGTTTATGAGCTAAATGATTTAGCTGCAATACTAACTGTTTGACATTTACATGCTAGTATAGACCCAACGTAAACTTGACTGAAGTGCTATTGTGTTATGTTTCATCAGGGCGACCATGGTTACCTTGTGGTTACCTTGTGTTGGTTTCAGGGCTTAGCTTCCTCGCGGCCCGGTCATCGCCTGAACCTCCTTGTTGCTGGACTGGTCAACTAGGCTGTTGAACGCGGCTGCTCGCAGCCTGATGTATGAGTCACAGCCTGGCTGCTCAGGTATTCTTTGGAGGTGTTTATCGAGTTCTCTCTTGAACACTGTGAGGGGTCGGCCAGTTATGCTCCTTATGTGTAGTGGAAGAGTGTTGAACAGTTTCGGGCCTCTGATGTTGACAGGGTTCTCTCTCAGAGTACCTATTGCATCTCTGCTTTTCAACGGGGTATTCTACACATCCTGCCATGTCTTCTGGTCTCATGTGATGTTATTTTTGTGTGCGTTGGTTTGGGACCAAAGTTCAACCATGAGTTGAACTTTTGCATAATATATCCACCATTCAGATTTATTTAATGTTTCACGATATAGTCGGCTCCATATAGGAATATTTTGCTTATAGTATTCTTCCATTTGTTGTGTACAGTGTTTTTCAGCATGTTTTATATATTTTTCTTCAGTTTGTTGTGTATAGTGTTCTTCAGTTTGTTGTGTATAGTGTTCTTCAGTATGTTGTGTATAGTGTTCTTCAGCATGTTGTGTATAGTGTTATTTAGTATGTTGTGTATAGTGCTCTTCAATATGTTGTGTATAGTGTTCTTCAGTATGTTGTGTATAGTGTTCTTCAGTATGTTTTACATAATGTTCTTCATTATGTTGTGCATTGTGTTCTTCAGTATGTAGCAGAAAATGTTCTTCAACATGCTGTATAAAATGTTATTCAGTATGCTGTATACAATTTCTTCAACATGCTGAATAAAATGTTATTCAGTGTGTTGTAAAATGTTATTCAACATCCTATATAAAATGTTCTTTATTGTGTTCTATAAGTGTTACATAAATGTTTTTAAGTGTTCTTCGGAATACTGAAGATGTATAAATGATGTTTAGAAGGTATAGACGGTATGAAGAGTCCTTCAGCAACGTGTATGATTCATACTTTATTGTATGGGAGCCGGTCGGCCGAGCGGACAGCACGCTGGACTTGATCCTGTGGTCCTGGTTTCGATCCCAGGCGCCGGCGAGAAACAACGGGCAGAGTTTCTTTCACCCTATGCCCCGTGTACCTAGCAGTAAATAGGTACCTGGGTGTTAGCCAGCAGTCACGGGCTGCTTCCTGGGGGGAGGCCTGGTCGAGGACCGGCCGCGGGGACACTAAAAAAAAGCCCCGAAATCATCTCAAATAATCTCAAGATTGTACCATATACTGTATATCTTGGAACGTAGAATACGGTATTCTTTAAAATATTGTATGTATGATTACAAAAGTTATATATATATATATATATATATATATATATATATATATAATATATTATATATATTATATATATATATATATATTGATACTTCTGAGTGCGTTATGATGTAGGTTGTATGTTGTATAAGATATAATATGCTATATGAATAAGCATAATTTATGCTTTATTTGGAAACTGCTTATGTTGGCCTATATTACATGCTTTCATATGGTGGCGTATGTTGCTTTATGTACGTCTGTGTATGATGTATGCTTCCACATGGTAAATATATAGCCTGGTGTATGTCAATACACGATGTATCCTCCTATATGGTTATGAATGCTGAGTATGCTGCCTAGTGTATGTTTCTAATGTGTCATCTTCACACTGTGAGTGAATGCCGTAAACTATTTCTTAAAATCAATACTGCAATACATTGCATGTTTCCTGGCAATTGAACATGGCAGAAGAGAGAGAGAGAGAGAGAGAGAGAGAGAGAGAGAGAGAGAGAGAGAGAGAGAGAGAGAGAGGAAAGGAGAACTAGAAGAGATGGAACGAGGGGTGACACAAACATCCGATATATTATTCATTTTATTTATTTCGATATTTTTGTATTTATCAATAAATAAGAATATATAAAATAACGGGGAAAATACTGTCGCCCGATGCTGGGATTAACTTGACGTACGAAATCAAAACAAGGTTACTTCTCTCTAAGCGCGCGCGCACACCACACACACACACCCACACACACACACACACCACACACACACACCACACACACACCACACACACACACAACACAACAAGCTCTTGCGTCGAGATCAGAATTCTTCAGCTACCCCTGTTGACCAAAGTTAAGGGCAGGTGGGTATACGTCACAAAAACGGCGCCAAACGTTTTTAAAACACTGGGACAGCGTTAAATACGTTGTGGTTAGTTGTGTGCGTTTGGTCGTCGGGTTAGGTGTGGGTGTAGCCAGGTGTAGGTGGCCAGGTGTAGCTGCTGAGATCAGGTCCTATTCAGGGTGGCTTGTTTGGTGTGGTTGGATACCTCTGTGTGTGTTTGTGTTGCGTGTGTTGTTTGTGTTGTGTGTGTGTATGTGTGTGTGTGTGTGTGTGTGTGTGTGTTGTGTGTGGTGTGTGTGTGTGTGTGTGTGTGTGTGTGTGTAATTACCTAAGTGTAGTTACAGGATGAGAGCTACGCTCGTGTGTCCCGTCTTCCCAGCACTCTTTGTCATATACGCTTTGAAACTACTGACGGTTTTGGCCTCCACCACCTTCTCACTTACTTGTTCCAACCGTCTACCACTCTATTTGCGAAGGTGAATTTTCTTACGTTTCTTCGGCATCTGTGTTTAGCTAGTTTAAATCTATTATTCTAGTTATAATCTAAGTGTTGTGTGTGTGTGTGTGTGTGTGTGTGTGTGTGTGTGTGTGTGTGTGTGTGTGTGTGTGAGAGATTGAGTATGAGGTAGGAACATACAGTGTTGAGTAAAGGAAAAACTGTACTGGGTTCACAACTGATGCAAGAGTCAATGGAAATCACATTGTATAAACTAATTTGGTGGGTGTATGTAGTGAGTGCATGATGAGTATATGACTTGATGAGTATTTATTCACAGGGAAAAGTGGTCTGGGCATTGATGGGAAATTGGGGCATGGATGTTTATGATTGCTGAATGGATGTGAATGAACGCAAGTGTAGGTGGTAGATGTGTGCTTTTGTATGTTGATGAGTTCCCTTACGTATGTGTGGATGTTGATGCGTTCCTGAGTACATGAGTGGGTCAGGCTGAGGGACTCACAGTGTGAGTGTATGAGTACCATGGTAGTACTCTAGTGTCTAGGAATGTCTCACATTCTTGCTGCAGGTCGCTAACGAAGCTTTTTTCTATCTTGGAAGACTAGTCTAGCAGCCGTAACAAGCTTGAAAAATAATGTACCCAAAGTACATTCAAGATACTTAAGTACCTAGCAAAATACACGCTATGTTATAATCTATTTCCTTTGATACAAAGGACACGCATGCATTACCTGGAAAAATATGGGGTATATCTCTGAGCGTCTATTTCATATCAAAATTAACATTGCGTTTGATATGTGGGAGTTTGACATGAGTTTGACATGAGTTGACAGGCTTGTTGGCCTAGGCGCATCTCATGCACAAGGTGAGCACTCCACTAATACGGGTTTTCCAGGTATGCGGTTTATCACAGTTGAGATGGCGTTATTGTGGTGGCTTGGGGCACAACACACGCCGTCTTTGGCACGGTAACGTCAGCCACAGGCAACCATCACGGCCTTAGTGCGCACACACACACACATACACACACACACACACAACACACACACACACACACACACACATGGATCTGATGCTAGAGTCAAACTTTACCAAGACGAGTCTCTGGTATCTTTTTCATAAAAAGACGTATTTTTTTTATAACAAGACACACACACACACATACACTATGCATGTCACACGATCGGGTGTTTGCCAAGATCCTGAGTCAGTCAGATGTGAGTCCGCAGGCTGGGCCCCATGGTTGTAAATGACCAGCCTGGATCACTGACGTGCTTTGACTCACGGCTACATTGCTCTAGTGTGGGCCTGTACACTGGCTAGCACAAGAATAAGTAGGCACACCATATTGAACAAGTGTCTGTTCTGCAGCCCGGGGCCAGGTTCCAGGTTAGAGAACTACAGATCAGCATCCGTTGTCAACGGCACAGGTCACATTGCCACAGAGTAGCAGCTTGGGTCAATAGTTCAGGTCAAGACAGCCACAGATCAGTAGCCACGAATCATAATGTTACAGAGAGGATGGTCATCCCCGCTCTGGGTTACATCCCTCGTTGGATAGGGGACGCTGATGTCAGCAGCCATTCGCAGATACGTTTGGTTGTCTCCTTTTTGTCGACGGTCGTCTGGATGCCGTAAGATCTCAGGAGCTCGACCAGTTTCTTCTTCTCCGCGCACTCGTACAGAGGTTTGGTGCTGGTGACAAAGATTTCAGATGAGCTCTCGTCGAAAGCTATATCCAGCGGGTCCATACCCTTCACGAGCCAGGCGTCAGAGAGGTACTTGTAAGCCTCTCTCACACCCGCACGCTTCTCAGGTTTGGGCTCCAGCAGGCGTCTCAGTAGGCGAAGAAGACGAGGAGTGAAGCATTTGAAACGACGCGGTATCTTAGTGGTCTTGCGCTTGAGCCAGGCCACCCACGAGTTGTAGTGACGGTCAGTGATGTCGGCCGAGTACCAGGGATATGACCCCGTCAGGCAGACGAAGATGAGGATGCCAAGCTGCCAGGCGTCCAGGGAGGTTTCCACATGGTAGCCTTCATTGTAGACCGCTTGACACACTTCGGGCGGGGCCCAGGGGACTCGCACATTGACTTTTTTCACCAAGACTCCTGCACGCTGTGTGTTTCCAAAGTCACCCAGCTTCACTCGAGACAACTCCCGGTC
Source organism: Procambarus virginalis (assembly GCA_020271785.1). NCBI lineage: Eukaryota > Metazoa > Arthropoda > Malacostraca > Decapoda > Cambaridae > Procambarus > Procambarus virginalis. The sequence goes on along the minus strand of WNGS01113158.1, from coordinate 10,222,287 downwards.
GAAGACAAAGATATTTTCTAGCCGAATGTCACGATGAACTAGATCCTTACTGTGAACAAACTCTAGGGCGAAGGCAATCTGTTCAGCCACGCGCTTCGCTCGCGTCTCCCCGATTCCACCTTTCCTTACAAACTGCGCCAAGTCGCCATTAGGCGCCAACTCCTGGGCGAACACGAATGAACTATTGGTATCAAACGCCACGTCGAAACTATTAACAATATTGGGGTGCGGACTGAGGTAATAGTTGTAGTGGAATTCGCGAAAGAAATCCTTCTTCTTCGTTGTCTCCTTCTGGACGCACTTGAGGACGACCTGGTTGTCGGTTTCGTGGTGTCTGGCGGAGTAGACCTTGGCGTACCAGCCCTCCGCCAGGAGACGCACGTCCGAGAACTGTCGGTCCATTTCCAGTCTCGGAAGCTCGAAGGTCTTGACACGGTGGAAGCTAGCGCTCTTGCTGCCCCCACTCATCTCTGGGAAGGAGAAAGAATATTTGTTAGCATCAGTCATAAGAATAACAACCGCTGGGGTCTCTCTCTCTCTCTCTCTCTCTCTCTCTCTCTCTCTCTCTCTCTCTCTCTCTCTCTCTCTATATTATATATATATATATATATATATATATATATATATATATATATATATATATATATATATATATATATATATATATATATATATATATATATATATATATATATATTACAGTGTATATCAAGCAATGTCAGTGTTTGTAGAATGTGTACCAGGTGGTGTCACTTCGTGTGGAAAGTGTATTAACCAGTGTCAGTGCTTGTAGAGAGTGTATCAAGGAGTGTCAGTGCTTGTAGAAAGTGTACCAAGCAGTGTCAGTGCTTGTGGAAAGTGAACCAAGGAGTGTCAGTGCTTGTAGAAAGTGTACCAAACAGTGTCAGTGCTTGTAGAAAGTGTACCAAGCAGTGTCAGTGCTTGTAGAAAGTGTACCAAGCAGTGTCAGTGCTTGTAGAAAGCGTATCAAGCATTGTCAGTGCTTGTGGAAAGTGTATCAAGCAGTGTCAGTGCTTGTAGAGAGTATATCAAGCGGTAAACTTCAGAGACAAAAAGCATCGCTCGTCCCTATGTCCTGGATATCACAAAGAATGACGTCACCAGGCAGTCGTTCGAGGATACCAACCTGATATAGAAGGTGTTGGGGAATCCGTCTTGATGAAGTAATCCAGGGCTGTTGTGGAGGGGGACCCGAAGGTGTATATACAAGGTATAATCCACGCGCTGGAAGGTGGTCTGGTGCGTGTCCTGGTCGAGGGAGGGCGTCACTCTGAGGTGCGGTCGGCGAGGCTCCCGTCTTTTCATCCCTGGCGGCCGTGACGTCATTGATGGCGTCACGGATGGCGAGCGCGTGCGTCGTTGTCATGACGACTGAGCCAGGCGCGACGTCCGACGCTGGATAAATGAGTACGCGACGAGAGGGAGAAAAGACATTTCTCTCTAACAAAGAGAACAAATTTATTGAAGGTAACATTGACAGAGAGATATCATATGAAGCATATAAAGTGATTAACGTCATGAGAGAAGTTGAAAGGCGAAAAAGACGGCGAGTCAAAATTGATATTAGTCCCTTTTGCCCGTCTTCGGAGGCGACCGGTGTCCATCCCACATCGTCTGAACTTAAAGATGTTTGGCTGGTCGGCAAGCTGCCGTTTGCACGCTGAGCGAAAACTAATGTTCCTGCCCTTCCAATTGCTGGGGCTCCGTACTCCCTCCCGCACGCCGAGCGAAAGCTAACGCTCCCGCCCGACTAATAACCAGGTCTCTAACAGGCACCAATTGTGGTCGAATAACGATCATTTTTTAATAATAATAATAATAATAATAATAAATAATAATAATAATAATAATAATTACATAAAATCAACGACAATCAACAATGGAAAATATTAATGATAACGTAATTAATAATACAAATAATTGGAATTCCAGTTACCATGACAATTACTGTTACTTAAATCTTTAATAATTATTATATCACCAGCAAATCACCAGGTTGTGAAGGCTTTATGGCGAGGGAGAGAGCGTCCCTCAGTACGTCTGAGAGGAAATTACATTTTTGTTCCTGTAATTGTGGAAGTGACAGCTTGAGACCCGTGGGAGGAAGAGAGACTGTGGGAGGGGAAAGGGGAGGAAGAGGAGGAAGAGAAAGGAGGTCGAAGGCAACGAAAGGAGACATGGAGATGGGAGATGTATTTACCTATAGTGAGTATGGAGGAGTGAGAGCGAGCTCTTTAGGCCCCGGCTCATAGCCGTCTATACCTGGCACGCTAATGACTTCTCTCAACATTAACATTGTCTTCACATTTAACATTAACCGTTGCCTCTTGTCATGCTTTTTCATTTAAATAGGCTTCCTTTGTTCATACTGTCTATTCCCNAAAGACAGTCTTTCTTGAAGCGCCGAGTCAAAGCACCCGTCCCCTGGACCGTTTCACAGCGTCACGAAAATGTACTAAATTGCACGAATATAACCTCACCAAGGGGTCCCGTAAAGGGTCATGGATCCCGTGAATAGGCACGGGACTACACGCATTTGCGAGCCACTGTTTTTTTAATAGGTCTTATTTTGACGTTTATAATCTTTTTGACGTCGTAATACGAGTGGATAGGTGCCAAGCCCTAATAAAGTCTGGGTCTACACCACGCCACAGTTCTCTTCACGGTCAATTGTTAGAATATTCTGGAAAGATTGAGAGAAAATTATTTAAATAAGATTATGCTGCTGAGAAAACCGATCGCCCAGAGGAGGCTTCGAACCTGCAAATTGGGTACTACAAGCACACGCCATAACCGCTACACAACGACATGCTCAAAAAACAATTACCTGCGATCAGCTGAATCCTCTAGGGGTCTTGAGGCTTCCACCGAAGCCCAAAAAAGGGTTGTTTCACTCATGGGCCGCTTGCGTTCTGGCGTTGGAGGTAGAGGAATTCTACCTCCAACGCCTCTCTTCAAATGCACAAATAAAATCACATTAACGTTAATGTGGTTTCTGGTGCGTGATCCTCTTAGTAAAACCCGTGAAGTGAGTCCTTTAATTAGCGAAAGGCTTTGGTAGTCATTGGTCAATAGTTGGAGGTAAGGAACACTGCACCTTCTCTAACATCAGCACCTCCTTAGCAAGCCTCCAGGATCCCGGCTCTCTGCTCGACTATAAAGACGTAATTATGCACAACAAGGGCTCCGTAACCTCATCCTTGTTACAAACAGTTACTTCTGTACCCTTCAGCCACCACACGGGCACTGTAATACCTTTAACCACTGCAACAGGCATTACAATGTCTACCAACAATAGAATAATCAAATTTGAAGGAAGTCGCAGTAAAGCAGATTTAAAACAAAAGCTGAGAAACGAATCTCTGAATCTCTTTATGAAAGTCTTGTGATGGAAGAGGAAGGGAGAGGGGTGAGAGGAAAGAAGGAAGAGAGTTAGAAAGGAAGGGGGGAGGGTGAGAGGAATGGAGGGCTAAGAGGGAGGGAGGAATGAAGTGAGGGAGGATTAATGAAGTTATATCGTGATTAATAGGTATAATGACTGACAGTGATGGAGTGTTTGACAGAAAATCGAGTGATGTGACACCTGGCGGTGATGGGGTGCTGAACATTATCGTAAAATACACCTCATGTTCACAAGAGACGCCGCGAGTCACGACTGTCAGTCATCCGACACTGGATGATGATGGAGTTACTGCTCCAACGACATCCTACCTGGCATTTGCTCCATCAAGTCAGTACACCTCTATGTTCATCATGTCAGTACACCTTTGTGTTCATCATGACAGTACACCTGTGTGTTCATCATGTCAGTACACCTTTGTGTTCATCGTGACAGTACACCTGTGTGTTCATCATGCCAGTAGCACATCCCTCCCCCGGGCCAGACACACCCCAGGTGTGTTCTCTCCTGCTCGACACCTGTCGGAATACTTCCACGTTGCAACCCTGTTAACACGATATCGATTTCCTTTCGCAGCGGATAACATATCAGACCACAAATCAGCTGTGTGTGTGTGTGTGTGTGTGTGTGTGTGTGTGTGTGTGTGTGTGTGTGTGTGTGTGTGTGTGTGTGTGTGTGTGGTGTGTGTGTCTAAGCGTGTATGTGTCTATTTATCTATGTATATGTGTGCGTCTGTCTGTCCAAGCAACGTCCTGACGTTAAAGAATCCCTCATATATGCAAATGAAACCTTCAGGCAGGTGGACGGTAGAGAGAGAGCAGCGACGACGCGACGACAAGGTGTCCCCCGCGATAGTGTGTGGAGCAGACAGCGTGGAGAGAGCTTCGAGCATCCTTCTCGCGTGACGACTCGTGCCGAGAACGACTCGCGGGTTCTATTTTAGGCAGCAACGCGGCCTCACACACTCGGCCGCCCCACCGGAGGTATTTATAGTAACGATCGATGAGCAGAAGCGCTACTCTCAGCTCCTCTCCTCCTCCTCCACCTGGTGGTACCTATGGCGACCTGGACCACGCTCACCTGGGGCTCGCTCCTGAGGGAGAGAGAGAGAGAGAGACAGACAGCGACAGAAAGACAGGCAGACAGATAGGCAGAGAGGCGTGTTCAATGGACACGATGTGCATGACTTCATTTCTCAAACGCAAGTTCCGGGCTCGAATCCAGGAAGTATACTATACCTGGGAAGTGTACACCAAGGTAGTGTACACCAAGGTAGTGTACACCAGGTAGTGTACCGCCAGGGTAATGTACACCAAGGTAGTGTACCGCCAGGGTAATGTACACCAAGGTAGTGCACCGCCAGGGTAATGTACACCAAGGTAGTGCACCGCCAGGGTAATGTACACCAAGGTAGTGTACCCACAGGGTAATGTACACCAAGGTAGTGTACCAACAGGGTAATGTACACCAAGGTAGTGTACCCCAGGGTAATGTACACCAAGGTAGTGTACCCACAGGGTAATGTACACCAAGGTAGTGTACCCACAGGGTAATGTACACCAAGGTAGTGTACCCACAGGGTAATGTACACCAAGTTAGTGTACCCCAGGGCAATGTACACCAAGGTAGTGTACCAACAGGGTAATGTACACCAAGGTAGTGTACCCACAGGGTAATGTACACCAAGGTATCTTGAGGTTATCTTGAGATGATTTCGGGGCTTTTTAGTGTCCCCGCGGCCCGGTCCTCGACCAGGCCTCCACCCCAGGAAGCAGCCCGTGACAGCTGACTAACACCCAGGTACCTATTTTACTGCTAGGTAACAGGGGCATAGGGTGAAAGAAACTCTGCCCATTGTTTCTCGCCGGCGCCTGGGATCGAACTCAGGACCACAGGATCACAAGTCCAGCGTGCTGTCCGCTCGGCCGACCAGGTACACATAATTTCCGCAACAATTAATAAATATTAAGCTGAATAGTGTCACTGAATGCACAAAATAAATCACATTAGCGTGATATATCAATGACAAACTCAGTAGGAGTCATGAGGATAATTTGAACCTATGCGCTGAGTACTCCCAAGCACACGCTTTAGGCATCAATTGAAACCCTCCTTGACTAGTCTTCTGCTTCATGCTCAGGATCCATAGAGGATTCAGAAGAATCCCAGGTTGCAATGCTTTTTACCATATCGTGGTGTAGTGGTCTAAGGCGTGTGCTTGGGGGGTACCCAGAGCATAGGTTCGCATCCTCCTTCTGGTTCCTACTGATTTTATGTGTTACTGAACGATATCTAACAATACATTCTCGGAATATCTCGACTGTTGCCAAAGAACATTATATAATTTCACATCGCAAAAACGATGTTAAATAGTTTGTTTAAAACAATAGTTGTATAAAATTCCTCTCACTGTTTTTCAAATAAAATCATTGTGTAAAGAGGTAAGAAAATTATCAGAGAAAACCTAATATTGCGCATGGAAAGAAAACGGGAAAATATACATTTATACAGATAAAGAAATAATATTAAAACAATATAATTTTTCTCATTTAAAATCATTTGAACCAATAAGTGTGTTCGACAAGAAGGAGTAAATGAACGCTGATGAAATGATGTCATTCAGTGTAAGTGAAACGCGGAGGACCGATTCCGTGGCTTTCAGTCAGAATAGCTTTATTGCAGGAACTACGGCACGATCTCCCGCACTACATCACCGAATGCCCAGTTATTAGACCTTTCAGACCAGTTGGCATGAGGTACCTGGAGCTTTGCAATTACTTTATTCACTCTCGTATTCTTGAAGATATCCTCACAGTGTACCCAAAATTTGCAGTGCAGGCTACTACATATGGCCCTGTATGACTAACCATCCTGCGAGATGGGGACTTTTATTACCACTACTAACTTATTCAATCTTGAGTTGATGATATCCTCAAAATGCATCCGGAGTCTGCCAGTGCAGACTGCTCATCACATGCCTCTGTATGACTAACCATCCTGTGTGCTGGGGATTTTATAGCATCACCTAGTTAGCTTTTTTGACACACTGTACTCCACTTCATATAGTCTAGGGTAGCTGCACTAATGCAGATGTACCTAATGTATTAATAAAAAAAGCAGTATCCCCCTCTCTACTGTCAAAACTATATTGTTCCAAACACTCAGGTCTGATAGGAAAGAAATTACTGACTCCCAATAACCTGAAAGCACTAGTATAAAAAGTTATTATCTGTTCAGATCTGAAACCTATATTTATAGGCAGCACAACACGTCGACTAGACTGTGCGGCACAGTGGTTGCCAGGATCAGGTTGGGTTACCGTTACCTGTGGCAGGTGGCTACAGGTGACGGATCTCCCAATCCTGAGCACTCCAGGTGCACTGTGAGCAGGAACTGCGGCATGATCTCCCACACTACATCACCGAATGCCCAGTTATTAGACCTTTCAGACCCGTTGGCATGAGGTACCTAGATCTTTGCAATTACTTGATTCACTCTCGTGTTCTTGAAGATATCCTCATATTGCACCCAAAATTTGCCAGTGCAGGCTACTAAACATATGGCCATGTATGACTAACCATCCTGTGTGATGGGGATTTTTTAGCATCACGTAGCTAACTTTTTGACACACTGTACGCCCCTTCATATAGTCTAGGGTAGCTACACAAATGCAGATGTACCTAATATATTAATAAATAAAAAAACAGTATCGCGATCAAGAAGAAGAATGAATGCCCGCTGCATCCTGCGGTTCCTGACCGGCATCAGAGGAGTTCGAAGAAATCTATAGCCTCTAGGAAACAAACTTTCCCCTATTTCCTCTTAATGTTAATTTTTTGTAAACAATCAGATATGTAACTGTATAAATTTGCATAATAAAGTGTAATATATATATATATATATATATATATATATATATATATATATATATATTGATATATATATATATATATATATATATATATATATATATATATATATATATATATATATATAAATACATTACATTATTTATGAACATTACATTATATATATATATATATATATATATATATATATATATATATATATATATATATATATATATATATAAATACATTACATTATTTATGAACATTACATTATATATATATATATATATATATATATATATATATATATATATATATATATATATGTATTAGGTATTATATTCCGTATATAAGAACAACGGTGGAAAGTATATATGATTGTCACCTCGTTATCTGATATCTGAATTATAAAAAAATATTTTTTGTTTTGCCAGCCATTTGCTGAAACCAGATCCATTACTTTTCATATGTGAGGTGACACGAGCGTTTATACTGATGCCTGTTAAAACCGAACAGCTGTGAGATGTGTGTTTATTGTAATCAAAATGAATGTTATACTTCGCTCATTCCAAAACGAAATATATTACTATGAATTGAAGCTGTATTGCGCAGGGTGAGATGTATAGTTCATTGTGTCAGGGGACAGGCAGCCTGGGAATATATATATAAATGTATAAGCTGATATCGAGATCCTCCTCAAGGTTGATTTCTGACCCTCCCTTGTTCCTGCTCAATGCAACGAACATTACAATAATGGGAATAGATCAGAACTAGAGACGGAAATGAGTGATAAATTGTGAGTAAAAATGTCTTCAAATAATATTAAGAAGTTCACACACACACACACCACACACACACACACACACCACACACACACACACACACACACACACACACACACACACACACACACACCACCCTTGTATCATCCCCTCATCCTTCAACTCCACTTCTCAACCCGTGCTCTTCAACTTCGTCCCCCGCCTTCCCTTACACCGTCTCCCCTGGTAACTCCTCCAACCCACCCCCTCCCTTTTTAACCCCACCCATCAGTAGCACACTAATATCTTCAGTTGGACTCTCTCCCACTCGACCACACCCCTTCCGGGAGCAAGAGTGGGAGGAGGAGGAGAGGGAGGAGGAGGAGAGGGAAGGGGAAGGAGAGGGGAAGGATGAGAGGGAAGTAGTTATAAAAGTTATTAGCCCCTTACCGTGTTGACAATAGCGGCGAGGAGTGACTAGGAACACAGTCGGCTCTCTCGAGTACTATTTTATCTGTATGAGGAGGAGAGCTGATCCTCTTCCACACACAGGTGAAGGAAGTAGTGCAAGGAGAAAGTAGGAAGAGAAGGAAGAGGCAATATGAGGAAGACGATTAGAGAACAGGAAAGTAATGAGTACCGGGTGGTGTAGGAGGAATGATCAGGAGAAAGCGCCATGCCATTACGACTATATAGCACTTGGAAGGGGTCAGGATAAGGATTTGGGATGGAACGAGGGGGAAGGAATGGTGCCCAACCACTTGGACGGTCGGTTATTGAACGCGGACCTGCGTAAAGCGAGACCGTCGCTCGACCGTCCAGTCCAAGTGGATGGCTGATGGTGAAGGAGGAGAGAGGAGAAGTTTTTGGAGAGAATAAACGAACGATAAAACCGATATTTTGATATATAAAAAATACAATTAAGGGGTAAGCATCGTGAGCGTTGATATCTGCCAACGTTATCAAAATTATTCTGCGAAATACAGCTTGTAGAGGAGTTGGGCGCTGAATGTCAACAGAGAGAAATACAGCAACAAGGACGTTTCCTCCCGTTAAGAATTACTGTTTACAAATCTAGACAAGGTCGAAGCGACCTTCCCGACACTTAGAGTCTGGTGCAGGCTTGCCCTGGGACTGCGGTTCACAGAAATGAAGACGCTGAACTCAATTGGTTTCTAGATTACGACAATTTTCATATTTAGACATATCTCAACTGCTACAATTACTATATCTTCACTCTATACTACCACAGCTACTGTTACTGCTACTGAAGTGCTCCATTATCCCCTCCTGGAGGGGCCTATATGCCTACTGCGGTAGAGAATATTCAGAGGCAGGATGTGTTCGATACCTCTTTGTATTAATTATATAATATAATTACACAGTCCTCCCTCGTTAAATATAGCTTAACTCATTAACTAGCTTGAAGCTATGTAACAAGAGTCAAGAGGAAAACGAGTGATATAAGCAGACGGTGAGTCACAATAACGTGGCTGAAGTATGTTGACCAGACCACACACTAGAAGTGAAGGGACGACGACATTTCAGTCCGTCCTGAACCATTCTCAAGTCGATTGTGTCGATTCTCAAGTCGGACAATCGACTTGAGAATGGTCCAGGACGGACCCGTATTGAACATCATTATTTATATCACTCGATGACCAGACAACATCACTCTAGAAGGTAAAGGGACGACGACGACGTTTC
>WNGS01113158.1:10196760-10208057 GCA_020271785.1 Procambarus virginalis | reverse complement strand
ATAGGAGATAAGAAAATTCCTAACAGACATAGCATGGGAACAGAGCTCAGGGAAAAGACGGCCCAAGATATGATGGACTACATCACGCAAAAGTGCAAGGAAGCAGCAACATTTTGTCCCAGTCCAAAGGAAACAGTGAAATGAAGATGAGAAACCCATGGTTTAATCAGAGATGTAGGCTAGCTAAGCACAAAGTAAAAGGGCATGGAGAAACTATAGGAATAACAGGACACTGGAGAGCAGAGAAAGATACCAGATTGCCAGGAATGAATATGTCAGGATGAGAAGAGAGGCGGAAAGACAATACGAAAACGACATCGCAAGCAAGGCAAAGACTCAGCCTAAATTGCTGCATAGCCACATCAGGAGAAAACAAGTAAAGGAACAGGTTATGAAATTAAGGATAGGGGCAGAAGGATTCACTACAAACGACAAGGAAGTATGTGAGGAACTGAATAAGAAATTCCAAGAGGTCTTCACCCTAGAACAGGAGAAATCCCAGAGTTAAGAGAGGGAATAGCTAACCAGGAACCACTGGAAGAGTTTGAGATTACAGCGGGGAAGTAAAAAGTGTTTACTAGAGTTGGATGTGACAAAGGCTATAGGCCCAGATGGAATCTCTCCTTGGATACTAAGGAAGGAGCAGAAGAACTGTGCCTACCACTCTCCATAGTGTATAACAAATCACTGGCAACAGGGGACTGCCAGAAATTTGGAAAGCAGCTAATGTAGTCCCGATATACAAGAAAGGGGATAGACAGGAGGCACTGAATTACAGGCCAGTGTCCCTAACCTGCATACCATGCAAGCTGATGGAGAAGATTGTGCGAAGAAAGCTAGTGGAACCCTGGAGCGAAGAACTTTGTAACACAGCATCAACATGGTTCAGGGATGGCAGGTCCTGCCTCACAGGGTTACTTGAATTCTACGACCAGGCAACAAAAATAAGGCAAGAAAGAGAAGGGTGGGCAGACTGCATATTTTTGGATTGTCAGAAAGCCTTTGATACAGTGCCACACAAGAGGCTAGTGAAAAAGCTGGAGATGCAGGCTGGAGTGAAAGGGAAGGTACTCCGTTGGATACAGGAGTACCTAAGCAACAGGAGACAAGAGTCAGTGTGAGGGGTGAGGTCTCAGATTGGCGAGACGTTACGAGTGGAGTCCCGCAGGGGTCAGTCCTTGGACCTATACTGTTTCTGATATATGTAAATGATCTCCCAGAGGGTATAGAATCGTTTCTCTCAATGTTTGCCGATGATGCAAAAATTATGAGGAGGATTGAAAATGAGGACGATAGTAGGAGGCTACAAGACGACCTAGACAGACTGAGTGAATGGTCCAACAAATGGCTGTTGAAGTTCAACCCGAGTAAATGCAAAGTAATGAAACTAGGCAGTGGAAACAGGAGGCCAGACACAGGATACAGAATAGGAGATGAAGTACTTAATGAAACGGACAGAGAGAAAGATCTAGGAGTTGATATCACACCAAACCTGTCTCCTGAAGCCCACATAAAAAGGATAACATCTGCGGCATATGCGAGGCTGGCTAACATCAGAACAGCGTTCAGGAACCTGTGTAAGGAATCATTCAGAATCTTGTACACCACATATGTAAGACCAATCCTGGAGTATGCAGCCCCAGCATGGAGCCCGTACCTTGTCAAGCACAAGACGAAGCTGGAAAAAGTCCAAAGGTATGCCACTAGACTAGTCCCAGAACTAAGAGGCATGAGTTACGAGGAAAGGCTGCGGGAAATGCACCTTACGACACTGGAAGACAGAAGAGTAAGGGGAGATATGATCACAACCTACAAAATCCTCAGAGGAATCGACCGGGTAGACAAGGACAAACTATTCAACACTGGGGGGACGCGAACAAGGGACACAGGTGGAAACTGAGTACCCACATGAGCCACAGAGACGTTAGAAGGAACTTTTTCAGTGTCAGAGTAGTTAACGGATGGAATGCTTTAGGCAGTGATGTGGTGGAGGCTGACTCCATACACAGTTTCAAGGGTAGATATGATAGAGCCCAGTAGGCTCGGGAATCTGTACACCAGTTGATTGACAGTTGAGAGGCGGGACCAAAGAGCCAAAGCTCAACCCCCGCAAGCACAAATAGGTGAGTACAAATAGGTGAGTACACACTTAGATTTGATAGAGCTCAGTAGCTCCAGAATCTGTACAACTAGGACACTTGACGGGCGGGACCAAAGAGCCAAAGTTCACACCCCGCAAACACAACTAGGTGAGTACAACTAGGTAAAGACATACGCATACATACACACTCACATACTATATATATAAATATATATATATATATATATATATATATATATATATATATATATATATATATATATTTATTTATTTATTTATTTATTCCATATTCATTTAGAGGAAACTGGAGCAAGCGAGGGGCTCCCATGTGACAGGTGGTGGAGGAGGAATTTTTACGGGGAAGACTTTTTTGCGTCAAAAACAGTGTAGAATTTGCAGGTATTGTGCGTGACGCACGAATGTGGCCGAGTGCACTCTCGCTCGCTTCCTCTCTTTCACTCAGGCACTAAATTTATGCATGCTAAATAGTCTACTATCTGCATTCATATATTTCTCCTTCAGTTCACTCAACACTCATAAATCCCTCCTAGGTCTTAACTCGGACATGCCTCCACCCACCTACTCTTGAAATCCCACTTTCCTCCACCCACCTACTCTTGAAATCCCACTTTCCTCCACCCACCTACTCTTGAAATCCCACTTTCCTCCACCCACCCACTCTTGAAATCCCACTTTCCTCCACCCACCCACTCTTGAAATCCCACTTTCCTCCACCCACCACTCTTGAAATCCCACTTTCCTCCACCCACCCACTCTTGAAATCCCACTTTCCTCCACCCACCCGCTCTTGAAATCCCACTTTCCTCCACCCACCTACTCTTGAAATCCAACTTTCCTCCACCCACCCACTCTTGAAATCCCACTTTCCTCCACCCATCTACCTACTACGCCCCACACGACCCCGCCCACTATAGTGTCCTGAAAAGGCTTAACTAAAAACTGGCCAACCAACTGTATATTTCATTTATTAAGAAGAGGCTTCTCTACCACATTCCCCTACCCCGCTTCTCTCTCTCTCTCTCACCCTCTTATCCTACCCTCTCTTTTCTATTTCTATCCCATCTCGCAACACCAGGAATTACACAGCATTAGTGCAAAAGGAAGAGTATTTGTTCCTTACCACTATTTCTTTACCCTTAATCTCTCTCTCTCTCTCTCTCTCTCTCTCTCTCTCTCTCTCTCTCTCTCTCTCCCCGTCCCAGCATCACCCCTCACTCTTGGCAATCGAGTATAGCCAAAAAAACAATTGAAAGATCTAATCAAAGGTGCATTGGTTCTGCACTTCTTGCCTGGATCTGTGGGCGTTGTGCCTCGCCTAATGTTTACTGGACTTTCTCTTCGCATTACGCCAGAAAGAGTTTTTCAGCACCTAAAATAAACTTGTTCTTTATAGGTGTTTCTCGGGAGGCACTTTCAACAAGAAAGTTTAATACTAGAGTATACATTGCCAAACTGGTTAAATTCGGCGTCCCGGTTGCATTTTGCGTCTTGGGTGAAGTTGGTTGGTTTTGGCGTTTTGTGTAGTGCTGTTGTCTGCTCTGTTGGCTCACATTCGAATGGTCCAGAGTTTGATCCTTGTGCAGGGCGAGATGCTTGAGCACACGTGATGCTTCTGTTCACCTAACAGCAGGGAGGTGTTCGGTAGCCAGGCTAGTAACTTGTTGGGTGACCCACGACAATGGGGAACCTCAGCCTATTTTATGTTGTTTTGTTATTGTGTGCTCTTTTTAATGCTGTTTTATACTATTTTATGGTATTTAATGATGTTTTCCTAAGATTCTCACACTTCAGTCAGGTTGATCTGCGTTGAATTGTTTATAACTTCTTGAGGTTACATTAAATTATAATCAGGAGATTGATGTTGGTGAGGACCTTAGGGACGACTCATGATGGTCATCTGTAGGAAGAATAATTTTCTGTTCGCTTGCCAAACTGACTTCTGCTGCCCGACCGGTCAAAAACATACCTAAATTCATCTATTGATTAGTGTATAACAAGCATTCTCCAGGATGTGTCACAATGTATGGTGTATAATCCTGAATAATATCTCTTCAACAGATACTCTCCAGCGGTCGACGTGCAGGCGAGCATTTGTCACGTCGCAAAAGCCCGCTATTACCAGCAGTCACCAAGGGAAAGCGTCGCACCACAAACAAATGCAAAGCTAATGTGGAAAGGTTGGTCCGTCCACAACACATCACGCTGGGATACCATAAAGCTCCAACTCCTGTAGTAAGGCCGGAACCTTCCGAGAGGGTCAGTGTCAGCCCACATGGCCAGGTAAGCCAAGCAAGGCTTCGAGTGCACACATTGGCTTGGTCTTTACGATGTCCTTGGCTCATCTTGGGCAACATCGCCGTTGTTTATGGTGCCCACCAGAACGATGAGGGAGAGGAGGCAAAGATGTCTTCCACGGGCAATGGTTTCCACTCGAGCGGCGGCCTCGTTACTCCACAAGCGCTTGAGGGGGGGCTCCGGATTTGATTGCCACTCTTGTCATTGCACCGTCGTCAAGTGCTCTCTTCAGGAGTTGGTCTTATGTAGGATGAGGTATATTCCTGCGTCGCCCCCTCCTTCAGGCAGCGTGTAGGTGCTGGTTGGCTCAGAAGGAAGAAAATGTGGGGGAAAAATCATGATACGACTCCTGGGAATCTGCTGTTAATGTCGGGCACTAGAAGTATAGTGTGTTGTTATCTTGAGGTATAGACACTCAAACGCCAGTCATGTGTGCCAGAGGTGGCGGCATTACGCTGTGTACCTCGTCCTTCAACACCACATCATTCCATAAACTTGTGAAAATAGGAAATGCAGCATGCAATCTTTTTCGGGATACTTATGTCTACATTTAAAACGTTTCCTTCGTGTTTTGGAATGTTTTAAGGAGGAAGGGCCGGAGGGGGAGACAGGTGGATTATACCCCCAATAACTCCACATAAAAATAACGAACCAAGTTTATCGTATGCAATCTCAATTTGAATTTATCCGCATAGTAAAATTGCAGATTCTCTCTCTTTCATTGCCACTTGTCTTCGTGAAAGTGCAGTGTTGTCGTAAGAGCCGAGGGCCGGGCTGTGAACAGGAGGGTCTCTGTATTTACAGCTAGACGCTATGGACTACAAAATCTGCATGTTGAACTGTCGGCATTGTGAGGAGCAGGTCATGCCTCACTCTCCTCCACTCTCAGACACTCCTCCAACTGTTGCTGCTGCTGTTGCTGTTGGTATACCTATTGTTGCTACTGTAGCTATACAGCTCCACCTACTACTACTACTACTATTGCTGCTACTGGTACTACTCTTACTGGCCTGAGAGCCTCCTCCCTGCTTCACCACCCACTACTGCTTACCTTGTGTCCTCTTGGCTCTTGATTATTATCCTTATTTTTCTCCCAAATTCTCGCCGTACCTGAAAAATACAAGTGATGTATTAAGAGAATGTTATTTAACTGCGATAACGTCAATCTCTCTCTCTCTCTCTCTACCCAACCACTGGGCTGGACGGTAGAGCGACAGTCTCGCTTCATGCAGGTCGGCGTTCAATTTTTATCCTGATCCCTTCCAACTGCTCTACTGTATATACGTAATGGCTTGGCACATTCTCCTGATAGTTCTCTTCCCCTCTCCCTCTCTTTCTCTCCCCCTCTCCCCTTCTCCCTCTCCGTCTCTCCCCTTCTCCCCTCTCCCTCCCTTTCTCTCCGCCTCTCCCCTTCTCGCCTCTCAGAACTGGTTATGATCATTCAATTTAATATTCGCTAATTACAAACGACTCCCAAAAAAGTTCTATTCTGATAAGGTCACCACCGGCCATCGGACGCGTGTCGGATGCACGATATAAACGCATTAAACCGTTCTCTTAACTCCCTCAACACAAATGTAAATGGCTTAGCCTAGTAATTGTCGTGATTCAGTTCTGGGCCCAGTGTGGTGTGACAACTGGCGATGACACACAGTAAACTCTGTAACTAGCTGATCAAGACTCTAACTTGCTTAGCTACATAAAATTCTGGTGTTCAGTTCCTGAGCCTATTAAGTGTTTTGTAAGCTTTCACGATCTAATATTCACAGGATGGGTATGGGGTGCATCACCACTCACAGGATGGGTATGGGTGCACTACACTCACAGGAAGGGTATGGGGTGCACTACCACTCACAGGATGGGTATGGGGTGCACTACCACTCACAGGATGGGTATGGGGTGCATCACCACTCACAGGATGGGTATGGGGTGCAATACCACACACAGGATGGGTATGGGTGCACTACCACTCACAGGATGGGTATGGGGTGCACTACCACTCACAGGATGGGTATGGGGTGCACTACCACTCACAGGATGGGTATGGGGTGCATCACCACTCACAGGATGGGTATGGGGTGCAATACCACACACAGGATGGGTATGTGGTGCACTACCACTCACAGGATGGGTATGGGGTGCACTACCACTCACAGGATGGGTATGGGGTGCACTATCACTCACAGGATGGGTATGGGTATGGGGTGCACTACCACTCACAGGATGGGTATGGGGTGCACTACCACTCACAGGATGGGTATGGAGTGCACTATCACTCACAGGATGGGTATGGGGGGTCCACTACCACTCACAGGATGGGTATGGGGTGCACTACCACACACAGGATGGGTATGGGGTGCACTACCACACACAGGATGGGTATGGGGTGCACTACCACTCACAGGATGGGTATGGGGTGCACTACCACACACAGGATGGGTATGGGGTGCATCACCACTCACAGGATGGGTATAGGGTGCACTACCACTCATAGGATGGGTATGGGGTGCACTACCACTCACAGGATGGGTATGGGGTGCACTACCACACACAGGATGGGTATGGGGTGCACTACCACTCACAGGATGGGTATAGGGTGCACTACCACACACACGATGGGTATGGGGTGCACTACCACTCACAGGATGGGTATGGGGTGCACTACCACTTACAGGATGGGTATGGGGTGCACTACCACTCACAGGATGGGAATGGGGTGCACTACCACTCATAGGATGGGTATGGGGTGCACTACCACACACAGGATGGGTATGGGGTGGTCTGGATATTGATCCAGACCACTGATCAATATCCTCCAAATTGATCAAAAAGGTCTTTCAAACTGATCTTCAAAAGGTTAGATGCCACGCGAACAAGGAACAACGGAACTTCAAGCTAAACAAGCCGCGGCGTAGGAGAAAAAAAACTGATGATTAGTTTACCTATAGGGTTATGTGTCCATGGAACCGCCTACCCGCAGAAGCCGTAAATGCCAAAACACTGCTGAATTTTAAAATTTAGCTCGAACAAATCATCAGGACAAATGGGAGGAGCTTTGACAAGCGGCCGGCTTCCTGTCCTCGTCGAGGCCACTATAGAGAGATAGTGGCCCACAGGTAAATTCAGTTACGAAAAATAACAAGAAAAATGGCAATGATTAAAATTGATTTAAGTCGCATACCCTCTGCCACTCTTTCCCCTTGAAAGAAAACGGGAGGAGGAGAGGTTTCCTCTCCTTCCCACCTCCCTATATGTATTTTACCCTCATTCTTCTCCTCCTCCTTCCCACCTCCACATACTTAAGTCATTCTCTTATTTCCACTCCCTTTCCTTGAGTTCCTCTCCTTCCTCCCTAAATTGTTACAGGAATCTCACCCTCTCTCTCTCCCTCTCAGTCCCTTCACTACACGGTACCGTACTCATTCTCCCTCTCCTCCTCCTGGTAAAATGTTGGCCAGGAGACTGTGATTACCATCTCCTAGATATTGCTTCCTTTGAACTTTCATTGTGTCTGTAACAACGTCTTGCTTTTTGCTTCCAATAACTTCGAACGCAGAATCTGATTGTCCTTTGGCGAGAGAGAGAGAGAGAGAGAGAGAGAGAGAGAGAGAGAGAGAGAGAGAGAGAGAGAGAGAGAGAGAGAGAGTCTCTCTCTCTATGCTAGGGGGTCCCAACACCATGCTAGGGGTCCCAACACCATGCTAGGGGGTCCCAACACCTGTCTTGCCCCGGGAACTGAAATCATGTCCCTCGATTAAGACGCAGACCACTGTGCTACCGGACCCAAGTTGTCATCAAATCACTATAGACCCAAATGCACGCACCCCCCCCCCCCCTTACACTACTCATGATGAGTAATTGATGCTCTGCTCAACATTACTCATTAATAATCCACCAATATTCATCAATTTCCATGTCTTGAATGGCGAGCGACTTCGCCAATATTCTCCAAGAGTTCTTTCAACATTGTTATGTACGGGACATTGGCCATAGGGACGTTGTGTATAACTGGGATTATTCGTATTCAGGTATGGGGTTTTCGTCGCAATTTGATAAACTGTGATGAAATCTATTGAGATGTTGCAATCTGAGTGTGTGCACGTGGTGAGTGTGCACCAGTGACCCGCACGTGGTGAACGCACCAGTGACCTGCACGTGGTGAACGCACCAGTGACCTGCACGTGGTGAACGCACCAGTGACCCGCACGTGGTGAACGCACCAGTGACCTGCACGTGGTGAACGCACCAATGACCTGCACGTGGTGAACGCACCAGGGACCCGCACGTGGTGAACGTACCAGTGACCTGCACGTGGTGAACGCACCAGGGACCCGCACGTGGTGAACGCACCAGTGACCCGCACGTGGTGAACGCACCAGTGACCCGCACGTGGTGAACGCACCAGGGACCCGCACGTGGTGAACGCACCAGTGACCCGCACGTGGTGAACGCACCAGTGACCCGCACGTGGTGAACGCACCAGGGACCCGCACGTGGTGAACGCACCAGTGACCTGCACGTGGTGAACGCACCAGGGACCCGCACGTGGTGAACGCACCAGGGACCCGCACGTGGTGAACGCACCAGTGACCTGCACGTGGTGAACGCACCAGTGACCCGCACGTGGTGAACGCACCAGGGACCCGCACGTGGTGAACGCACCAGTGACCTGCACGTGGTGAACGCACCAGTGACCTGTACGTGGTGAACGCACCAGTGACCTGTACGTGGTGAACGCACCAGTGACCTGCACGTTGTGAACGCACCAGTGACCTGCACGTGGTGAACGCACCAGGGACCCGCACGTGGTGAACGCACCAGTGACCCGCACGTGGTGAACGCACCAGGGACCCGCACGTGGTGAACGCACCAGTGACCCGCACGTGGTGAACGCACCAGTGACCCGCACGTGGTGAACGCACCAGTGACACGCACGTGGTGAACGCACCAGTGGCCCGCACGTGGTGAACGCACCAGTGACCTGCACGTGGTGAACGCACCAGTGACCCGCACGTGGTGAACGCACCAGTGACCTGCACGTGGTGAACGCACCAGTGACCCGCACGTGCACGCATGGGGTAGACTCGATGAGTTGTCTTGTTCCACGTAGTGTACATGACACGTGCTTCACTCAAAACATGTTACATCGTCAATAGAAATGCGCTTCAAAGGGTCCACGGGATATGAGTAAATCACACCCCTGGGGTACAATCCCCCCCCCCTCTTTTATTTTTACCCCGGGGTACACCCCCCCTCTTTGTTCACACTCTTCACCAGTCTGTACAAAAGTGGGTACAAGAACAGACGACTTCCGACTCCTGTTAGCAGGTTGAGAACTATCTCTTTCCATAGCCTTATCTTACGATTACCTAGCGGTGATTCCGGGGGGTCAAGGACCTCGCGGCCCGGTCTCTGACCAGGCCTCCTGGTCAGAGGCCTGGTCGATGGTCTGGTCAAGCAAGGTGTTGATACAGCTACTCGCAGCCTGACGAATGAATCACAGCCTGGTTGATCAGGTATCTCTTGTAGAGACTGTGACGCTGAGTGCCCTCGAAACAGTGTTACACACAGGGTCGCCGAATATTAGAGTCCACATAAGCTTAAACAACATATTGCGAATCCTGGACAAGTCTTTCAAAGAAAAGAGGGCAAAAGCTCCGCAGAGGAAAAGATAACATAACGCCACATGCCTCGTCGCGCTGATGGGAAGCTGACACGAAGGGAACCGAGGCTCCCAACAATGGGGTTGATTGAAGAGCCCCTTTAGGTTCTAGGCGAGACCGGTCGGCCTCTGTTGAGCAAGTGTATGGAGAGTGGCAGCTGTGAGATAAGCCCCGTGCTCCTGTACGTCGGTTGTGAGTTCCCGTCTGTCACCGGTATGGTTGTTGAATTGTGTTGCGACCGGTAGGCAAGGAGGCGCCATGTTGGGAGTGTGTTGGACCTAAATATACCTGGTGATTGTCACAGGGATGCTGGGGGTGTTGCATGCTAAGATATCCTGGTGAGTGTCACAGGGATGCTGGGTGGGTTGTATGCTATGACAGATATCCTGGTGATTGTCACAGGGATGCTAGGTGTGTTGAATGCTAAGATATCCTGGTGAATTGGCACAGGGATGCTAAGGTGTGTTGCATGCTTAAGATATCCTGGTGATTGTCATCAGGGCTGCTGGTAAGTTGTTGAATGCTAGATAGATCCTTGGTGATTGTCACAGGGATACTGACTGTGTTGCAATGACTAAGATAGTCCCTGGTGCTTGTCACAGGGATGCTGGGTGTGTTGACATGCTAATGACTAATCCCTGGTTGAATTGTCACAGGATGCCTAGGCTGGATGTTGGAACTGCTAAGTATCACTGGTGATTGTCACAGGGATGCTGGGTGTGTTGCATGCTAAGATATCCTGATGATTGGTCACAGGGATGCTGGATGTGTTGAATGGCTAAGATATCTGGGTGATTGTCATACAAGACAGGGCTCGCGGGGTGTGTTGCAATGCATAAGATATCCTGGTGTCTGTCACCAGTGATGCCTGTTTGGCTGCTAGATCCTGTGTTGTCACGGGACTAGAGTTTGATGCATATCACTGGTGATTCGTCACAGGGAGGCTAGAGCATGTGAATTGCTGCAAGATATGCCTGGCTGATTGTCACCAGGGTGATGGGTTGTTTGCCATGCTAAGAGATCCTGGTGATTGTCGCACAGGGAGGCTAGGGTGGGTGCAGTCTAAGATATCCTGGTGATTGGTCACAGGATGCTTAGATGTGATTGCATCGCTAAGATATCCTGTGATTGGTCACAGGGATGCTGGGTTGTTGCACTGCTAAGCTAGCTGTGTGGATTGTATCCGGGATGCTGGGTGTTGTTGAATGCTAGATATC
>WNGS01113158.1:10152595-10189441 GCA_020271785.1 Procambarus virginalis | reverse complement strand
GGTATCCCAAGTTTGGGGTCTGGAAGGAAAGCGTATCCCAAGTTTGGAGCCAGGAAGGAAAGCGTATCCCAAGTTTGGAGCCAGGAAGGAAAGCGTATCCCAAGTTTGGAGCCAGGAAGGAAAGCGTATCCCAAGTTTGGAGTCAGGAAGGAAAGTGAAGCGTGGTGTAAGTAGCGCAGCAACTACCCTCGGCAGCTGTAGTGTTGCCTTACGCCCATTAATATATAAAAAGTAAAAATAAATAAAACTGCTAAAGTCCTTTGCGGTGTGATGGTTCTGGAGTAACAATAATCATAAATACTTATAATAACAAAATAATAATTCCTGACAACTTGGCTTATTACACAAACTAATATAACTTTACTTTAGACAAAAGGTGACTGTATACTACGTACAATAGGCTGCACGTCCATCGTCACCGCGTCTTAGCAAGACCACATTAAGTGAAGGAGACGTGTCGAACCCCGAGAGGACCACCAGGAGTAATCTACCTGCTGAGTGGTGGTTGTGGTTTAAGATTCAGGCTACTTGGAATAAGAAGTTCCAAGTAGCAAGGGCTATGGTGAGCCATAGTGGACCCTGGCACAGGAGTCGGGGCTGTAAACTCTGCCTGCTGGGTCGTTGTTATGGTTGTTTTAGATTCAGCTATTTAGAACAAAAAGTTTCCAAGTAACACAGGCTATGCTGAGCCCGTAGGTGGAGGCTCTTTGGAGCCATTATCTGTAACAATAGCTGATACTAGAGATCTGGCGATGGATGGGGAGTCTTCATGGTGGATTTCAGCCCCGTGGATGGGACTGGCTGTACCAGTTATGGAGCTGGCTGGGGTTAGTGTAGATTCTCCAGGTCTTCCGTTTTTTTCTTTGCCTGAGACTTTGGCTGAGGCCCGTGCTGTCGTTGGAGGTAGGTGAGGTGGCCTCCATGAGTTCTTGTACAGAGTAGGTGTCGTATTTGTGGTGCGGCCGTGTTGGAGGAGTCCTACTAAGATTTCCCTCGCCTGAGGAGGACGTAACATGAGGTAGGCTCAGGTGTCTGTTGTTGTTTCGTTGTTTTACCAAGTAGCTACTCAGAACGAAATCTTGATGTAGCACGGGCTATGGTGACTTACCTGGCACAGGAGCGGGGCAAGTAGCACGGGCACGGGCTATGGTGAGCCCGTAACTTACCTGGCACAGGAGCGGGGCAAGTAGCACGGCTATGGCTGGAGCCCGTAGGTGGACTTACCTGGCACACTGGAGGCGGTCTGTTGAGAGGTGAGTGGTTCGTTGTTGTTGTTGTTATAGTTCAGACTACTCGGAACAAAGTTCCAAGTAGCACGGGCTATGTGTGAGCCCGTAACTTACCTTGTACAGGAGCTGGGCTAGAAGCACGGGCTATGATTAGCATCGTGGACAGGAGATATCTCCCGCTTGGAGGGAGTGTCGCTGGGAGGAGCTTATATACACCTGCGGGGACGTCACGCTGGCGGCAAGGGGGAGGTGTAACTATGAGCCGGGCCGAAGTGTGTTGGGTAGTTAGTGTGTTGGACTCGTCCCCGGCAACACACCTGGTGTGTGCGGCTCTCGGGACAGGGTAGAGGGGGAGGAGAGCTCAGACATCTGGCTGGAGGTGGTTGTCTGGTTTTGCTGTTGTCGAGGAGGTCTATTACGGGGTATTCATGCCCGTGCCCCCCTCCCTGGGTGCCCAATCTTCATCAATCAGTAGAGGTGTTGGTAGCATGGTGTTGAATATGGTAGGGAAGAGCCAGCTGTACACTGTTATACAGGGGAATTGCGTAACAAAAGCTGTATCACCTAGTTTGGAATCTGAGGATGGAGGGGGAGGAGAGGGAGGACGCTTAAACCCTTAGATATATGTATTGTCAGCATATAAGATGAAACAACATTCCTCAACAATATATAACTATATATAAGAGGGTGCATTTCACATCCTGTGAGAATTATGTAGATCTCTGAGAGCAAAGGAGTTTTGACCAACTTTGTAAATCAAGATCCGGGATTAAATGTCTTGATGAGCGTCTATAAGATTAACTTTGTAACGAAGACTTATTTCAACTTACTCTGCAGACGTTGAGGTCGCAAGCAAAGTCCAGCATTGCAACAAATCTATGTTGTATCGCAAGATGGTAATAGCCTTCATTTGTTATTTCTTGTTCTGTAATACACTTTTAAAAACAAAACACAAAAGAAGAATGGTCTGCACAGCGGAACTATCAACTGTAATTACTTTTGTTTTGTTAAATTGCTGCTAAAAAACACAAGCTCCAAGGTGCAGTGAAATTGGGTTAATTCTCCTCATTCTTTTCCATCGTCCTCCCGGCCCTTCCTCCCTCCCTCCCTCCATCTCTCTACTCTCTCTCTCTCTCTCTGTCTCTCTCCTCTCTCTCTCTCTCTCCTCTCTCTCTCTTCTCTCTCTCTCTCTCCCCCCCCCCATTTCTGTTCCCTTTTCTCCTCTCTATCTCATCTCTATCTCTCTCTCTCTCTCTCTCTTCCTCTCTCTCTCTCCTCTCTCTCTTCTTCTCCTCTCTCTCTCTCTTCCTCTACCCCTCTCTCCCTATCTCTCGCTCTCTCTCTTTCGCTCTCTCTATCTTGTCCTCTCCCGCTCTCTCTCTCTCTCTCTCTCCTCTCTCTCTCTCTCTCTTCTCTCATCCGTTTCCGTCCCACACTTTATCAGAATTGAAAGTCATCAAAAGCGAGAACTACAGCGCCTAAGTTCACGCCGCAATAATTATCAGGGAACTTTAGCCTTCCAAAGCCAGCCAATCAATCGAGAGGAGAATAATAAACGGAAATAGGAGAAATAAGATAAATAAGAAAAGAAGAGATGGAAGAGGAGAAAAACTGGGTCACGGGTATTTGCCCGCTCGGGAAGAATGTCGACAAACAACCCGGGGTTCTGTTCTTCAAGGAAACAAATCAACCTTTTAATGGCTACCAACTCTCATGCTGGAGGTATTGCTTATTAAACTTCTTTCACGTCCGCACGGGTAGCTGCTTGGCGGACCTCTTCCCCTCCCTAATCGGCGCTGGGGCGGTGGATCGTCCCAAGAGCTGTAGTTCGATAATTACGTACGATTTCCAGGAGATTTTAATACGTAGGTAACTACCATCTTTCAAGACCCTTTCACCCCCCCCCATCCCAAACCGTCAAGTTCAACTGGTACAGCAACTTGGGTCTACTGTTGAATTACTGTATTGTTAAACACGTGTTGGGAGAGAATCTATGAGAATGGCGTTGTTGTGAATAGTTTTGTGGATATTGCTATGTGTCATGTTATGTTACCCAGAAGGGCTTGGTGTGGTTGATGGTTCCCCAGGATGGTTGTGATGTTTGATGGTTCCCCAGAGATGGTTGTGTTGATTGATGGTTCCCCAGAGATGGTTGTGATGATTGATGGTTCCCAGAGATGGTTGTAATGGTTGATGGTTCCCCAGAGATGGTTGTGATGATTGATGGTTCCCCAGAGATGGTTGTAATGGTTGATGGTTCCCCAGAGATGGTTGTGATGATTGATGGTTCCCCAGAGATGGTTGTGATGATTGATGGTTCCCAGAGACGGTTGTTGTGTTGGTTGATGGTTCCCCAGAGACGGTTGTGTTGGTTGATGGTTCCCCAGAGACGGTTGTGATGGTTGATGGTTCCCCAGAGATGGTTGTGTTGATTGATGGTTCCTTAGAGATGGTTGTGTTGATTGATGGTTCCCCAGAGATGGTTGTGTTGATTGATGGTTCCCCAGAGATGGTTGTGTGATGGATTGTTCCTTAGAGGTGGTTGTGTTGATTGATTGTTCCTAAGAGTTGGTTGTGTTGGTTGATGGTTCCCCAGAGATGGTTGTGATGGTTGATGGTTCCCCAGAGATGGTTGTGTTGGTTGATGGTTCCCCAGAGATGGTTGTGATGATTGATGGTTCCCCAGAGATGGTTGTGTTGATTGATTGTTCCTTAGAGATGGTTTGTTGATTGATTGTTCTTAGAGATGGTTGATGGTTCCCCAGAGATGGTTGTGATGGTGGATGGTTCCCCAGAGATGGTTGTGTTGATTGATTGTTCCTTAGAGATGGTGTGTGTTGATTGATGGTTCCCCAGAGACGGGTGTGATGGGTTGATGGTTCCCCAGAGATGGTTGTGTTGATTGATGGTTCCCCAGAGATGGTTGTGATGGTTGATGGTTTCCCAGAGACGGTTGTGTTGATTGATTGGTTCCCCAGAGACGGTTGTGTTGATTGATGGTTCCCCAGAGATGGTTGTGGTGATTGATGGTTCCCCAGAGACGGTTGAATTAATTGATGGTCCCCAGAGTCGGTCTGATCGGTGAAATCGCAGAGTATGAGGAAGGGGGTGCGGGAACCAACACATAAAAGGCTGGAGTTTTGGAGGCATTGAGGCTAGAGAGGGTTGGAGGGTATATCGAGCATATCCGAGCTATCCTGTTGTTATGGCTATGGCTTGGAGGGGGTGGGTTGCCGGCTGAGGGGCGTGTGGCTGATTGACTTTCTAACTATGATGGCTGCTTTTTTTAATCGGTTTCCTGGCGGTGATTTGAAGAAGTCACAGTTTATAAATTATATTTAGGTTTTTGGTAATTTTGTTATCGTAATTACATATCATTGATTGGGTTATTCATTTGGATTTTCATATCTTGTTGTGGTTCTAAGTCCTCTGCAAGTCCACTGTAAATGGAATACATAGTACGGTGTATGTGTGTGTAGTTCGTTATTTACTAAGTTGTTCCGACCACTTTCGTGAACATTATCAGTCTACCTGCGTATACTCTTACATTTAGACATATTCGCTGGACTCTAGAATGTCTAGGGAAAACTGTGTTCCCATCGCAGCTTGCTCCTTTGTGCAGGTGATGAGTCACAATAACGTGGCTAAAGTATGTTGACCAGACCACACACTAGAAGGTGAAGGGACGACGACGTTTCGGTCCGTCCTGGACCATTCTTATGTCGACAATCGACTTGAGAATGGTCCAGGACGGACCGAAACGTCGTCGTCCCTTTACCTTTTAGTATGTTGTCTGGTCAACTTGCTCCTTTGTGTTCTTTATGTTGCTCCTTTTGCTTGCTTTATAAGTCATATTAATAATTATTATTCAGTAATGATCTTAAGGCTATTTTAAGAGTCTGACCACAGGCAACACACCTAGCATCCCTGTGACAATCACCAGGATATCTTAGCATGCAACACACCCAGCATCCCTGTGACAATCACCAGGATATCTTAGCATACAACACACCCAGCATCCCTGTGACAATCACCAGGATATCTTAGCATGCAACACACCCAGCATCCCTGTGACAATCACCAGGATATCTTAGCATACAACACACCCAGCATCCCTGTGACAATCACCAGGATATCTTAGCATGCAACACACCCAGCATCCCTGTGACAATCACCAGGATATCTTAGCATGCAACACACCCAGCATCCCTGTGATAATCACCAGGATATCTTAGCATGCAACACACCCAGCATCCCTGTGACAATCACCAGGATATCTTAGCATGCAACACACCCAGCATCACTGTGACAATCACCAGGATATCTTAGCATTCAACACATCCAGCATCCCTGTGACAATCACCAGGATATCTTAGCATGCAACACACCCAGCATCCCTGTGACAATCACCAGGATATCTTAGCATGCAACACACCCAGCATCCCTGTGACAATCACCAGGATATCTTAGCATGCAACACACCCAGCATCCCTGTGACAATCACCAGGATATCTTAGCATGCAACACACCCAGCATCCCTGTGACAATCACCAGGATATCTTAGCATGCAACACATCCAGCATCCCTGTGACAATCACCAGGATATCTTAGCATGCAACACACCCAGCATCCCTGTGACAATCACCAGGATATCTTAGCATGCAACACACCCAGCATCCCTGTGACAATCACCAGGATATCTTAGCATTCAACACATCCAGCATCCCTGTGACAATCACCAGGATATCTTAGCATGCAACACACCCAGCATCCCTGTGACAATCACCAGGATATCTTAGCATGCAACACATCCAGCATCCCTGTGACAATCACCAGGATATCGTAGCATGCAACA
The DNA here is from genome assembly GCA_020271785.1 of Procambarus virginalis. Lineage (NCBI taxonomy): Eukaryota > Metazoa > Arthropoda > Malacostraca > Decapoda > Cambaridae > Procambarus > Procambarus virginalis. Next base: position 10,183,357 of record WNGS01113158.1, on the reverse strand, counting down.
CACCCAGCATCCCTGTGACAATCACCAGGATATCTTAGCATGCAACACACCCAGCATCCCTGTGACAATCACCAGGATATCTTAGCATGCAACACACCCAGCATCCCTGTGACAATCACCAGGATATCTTAGCATGCAACACACTCAACCTGCCTTCTGCCACCGTCGCAACACATCAACACAAACAGGGACAAGACGGGACCTCACAACGACGACAGGAGACGTGCTTATCTCACACTGCCACTCTCCATACACTTCTCAGACGAGGAGACCGTCTCGCCTAGACACAAGGGGCTTCAATCACCCCATTGTTGGGAACCTCTGTTCCCTTCGTGTCAGCTTCCCATCAGCGCGACGAGGCATGTGGCGTTATGTTATCTTTTCCTCTGCGAGTTTGGCCTCTTTTTAAAGACGTGTCAGATTCGAAATATGTTGTTTAAGCTTATGTTGACTCCTAATATACGGCGATCTGTTGTAACACGCTCATTCCCCAGAATCACAGCTCTAAAGGATACCTGATCAACCAGGCTGTGATTCATTCGTCAGGCTGCGAGTAGCTGTATCAACAGCTTGCTTGACCAGACCATCAACCAGGAGGCCTGGTCAGAGACCGGGCCGCGAGGTCCTTGACCCCCCGGAATCACCGCTAGGTAATCGTAAGGTAAGGTATGGAAAGAGATAGTTCTCAACCTGCTAACAGGAGTCGGAAGTCGTCTGTTCTTGTACCCACTTTTGTACAGACTGGTGAAGAGTGTGAACAAAGAGGGGGGGGGGTGTACCCCGGGGTGAAAATAAAAGAGGGGGGGGGATTGTACCCCAGGGGTGTGATTTACTCATATCCCGTGGACCCTTTGAAGCGCATTTCTATTGACGATGTAACATGTTTTGAGTGAAGCACGTGTCATGTACACTACGTGGAACAAGACAACTCATCGAGTCTATCCCATGCGTGCACGTGCGGGTCACTGGTGCGTTCACCACGTACAGGTCACTGGTGCGTTCACCACGTGCAGGTCACTGGTGCGTTCACCACGTGCGAGTCACTGGTGCATTCACCACGTGCAGGTCACTGGTGCGTTCACCACGTGTGGGCCACTGGTGCGTTCACCACGTGCGGGTCACTGGTGCGTTCACCACGTGCGTGTCACTGGTGCGTTCACCACGTGCGGGTCACTGGTGCGTACACCACGTGCGGGTCACTGGTGCGTTCACCACGTGCAGGTCACTGGTGCGTTCACCACGTGCGGGCCACTGGTGCGTTCACCACGTGCGTGTCACTGGTGCGTTCACCACGTGCGGGTCACTGGTGCGTTCACCACGTGCGGGTCACTGGTGCGTTCACCACGTGCGGGTCCCTGGTGCGTTCACCACGTGCGGGTCACTGGTGCGTTCACCACGTGCGGGTCACTGGTGCGTTCACCACGTGCGGGTCCCTGGTGCGTTCACCACGTGCGGGTCACTGGTGCCTTCACCACGTGCGGGTCACTGGTGCGTTCACCACGTGCGGGTCACTGGTGCGTTCACCACGTGCAGGTCACTGGTGCGTTCACCACGTGCGGGTCCCTGGTGTGTTCACCACGTGCGGGTCCCTGGTGCATTCACCACGTGTGGGTCCCTGGTGCGTTCACCACGTGCGGGTCCCTGGTGCGTTCACCACGTGCGGGTCACTGGTGCGTTCACCACGTGCGGGTCCCTGGTGCGTTCACCACGTGCGGGTCACTGGTGCGTTCACCACGTGCGGGTCACTGGTGCGTTCACCACGTGCGGGTCACTGGTGCATTCACCACGTGCGGGTCACTGGTGCACACTCACCACGTGCACACACTCAGATTGCAACATCTCAATAGATTTCATCACAGTTTATCAAGTTGGACGAAAACCCCATACCGGAACACGAATAATCCCAGTTATACACAACGTCCCTATGGCCAATGTCCCGTACATAACAATGTTCAAAGAACTCTTGGAGAATATTGGCGAAGTCGCTCGCCATTCAAGACATGGAAATTGATGAATATTGGTGGATTATTAATGAGTAATGTTGAGCAGAGCATCAATTACTCATCATGAGTAGTGTAAGGGGGGGGGGGGTGCGTGCATTTGGGTCTATAGTGATTTGATGACAACTTGGGTCCGGTAGCACAGTGGTCTGCGTCTTAATCGAGGGACATGATTTCAGTTCCCGGGGCAAGACAGGTGTTGGGACCCCTAGCATGGTGTTGGGACCCCTAGCATGGTGTTGGGACCCCCTAGCATAGAGAGAGAGACTCTCTCTCTCTCTCTCTCTCTCTCTCTCTCTCTCTCTCTCTCTCTCTCTCTCTCTCGCCAAAGGACAATCAGATTCTGCGTTCGAAGTTATTGGAAGCAAAAAGCAAGACGTTGTTACAGACACAATGAAAGTTCAAAGGAAGCAATATCTAGGAGATGGTAATCACAGTCTCCTGGCCAACATTTTACCAGGAGGAGGAGAGGGAGAATGAGTACGGTACCGTGTAGTGAAGGGACTGAGAGGGAGAGAGAGAGGGGTGAGATTCCTGTAACAATTTAGGGAGGAAGGAGAGGAACTCAAGGAAAGGGAGTGGAAATAAGAGAATGACTTAAGTATGTGGAGGTGGGAAGGAGGAGGAGAAGAATGAGGGTAAACATACATATAGGGAGGTGGGAAGGAGAGGAAACCTCTCCTCCTCCCGTTTTCTTTCAAGGGGAAAGAGTGGCAGAGGGTATGCGACTTAAATCAATTTTAATCATTGCCATTTTTCTTGTTATTTTTCGTAACTGAATTTACCTGTGGGCCACTATCTCTCTATAGTGGCCTCGACGAGGACAGGAAGCCGGCCGCTTGTCAAAGCTCCTCCCATTTGTCCTGATGATTTGTTCGAGCTAAATTTTAAAATTCAGCAGTGTTTTGGCATTTACGGCTTCTGCGGGTAGGCGGTTCCATGGACACATAACCCTATAGGTAAACTAATCATCAGTTTTTTTCTCCTACGCCGCGGCTTGTTTAGCTTGAAGTTCCGTTGTTCCTTGTTCGCGTGGCATCTAACCTTTTGAAGATCAGTTTGAAAGACCTTTTTGATCAATTTGGAGGATATTGATCAGTGGTCTGGATCAATATCCAGACCACCCCATACCCATCCTGTGTGTGGTAGTGCACCCCATACCCATCCTATGAGTGGTAGTGCACCCCATTCCCATCCTGTGAGTGGTAGTGCACCCCATACCCATCCTGTAAGTGGTAGTGCACCCCATACCCATCCTGTGAGTGGTAGTGCACCCCATACCCATCGTGTGTGTGGTAGTGCACCCTATACCCATCCTGTGAGTGGTAGTGCACCCCATACCCATCCTGTGTGTGGTAGTGCACCCCATACCCATCCTGTGAGTGGTAGTGCACCCCATACCCATCCTATGAGTGGTAGTGCACCCTATACCCATCCTGTGAGTGGTGATGCACCCCATACCCATCCTGTGTGTGGTAGTGCACCCCATACCCATCCTGTGAGTGGTAGTGCACCCCATACCCATCCTGTGTGTGGTAGTGCACCCCATACCCATCCTGTGAGTTGTAGTGCACCCCATACCCATCCTGTGAGTGGTAGTGCACCCATACCCATACCCATCCTGTGAGTGGAAGTGCACCCCATACCCATGCTGTGAGTGGTAGTGCACCCCATACCCATCCTGTGAGTGGTAGTGCACCACATACCCATCCTGTGTGTGGTATTGCACCCCATACCCATCCTGTGAGTGGTGATGCACCATACCCATCCTGTGAGTGGTAGTGCACCCATACCCATCCTGTGAGTGGTAGTGCACCCCATACCCATCCTGTGAGTGGTAGTGCACCACATACCCATCCTGTGTGTGGTATTGCACCCCATACCCATCCTGTGAGTGGTGATGCACCCCATACCCATCCTGTGAGTGGTAGTGCACCCCATACCCATCCTGTGAGTGGTAGTGCACCCCATACCCATCCTGTGAGTGTAGTGCACCCCATACCCATCCTGTGAGTGGTGATGCACCCCATACCCATCCTGTGAATATTAGATCGTGAAAGCTTACAAAACACTTAATAGGCTCAGGAACTGAACACCAGAATTTTATGTAGCTAAGCAAGTTAGAGTCTTGATCAGCTAGTTACAGAGTTTACTGTGTGTCATCGCCAGTTGTCACACCACACTGGGCCCAGAACTGAATCACGACAATCACTAGGCTAAGCCATTTACATTTGTGTTGAGGGAGTTAAGAGAACGGTTTAATGCGTTTATATCGTGCATCCGACACGCGTCCGATGGCCGGTGGTGACCTTATCAGAATAGAACTTTTTTGGGAGTCGTTTGTAATTAGCGAATATTAAATTGAATGATCATAACCAGTTCTGAGAGGCGAGAAGGGGAGAGGCGGAGAGAAAGAGAGGGAGAGGGGAGAAGGGGAGAGACGGAGAGGGAGAAGGGGAGAGGGGGAGAGAAAGAGAGGGAGAGGGGAAGAGAACTATCAGGAGAATGTGCCAAGCCATTACGTATATACAGTAGAGCAGTTGGAAGGGATCAGGATAAAAATTGAACGCCGACCTGCATGAAGCGAGACTGTCGCTCTACCGTCCAGCCCAAGTGGTTGGGTAGAGAGAGAGAGAGAGATTGACGTTATCGCAGTTAAATAACATTCTCTTAATACATCACTTGTATTTTCAGGTACGGCGAGAATTTGGGAAAAAATAAGGATAATAATCAAGAGCCAAGAGGACACAAGGTAAGCAGTAGTGGGTGGTGAAGCAGGGAGGAGCTCTCAGGCCGGTAAGAGTAGTACCAGTAGCAGCAATAGTAGTAGTAGTAGTGGCTCGTATAGCAACAATAGGTATACCAACAGCAACGGCAGCAGCAACAGTTGGAGGAGTGTCTGAGAGTGGAGGAGAGTGAGGCATGACCTGCTCCTCACAATGCCGACAGTTCAACATGCAGATTTTGTAGTCCATAGCGTCTAGCTGTAAATACAGAGACCCTCCTGTTCACAGCCCGGCCTTCGGCTCTTACGACAACACTGCACTTTCACGAAGACAAGTGGCAATGAAAGAGAGAGAATCTGCAATTTTACTATGCGGATAAATTCAAATTGAGATTGCATACGATAAACTTGGTTCGTTATTTTTATGTGGAGTTATTGGGGGTATAATCCACCTGTCTCCCCCTCCGGCCCTTCCTCCTTAAAACATTCCAAAACACGAAGGAAACGTTTTAATGTAGACATAAGTATCCCGAAAAAGATTGCATGCTGCATTTCCTATTTTCACAAGTTTTGGAATGATGTGGTGTTGAAGGACGAGGTACACAGCGTAATGCCGCCACCTCTGGCACACATGACTGGCGTTTGAGTGTCTATACCTCAAGATAACAGCACCTATTCTTCTAGTGCCCGACATTAACAGCAGATTCCCAGGAGTCGTATCATGATTTTTCCCCCACATTTTCTTCCTTCTGAGCCAACCAGCACCTACACGCTGCCTGAAGGAGGGGCGACGCAGGAATATACCTCATCCTACATAAGACCAACTCCTGAAGAGAGCACTTGACGACGGTGCAATGACAAGAGTGGCAATCAAATCCGGAGCCCCCCCTCAAGCGCTTGTGGAGTAACGAGGCCGCCGCTCGAGTGGAAACCATTGGCCCGTGGAACCATCTTGCCTCCTCTCCCTCATCGTTCAGGTGGGCACCATAAACAACGGCGATGTTGCCCAAGATGAGCCCAAGACATCGTAAAGACCCGCCAATGTGTGCACTCGAAGCCTTGCTTGGCTTACCTGGCATGTGGGCTGACACTGACCCTCTCGGAAGGTTACGGCTTTACTACAGGAGTTGGAGCTTTATGGTATCCCAGCGTGATGTGTTGTGGACGGACCAACCTTTCCACATTAGCTTTGCATTGGTTTGTGGTGCGACGCTTTCCCTTGGTGACTGCTGGTAATAGCGGGCTTTTGCGACGTGACAAATGCTCGCCTGCACGTCGACCGCTGGAGAGTATCTGTTGAAGAGATATTATTCAGATTATACACATACATTGTGACACATCCTGAGAATGCTTGTTATACACTAATCAATAGATGAATTNAATCCAGGAACTGCTTTCACCTATTTCTGAATCATGCTATCTTACCCTACCCTACCTTACCTCATATGGTAGGGTAGGGCAACAAGCTCTATCTACCATACAGGTGGATAGAGCTTTGTGCGATTCGAACTATAGGCGGTTCGAGTATCCTCGTGCCCAGGTGAATGAAATGGTCATTTCCACGGTAGTGTGGTTGTCAATTCTTAATCATATTTACATTTATAATGACATATTGAAGTAGCTTCATGTATTTCATCAACTATATTGTATTTATGTCAATTTGGAGACTGCCGTTGTTTCTGGCATCTCTGTGCCTCATTTATTCTGTGTCGGGTTATCCTTCTCCTTTCTTGTGCTCCTCGTGTCATAGTGTTTATGTGTACTTTGTCAGCTGTGTACTCGCCTAGTTGTGTTTGCGGGGGTTGAGCTCTAGCTCTTTGGTCTCTCTCTACAATCCTGATTATTTATAGTATAGAGAATAACTGCGAGTTTATTCCTAGATGATGCAAATCTGGAAGAGCCTTGTGTTGATTACCATTAAATACTTAGGAATGTAAGAATAAGATTGCTTAAGGCCTATTGGCCCTTAACAATCAGTTTCTATTGACCCCATACGAGGGAGCTCCTGCCGCTGCTGCTGCAAATGGAAGGTTGTAGAGTTGTGATTGATGATCTATCTTTGCAGGTTCATTGGTGATGCTCCACTGGAAACCATTGATAACTAAAACATAATTTCATGGTGCTTATAAATGGTCCCCCCCTCCCGCCAAGGGAAGGGAACTATGAGGAGAAAGCCTATTACGACGTATATAGCACTGGGAAGGGGTCAGGATAAGGATTTGGGATGGGACGGGGGGAAGGAATGGTGCCCAACCACTTATGGACGGTCGGGGATTGAACGCCGACCTGCATGAGGCGAGACCGTCACTCTACCGTCCAGCCCAAATGGTTGGACCCATCATAAATGATGAACGATGTTGTAGGCAGATAATGAAAATATGGAGGACGGGTTAATTGACAGCTGGAGGAGGAGGATGAAGGTGTTCAGGTGCCGTCCTCTGCGTCTCAGACGTGAGTCTGGACTAGACCTTCAGGTGACACGGAATATATTTGGCAACATCTGCAAGTAAATGGAATTGATTGTGTATTCAGTCTGGATCGGTAGAGATGGGGGTCGGACATATCAGGTTAGGTTGTACTGACAGCCGTATACATTACCCAATCCGTCCTTAGGCCAAGTCCATTCCATCCAGTGGTCAACCCCATACACGCATTCAGCACTTTTAACACGCTGTTCATTCAAAATAGGAATTTTCTGAAATCTAAATTAATATTGTTATATATTAGCGTACTGTGAATATTTAGGCATGGTTAGGTTAGGTGTTTAGGTTCTGTTGGCGATTATTTGCATTTGTAGTACGTGGGTGAAGCATTTACAGCGTTGTGGTTCGAACAAAAGTCGTCAGTGAAGGACTTGTTCCGGAAGTGTTCGAAAGTCATTAGTTGTGAGTCGTGTGTAAACCGTTTTTCATTCATAAACAGCTGGGGTTTGGCGGGTGCATGGAATGGTCTTTGGTCTTTGTTTATGAGGACGGGCTGCATTACCAGAGGATTTAATTGTGTTCTAATGAAGCTCACTAGAAGTTCTGCTCACATTATGTTTACAGACATTCAAATATACCTAAACAGACTAGACTCGTGATGTTTATATATATATATATATATATATATATATATATATATATATATATATATATATATATATATATATATATATAGTGTGTGGGTGTGTGTGTTGTACCTAGTAGCCAGAACGTCGTTCTCGGCCTACTATGGAAGGCCCGATTTGCTTAATAAGCCAAGTTTTCCTGAATTTATATATTTTTCAATATTTTTTTCTTATGAAATAATAAAGCTATCCATTTCATTATGTAAGAGTTAATTTTATTAAAATTTAGTTAAAACTAACGTAGATATATGACCGAACCTAACCAACCCTACCTAACATACCCTAACCTATCTTAACCTAACCTAAATTAACACAATTATGTCAATAATTTATGTTCTTAATATAATATAATATAATAATAATAATTCAAACAAACTAATTGGAAACAATTTATTGAAAATAAAGAAATCACTCGGCCTATTAGGCAAATTTGGCCTTGCATAGTAGGCCGAGAAGTGTGTTCTGACTACTAGGTATGACATATATATATATATATATATATATATATATATATATATATATATATATATATATATATATATATATATATATATGTCGTACCTAGTAGCCAGAACGCACTTCTCAGCCTACTATGCAAGGCCCGATTTGCCTAATAAGCCAAGTTTTCATGAAATAATTGTTTTTCGACTACCTAACCTACCTAACCTAACCTAACCTAACTTTTTCGGCTACCTCACCTAACCTAACCTATAAAGATAGGTTAGGTTAGGTTAGGTAGGGTTGGTTAGGTTCGGTCATATATCTACGTTAATTTTAACTCGAATAAAAAAAATTCACCTCATACATAATGAAATGGGTAGCTTTATCATTTCATAAGAAAAAAATTAGAGAAAATATATTAATTCTGGAAAACTTGGCTTATTAGGCAAATCGGGCCTTGCATAGTAGGCCGAGTACGACGTTCTGGCTACTAGGTACAACATATATATATATATATATATATATATATAATATATATATATATATATATATATATATATATATATATACCTTGAGGTTACCTTGAGGTGGTTTCGGGGCTTAGCGTCCCCACGGCCCGGTCCTCGATCAGGCCTTCTGGTTGCTGGACTGGTCATATATATATATTTTCATATTATATATATATGAAAATTAACATTCAACATGGATGTACTCACCTGTGACACTCTCCTCAGCTGGACCTCTGTAGCGTCACAGAGGACCAGTCAATTGCCCTGGTTCAAGCATCAGCTTGCAGATGATCGCACAGTGCACCCAGTGTTGCAGAGCTGTGCACTCTCTTCCCTATGTAGAGGAGTAACGCCCTGGAATACATTTGCTTTCAGTATATTGCTAGGCTCTGAGGTTTATTGAAATTTTTGAAATAAGACAAGACGTGGAAATTCGAGTTAGGTGATGGGCGTGTGCATATAGTTATTATTGACAATAAAGCCTCTATAATCAACTCTACAAGGGGTGCCAATAACGCCTCGGTCATCTAGATTGTGTCAGAAATGGTCACCATCCTTTTTCCTTGACGAAAATTAACGACGAGAGCAGTAAGTACACTATCACTTTTTTTACGAATTTCGTCGACGTTCTAAAAAGCATAATTATCTATACTACTAATAATCCCTCATTAGATAATGCCACAAAAGTATAAAGATATTTTTATTGAACATGATCACTGGTGTTTTCTCTTGCAAATAATGTTCACTGGGTGACACGTTCACCATAAACAGTCTACAAGGGCCACGTGGATGAACGTTACCTTGAGATTACCTTGAGGTGGTTTCGGGGCTTAGCGTCCCCACGGCCCGGTCCTCGACCAGGCCTCCTAGTTGCTGGACTGGTCAACCAGGCTGTCAATCAACGTGTAATGTTATACAGAACAAGTACTGATAAGCCTGGCTGTTACCATCCAACAAGAGTCTACTAAACGTCAATTAGAAATTAAGGCATCTAGATTAAAACAAATCCTGAATAGAAATGGCCTTCCAGAGGCTTATATATTACAATAATAATTACCTCTTAAGACTCAAGGTGAATAAGGCCTCAATAATAAGCCTTGAAATAGAAACCTTCGTTATAAAAAGTTATTAAAAAAAAAGCTTAATTTATACCACCTCACAATATCTATAAAGCATAAGCGAGGCTTTTCAATATCTGCAGCTGCATTCTAAGCAGCTATGTGTTAAATGTTAACAATAAATTCCAGCTTAGCTTTGGTAATTCTTCACCGCCAGGTTTTGCAATGTTGCACTTCGTTAAAAGGTCTTTTTGCTCTCCCCTCGGTGAATATATGTTTAGGCTGATTAATGGATATTCAACAGGACTGACGGTTACCTATATAATTGGTGTAGTGTAAAACTTACGGAAATTCTTGGCAGTGTTCGGTTCTCATTAAATGTTCCCAGGTGCTGTTGTCAGGTGCTGTTCTCAGCATTGTTCTTATGTGCTGTTCTCAGCATTGTTCTCAGGTGCTGTTCTCAGCATTGTTCTCGTGTGCTGTTCTCAGCATTGTTCTCATGTGCTGTTCTCATGGGCTTGCTAAAACTTTGAGTGTTAATGTTGTGAGGCGCGGCGCTCCTGAGCACTGTGCTAGCCCTGCACAGTTAACGACGCCATTACCCTTGGTGCTCCACCAGTAACAATCCTTGATATTCCGCCTCCGGCAGGTTGTGTGGGAAGTAATCTCCGCAAATCACTAGAGGATTCAATTGCCAATCGTTTCCACGAAGGGAGGTCAACGGGGATATATATATATATATATATATATATATATATATATATATATATATATATATATATATATATATATATATATATATATATATATATATATTATATATATATATATATATATATATATATATATATATATATTCACTGAGAGGTGTATTCTGATGTAAGGTGTATGTATACTTGAGAGTTTACGTTGGTCCTGGATAGTGTACAGGACTAAAGTATACTTGGTGGGTAGTCAGTAAGGTGTTGGAGTAGTAGTAGTAGGCATCCTGCAGTCTTGGGAGACTATGGAGTTGCGCTCTGGTTGTCTAGGCTGGAGAGTCCTCTCCAGGACGCAAAGCCTGGGTAGGTCGGTATGGAGGAGAAGCTGTCACCCAGGCAGCAGGTCGCTACAGTATTGTAGCGACCTTAATAACCCGGCAGAGTTACAAGCCTTCAGCTGAACACCAAAACAAAGGATTTTGCTGCGCACTCATTCTCCAGGTAACGTCTGTAAACATTGTTTTACGTCACAAGTCTGGAATTAATCAGGTTGTCTCCGTGAGCTTATCATCATGTGATTTTAAGCATTCTACTATCCTGGGTGCTTGTTATGGTGGCTCATATTTCAGGCCCGCGTTCGAACTGCCAATGAACCAGTGAAGAGGAGAAGTGAATGAAATACGGTAGCATGGTTGACAATTTATATAACATGGGGCGTGGATACTAACTCCTATGTACTCGGCAGCAAGCCCGGGAAAGTGTAAAATTTCTTTGGGCAGCGGTTGGTTGGCTCTGAAATAATTCCTGTTATGGCTAGTCTCATAATGCAGCTTTAGCCTCACGCCTTTGGGATCGGCGTTTCGAGTCACCTAGTGCCCAGGTGAAAGAAGTATATATATATATATAGTAGTTAATACAATGGGTTTAAAGGTTATAGATCTCTTGGAGTTCCTCTGCTTCTAGACAGGAACCGAGGACGCAGCAGGCATTCCTCCCCCCCCTCCTCTCTCTCTCTAATATATATATATATATATATATATATATATATATATATAATATATATATATATATATATATATATATATATATATATATATATATATATATATATATATATATATATATATATATATATTACACACAAATAACGTGTATTAAACATGTGTGTCATTGGCATCACACGCTAAACAGTCACAATTTAATATAACAACGAACACTCATAATAACCAATATTCCACATGCATTCACATACCCCCCCCTCCCCGCATACCCCTTTCCCACCACACGTCTTTCGCTGGAAGACAGAAGAGTTAGGGGGGACATGATTACCACATTCAAGATTCTCAAGGGAATTGATAGGATAGATAACGACAGGCTATTTAACACAAGGGGCACACGCACTAGGGGACACAGGTGGAAACTGAGTGCCCAAATGAGCCACAGAGATATTAGAAAGAACTTTTTTAGTGTCAGAGTGGTTGACAAATGGAATGCACTAGGAAGTGATGTGGTGGAGGCTGACTCCATACACAGTTTCAAGTGTAGATATGATAGAGCCCAATAGGCTCAGGAACCTGTACACTTGTTGATTGACGGTTGAGAGGCGGGACCAAAGAGCCAGAGCTCAACCCCCGCAAGTACCATTAGGTGAGTACACCTTCACACACCTTCACACCTCCCCCCCCCCCCACACCCTCCAGGACTACGCTCTGTAATGTACTCTGGGGTCTTGCTTCCAGTAAGTAAATCCAGCGGCGGGCCTGGGCGCTCCAGTAATCTTGCAGAGTGTAGCTAACACCGGAACAAGCACCAAATGTACCTGGACGCATTATACGCCAAATGCTGGCAACTGACACTTAAGGTTTAGCTCTGGAAGGAAAGCGTATCCCAAGTTTGGGGTCCGGAAGGAAAGCGTATCCCAAGTTTGGGGTCCGGAAGGAAAGGGTATCCCAAGTTTGGGGTCCGGAAGGGAAGTGTATCTCAAGTTTGGGGTCCGGAAGGAAAGGGTATCCCAAGTTTGGGGTCCGGAAGGAAAGGGTATCCCAAGTTTGGGGTCCGGAAGGAAAGGGTATCCCAAGTTTGGGGTCTGGAAGGAAAAGGTATCCCAAGTTTGGGGTCTGGAAGGAAAAGGTATCCCAAGTTTGGGGTCTGGAAGGAAAGGGTATCCCAAGTTTGGGGTCTGGAAGGAAAAGGTATCCCAAGTTTGGGGTCTGGAAGGAAAGGGTATCCCAAGTTTGGGGTCCGGAAGGAAAGCGTATCCCAAGTTTGGGGTCCGGAAGGAAAGGGTATCTCAAGTTTGGGGTCCGGAAGGGAAGTGTATCTCAAGTTTGGGGTCCGGAAGGAAAGGGTATCCCAAGTTTGGGGTCCGGAAGGGAAGTGTATCTCAAGTTTGGGGTCCGGAAGGAAAGGGTATCCCAAGTTTGGGGTCCGGAAGGAAAGGGTATCCCAAGTTTGGGGTCCGGAAGGGAAGTGTATCTCAAGTTTGGGGTCCGGAAGGAAAGGGTATGCCAAGTTTGGGGTCCGGAAGGAAAGTGTATCCCAAGTTTGGGGTCCGGAAGGAAAGGGTATCCCAAGTTTGGGGTCCGGAAGGAAAGTGTATCCCAAGTTTGGGGTCCGGAAGGAAGTGTATCTCAAGTTTGGGGTCCGGAAGGGAAGTGTATCCCAAGTTTGGGGTCTGGAAGGAAAAGGTATCCCAAGTTTGGGGTCTGGAAGGAAAGGGTATCCCAAGTTTGGGGTCCGGAAGGAGAGCGTATCCCAAGTTTGGGGTCCGGAAGGAGAGCGTATCCCAAGTTTGGGGTCTGGAAGGAAAAGGTATCCCAAGTTTGGGGTCCGGAAGGAAAGGGTATCCCAAGTTTGGGGTCCGGAAGGAAAGGGTATCTCAAGTTTGGGGTCCGGAAGGGAAGTGTATCTCAAGTTTGGGGTCCGGAAGGAAAGGGTATCTCAAGTTTGGGGTCCGGAAGGAAAGGGTATCCCAAGTTTGGGGTCCGGAAGGGAAGTGTATCTCAAGTTTATTGTCCGGAAGGAAAGGGTATCCCAAGTTTGGAGTCCGGAAGGAAAGGGTATCCCAAGTTTGGGGTCCGGAAGGAAAGGGTATCCCAAGTTTGGGGTCCGGAAGGAAAGGGTATCCCAAGTTTGGGGTCCGGAAGGGAAGTGTATCCCAAGTTTGGGGTCTGGAAGGAAAAGGTATCCCAAGTTTGGGGTCCGGAAGGAAAGGGTATCCCAAGTTTGGGGTCCGGAAGGGAAGTGTATCCCAAGTTTGGGGTCCGGAAGGAAAGCGTATCCCAAGTTTGGGGTCCGGAAGGAAAGCGTATCCCAAGTTTGGAGTCAGGAAGGAAAGCGTATCCCAAGTTTGGAGTCAGGAAGAAAAGTGTGACGTAGTGTAAGTAGCGCAGCAAATACCTGGCAGCTGTAGTTTGCATTACGCACATTAAATAAATAAAAAAAAAAATAAATAAAACTGCTAAAAACCTTTGCGGTGTGATAGTTGTTGGAGTAAACAATAATCATAAATACTTATAATAACAAAATAATAATTCCTGACAACTTGGCTTATACACAAACTTAATATATACGTTACTTTAGACAAAAGGTGACTGTATACTACGTACAATAGGCTGCACGTCCATCGTCACCGCGTCTTAGCAAGACCACATTAAGTGAAGGAGACGTGTCGAACCCGAGAGACCACCAGGAGTAATCTACCTGCTGAGTGGTGGTTGTGGTTTAAGATTCAGCTACTTGGAATAAAAAGTTCCAAGTAGCACGGGCTATGGTGAGCCCATAGTGGACCTGGCACAGGAGCGAGGCTGTAACTCTGCCTGCTGGGTCGTTGTTATTGTTGTTTTAGATTCAGCTATTTAGAACAAAAAGTTCCAAGTAACACAGGCTATGCTGAGCCCGTAGGTGGAGGCTCTTTGGAGCCATTATCTGTATTAATAGCGATACTAGAGATCTGGCGATGGATGGGNAACCACACACTAGAAATTGAAGACACGACGATGTTTCGGTCCATCCTGAGACAGTTATCAAGTCGAGTGTGTGCTTTGGCTTGATAATGGTCCATAATCACACAATCGACTTGATTATGGTCCAGGATGGACCAAAACGTCGTCGCCTCTTCAATTTTAGTATGTGGTTTGGCTTATTGTTTTTTTAGTTCGATATTTACATTATGTGAACAAGAGAGGTAGGTCTGGAGTTACAGGGAGAGGTAGCAGGTGAGGTACAAGTTACAAGTCTAGTACAGCCTTCTCAGTAAACTATTTCACAAGTTTTATGTGTAATTTTGAAGCCTTAACTCGGGGGGCACGCCGCCCGCCATGGCCGCCTAGTTAACTCTTTCAGCAGATTCAAGAAGAAATTGTTTCGAATAATTTCGCAGCGTCGTCCCCCAAGAGCAATTTACACACACATTTCCATCTCTTAAACGTCCTGCTTCCCACGTGACCCACGCCTGCCTTTCTATTATAAGCTACTGGATTATTTTTATACATGAAGCAGCCCGCGAGGGACAGGTATACGTTCAGAGTTTGTAAAGTATTTACGAGGGAACCTTTCATGGGTACGAAGTTACTAAATCACACATCATGGGAGATGGGGCGAAGTATCTGATGGGAATGAAGTCAGGAATGCATGTGAGATAGCCTAAGAGGGAGTACCTGTTGGAACACCAGTCAGTAACGCATGTGAGATAGCCTGGGAGGAAGTACCTGCTGGAACACCAGTCAGTAACGCATGTGAGATAGCCTGGGAGGAAGTACCTGCTGGAACACCAGTCAGTAACGCATGTGAGATAGCCTGGGAGGAAG
The DNA here is from genome assembly GCA_020271785.1 of Procambarus virginalis. Classification (NCBI taxonomy): domain Eukaryota; kingdom Metazoa; phylum Arthropoda; class Malacostraca; order Decapoda; family Cambaridae; genus Procambarus; species Procambarus virginalis. Next base: position 10,168,006 of record WNGS01113158.1, on the reverse strand, counting down.
TACCTGCTGGAACACCAGTCAGTAACGCATGTGAGATAGCCTGGGAGGAAGTACCTGCTGGAACACCAGTCAGTAACGTATATCATGCGAAGTAGTAAGGACGTTGGACGTTATTCCTCACCATATTTAATTTGTTAGACGTCAGGGTATTATAGTAAAGTGAATTCTCACGAAACTAGCTTTAACTGAATTAAAAATAAACTCCTTTGTCTCTGGTCGACTCAGATACGGGGCCAGCGGATTGCCAGTCCGGCACGACGACAGCTCCTCCATCCCCCGAGCCCCACCAAGATCCCCCTTCATCGGGTTCCTTCTTTCCATCACGAAGGAGAATCCATCACGAAACTTTCTTCCATCTCGAGACCCGTAATAGAGCCTCTGGAGACATCGCTTTTCACGAGTCAATATTCCGTAGATATTTAGAATTTCGAGGCTGGCGTCGGCCAGGCGGTGTTTGTCGAGTCATTTCTGAAATTGAGCCTTAAGCACCTCTGCCAACACTCTGCTTGAGCGGGCGGCACCGCTCAGGGGGACACCCTCAAGTCTGCAAGAAAATATTTGAGAGTTCTGCGCTCTAGTAATTCTCAGAATTGATGCTGGAATCTGTGGTTCGATGTCACTTCGAGCCGCTTCGAGTGTGTGTGTGTGTGTGTGTGTGTGTGTGTGTGTGTGTGTGTGTGTGTGTGTGTGTGTGTGTGTGTGTGTGTGTGTGTGAGAGATAATGAGACATTTGTGATGTCAGGCCGCCTGATGATTAGAATGAGGTTCAGTTCTTGGGTCCCACCTCTCGGCTCTAGTTCGACTGGTATACAAGTTCTCGCAGCCTCGTCCTGTTGCATTTACATTTGAATCTTGTGTTTGGAACCAGCGCGGGTGGTCGTACATGTATGATCTTTTTCGTTTGGACTTCCCAGTGGATTGTTCTCGGGATCACAGGTATCCAAAGACCGCTCGGTGCCGTCGCTCCCTGCCGCTTAAGCGAGAGGTACAAGGTAACTTCTCATAGAGAGGCAAGGACAGAGGCAGGAGGGTGAGTACAACAGAGGCTAGATAATATCCACCAAGGGAAGGGAAGGGAACTATCAGGGGGGAAAGCGCCAAGCCATTACGACTATATGGCACTGGGAAGGAGTCAGGATAAGGATTTGGGATGGGACGGGGGAAAGGAATGGTACCCATAATATCCACCAAGAAAGCTGGACAGTTGTGCACAAAAGGACAACCACGCCACAAAAACGGCAAAACATAACACCAAGAAGAACACGAAGACGACGACAGTGGACCCCGTCCAGCACCTTCGCTAGACAGGAGACCTCGAACATCATCACCGCCGGCAGGAGAGCTACTGTACGGCCAGACCAAGGAGACAGGAGGATGTGGATTGAGACGGATGCCCAGCACCTCGTAAACAAAGCACCAACTCTTGCAAACAGGTACCCAAGAACGCCCTGTTGTCGCTCCCGTTAGAACTGTTCATTACTAAACAATACCGTTTACAGTGGGAAGGAGAGGGGGGGGGAAGGAAGATTGCGTGATTCAACTGCTTTTTATGAAAATCAGTATTATGATGCAATTCTCTGCAATCGCCTTGTTACCTCGTTGTTTGGATCAATTACTTCGGAGCATTGTAGGGAATCACGTCATGTAATTATCCAATTAGAGCTCTGCTTGTTGCAGATGTTGAAACATGAATTGGTCAATCAGTAAGTGTTATTAGGAACAACTAACTCAGATAATGTGACCAGTTTAAACATTATTTATCTACGAACACACACCTTATTGCATAGTTTAAAATTATATTATAAATATATATATATATATATATATATATATATATATATATATATATATATATATATATATATATATATATATATATATATATATATATATATGACAAAGGGTTAGATCATTGTTTCTAGTAGGAATATTTTCTCTTTATGCTCTTCACTTGAGAGGAAAGTTTATAAAATTTATTTTACAGTTTTATTACGGCCTGACGCTAAAAGATATGTTTCGTTGACACGGCCAACATTTTCAAAGGTAGAGTGGAAGTGAATGCAATTTAGCTGATGCAGCCGAATATACAACAGAGTGAAGTGTCGCATGGGCCAATAGGCCCACTGCAGCTTACCCATTTTCAATGTTTCAATGATGACTGAGGCAGTATGCCGGATGTTGATAGTTGGCTGAGTTTGTTTGATGTGTATAGTACTTCGTCGATGTCTAATCTTCTGTTGTCATTGTATCTGTTCAGTGGTGTTTGTCCTAATATCTCTGGTGATGATTTGGGTGCGTGTAGAGTTTACATGTTCTCTGATGGGGTCTTGCTGTTTGTGTATCGTCAGGCACCTTTGCCTTTATTCAGAGATCGTTGGGGCAGACAGTCCCCAAGTGGACATCTGAAGACATAGACGACAGTCGTCTCTTTCTAGGGATTTTGTCTGGTGGGAGAGTTCTTCATGGGCATGTTTGTGGTCTTAATGTTCTTATAGTATATTGGTAACTCGATCTTCTGGTTGTTGTCAGCAGGAATCACGTTTCTGTCAATAATATCTTTCGCGAGTCTTTCCCCTGTTTTGTGAGCAGTGGAAAAGAAGTTCCTGTATTTTTAATAGGATGGACATAGTGTATTGTTGATAGTTTACTCAGAGGCAGCATGGCGGCTCATTTTCCTTTTTAATGATCTTGTCGACATGCATGTCAGAGTATCCATTATTGACTAGGACCTGCCTTACTCTTGAGTACTTCGTGCTGCTTCCAACTGGAGCTGTGTGTGTGTGAGTGTGAGATCACGGTTGATACAGCCATTGACAACACTCCACTTATATCTATCAGGGAACTCACTACTAGTATTCGGGCACATTTTTACGTTGGTTCCCTTAGTGTAGACTGCAGTGAGAAAGCCATTATTCCTTTCCGAGAACATCGAGGAAAGGCTACTTGCTTTCACTCTTTATCTCGTAAGTAAAACTTAGCACGGAACTTTGCTCGAATACATCCTTAAGCTGCAGCAAATGCTTAATATCAGGCACCTGCAGGAACATGTCGTCCACATACCTTCAGTAGGCGTCCGGGTTTAGGCCCGTGTCAACAATGGCTTTCTATCGGAGTCAGAAACCCATAGCAACGCATCCACTTATTTGCACATGTGACCATCAGGACTCAGGAAGGGTGCCTCTTTAGTTCATGCTCCGAGTACCTTCCTGAGTGCGCCTTCTAAGATGTCAAGGGAAGTTTAAACTGTATTCCGATAAACTCTGTTCATCATCGTTCCAATTCCAATCTTCATTTCGCTGTTTACCAACGAGGTGAACGGCGACTCACCATCCAGAGACGCTCTCATGTCTTGCAACCTCCGCAGGAAGTCGACAAATTCCCTTTGCACACTAGAGACTGAAAGCAAATGGCATGTATAGCGCTAGTAAGATACCGAGTCGCGTAGCCACTTTGAACATGGGTGTAGGTATCGTTTCTGATTAAAGTAAATTCCAAAGGATCACTAGAGGGGACACTACTGTCGAATTAAAGACAAAGGCAAACATTGGTTGAAACTTAATGCCAAAAGACCTGAATTTTACGAGACAGTAGCCAATCAGTCTAGCTTAATAGTCAGGATATACAACTTGAGAATGAGTGATATATATAAAATGGTGAAGCAGGTATACAGGATGGAATAAAAGAAGTAGTCAGCAGAGAAAGCCAGGAGAACCCCTCAGCTGGATAATTGGAATTCTGAAGGAACTACTGTCACAAAGAGATGGTTTACTGACAGCCATTCTGAGTCCTGAGGAAGTCAGATCCCTGTTGCATGAACTGTGTGTTGGGAGTGATTCTGATCCGGAAATCTGCTGATTGACAGTGCTGAGGGTGTGACAATCATTTGTATAAATTCATTGAATGATTAGTTTATATTAGTCCCTTATATTGTATGCTCATCGTCGGATATTTGTTATTATGGCTTTCTCTGAGGTAAATAAGTCACTGTAAACCTGTGTAAACTAACCCAACTATAAGTATACTAAACAGACATTTATGAATAAAGTCCTTGAATTGAATATGAAGTGTACAAACCTAGACGTGTATACAGGTCTGTCAAGACGAACACACCTGGAAATCCCACTTGGAGCGTTCATCACCCACACACACCCACGTACCCCCACGTACCCCACACCTACACCCACGTACCCACACACCTACACCCACGTACCCTACACACCTACACCCACGTACACACCGGCTCAGCCACTCACCTCCCTGCGTACTCCATACCTGCCACACGCACTTTCACACTCAAGTCTCCAGAAGAATTTGTCGAAGAAGCATGAATGGTCCCCGAGAAAATATGCAACCGAAAACTCCTCACCCCTGAAAGGTTTCGAACCCAGATAGCCAAGGCTCCATGAGCTTCAGCTGTCAAGTACTCAAACCAACTAAACCAAACTGACTGTACACAAATATTGATGGATTTATAGATTTATAGATGGATTTATAGATAGAGCTAGTACATACAATGCCTAAAGCCACTATTACGCAAAGCGTTTCGGGCAGAAGTTGGAAGTCGTGAGACATTTACCCAACAACCGACAGCACTCGAAGGTCAATTTTAGGTAACAAATATGTCAACGAATCACCTCGTTGTTGACCTTCCCCCCTCCACCTGCGCGACCTTGACCCTTGACCCCCCCCTCCTGCGCTACCCCTCACCCCCCCCCCCGTCACCTAATTGAAGCTTGTCAAGGTCGCCCATGACTGAACCTCGATTGTCACCAGGTAGTAGTGACCAGAGGTGATGATTATCACCAGGTAGTAGTGACCAGGGGTGATGATTGTCACCAGGTAGTAGTGACCAGGGGTGAGATTGTCACCAGGTAGTAGTGACCAGGGGTGATGATTGTCACCAGGTAGTAGTGACCAGGGGTGAAGATTGTCACCAGGTAGTAGTGACCAGGGGTGAAGATTGTCACCAGGTAGTAGTGACCAGGGGTGAAGATTGTCACCAGGTAGTAGTGACCAGGGTGATGATTGTCACCAGGTAGTAGTGACCAGGGGTGAAGATTGTCACCAGGTAGTAGTGACCAGGGGTGATGATTGTCACCAGGTAGTGGTGACCAGGGGTGATGATTGTCACCAGGTAGTAGTGACCAGGGGTGATGATTGTCACCAGGTAGTGGTGACCAGGGTGATGATTGTCACCAGGTAGTAGTGACCAGGGTGATGATTGTCACCAGGTAGTAGTGACCAGGGTGATGATTGTCACCAGGTAGTGGTGACCAGGGGTGATGATTGTCACCAGGTAGTGGTGACCAGGGGTGATGATTGTCACCAAGTAGTTGTGACCAGAGGTGACGATTGTCACCAGGTAGTTGTGACCAGGGGTGATGATTGTCACCAGGTAGTGGTGACCAGGGGTGATGATTGTCACCAGGTAGTTGTGACCAGGGGTGAAGATTGTCACCAGGTAGTTGTGACCAGGGGTGATGATTGTCACCAGGTAGTGGTGACCAGGGGTGATGATTGTCACCAGGTAGTTGTGACCAGGGGTGAAGATTGTCACCAGGTAGTTGTGACCAGGGGTGATGATTGTCACCAGGTTGTGGTGACCAGGGGTGATGATTGTCACCAGGTAGTAGTGACCAGGGGTGATGATTGTCACCAGGTAGTAGTGACCAGGGGTGATGATTGTCACCAGGTAGTGGTGACCAGGGTGATGATTGTCACAGGTAGTAGTGACCACGGGTGATGATTGTCACCAGGTAGTAGTGACCAGGGGTGAAGATTGTCACCAGGTAGTAGTGACCAGAGGTGATGATTGTCACCAGGTAGTAGTGACCAGGGTGATGATTGTCACCAGGTAGTGGTGACCAGGGGTGATGATTGTCACCAGGTAGTTGTGACCAGGGGTGAAGATTGTCACCAGGTTGTGGTAACCAGGGGTGATGATTGTCACCAGGTAGTAGTGACCAGGGGTGAAGATTGTCACCAGGTAGTAGTGACCAGGGGTGATGATTGTCACCAGGTAGTTGTGACCAGGGGTGATGATTGTCACCAGGTAGTGGTGACCAGGGGTGAAGATTGTCACCAGGTAGTTGTGACCAGGGGTGAAGATTGTCACCAGGTAGTAGTGACCCGAGGTGATGATTGTCACCAGGTAGTAGTGACCAGGGGTGATGTTTGTCACCAGTAGTAGTGACCAGGGGTGATGTTTGTCACCAGGTAGTTGTGACCAGGGGTGATGATTGTCACCAGGTAGTTGTGACCAGGGGTGAAGATTGTCACCAGGTAGTGGTGACCAGGGGTGATGATTGTCACCAGGTAGTGGTGACCAGGGGTGATGATTGTCACCAGGTAGTGGTGACCAGGGTGATGATTGTCACCAGGTAGTGGTGACCAGGGGTGATGATTGTCACCAGGTAGTAGTGACCAGGGGTGATGATTGTCACCAGGTAGTAGTGACCAGGGGTGATGATTGTCACCAAGTAGTTGTGACCAGGGGTGATGATTGTCACCAGGTAGTAGTGACCAGGGGTGATGATTGTCACCAGGTAGTTGTGACCAGGGGTGATGATTGTCACCAGGTAGTAGTGACCAGGGGTGATGATTGTCACCAGGTAGTTGTGACCAGGGGTGATGATTGTCACCAGGTAGTTGTGACCAGGGGTGATGATTGTCACCAGGTAGTAGTGACCAGGGGTGATGATTGTCACCAGGTAGTTGTGACCAGGGGTGATGATTGTCACCAGGTAACAGTGACCAGGGGTGATGATTGTCACCAGGTAGTAGTGACCAGGGGTGATGATTGTCACCAGGTAGTGGTGACCAGGGGTGATGATTGTCACCAGGTAGTTGTGACCAGGGGTGATGATTGTCACCAGGTAGCAGTGACCAGGGGTGATGATTGTCACCAGGTAGTTGTGACCAGGGGTGAAGATTGTCACCAGGTAGTGGTGACCAGGGGTGATGATTGTCACCAGGTAGTGGTGACCAGGGGTGATGATTGTCACCAGGTAGTGGTGACCAGGGGTGATGATTGTCACCAGGTAGTGGTGACCAGGGGTGATGATTGTCACCAGGTAGTGGTGACCAGGGGTGAAGATTGTCACCAGGTAGTTGTGACCAGGGTGATGATTGTCACCAGGTAGTAGTGACCAGGGGTGAAGATTGTCACCAGGTAGTAGTGACCAGGGTGATGATTGTCACCAGGTAGTAGTGACCAGGGGTGATGATTGTCACCAGGTAGTGGTGACCAGGGGTGAAGATTTTACCTCCAGTAAAATTGAGAGAGGAGGAAGAAGGAGATGAGGANCCCCCTCTCCCTGTCTGTACCTCCACTCCCCCCCTCTCCTTGTCTGTACCTCCACTCCCCCCTCTCCCTGTCTGTACCCCCACTCCCCCTCTCCCTGTCTGTACTACACTCCCCCCTCTCCCTGTCTGTACCTCCACTCCCCCTCCTTTCCCTGTCTGTACCTCCACTCCCCCTCCTCTCCTGTCTGTACCTCCACTCCCCTCCTCTCCCTGTCTGTACCTCCACTCCCCCCTCTCCTGTCTGTACCTCACTCCCCCTCTTCCCTGTCTGTACCTACACTCCCTCCTCTCCCTGTCTGTACCCCCACTCCCCCTCTCCCTGTCTCTACCCGCTCCCCATTCTCCCTGTCTGTACCCCCACTCCCCCCTCTCCCTGTCTCTACCCGCTCCCCATTCTCCCTGTCTGTACCTCCACCCCCTCTCCTCTGTACCTCCACCCCCCTCTCCTCTGTACCTCCACCCCCCCCTCTCCTCTGTACCTCCACCCTCCCCCCTCTTGCGTCTCCCCCCCAGCACCCGGGGAGCCCCAAAACCCTTCCCAGCTCCCCAGCACTCAGGGAGACTTCCCTTTTTCACCCCTGCAGTGCGTCACATGCCACACGCCCAACCCTAATGGAAACGCCAACTTAAAATCTGATCTCTCTTAAAAAATCAGTTCAGATGAAATACGAGATGCCGAGCTGTTTGGGATTTTTTGATGATAAATCTTTACCAAGCAAGGTGCAACGCCGCCGGTATTGCTTCTTCAGAGTCTAAGAAATCTGTAAAATTGTTGACTTCGATAGCTTAGAACAACGAACTAGAAAATGTTCGGAGGATCGCGTAACATGTCACTTGAGTTGGGGCAGAGTGCCTTGATGCTGCGTTTGGCTGGCTGGCTGGCTGGCTGGAGGGCTGGCTGGCTGGCTGGCTGATTGGCTGGCTGGCTGGCTGGCTGATTGGCTGGCTGGCTGGCTGGCTGGCTGGCTGGCTGGCTGGCTGGCTGGAGGGCTGGCTGGCTGGAGGGCTGGCTGGCTGGCTGGCTGATTGGCTGGCTGGCCGGAGGGCTTTCAGACTGGAGGGCTGGCGGAATTGCTTACTGGCGGACTGGGGACTGGCTGACTGGAGGGCTGGCTGACTGGAGGGCTGGCTTAATGGCTGATTGAAAGACTGGCTGACTGCAGGACTGAGTGGCTGGAGGGTTGGCTGACTGGAGAGATTGCTGACTGAAGGGCTGGCGGACTGGCTGACTGGAGGACTGGCTGACTGAAGGATTAACTGACTGGAGAACTGGTTGACTGACTGACTGACTGGCTGGATGGATGCTTGGACTACTAGACGGGTGGTGGTTGGGTTATGGTTTGGTTAGATTCTTGGATGATTGATGGTTGGATGACTGGCTAGCTGGATGCGTGAATGACTGGTTGACTGGATGAGCAGCAGAAAACCTTTCAGAAATAGAGTACAACAAGACAGTAATGCTAAGAGACAAGCCACTACATCGCGCTCACTGTGAAGAGCTGCAGTCTAATATGGTCCTTGAAACCTTTAGAAATCGTGGTACTCACAGCTGCTCTTGCAACTCGTTCTCGCACTTTCGTATAGTCAAATTGACTTATTAAATACGTGCATAGGTGACATACTAAACATACTAGTTTACCTTGAAAAGCTTCATAGAAAACACCGACCTTAACTAACCTTCCTAGTATGTTAAGATAAGCATCTTATTGCTTCATAATTACAATTATTACTTAACCTATACCTATAATAGGTTAGTAATAATTGTAATTACGAAGCAATAAGATGCTTATCTTAACATGCTAAGAAGGTTAGGTAAGGTCGGTGTTTTCTATGAAGCTTTACAAGGTAAACTATTATGTTTAGTATGTCACCTATGCACGTATTTAATAAGTCAAATTGACTATACGACGGAAGTGCGAGAACGGGTTGACTCTTGGGAGAACCTACACAAAATCACCTTCGTTGTACGCACAATGTTAAAGTTTGTTTTACTTATTAAGTTTGTTTACTATCTTATTAAGTAAAATAAGTAAATATAAAAATAAGTAATATAAAAACTTATTAAGTTTGTTTTACTATCAGAATACTCTAAAGGACATGCCAACAGTTGCAGACTGTTAACTATAAACCTAACTGCCCTGGGTCTGAATATACAGTCTTAGGCCTTGTATACATTATCTTAAGCCTAAATTGGTATACATGTGTGCTGTAGCCCCAAGAAATTTTTTGTTGGGTTGTTGCTTTCTTTCTCTGGAGCTATACAAAATGAATAGTGCAAAATGTGATAACTTGTTTTGTGCAACGGTTCATTTTTGTACGTTCTTCCAGCCGCAGCTGTAAGCGCCATTATTTTTGGATGACAGGTTACAGCAGTGACCGAGGGTGTATGTCGCCCCTCAGGGAAGGGAATTACCAGGGGAAAAGCGCCAAGCCATTACGACTATACAGCACCGTGAAGGGTCAGGATAAGGATTAGGGATGGGACGGGGGGGGGGGAGGAATGGTTGTGGTTAGCATTGTAAATGTGTGGCCACGTTTGTGGTAGAAAATAATAATAATAATAATAATAATAAAACTTAGACGGTCGGGGATTGAACGCCGACCTGCATGAAGCGAGACCGTCGCTCTATCGTCCACCCCCAAAGTGGTTGAACCGCCCTTCAGGGGGGGGGTAACATGCCGTCGTTACAGCAACCGTTTCAGACAGGGCCGTCTACGTTGGCCTCTCACACTATCAGACGCTCGTCGTGGTAATGCTACAAAATTCATGGATCTACCATGTTCTGGTGATAATAACAGATTACCAGGCGGGAGAAATGGGTTGGCGGAGGAATTTGTTGATTAATAATTATTCGTTCTGTATTTTGGGATTTCTTGGTCTTTTGTGATCGGGCGTTTGAGGCCAGCCAGCGCGTCGTCGGACTGTGTTCATTCCATCCAGCGGCCGACCCCCAAAGACACATTCATCAATTTTAAAATCCTGATCGAGAAATGTTGGAACGTCATCAGTTGCGAGTCGTTGTTCTTTAATAACTCGGGGGGTTATCTTGAGGTTATCTTGAGATGATTTCGGGTCTTTTTTAGTGTCCCCGCCACCCCCAGGAAGCAGCCCGTGACAGCTGACTAACACCCAGGTACCTATTTTACTGCTAGGTAACAGGGGCATAGGGTGAAAGAAACCCTGCCCATTGTTTCTCGCCGGCGCCTGGGATCGAACCCAGGACCACAGGATCACAAGTCCAATCTGCTGTCCGCTCGGCCGACTGGCTCCCTACCTGGTCCCGACCGGGGTTGGTGACTGTTTGGAATGGACGTCTGGTCTTAGTGTTTAGGGTTGAGGACGGGCTGTACACACGCGCACACGCGTGCACACAAGTGGTCGAACGAACACTAGCTTAGACAAGCTCACACGAGTACACACACACACACACACACACACACACACACACACGGCTGAGAGTGTGTGTGTCACTCAGCCAAAGGGCTGGTGGCCGAGTGTACAGCGCTCGGGGTTTGTGGTCCTAAGGGTCCGGGTTCGATCCCCGGCGCCGGTGGAAACAAATGGGCAGTTTCCTTCAGCCGGATGCCCCTATTACCTAGCAGTAAATAGTTACCATGGAGTAAGACAGCTGCTACGGGCTGCTTCCTGGAGTGTATGTGTGTGTGTGGAGAAAAAAAAAGTAGTTAGTAACAGTTGAGTGATTGACAGTTAAGAGGCGGGTCGAAAGAGCAGAGCTCAACCCCGGCAAGCACAACTAGGTGAATACACACACGCACACACACACACCACACACACACACACACACACACACACACACACAGGTAGCCAGGTAGGGGGCCAGGTAGCCTGGTGGATAGCGTGCAGGACTTGTAATTCTGTGGCGCGGGTTCGATTCCCGCACCCGGCAGAAACAAATGGGCAAAGTTTCTTTCACCCTGAATGCCCCTGTTACCTAGCAGTAAATAGGTACCTGGGAGTTAGTCAGCTGTCACGGGCTGCTTCCTGGTGTGTGTGTGTGTGTGTGTGTGGTGTGGAAAAAAAAAAAAAGTAGTTAGTGTAGTTAGTAAACAGTTGATTGACAGTTGAGAGGCGGGCCGAAAGAGCAAAGCTCAACCCCCGTAAAATACAACTAAGTGAATACAACTAAGTGAATACAACTAAGTGAATACACACAACACACACACACACACACCACACACACACACACACACACCACACACACACACACACACACACACACTCACACACACACACAAATGAGCCGCAGAGACATTAGAAAGAACTTTTTCAGTGTCAGAGTAGTTAGTAAATGGAATGCACTAGGAGTGATGTGTGGAGGCTGACTCCATACACAGTTTCAAATGTAGATATGATAGAGCCCAGTAGGCTCAGGAATCTGTACACCAGTTGATTGACAGTTAAGAGGCGGGACCAAAGAGCCAAAGCTCAACCCCCGCAAGCACAATTAGGTGAGTACAATTAGGTGAGTACACACACACACACGCACGCAGTTTCTTTCATCCAATGCCTCAAATGTGTCGCAGTTGCTCTTAACTCACAAGACTCGTTTTGTCGAGATCCCAGTCTGAAGTTACTAGGCAGACATTCTGGTACAGTACTGTGGAAAACATCTGGGGCATATTATATCCTCAAAAGACCCACTCGTCACTTTTTCTGATGCTGTTAAAGACCTGAAGGTCTGAACAAATGTCACTGAGGGAATTTGAACATGTTGGTACCGGGTCGAAAGTCGTTATTTAACAGTTAAGGACTAAGCTTATATGGATGTGAACTAAGTGAACCTACACAATACTGTCCATAGTGGAGCCCATCCACTATGGACAGTAATTTGTGGAGCCCATCCACTATGGACAGTAATTTGTGGAGCCCATCCACTATGGACAGTAATTTGTGGAGCCCATCCACTATGGACAGTAATTTGTGGAGCCCATCCACTATGGACAGTAATTTGTGGAGCTCATCCTCGCATTACAATCTCCTACCTGGCCTTAGGTTCATACCTACTCTTGAAGAATAATTCACAGACGAATTAGATAATTCTGTCAGAAAGGAATCACCCTGTTATTGTGGATTCGCTACCTGGAAGAAAAAGTTCCAAGTAGCACGGGCTATGGTGAGCCCGATCCATGGGAGTCACCCATCCAGCAAATTCAACTCTTAGTTTTCTTTCGGGCAATTATTTGTTACCATCCGCTCCTACTTTTCTAGAATTATTAACTTGGACTAACTGTCACATTAATTGTAAACTATACGTTTTTCTGTGGCTTTAACCCCTGTTTACTCCAACCATAACTGTAAAGATATTCTAAATAGGAAATATAGATTCTAACTCTTAACCAAGATCTAGATTATTCAGCAAATACTTAAAGTAGCTAAGAGTTATGCTGTTATCATATTTAAGGATATAACAAACTGTAATTTTGCATGAACAAACTCGACTATTAATGAACAAACATGAATGAAGAATTTAAAGTACTACTGCTAATTAAAGTGCTGTTACTACTTCTCCAAGTACTACTACTACTACTACTTAGTACTACTACTAATCTGCTGTTCCCAGTAGTTGTAGTCCTTGCAGCGGCAAGTTGTCACTCCACGGGTCTGTTGACACTCGAGAAAGTAATAATGATGTTCCTGTCTCTCTGTCTAGAGCAGGGGTCTCCAAGCTTTTCAATGTAAGGGCCACATTATATATTTCCCATATTTATGCGGGCCGAAGGAATAAAAAATGAAAAACAAAAAATCAGTGCCAGTAATTAAATTTTCTCAAATATTAAAGTATAAACATGGAATTATTGCTATTTTGTATAACTAAGATAAAGGTATTGTCAAAGTACAGAGAAAAGAATATTGTACAGTGTTTGTGCTCCCTGAAACAGAAGCAGCGAAGCCCCACTCGCCCTCCATCCCCACAATATACAGTTATACACAACTGATTGGTTGTAATGCACAACGCATACCTACCAGTACTAGTATCTGTGCGTCACACTATCGAGAGAGAGGAAAACTGACTCGGGCTGAGCGCCACCAGTCAGCAGCCCCAGCTTTGAATAATTCTGCGATGCCATTCGTACGATAATTATTTTTTCAAGGCCACCACACAGGGATTTGTTTGGCGGGCCGGATGAAATTATGTGGCGGGCCGGATGTGGCCCGCGGGCCATAGTTTGGAGACCCCTGTCTAGAGAGTTCCGTCTCCTGTTGTGACGGGTGTCGTAAGAATGTTGATCTTATTGGGTATTGGAGACCCTCGTGACGGCTTCAGACTTGTGTTAGAATACTGAGATAGTATAAGGCTTGGAGTGCCTCGGGGTGAGGTGGAGAGTGCCTCGGAGGTGGGGGGGGGAGTGCCTCGAAGGTGAGGGGGGTTTAAGAGTGCAGCCTAACGAGAATCACTACTTGATTAAACTTAACCTGTAACTTATCTGGTACCAACTTAAGGAACGAATGCTTAGACTTAGCTTGCGTCGGTGTTGTGGTCCTAACCCCTGAAGCTATTTCGGCCGTTACAGTGACTAGTAGCCACTGTAATAAGTCATTACAGTGGCAAGTTATCCTGCCTAATTTAAACCAATGTTCTTCTCCACTACATAGCATTAGGTGTCTTCAGACCCGTAAGCACCACAAGGCACAGACGGAGGTATTTCATTCGTGGAATCCGGCTTCAGATTCGGAGAGCTGACGAACGCGTCCTCATGCCAAATATGGAGTGTGTATAGTTCTTGTACTGTACCGGGTGGTCAAGGCGAGTGACGTCACGGCGTACTACCCGGGCTTCGAACCCGCAAATTGAGTTACCTCGTCAGTAATTTAGTTAATAAGTTAATACTCCCTTTATTGAGTTAGTTAAGTTTTCGTATGTAGATAATCAGGAACATAGTGGAAACTATGTGAAAACTATATTTTTTAGTAATTGATTATTTATGCCTAAGTGAGGATAGGCTAGGCTTTGTTAGTATGTATCGTCGGGACTCAGAATGTTTAACACTATGGTATGTTGGTTAAATGCCATGTATGAACGTCTTGGTTAGAATGTTATTTTAACATTCTTCGTCATCAAGGTATTATTCAAGTAATGTGGTGCATGATGCAAGTGTTTTGTAGAATGTTGATATTAGTATGAGAGGAGTGGGCAGCCTGTGTGTGTGTGTGTGTGTGTGTGTGTGTGTGTGTGTGTGTGTGTGTGTGTGTGTGTGTGTGTGTGTGTGTGTGTGTGTGTGTGTACTTACCTAGTTGTCTTTGCAGGGTTGATCAATAGCTCCTTTGCTCTGCCGTTGCATCTCCTGTCCCCTTTAGGCAATGACTGTTCAGTTATACTTTTCGTCTTATTTCCTATTGAAGCTTCTTATTGAAATGGCCTTAACGACTCCTTGGGCCCGGCCCATTTTCTCGTGAGTGTCGTAGTAAAGTGGTTGTTCCTGTCGCGTCTCTGGTTCACGCGTCGCCAGCTTCCTCCTCTCGTGTCGTCTGGTCCTACTGCTTCTCATTTGAACATAACCTCTTTGTTCACCGTGTCAAGGTCTCGTAATATTGTGTACGGACCGTGTCACCATCATTCGTGTTTCTCCCAACGTGGCGCTTTGAACTACTCTTTTCTGACTGTACATTGTCATCTTGAAGCTCTTGATTGGTTCGTTAGACATTCATTACAGCTGTGTAGTGAGACAAAGCGATCTTTTTCTAAGAGATGTACGAGTCGTTTCCTTACAAGCCATCATTCTTGTATTTAGGGATTACATTGGCTGCCTTCCATACTTCTGGTATTCCCTTCGTTTTTAGCGATGAGGTAATGATCGAGAGAAGCAACGGCTCATGACCCCACCTAATTCAGGGTCCGTCTGGTGCTGTAGTCTTCGTTCTGTAGGTGATTTTTAACACAGGAAAATGAGCTTCCGTCTGGACCTGTGACCTTCATTCTGTGACTTAGAATACGAGTAATCATGTTCAAATATCTATGGGGTCTGTTAACTCTTTTTTTTTAAATGTTTTGCTACAATATGATTCGCCAGCAACCTGTTTGTATATTCGTGGCTGGGCTGATGGTGAATCAAGGCTGCTGTGTTTCTTACTCAACTGTCTTAATA
>WNGS01113158.1:10148302-10151595 GCA_020271785.1 Procambarus virginalis | reverse complement strand
TATTTGTATTTTTGTAATATAATGTTGATTATTTAATATAGTATTTGGATATGTTGACTTATAATCTAGTGTATACTAGTTGTATTTTGTAATATATATATAGATCTATATATATCATATAATATATCTCTATCTCATATACTATCATATATCTCTCTTACTATATATACTCTATATGTATCTTTAGTCAATATATTTTTATATTGTCTATTTTTAATTGTGTGTTCCATGTTTTTGTAATATGTTATATTACAACAATCTAATGATAATGTATGCAATGTTTTTGTAATGTATGCTGTATTTTTGTAATATTTGTTGCACTTTTGTAATATGATTTTTGGTAAATACAAAAAAAAGGTCACGAGCGAATAATGTTGCATGTTGTACAGAGTGTTCCGGATAGCATAGATGTGCTGCAATATTGTACGGAGTTTAGCGTGGATCGATGCTGCTGCTGTACGAATTGTCTCCCCTAGCAAGGATAGATGATGCTGCTCAACACGAAAGATCAATCTCTGCCGGCCATCTTTCATACCAGCATCCCAGCGTTCGTAATTAATGTTATAAATTAGGGTGAGGATGTTACTGATGGCCCTTGGTCCTGATTCTCTTTTAGTGCCCCTCTCCTTCCCCCTCCGCTCGTTCTCGTCTCTCTCTCTCATCTCTCTCTCTCTCTCTCTCTCTCTCTCTCTCTCTCTCTCTATCAAGTGGTGATTTCAGCGAATACCAGTGACATCAAGTACTCAGTGATTTGAAAAATGGGAATCTTTGTAAAATCCCAAATCTATTTCCGCTCCAAGTAAGGAGATTCAATACTCTTTGATGAACGCGAAAACCCCGCAGTTTTGAGAGCTGTAATTGACTTGGTGTGTTTAGAGTGCACTGAATGGCTGTGGGTGATTAAGACGGAACCAAGTGACTGTTATATCTGGAGGTGACTGTCCTTTTCTGTGTTGATGTTCGATATTACTGTCTGTGAGTGTGTTTACATTAAAGTTAAGTGTGTGTGGTGTGTGTGTGTGTGTGGGTGTGTGTGTGTGTGTGGTGTGTGTGTGTCTGTGTGTGTGTGTTGGTGTGTGTCTGTGTGTGTGTGTGTGGTGTTGTGTGTTTGTGTGTGTGTGTGTGTGTTCTTTATATTTTACACTGAGTCTATTAATTGTGTGTTTGTATAGATATTGTGATTTTCTATGCCTACATTTGTTTAAGTATATCAACGTTGGTTTTATACTGATTAAAAAGAAACAGAGTAATATAAATATATTTTATAGGAATTTGTACAATTGTAAACATGAAGAATTCAGGCATCTATACATTAAAAAATTTCTAACAGTTTATTATACAACGAGCGGGCGGCATCCTTGGGCCAAGACCATTATAATATAAAACAATATTTAAAATAATATTATAAAACAATAATGTATAATAAAATGCCTTTATTATACAGTTTTGGTCATCCTGGAGCCTAAACCCATCCTCCAATAGCCTGTTATTTAATGCGACAAATTCAGGTTTTTTGAAATTCAAATTCAAATTTGGGTTCAAAATTCAAATTGGTTCAAATTTAAATTTATTGTCGTAATCTAACGTAACCAAACTGGTCGTAACCTAACTAATTATTAACTAATGGTTCCGAACTGACCTAACTCATCATACCTAACCTGCTCTATTTATACCTAATTATACAACCCGTTCTCCAAATAACACATCACGTTTCGACGTCTATTTTTCCCCTCGGGCTAAAATCTGCTGTACTAAAAATGTTAGCGGCTCGCGAAATTGACGTGGTGTCCCGTTTTCTGTTCGTGGGGTCCTCGGGTCGGTTAGGTTGGGGCACTTCACTCGATCAATCGGTCAAAATGTTCCAGAGTGCGGTGTTCTTAGCGAGGTGTGTGAACACTGCAGCCAGAGTACCCGCGGGCCGGGGCGGGGACGGGGGTAGGCAGAGTACCCGCGGGGCGGGGCGGGGCGGGGGCAGCCAGAGTACCCGCGGGGTGAGGCGGGGCGGGGGCAGCCAGAATACCCACCGCAAGAGGCTCTGTGGAAATTAACCCAAATAAGACCTGGAGATAGACGCTTGGGATTCCACCCCGCCATCAGAGAGGTCGTCTCCCCCCAGCAGCAAGGCAGACAGGAATGCCACGCTCAAATACCGGCGAATATGTGCTGTGGGCGGCCATTGAGGCAGCAGCAAGGAGGAAGAGAAGGGAACGAGAATTGCGGCACCATGAGAAGATTTCTCCTTCTACTACTCCTTCTACTCCTTCCTTTATCTGGATAGTTATACTGCATTTGGCTATTTTTTATGAGGACGGCTGAAACTGTGTGCGGCCATCTTGTTTAGCCCAACATGTTTAGACCATCTAGTAAATAGGTCATTTTTTTTTGGACTTTTTTCTCTCGCCAGGACGCCTGTGTTGCTCACTCGGGGTTCCGTTTTTGTTTATATACATTTATGTAAATTGAAGCATAAAAAATATTTATATGTTCTTTTAAAAACAGACGTATATAATATACATGTAGACTGATACATGTATTATACATGGTTTACTATATACATGCATACTAGTATATACATGTTTACTATATACATGTATTAGAATCGTGTATATAAATTATCAAGGAGGCCAGATTAGTTTTACCAATAAAGTGAAAATCCATTCGTTCAGGTGGTTTTGTATTATTATAAATACCAAACTGGCTCGGTCGTTAGCCTGGATTTAGACAGGTGGTTGGCCGCGCCGGAACCTCGTTAGTCCGAACAAAGACGGTCGTCAACACTGACCACCTGCCCAGTGTGGCCTTAGGCAGGTTAGGCTCTGCCCAATCTGTTAGGCTCTGCCCAATCTGTTAGGCTCTGCCCATCTGTTAGGCTCTCTTCTCCACCACCACCCTTCACACGCACATCCTTGAGTGATGTGCGACCTCTGCGCTGATCACCTGATGTGCCCCTTCCCCCCCCCTACACACACACACACACACACACACACACACACACACACACACACACACACACACACACACACACACACACACACAGGCAAACGGACACAGAAAATAAAGTAGGGAAAGATATTGGAAGTATTCAAATGTTAGTGGCATAAGAATTAGCATAGAACTTGGCCAGCTCATCAAGACGTTTGTAAACTGCTCCTTAAGAAGAGAAAAGTGCTTGGAGGAGCGGGAGGAAGCAGCTCCTGTGATGGGTGCACCCGACGGCCAGGGGACTGTCATGAGTGTAATGTGCGGTGATAAAATAATAGTTGTTGTTGTGTTTAATGCAGACGGCATCGTGG
>WNGS01113158.1:10135802-10145802 GCA_020271785.1 Procambarus virginalis | reverse complement strand
GAGAGAAACAATGGGCAGAGTTTCTTTCACCCTATGCCCCTGTTACCTAGCAGTAAAATAGGTACCTGGGTGTTAGTCAGCTGTCACGGGCTGCTTCCTGGGGGTGGAGGCCTGGTCGAGGACCGGGCCGCGGGGACACTAAAGCCCTGAAATCATCTCAAGATAAGTGTGAGGACAGGCTGGAAGCTCACCACTCTCTTGCTTCATGGTATATTCTCTTTCATCTTCCTAGTTCAGAATTAGTTGTAAAAAGTTACTTGTTTTTTTTTTAAATATGAGCTGACGTTATATTTCTCACTCCTCGCTTTTTGTAGTGTGTTATCAGCTGTGTACTGATAAAACACAGTACTGTTTTGTACTGTGTTTTATCAGCTCCCTGGCGAGTGTTCCGTAGTGTTTCGTGTCATGTTCTCTTTGTGTTCTGTGTTCTCTTGCATTCCCAACATGAACTCAGTTATTTTCTCGCATTCTCCTCTTTGGAGGAGTGTTATCTTACTCTTTCCCGTACCTCCGCCACTCACACCTCCGTTCTGTATTTACTTATCAGAAGCAGTTATTGTAAATAGTCTTTGTCACTGATTGATGAAGGTTAAGATTAAGCCACCCAAGAGGTGGCACGGGCATGAATAGCCCGTAATCTTGTCAGTGTAACGCCTCATTGACCTGACTTAACTATGATAGTCCTGGACTAGTGGGTTCATCTCTTCTTCATGGTCCTTTATGGCCCCTCATGCAGGCCGCACTCGCCAGCGTTCCCTACGTCAAGAAACTGCCGTACTAAAGCGCCTTATCCTAACATATCGGAGGAACTACGAACAGAAAACGGGACATTGTGACAATTTCGCGAGCTGCTATCATTGTCTGATACAACAGTTGTACGTCGCATTTTTGATGTAAAGTATACGTCAAAATGCGACGTATTATTAAGAGAACGGGTTGATAAGGCTCAATTTGCTCTATACTTCTCTTCTCTTGCAGTGAACGGGTCTCTTTATCTCCCAATCTATTTTACATTAATTCAAGTCCCCTAGAATTAAGTGTAATAGTCATGATGTCTATGTTTTAAGTGTAATTGTCATGATGACTATGTTGGGAGTGTAATAGTCATGATGGCTTAAGTGTTTGCTCTATGTTTACTACTGTCCAAGTGGTTGGGCACCATTCCTTCCCCCCGTCCCATCCCAAATCCTTATCCTGACCCCTTCCAAGTGCTATATAGTCGTAACGGCTTGGCGCTTTCCCCCCCCCCCCCCTGATAGTTCCCTTCCCTTTCCTTCTATGTTTACTAATAGGGTTACCCACTTTTTATTATGGTTATGAAGGCCTTGTTCGTATTCCTATTATTCCTGCCTGGATACACTGATGTATTGTATTGTAAGCGTAAGTTATTGTAAATGATTGTACTTCTGTTATACATATGGTCAACGTCTTATCCCACGATGTATTCTACGATTAGCCGGTCGGCCGAGCGGACAGCACGCTGGATTTGTGATCCTGTGGTCCTGGGTTCGATCCCAGGCGCCGGCGAGAAACAATGGGCAGAGTTTCTTTCACCCTATGTCCCTGTTACCTAGCAGTAAAATAGGTACCTGGGTGTTAGTCAGCTGTCACGGGCTGCTTCCTGGGGGTGGAGGCCTGGTCGAGGACCGGGCCGCGGGGACACTAAAGCCCCGAAATCATCTCAAGATAACCTCAAGAAGATAACGATCCCATTACAATTTGTTCTATTTACCTTACTCATTAGATAAAATGTAGATGTAAAAAATAAAATGTAGAAAAGTGTGCAAAAGCCCAAAAACAATAATGATTACCAAAGTGAGAGCATAAACAATCAATCTGAAAGTCATTCGTGTTTTCAATTGTTTTCCCCGAGTTAAAGACCGTCAAACAGTGACAATTTAAGCTCGTCAATGTCAGCCCTGCACTTTTACCTCGGGGACGATTGATGATTTGCATGGCAGAGGAAACAGAGAGACGGAGAGAGAGAGAGAGAGAGAGAGAGGAGAGAGGGAGAGGGAGAGGGAGAGGGAGAGGGAGAGAGAGAGAGAGAGAGAGAGGAGAAGAGGGAGAGAGAGAGAGCGAGAGAGAAGAGAGAGAGAGGGGGGTATACCAATTTAGGCCTAAGATAATGTATACAAGGCCTAAGATTGTATATTCAGACCCAGGGCAGTTAGGTTTATAGTTAACAGTCTGCAACTGTTGGCATGTCCTTTAGAGTATTCTGATAGTAAAACAAACTTAATAAGTTTTTATATTACTTATTTTTATATTTACTTATTTTACTTAATAAGATAGTAAAACAACTTAATAAGTAAAACAAACTTTAACATTGTGCGTACAACGAAGATCATCTTGTGTAGGTTCTCCCAAGAGTCAACCCGTTCTCGCACTTTCGTATAGTCAATATTGACTTATTAAATACGTGCATAGGTGACATACTAAACATAGTAGATACCCTTAAAAAGCTTCATAGAAAACACCGACCTTACCTAACCTTGTTAGTATGTTAAGATAAGCATCTTATAGCTTCGTAATTACAATTGTTACTTAACCTATTATAGGTATAGGTTAAGTAATAATTGTAATTACGAAGCAATAAGATGCTTAACATACTAACAAGGTTAGGTAAGGTCGGTGTTTTCTATGAAGCTTTTTAAGGGTATCTATTATGTTTAGTATTTCACCTATGCACGTATTTAATAAGTCAATATTGACTATACGAATTTGCGAGGACGGGTTGTAGAGGGAGGCGTGGAGACGAAAAGAGCGTCAAGAACATCTCAGAGTACAACTCTCATCTTGCGTCAGAACCCGGTAGTGAAGCGTGAATAAATTACATGAACTCCATTTACAATTCTTTCACATTTCTTTTTTCCCCTTCTCTCTTTCGCAGAGGGGGGAGACGCTCAGCCTCCAGGCTGTCAAGCTCAACCTCGAGGCTGTCGCTCATTGGGTAGTTTCGTTTATGTGGCTTGGTGCTGTAGTCATTTAGGTAATTCAGGCTCAAATGTGTGTTGTGTAGTTGGGTGCGTCACTTGCATCACTGGGCCGCAGGGTAGTGTTGACAGGGCTCCAGGGTAGTGTTGACTGGGCCCCAGGGTAGTGTTGACAGGGCTCCAGGGTAGTGTTGACTGGGCCCCAGGGTAGTGTTGACAGGGCTCCAGGGTAGTGTTGACAGGGCTCCAGGGTAGTGTTGACAGGGGCTCCAGGGTAGTGTTGACAGGGCTCCAGGGTAGTGTTGACAGGGCTCCAGGGAAGTGTTGACAGGGTCCTAGGGTAGTGTTGACAGGGCCCCAGGGTATTGTTGACAGGGCTCCAGGGTAGTGTTGACAGGGCTCCAGGGAAGTGTTGACAGGGTCCTAGGGTAGTGTTGACAGGGCCCCAGGGTATTGTTGACAGGGTCCTAGGGTAGTGTTGACAGGGCCCCAGGGTATTGTTGACAGGGCTCCAGGGTAGTGTTGACAGGGCTCCAGGGTAGTGTTGACAGGGCTCCAGGGTAGTGTTGACAGGGCCCTAGGGGTGAATCTAAGATGTGACCTGAGCCCAAGTGGTGCTAATCTACCAGCTCGTCCTGTTAAGCTTTCTTAGTCTCAAGAAACTGTCGCGTTAAAGTGTCGTTGTCCTAACCTACCAGAGAACCCACAACAGAAAACGGGACAGTGTGTCAATTCCGCCAGCCGCTATCATTTTCTAGTACGACAATTTTTGGCTGTAGGGAGAGTGTACGTCAAAATGCGACGTACTACTAGGAGCACGGGTTGAATCTAGATGTCGGCCTTGTTGCGTCTATCTGACCATGACGCATGCAGCTGTCCTTATGGCACTGTAACGTACGTCTTGCTTCATTCAGTGAAGTCATCAGTGAAGTGTTGAATGAAGTTTTATCTGCATTCAGTAGGTAAAACCTCCTGGACAGCATGGCGTGACTTGCTGCACCGTATGCTGCATTATATGCCGTACCGTATGCTGCATCATATGCCGTACCGTATGCTGCATCATATGCCGTACCGTATGCTGCATCATATGCCGTACCGTATGCTGCATCATATGCCGTACCGTATGCTGCATCATATGCCGTACCGTATGCTGCATCATATGCCGTACCGTATGCTGTATCATATGCCGTACCGTATGCTGTATCATATGCCGTACCGTATGCTGCATTATATGCCGTACCGTATGCTGCATTATATGCCGTACCGTATGCTGCATCATATGCCGTACCGTATGCTGCATCATATGCCGTACCGTATCCTGCATCATATGCCGTACCGTATGCTGCATCATATGCCGTACCGTATGCTGCATCATATGCCGTACCGTATGCTGCATCATATGCCGTACCGTATGCTGCATCATATGCCGTACCGTATGCTGCACCTTATGCCGTACCGCTGATCGTACCGCACGCCCTCCGACCATGCCCTTTAAGACAGACTCAACAAATCACAAGAAGTCAGGCGTGTGTGTGTGTGTGGCACTGGACAGACTCGTACCAAGAATATACTCGATCTAATATTTACAACCACACGCCGCTGTACTGTCCATCGCCCCTGACCAAAGACGGATATAATTACATCGTTACATTCAACAATGTTAATTACCAATAACATCATGACCCAGAAGCCGCTTTGAAATATCAAAGACATAAAAATAATCGTATCAAACTCCCATTACCGACCACATCATTTAATGCAATGANTTCCCAACCAAAATTGGAATACTGAGTGAGATTACATTTAATTAATTGCAACTTTGATCTACGCTAATACTGCAATTCGTGTTACAATACATTAATTTAATTATTAATCAGTCTCCCATTTATTTAGAATCGTCTGCATGTAGTTTAAAATGTGTGAGAATACATTATATAGTTATAAATATATATTAAATATAAACTACTTCTACGAGTATAAATATTTTGCAACCTGTCCTCAGGCCAGGCTCGGTAAAGCGGCGGCCGCCCCCAAAGAACATTCATCAAATTTAGCGTACTGTATATTAAAAGTAGTTTGTTGTCTATATTAAATTAACACTGCATATTAATGTTCAATGTATAGCTAGAGTGGTGTAGGTTAGGTTAAGGTTTGGTTCTGTTGGCAATTATCTTTATTTGAAGTCCATGGGTGAAGCATTTATAGCGTTGTGGTTCGAACAGAGATCGTCAGCGAAGCACTGTTCGAGAACTGTTCAAATGTGATCAGTTGTGAGTTGTGTGTGTAGACCATTTTTCATTCATGAATAAAGGGAGCCGGTCGGCCGAGCGGACAGCACGCTGGACTTGTGATCCTGTGGTCCCGGGTTTGATCCCGGGCGCCGGCGAGAAACAATTGGCAGTTTCTTTCACCCTATGTCCCTGTTACCTAGCAGTAAAATAGGTACCTGGGTGTTAGTCAGCTGTCACGGGCTGCTTCCTGGGGGTGGAGGCCTGGTCGAGGACCGGGCCGTGGGCACTCTAAAGCCCCGAAATCATCTCAAGATAACCTCAAGATATGGGGATTATCTGCCGGATTAACGGGGATTTGGCCTTTGTTGATGATGACTGGCTGATACTTTCAAATAGTCTTGACCTCGTATAAACTTCATCATCAAAAATAACTGTCAGATGCCAGTTAATCCTGCACTGCACACCATGTTTATGGATGAAAAACACTACACATGTTTTCCTTCATGAAGCATTGTCTCCTGAAAGATACTTATCTCTTTTTAAGCTAACTTTTATGAGGTGTTTTCCATCCCACAGTATCACCAAGCTAAGAGTGGCATCATTCTCAAGTCCATGCTACACAAGCTCGTCAACCTTCCTCTTCATATCTCACAATGAAAGCTAAACGCTCTAACTAAACGTTAGATTTAGTGGCCTTCGTGTCCGCACAGCCTCCCAGTTTGCATTACCAGCCTTCCTTTCTTCTTCTTGTACATCGGATGACCTTGTAAATTTAATTTTACAGAGCACCTTTGGTGACCCGGCAAGGCTACACGACCCCACCCTAATTGAAAGCTCCAGTCAGTGGAGTGCCCGTGCAGCCTCAATACCAATACTACATAGATAAGAAATAAGCACAAACATTCCAGCTGAGACAGCCCAATGGGGGCGTTATTAGCAGAGACCTTATTCCGTGCCGCTCTGTCACTACAGTGGACAGCCCACCTTGTAGATGTGCGTACTCCCCATGTAGGGGACAATTTTATCTATAGGTATGCCTGCAACGGGCACCCTTCTCGATCAGGAGCCTTTGATATTATTGTGACAGTGCGCCTTTGTGCCCCAATTCACACTGACTGTAAGGTGGAAGTTGACCAGTGTGGTTTGCATGGTCTGTTCTGTGAAATTTCCAAGGATTGACATGCACGATACAGTGAAGTTATAGACGTTAAGAAGAGTCGTTTTATACACTTGTGGGTACAGAAAGAGACGACTCCTGGGCCCAGATTCACGAAAGCACTTACGCCAGCACTTACGGTCCTGTACATCTTTTCTCAATCTTTCCAATTATTAAACAGTTAATGAGCTCCGAAGCATCAGGAGGCTGTTTATAACAATAACAACAGTTGAATGGGAAGTTTTCATGCTTGTAAACTGTTTAATAAATGTAACCAAAGCCGTCAAAGATTGAGGAAAGATGTACACGTTCGTAAGTGCTGGCGTAAGTACTTTCGTGAATCTGGCCTCTGACCCTCACACCCCAACAGAAACCTTGATTTCTTGAAGCCCAGATGGTACCCCAGTACACCTGCCGAAGTGCCGAAGACAACTGGTGCGGGACTACACGTGCACGTCCACCGTGGATGACACCTGTATACCCTCGTCCACCCTGGATGACACCTGTATACCCCCGTTCACCCTGGATGACACCTGTATACCCCCCGTCCACCCTGGATGACACCTGTATACCCCCGTCCACCCTGGATGACACCTGTATACCCCCGTCCACCCTGGATGACACCTGTATACCCCCCGTCCACCCTGGATGACACCTGTATACCCCCGCGGTGTGGGAAAGGAACGTGGGGCCGGCAACCTCAGGCAGGTGCTAAAACCCAACGAGTATAGCAACTTGGCAGTCAACACACACGTGTCTCCATAGCGTCTAAGACCCTTGACCGCTGAAGTGTGTCACAAACGTTCTCAAGAATTTGAGAAAGTGTTGATGTATCCCGGGTTCCTGCCAGAACCTGAGGACCTCGAAGAGATTCACGACCTTTGACCATTCACAGTCTCGTCAACTTGTAACCTTTCACGGCGTTATATATAGCTAAAAGACACAGAGAACGTGGGGGGGGGGGGGGTGTATTGGAAAAGAAAATGATCCGGGACTGACCCAAACCTCGTCAATTCTTTTATTTTCAGACGTGTGGCTTGTGTTTCAAATTTTCAGCCACGATATTGGGACTTATTGTCTAGCTACACTACAAGTTGTAGATTTTGTTCGCTATTTTATTTTTCTCCGAGGATACGAGTTCCGTCCCAAGTAGAGGTGGAACACTTATGTATTATTACAAAAAAACAAATAGCTATATCTATAAAAATAAATGTTTGTTGTCGAATGTTGGAGGTCAGACGTTTGGGGCTAACCTCAGCCAGCTTTTCAAAATGAGAGATTGGTGGTATGGGACTGTCATAGGCAGGTCTGGATCAATTACAGTGCCCATGGTTAAAGAAGGACCACATCCTATTCTGAATCCCAGCGACTCCTACGAAGTCTGACATTGGAGTTTGCGTGTTAAACAGAGGTTATCAACGGTTATTGAACTGATCACAATATCACAACTTTCACCACAAACACATTGTTGCAACGTTGTATCAAAGTAACGATTGGAAAAATACGTTTGTGGTTGTGCTATGTGTTTATTGAAATTGTTTCTTCTGAGAAGAGAGACAAAGAGAGAGAGGAGGGGTAAAGAGAGAGGATGAAGGGAGAGTGAGAGAGAGAGAGAGAAGAGAGAGAGAGAGAGAAAGAGAGAGGAGACTAGCTGAAGACCTGGAGAAAGTCAGGGGAACTTCCCCGACGGGCGACAGTTTTTTTTAAAATGTTCCCGTTGTGTTGGTGGTAACAGATTAAATAGCGTGAGGGAGGTAAGTTGGAGCAGTCATTTTGTTGTGAGAGAGTAGGTGGTGTGTGGTGGCAGCAGAGGAGTGTGTGTTGTGGGGCAGCAGAGGGTGTGTGTGTGTTGTGGTGGCAACAGAGAGGTAGTGTGTGTTGTGGTGGCAGCAAAGTAGTGGTGTGATGGTAGTGGGTGTGTGGCAGCAGAGAGAGTAGTGTGTGTTGTGGTGGCAGCAGAGAGAGTAGTGTGTGTGTTGTGGTGGCAGCAGAGAGAGTAGTGTGTGTGTTGGGTGGCAGCGAGGAGTAGTGTGTGTGTTGTGGTGGCAGCAGAGAGAGTAGTTTGTGTTGTGGTGGCAGCAGAGGGTAGTGTGGTGTTGTGGTGGCAGCAGAGAGAGTAGTGTGTGTTGTGGTGGCAGCAGAGAGTAGTGTGTGTGTTGTGGTGGCAGCAGAGAGTAGTGTGTGTGTTGTGGTGGCAGCAGAGAGTAGTGTGTGGTTGTGGTGGCAGCAGAGAGTAGTGTGTGTTGTGGTGGCAGCAGAGAGAGTGTGTGTTGTGGTGCACGAGAGTAGTGTGTGTTGTGGTGGCAGCAGAGAGTAATGTGTGTTTGGTGGTTGTGGTGGCAGCAGAGAGTAGTGTGTGTTGTTGTGGCAGCAGAGAGTAGTGTGTGTGTGTGGTGGCAGCAGAGAGTAGTGTGTTTGTGGTAGCAGTAGAGTAGTGTGTTGTGTGGCAGAGAGAGTAGTGTGTGTGTTGTGGTGGCAGCAGAGAGAGTAGTGTGTGTTGTGGGTGGCAGCAGAGAGAGTAGTGTGTGTGTGTGGTGCAGCAGAGAGAGTAGTGTGGTTGTGGTGGCAGCAGAGAGTAGTGTGTGTTGTGGTGGCAGCAGAGAGAGTAGTGTGTGTGTTGTGGTGGCAGCGAGAGAGTAGTGTGTGTTGTGTGGTGGCAGCAGAGAGGAGTGTGTGTGTTGTGGTGGCAGCAGAGAGTAGTGTGGTGTTGTGGCTGGGCAGAGAGTATGTGTGGTTGTTGTGGTGCGCAGAGAGAGAGTGTGTGGTGTGGTGCACAGTAGTGTAGATGTGTTGTTGTGGCGAAGGAGTATGTGGTGTGTTGTGGGTGGCAGCAAGAGAGTAGGGTTGTGTGTGGTGGCAGCAGAGAGAGTAGTGTGTGTGTTGTGGTGGCAGCAGAGAGAGTAGTGTGTGTGTTGTGGTGCAGCAGAGAGAGTAGTGTGTGTGTTGTGTGGTGGCAGCAGAGAGAGTAGTGTGTGTGTTGTGGTGGCAAGCAGAGAGAGGGTAGTGTGTTGTTGTGGGGTGCAGCAGAGAGAGTATGTGTGGGTGATGGTGGTGGGCAGAGAGAGTAGTGTGTGTTGTGGGCAGCAGAGAGGTAGTGTGTGGTTGTGGTGGCAGCAGAGAGATATGTGTGTTGGTTGTGGTGGCAGCAGAGAGTAGTGTGTGTGTTTGTGGTGGCAGCAGAGAGTAGTGTGTGTTTGTGTGGGCATGCAGAGAGTAGTGTGTGTTTGTGGTGGCAGCAGAGAGTAGTGTGTTGTGGGGGAGGTGAGGTTGGGTGGGGGGGAGTAGTGTGTGTGGGGGGCAGCAGAGGGGGGGGGAGAAAGTGGGGGGGGGAGAGAGTAGTTGTGTGTTGTGGTGGAGGAGACAGTGTGTTAGTGGTGGCGCAGAGAGTTAGTGTGTGTTTGTGGCATCAGAGAGTATGTGTGTGTTGGTGGGCAGCAGAGAGGTAGTGTGTGGTGTTGGGGCAGCAGAGAGTAGTGTTTGTTGTTGTGGGGCAGCAGAGAGTAGTGTGTGTGTTTGTGGTGGCAGCAGGGTAGTGTGTGTGTGTTTGTGGTGCGCAGAGAGTAGTAGTGTGTAGTGTTGTGGTGTGCAGCAGAGAGTAGTGTGTGTTGTGGTGGCAGCAGAGGGAGTGTGTGCAGTTTGTATGTGTGTTGTGGTGACAGCAGAGAGTAGTGTATGTG
>WNGS01113158.1:10109362-10117547 GCA_020271785.1 Procambarus virginalis | reverse complement strand
TCTCTCTCCTCTCTGCATTCACACATCATGTAAAGGTCCTCCCAAGCTCCATCCCTCCATGAACACACAGTATAAAGTTACGAGAACTTGATGCACTACAGATTGTTTTCAATCTTCATAACTCTACAACTTCGTTGAAAAGTGGGGACACGATAATATGATTGGTAAAAAAATCCCACATAAAATTCTTAATACCGAGATGGGTGTGATAGTAATGTTTCGTATACAAGAATTTATATTCTTGACACTATAATTCCTGAGCTTGGCTGGCGTTCACCCTCCCTCTGGAGCCCACGAGTAGAGGGAGGACTCCCTCTGGAGCCCACAAGTAGAGGGAGACTCCCTCTGGAGCCCACAAGTAGAGGGAGGATACCCTCTGGAGCCCACGAGTAGAGGGAGGACTCCCTCTGGAGCCCACGAGGAGAGGAGGACTCCCTCTGGAGCCCACGAGGAGAGGGAGGACTCCTCTGGAGCCCACGAGTAGAGGGAGGACTCCCTCTGGAGCCCACGAGGAGAGGGAGGATCCCTCTGGAGCCCACGAGGAGAGGGAGGACTCCCTCTGGAGCCCACGAGTAGAGGGAGGACTCCCTCTGGAGCCCA
Source organism: Procambarus virginalis (assembly GCA_020271785.1). Classification (NCBI taxonomy): domain Eukaryota; kingdom Metazoa; phylum Arthropoda; class Malacostraca; order Decapoda; family Cambaridae; genus Procambarus; species Procambarus virginalis. The sequence continues at coordinate 10,116,947 of WNGS01113158.1, read as the reverse complement.
CACGAAAGAGGGAGGACTCCCTCTGGAGCCCACGAGTAGAGGGAGGACTCCCTCTGGAGCCCACGAAGAGAGGAGGACTCCCTCTGGAGCCCACGAGGAGGGAGGACTCCCTCTGGAGCCCACGAGTAGAGGGAGGACTCCCTCTGGAGCCCACAAGTAGAGGGAGGATACCCTCTGGAGCCCACAAGTAGAGGGAGGACTCCCTCTGGAGCCCACAAGAGAGGGAGGACTCCCTCTGGAGCCCACGAGGAGAGGGAGGACTCCCTCTGGAGCCCACGAGAAGAGGAGGGAGGACTCCCTCTGGAGCCCACAGTAGAGGGAGGGGACTCCTCTGGAGCCCACGAGTAGAGGGAGGACTCCCTCTGGAGCCCACGAGTAGAGGGAGGACTCCCTCTGGAGCCCACGAAGAGAGGGAGGACTCCCTCTGGAGCCCACGAGTAGAGGGAGGACTCCCTCTGGAGCCACAAGTAGAGGGAGGACTCCTCTGGAGCCCACAAGTAGAAGGAGGACTCCCTCTGGAGCCCACGAGGAGAGGGAGGACTCCCTCTGGAGCCCACGAGGAGAGGGAGGACCTCTGGAGCCCACAAGTAGAGGAGGATCTCAGCCCACCAGCTGGAAGTGATCTCCACACAGTACCCGGAAACTTATTTATAGTGGTGACTTAACCGTATTTCTTCTGTGAGGGATTGTAACAATCAGTCGAACACGTGTGAATCTCTGGCGTTGGTCACGACTGTAACATATATTTACACTGACGAACTGGAGACCACTTTCCTCTTCATCCAGGATTATAAAATAATTCGAATTTGATGGCGAATAGACTTAAGATTGTAATGGATAAAATCATATCCAAGGAACAGCTCTTGAGGTGTGCCGGGAAGATCCATAATAAATTATAATAATGTGTTAAGAGATGTAAAAACATCACTTATTGGTCCTAAGCTTTTGTGCGTGTCGACGTCAGGTTGGAAGCCGCCATATTGGATTGGGGCAGGTGTGCCACATTGCAGGTGTGGCACCACATTGCAGGTGTGGCACCACACATTAGGTGTGGCACCACCACATAGTGTGGCACCAGAATTTAATGATTGGATTTGCATGTTTTTAAAGTGTCTGTGCAGCGTTTCTCTCAACGGGATCTGTACTAAACCAATGCTTTTGATATTGCTAATAGAGCAATGATCCTGCACGAATTAGCTAGAATGGATATAGGTGGTCAGTTGTTACAGTGGTAACGAGGTTATCGCACCAACCGGAAGTTGTCTGCACTATTCCAAGGGTACAAAGGTGACACTTAAATTATTACAACTGGGCACCCCACAAAGCGGAGTATTAATTCCTTTCTTGTTTAACGTCTTAATCAATGCCTTCCTAAAATCAATCCCAACTAGTCCTAAAATCGTCACTATTAGCAATGTGGATGATATTATGTACCAACCGCGAAATGCAAATAAACAAATCCACAAGGGCCGTGACGAGGATTCGAAACTACGTCCGAGAGGATTCCAAACGCTGCCTTAATCGACTGAGCTACGACATGGTAAAGGAATTGCAACCGGAAGTTCTAAAACTGCAAAACTTGTAGATTTGTTTATTTGATGCATCACGCTATTATGATTTCTGTGTGAAATGCAAATAGTCTTAAATTGCATACATACAGCTTGTGAGAGCCTCGGTCTTGTAATCAACGCTGTACAGACAAATTTATTTAACAGAGAAATTGGTAATGGCAAAAGTGGACCACGAAAACTGAAGACTAATAATATGCAAATAGATTATTTCTTCTCTTTCAAATACCTTGATGTCTCAGTCCCTTGTATCTTGGTGTGTCAGTCCCTTGTATCTTGGTGTGTCAGTCCCTTGTATCTTGGTGTGTCAGTCCCTTGTATCTTGGTGTTCAGTCCCTTGTATTGGTGTGTCAGTCCCTTGTATCTTGGTGTGTCAGTCCTTGTATCTTGGTGTGTCAGTCCCTTGTATCTTGGTGTGTCAGTCCCTTGTATCTTGGTGTGTCAGTCCTTGTATCTTGGTGTGTCAGTCCCTTGTATCTTGGTGTGTCAGTCCCTTGTATCTTGGGGTCTCAGTCCCTTGTATCTTTGTGTCTCAGTCCCTTGTATCTTGGTGTGTCAGTCCCTTGTATCTTGGTGTGTCAGTCCCTTGTATCTTGGTGTGTCAGTCCCTTGTATCTTGGTGTGTCAGTCCCTTGTATCTTGGTGTTCAGTCCCTTGTATCTTGTGTCTCAGTCCCTTTTTGGTGTGTCAGTCCCTTGTATCTTGGTGTGTCAGTCCCTTGTATCTTGGTGTCTCAGTCCCTTGTATCTTGGTGTGTCAGTCCCTTGTATCTTGGTGTGTCAGTCCTTGTATCTTGGTGTGTCAGTCCCTTGTATCTTGGTGTCTCAGTCCCTTGTATCTTGGTGTCTCAGTCCCTTGTATCTTGGTGTCTCAGTCCCTTGTATCTTGGTGTGTCAGTCCCTTGTATCTTGGTGTCTCAGTCCCTTGTATCTTGGTGTGTCAGTCCTTGTATCTTGGTGTGTCAGTCCCTTGTATCTTGGTGTGTCAGTCCTTGTATCTTGGTGTGTCAGTCCCTTGTATCTTGGTGTGTCAGTCCCTTGTATCTTGGTGTGTCAGTCCCTTGTATCTTGGTGTGTCAGTCCCTTGTATCTTGGTGTGTCAGTCCCTTGTATCTTGGTGTGTCAGTCCCTTGTATCTTGGTGTGTCAGTCCCTTGTATCTTGGTGTGTCAGTCCCTTGTATCTTGGTGTGTCAGTCCCTTGTATCTTGGTGTGTCAGTCCCCTTGTATCTTGGTGTGTCAGTCCCTTGTATCTTGGTGTGTCAGTCCCTTGTATCTTGGTGTGTCAGTCCCTTGTATCTTGGTGTCTCAGTCCCTTGTATCTTGGTGTCTCAGTCCCTTGTATCTTGGTGTCTCAGTCCCTTGTATCTTGGTGTCTCAGTCCCTTGTATCTTATATAGTATAAGACTAATAATAATAATAAATGCAGCTTTTCTGTAACCCTGTAATCCCTCTATAGCTTAAACAGTTATGTATTAGTGAAAGATCTACCATTAATGTTAATATATTTAATTGTAAATACATATCTAGGAAATGGAAAAAAAATCTCTAACCGGCTGTCACTATAATTACATGGAGTGCCGGATGCATGTAATGGTTAATTTAATAATCTCCGTCGAGGTCTGATAAAGACATTTTGTGCCCTCTGTAATCCTTTTTGCGCTACCGCTCACAGGATGAGTATGGGGTGCGCAAATAAACTAGCCACCTCCGGTAGCAATAACTAAACCATTTTCAATTGAACGCTCAGTAAGTCAAGAATATCTCCTTTCTATGACTGTCTATATTATCTTTCAAGAACCCCTGTACTTAAGAATCAAAGAAATATAAGACAATCAAAGACAATACAAGACAATCAAAGACAATACAAGACAATCAAAGACAATCAAAGACAATACAAGACAATCAAAGACAATACAAGACAATCAAAGACAATACAAGACAATACAAGACAATCAAAGACAATATAAGACAAAGACAATATAAGACAAAGACAATATAAGACAAAGACAATATATATACAATTCTTCCCAGAGCTTGTTGTTTGTTATGCAGATGACCCCAGTCTATGTGACAGAAGGCGCGGTGTTGCATGTGCAGGATGAGTTAGACAAATCTGAAGGGGGCGACAGGTGCTGTAATTAACAAGAACAAATCGCGTATGATGGGGCTTGGACGTTGGTGCACTAAATATACCTGGACAGGTTCATAGTTCCGGACACTAGAGCCTATTAACCCTCTCGGAATTTACTGGTGTGAAACACGAGGCAGTTTTGTCTACGAATTGGGAGAAACGTAGTAGAAATATCATAATATCAACGAATACGTTCTTGAAAATGAAAACTGTCTGAAAGGTTTTAATAATCATCTGAAAACTTCTGTCTAAGGTATGGCATATGGCTGATAGTTTTATCAGAGGGATAAGAAATTTGCTTTGGAGGTGAAGAAGACAATTTTAAGATGTGTGGTGTGGGAGATACCTAGCGATTAAGCGGACTACACTAGGTAAACGTAAGAAACACGGTGGTATAGGGGTACTAATGAGTGCTATAAGACATTGGCTACCTTGTGTGTACTATAGGAAGTTCCACACTATGCATACATATGCCAGGGTTTATCTTGATAAATATGCCAGAGTATACCTTGATACATATGGCCAGACTACCTTGCCTCCATCTCGCCTCATTTGTACTCGTGTGCAATTAATGTTTTCAGAGAAATGTGTACTGTGGCAGGCTTGTTAATGACAAAAATGTCTCATAGTCTCATAGGAAACAGGTGTGTGATGTGTTGCTCCAAAACAGCGCCTAGAGAGGTATACCTACTTTTGAACTGGCCAGCAAGCTGGGCAAGAAGCCTTCATGTGGAGTTTACTGTTCCGTAGCAACGTATATATATATTGCAAATTGGATTAAAGATAACATTGCAGCATTATCAGGAATAGACAATAGGGTGAATTTTATGAGATTTTAAATATTCAATATTGACGTAAAATTGCAGGAAAATTAAGAATGCCGTTATTATGCTGCTTTCTGATTATATAATTTGTGGGTGGATGAGCAGGTATGTGGGTTACTTGGTAGAAAAAATATTGTAGTTTTCCTAAAAAGTAGGATAATGTATACAATGTTTGGTTTACAGTTTAGCTTCTCGGATAATATGAAATATTGTTTTACATAAAGTTAATTCAACTATATGTAAATGCTTACTAACAGTAGCATTTACAGATTTGCAATTCGAACAGAGGTCGCCACCGAAGCACTGTTCGAGAAACGTTTGAGCGTGAGTTGTGAGTTAACCCGTCCTCGTTAATAAACGCCAAATGCTCGTTAATCTAGCCTCCAAACACCCTGTTTATGAAAGAAAAACATCATACACACGACTCACAACTGATGACGTATGTATTTTTTATCGAGCAGTGCTTCGTTCACGCCTTCTGTTCGAATCCCGCCTCTCTAAACGCTTCACCCACCTACTTCTAATGTCAGTAATTGCCAACCGAACTTAACCTAAGTTAGGCGTTAACTATTCAACGCATTCTAGTATGTAATAATATTAACTTATTCAACATTTTTACATTTTTCTCAAATACATTTTAAAATTACGTTAAAATTGACGAATACGTCTTTGCGGTGGTTGGATGAGCCTAGCCTGAGGACAGGTTGTTTGAGTCGTGTATAAAACGTTTGTCATTCATAAACACAGGTTTAACGATCATTTGGCCTTTGGCGGTGAGGAGGTGTTGCAGGCGAAGGAACGCCTGACGGAACGAAGAGGGAGAACCTTCGTTCGAGACAACAGTAGTAATGATCAACTCTGGCGATTGAACGCCTGACGAGACGAGGAGGTAACCCGCATCATCTGCGCTCATTTCCCACAGATAATCCTCCACTTGTGCTAACTTTAGCGCCTGTGTGTGCCAGGAACCGCTCGCCCCAAGTTCCCGCCTCCGAAATTGGCGACAATTGTTTTTGTTTTGTTTGGTGCTTGTTTGAGGTGTGTGTGTGTGTGTGTGTGTGTGTGTGTGTGTGTGTGTGTGTGTGTGTGTGTGTGTGTGTGTGTGTGTGTGTGTGTGTGTGTGTACTCACCTAGTTGGTCCCGCCTCTCAACCGTCAATCAACAGGTGTACAGATTCCTGAGCCTACTGGGCTCTGTCATATCTACATTTGAAACTGTGTATGGAGTCAGCCTCCACCACATCACATCCTAATGTATTCCATTTATTAACTACTCTGACACTAAACAAATTCTTTTTAATGTTTCTATGGCTCATTTAGGTACTCAATTTCCACCTGTGTCCCCTAGTGCGCTGGTACTTGGTGGTTGGTGGTGGTGGTGGTTGTGATGGTGCTTGTTGGTGGTAGCAGAGTGTCAATATAGGTACAAATTAGATATTCGGAGGTGGGGTGGTAGTGGTGGTGGTGAGACGCGGGTGGTAGTGGTGGTACTGACAGGTGGTATCAGCCAACATGTAAGCACCGCCGAGAAAACGGGCTCACCATAGCCCGTGCTACTTGGAACTTTGTTCCAGGTAGCGAATCTTTAACAACAACAATCGCCGAGAAATAAAAACCCGGAACACAACAAAATAAATATTTACAAACATTTACGATTTACAAAAGTTAACATAGAAACACGTGTTAAGTCTTAACAACGTCATTTACAATCCACATTAAACAAGTGGTTAGCACCAAGTAACACTGTAACAATTTAACATAAGAACTCTAGGTATCACATTAACATAGACTCCCCACCCATGTTAATTATCACAATTAACACAAATATTACCCTATGTATTCAAGGTATAAGAAAACATTTCACAAGTAAGCACAACCACTTAATTAACTCACCTGTGCCCGCTCGAGCGGTTCAGTATTAAACACTAAATTACAGCCAATACAGTAAACCTCCACATACAGGTATACACTCGCAAGTATACAACACCTAGATCTTAGAATACATGATGTGACCACTGTAAATCCTAATTAAGTCCCTCCACCATAATAGTTACTAATTCCAGGGACTATAATAGGAGCTATAACAGGGACTATAATAGGGGCTATAATAGGGACTATAAATAGGGGCTACAAGAGAGAGAGACTACAACAGGGGACTACACCAGGGGCTCCACCAGGAGTGGCTACTTCCACTCCCGCTGGCTACCAACGAACTATAAAGCCTACACACGCTAGCAGTACGCAGTAATAATCCTTTACAGCCTAACTTTTTCATGCTCAAATTAACGCGAATATAATATAAACAGAGAAACAAAATATCAGACTTAACCAAATGTAATTACACCGGTGAATGGTTAACGACTCAACAGCTTAGACCCCCTCTGGAAGGGGGTTTCCAGAGGGGGTGGTTGGTGGTAGTGGTAGTAACCAGACCAGCACTAGGGGGGGGGTGGTAGTGGTGGTGGTTGTTGACGGGGCGCGCGGCGGGCAGTTGTAGGAGCCTGCACGAGGTATTGCAGGCCAGTAGCGGTCTGCCCGTCATCTAGTCACCACGTCTCTCTGGCACTCCCTGGCACCCCTCTGACTGGCTCCTCGTACACACACACATGGGCGGAGAGGCACTGTAGCTCCCACGTGCTCTCCTCACCCACGGTGACCTGACCTGTGTGCTCTGTGACCTATTATATAAACACAGTCTCATTGTCCCTAATCGGAGTTTAAATACATTACAAAATATAAATATAATTTTTAGGGATCTTTTTTTTATGAGAGAAGAAAAAGTTATCAGGAACTTGTATCAAACGAGGTAAAGGTGAAACAGGTGTTAGTGAACATTGAACAGATGGGTTCAGAGTGCTGTTGAACACAGACCTCGGTTCCGAGTTCACCATTTAACTTGGTTAAAAGTGATTTGCAAGTCAAGAGGTTTGAGTGGTGAGAACGGCAGGCCCCTTCGTCGACTACATTACAGGTGAGGTTTAATTAATTACATAAAGAGCCGCCTGGGTACAACGTTGGCGAGCTGAAACACAGCAGCAGGTAAGGTTTTCTTTGTCAGAAAA
>WNGS01113158.1:10096862-10104362 GCA_020271785.1 Procambarus virginalis | reverse complement strand
AGTGCAGCTCATATCTTCCTCATCTCCGGTGATCTGTCTTGAAAGTTATTGTGGGTCAGGCTCCGAGACTCATCGTTTGAGTGAGGGCAAGTAGTTGGAGAGGTTCGTGCACGCACGCACGCACACACACACACGCACGCACACACACACACACGCACGCACGCACACACACTGGTTAAGACTGGTCTCACACTTAGGAGAAAATTAGATATGTAAACAAACACCAACATGGGTTCATAAAAGGAAATCATGCCTAACAAACCTGGAATTCTATGACAAAGTAACAAGAATAAGGCAGGACAGGGAAGGATGGGCAGACTGCATATTTCTGGACTGCCATAAAGCCTTTGATGCAGTACCAAACTGGACATTGTTATTTAAACATGAGAGATTGATTGGAGTAAGCGGAAAACCCCTAGCTTGGGGTAAGGAATTTCTTAACAGGCAGAAGCCAGAGAGTAACAGTCAGGGGCGAGACGTCAGACTGACGAACCGTAACGAGTGGAGTACCTCAAGGTTCGGTGCTGGGACCAGTTCTATTTCTAATATACGTGAACGACATGTCTACAGGAGTTGAGTCCTATATGTCGATGTTCGTGGATGACGGGAAATTAATGAGACGAGTTGTGACAGATGAGGATTGTAAGATTCTCCAAGAGGACTTGAAGAAGCTGCAGAAATGGTCAGAAAAATGGCTACTGGAGTTCAATACGAGGAAGTGTAAAGTTATGGAAATGGGACTAGGTGATATGAGACCAAAACTTTATAGGATAAGGCTTACCATGAGCTATGGGCAGGGAAAGCTCCCAGCCTGCTACCAGGAGTCAGCAGACACCACTAGGGACCAGGGGTGTGCCTTGTACTCCCCCGTCCTCCTGATAACAGTAGAGTCAGCAAGCAACGGCCCCCCCCCAGAACGGGCCCCCCCAGAACGGGCCCCCCCCAGAACGGGCCCCCCCCCCAGAACGGGCCCCCAGAACGGGCCCCCAGAACATCAGAACGTGGGTTCCTTCCTTCCTCCCGTTCACTGTGCCGAGCCGGACAGCTGTTCACGGACCCTCGTGTTTCAACACTCACTGTGATGGGGACTTTTTTGCCGGAATAGAGCAGCGTGAATGTGTCTATTACTCTCTCTCTCTCTCTCTCTCTCTCTTCTCTATCTCACTCTCCCTTCCTTTTGTTTTTCCTTCTCTTTCCACTTCCTCTCATTTCCTGTTCTACTTCCTTCCCTCCCCACGTCTACTTCCGTACTGTCTCTCTCGCCCGCGAGGGTCAGCACTAATGTTGCGATGCAACATTGTTCTCGGCTTATCTTTTGCAACAGTGAAGGTTGACACTATCTGAAATGCAATGTGGTGAATGACACTGTGGTGAATGATACCGTGGTGAATGATACCGTGGTGAATGACAGTGTGGTGAATGATACCGTGGTGAATGACAGTGTGGTGAATGATACCGTGGTGAATGACAGTGTGGTGAATGATACCGTGGTGAATGACAGTGTGGTGAATTGCAGAAGTGGGTTCTTGGTGCAAAAAGAGGCATCTCCATGAGAAAGGGCGAGGCAGGAGCGCCCGCCGTTATGGTAATACCCGGCTCTAAGCGCCCGCTCCGCTGAGACAGCTACACACTCCAAATGAAAATGAAGAAAATTTTATCGAAGATTCTGAAAGATACGGGATTATTGGGTCTGCTACTGCTGTCTGCTGCTGTCTACTGCTGCTTCTGCTGCTGTCTGCTGCTGCTACTGCTGTCTGCTGCTGTCTGCTGCTGTCTACTGCTGTCTGCTGCTGCTGCTGCTGCTGCTGTCTGCTGCTGCTGCTGCTATCTGCTGTTGTTGCCACTTTTGTTACTATAATTTCTATAAGTGACACAGAAAAATGAATACAGAGAACCCAGTAAAGGAAGATGAATACAAATGATAACAACAACCCCCCCTCCCCCCCCGGCGAAAATACACGAAGACAAATAATAAATGAAATGAACGGGACAAAACGCAAGAAAGTGTGTGAAGAAATGGGGAAAAAAGACAAGAAATCTGGCGCTCCCTCAAGGTTAGTGAAGTCACAAACATCTCAATTGCCTCCCTCAGGCAGGTATCCGAAGGGAGAGGTGACTGCAGCACTGCAGGAACAGGACTCTTGGTCCTGGGCCAGGGAGAAGACCAATAAGGAAAGGGAAGGGGGGTAAGAAAGGGTAGGTAAAGAAAGAAAAAGGGTAGGAAAGTGTTAGGCAAGGGAAAGGTATGAAACTGGGCTCTCTCGTACCCATAAATTACAGGATCAGGGGGGGGGGACCACGCCATTGTCGGCTGTTATACATGTTACAGTGAGAAAAATCGGAGTAAAGATGATTGCTGAATGTATGGGTGAAGATCTGCTATGTTAGATACTTCAGCCTCACACAGATCTCCTCACACTTGACACAGATCTCACACCTGACACAGATCTCCTCACACTTGACACAGATCTCCTCACACCTGACACTGGAGTATGCAGCACCAGCGTGGAGTCCCGTACCTAGTCAAGCACATTCCCAACTGATGGGAATGTGAAGTGCTCTAGATGAGGCTCTGTTCTGCAGGCTCTCTTGGTACACACGAGCGCCTACGTGTACTGTATGTTGCTACACTCCTCCCTACACTTCCCTCCAGATGTCCCTCCCTGCACCCTCCAGATGTTTCTCTCTCCAGCATCCAAACGTCTCTCCCTCCACCCTCCAGATATCCTTCCCTCCAGCATCCAGATGTCTCTCCCTACACCCTCCAGATATCCTTCCCTCCAGCATCCAGATGTCCATCAATACCTCCTTTCACCTTAGTCCCTCCAAAATGCAAATGTCCCACCTCCCCTCCTCCTTTGGCTATTCACACATCCCCCACCCGTCCAGCCCACCGTCCCCCCTCCTCCACTCCTCCTCCTCCATTCATCCCCTCTTCTCAGCCCCCCCCCCATTTCCTGGTGACTGCCAGCGGCCTAAGACGCCGCTGTTGATCTTGAGGCTCTGGTTCCCCCGTGAGGGTAAGTCTCCGGAATGCTCCCTCCATCTTTAGCTTACACTGGCGAGAGTCAGAGAGGGCCAACCTATTCCCTATCATCCATTTCGCTTCCTTGCTCCTTTTATCCATTTTTGTTCTAAGTATTTTAATCCTTCTACGGCGCTGTGTATTTGTTGTTCGTGGGAGTTGGCAGTTAATTTCCGTCTTGAGTTCTCCGCCAATTGTCTTGTTGTTCTTTATCTTTCTTTTAATTGTGATCTTTATTTTAATACAGACGTATAAAATACTTAAAAGGATTGACAAAGTGGATACAGAGGAAATTTTACAATGAATAACAACAGAAAAAGGGGGGTACGGATTGAAGCTTTAGAGACTCAGATCTGGCATAGAGATGTTAGAAAGTTTCCTTTCGCGTAATGGTAGTGAATAAATGGAATGATTTAAAAGAGCAGGTTCCAGAGGGCCAAAACTCCATTCAAAACTTTAAAGGCAGGTATGAAAGGGAAATAGGTCAGAGGTCACCGCATTAGACAGCCAGCGGATTGAAAGGCGGGGATCCAAGAGCAAGAGCTCGATCCTGTAGACACAAATAGATGAGTGCAAATAGGTGAGTATAAACGCATAGGGCCTCGCAGCCCAGTAGACAGCGCTCGGAGGTCGTAGTCCAAAGGGTCGGGTTCGATTCCCGGCCAAGGCAGAAAGGGCAATTTTTTTACCTGATGCGCTTGTTCACTAGCAGTAAATAGGTACCTAGGAGTTAGACAGCTGCTAAGGGCAGTATTATTATTATTATATATATATATATAGACATATATATATATATATATATATATATATATATATATATATATATATATATATATAATGTTGGTATGTGCGTGTGTGTGAGTTATAGAGAATTTATGTAGCATATATGACTGAGTAAAATAGGGCGTAAATCAATACATTAGACAACCGATGGTTAGAAAGGCGGGGTCCAAGAGCTAATAGGTCGTTCCTGCAGGCATAAATAGTAAATACAAATAGTAAGTACACAAACACACACATTCACCATCTATCTACTCAATCTATTTATCTTTCTAAAAGGCGTAATAAATGGGAACATAATCACACTTATTTTATTTTTTCCTTCAAAAGCTTAGCGTTGAAGTCGTCAAAGGGGAGTTCAATCCAATTTGTGTTGGGCGACTGTGAGGGACGGTCAGCTGATCCTGTAAATAAAGTGGTGTGTGTGCGTGTGTGGTGTGTGTGTGTGTGTGTGTGTGTGTGTGTGTGTGTGTGTGTGTGTGTGTGTGTGTGTGTGTTTAGAACCCCGAAGAGTGTCGGATTTACTACCTATATTTCATCCAACTCTTACATGTGACTTTTCATCTCATCTACTGATACTTCTATGTTGCTTAGTGCTGTCATTTGATGCTGTTCATTTTGAATTCCTGGGACCTGCTCGAGCTATATTGTAAAGACCTCTTGAAAGCTTTCTTTGAGGACCTCCCACATTACTCAACATTTTGCTGTCAATTTTCTTGGTCGGTCATAGGAACATTTTTCTCCATATATGATGTTCAACAGTTTAGGTTGCTCTTTAGCTTAGGATGCTACGTCGTATTCATACTGTCTCTCTTCCTTTTAACTTTTGTATCTTCACTTCTCGCTTTTTCTGCAGCTACTCATGTTATCGTCTGTCGTTCTCTTTACAATTTCCAAGAATGTTGTGTTGCTTTCTTTCGGCCGTGTCTTGTATAATTGACATGTATTTGTGCAGGACTTCTCATCATATTAGGACTGCACGCTCCATCACGCTGTGCTCCGTCAAGTTCCTTAATTCATTCTTGCAATCCACCTCTCTGAAAATCGCATACAACGTATCCATAGTCATCTTTCCTACACACAAGTCTCCTACTTTAATTTCTGTTGCTGATTTCTATGTCTGCCACATTCTGGGCTAAGATAAGGTCTAGTCTATCAGGCAATCTATCAAGTCTAGTCCTCTACCCCCTCGATCTCCTTCACTTCTTCTAATAGATACATCAATTTACTGGGAATTCACTCAACACTTCTTGTGCGAATTGTGTCAGGAAGGAAAGGGAAGAGAAGGAAATGGAAGAGAAAAGGAAGGGAAGGGAAGAGAAGGGAAGGTGTGGGAAAGAAAATATAAATATTCCAAAACGACACTGCAAGCAAAGATCTCTTATCTTATCTTGAGGTTATCTTGAGATGATTGCGGGGCTTTTTTTTTTAGTGTCCCCGCGGCCCGGTCCTCGACCAGGCCTCCACCCCCAGGAAGCAGCCCGTGACAGCTGACTAACTCCCAGGTACCTATTTACTGCTAGGTAACAGATATATCTTCTATATCCTTCGTCCCATGTACATGGTGAAGATGGAGCTGTGTGTCAGAGCCTTCATATGTGAGGCTGACGACATTTCACGATGACCTACGTGCTGAGACAACACATCCTAAATACCAGCCAGCCTCGGTATTCTGGTCATTAATGGAGTGATGTTCTTGATAATGGCACAAGACTGAGAGTGGGTGTTGTTGATGACTGAGCGCCTTGTGTTGTGGCTGCCACCAGCTAGTTGTCCACAAAGCTTGGGGGGAAATATGGACTTTTTGCATTAGAGTAAAATATTTGTTTTGTTTTGAAGGCTCTGATATACTGACCAATCCAACCAGAACGTGTCAAGACTAAGGATGAGACTTACACACAGTTCGTCTCTCTCTCTCTCTCTCTCTCTCTCTCTCTTCTCTCTCCCTCTCTCTCTCCTCTCTCTCTCTCTCTCTCTCCTCCCTCTTATTGTGCCAGAGGAAGAAGTGAGAGGGGGAAAAGCATGAGGGAAAGAAAGTGAGAATGAGAAAAAAACGAGAGACTGTGAAATAGGGCGAGAGAAAGTCAGAGCCAGAGAGGGGTAGAATATTAAAGTATCTGCCCCTCTGCTCTTGTAATCTAGTTGCATAACTCTCACCTTCCTGCTGGATGAAATGAGAAATAGGGGACATGTAGGGGCACGTGATAGGTACTCTTCAATTGAAATTTTTATATATAAATTCAATATATATATATATATATATATATATATATATATATAGTATATATATATATATATATATATATTATATATATATTGTGTATTCACCTAGTTGTGCTTGCGGGGGTTAGCTCTGCACTTTCGGCCCGCCTCTTAGCTGTCAATCAACTGATTCACACTACTACTACTATTTTTTCTTCCACGTCACACACACACACCCCAGGAAGCAGCCCGTGACAGCTGACTAACTCCAGTACCTATTTACCTTATGAGTGTGTGTGTGTGTGTGTGTGTGTGTGGGTGTGTGTGTGTGTACTCACCTATTTGTGCTTGCGGGGGTTGAGCTTTGGCTCTTTGTCCCGCCTCTCGTGGTGTGTGTGTGTGTGTGTGTGTGTGTGTTGTGGTGTGTGTGTGTGTGTGTGTGTGTGTGTGTGTGTGTGCGTGCGTGCGTGCGTATGCGTGTGTGTGTGTGTGTGTGTGTGTGTCTTATTGAGGATGACAGAAGTGTTTGACCAATGACAAGAATCTTCTCTACATTTCCTACGCTTTCCCTCACCCTTTCTCTCATCTCCAGTAACACACGTCTACACGAGAGACCGAAGCTAAGACGTTAAAGGAAGAAGCTTACGTTAAGATACAGAATGAGGCATTATTAAAGTTATTTATAAAACCAGTGTCCTCGAGAGCCCCCCCCTCCCCTCCCCCTGGCTCAACATTGCAGGCAACCTGTAGTTGGGAAGTGCCACGCAAGGCACTCTGCCATCAACAGGCTCGAGCTCACTGTGCCATTCTCAAGACCATTACTCCACCAGCGGTCATTCATTCTTAGCCTGTCTGAAGACAACAGAAAGTGGTAATGCCCATGTTTCCAGGACCATACTTCTAGAAGAGAGAGAGAGAGGATAGGAGAGAGAAGAAGAGAGAGACGAGAGAGAGATCGAGAGGAGGAGAGAGAGAGAGGAGAGGAGAGAGGAGGAGAGAGGAGAGAGAGAGAGAGAGGAGAGAGAGGAGAGAGAGAGAGAGACGAGAGAGAGAGAGAGAGAGAGAGAGAGAGAGAGAGAGAGCGACCGGTGTTGCAGAGCGCCCGGTTACAGTGACCCGGTGTTCGTATACAAGGTCAGCTCACTGCTCGTACAAGAAGCAGGTAAGGAGTTAAATGTTGATGAATAAAGTTAGAAGGGAAACTCTAAGAAAGTGAGACAGACATGAAGAGACTAAGAGTGAAGTAGAAACTTCAGAAGTAAAATTAGTACAGAGAGTTAGGGAGAGAACAAGGAAGAGGAGAACAAAGGGAGATAAAGGAACATAACAAAAATACTATCCAATAAAATAAAGAATAAAAGGTTGTAGTAAGGAAAAGAAAAGAGAAAGCAGCAAATACCAGAACAAAAGAATGACGAAGAACAAAGGTAGAAACATAACACAATAATAAGGAATAAAGAACAGAACAAAATCAAAGAACAAAGGCAAGACCC
>WNGS01113158.1:10072642-10095862 GCA_020271785.1 Procambarus virginalis | reverse complement strand
CTATCTCTCTCTCTCTCTCTCTCTCTCTCTCTCTCTCTCTCTCTCTCTCTCTCTCTCTCTCTCTCTCTCTCTCTCTCTCATAGGGAAAGCATGGAAGGGACACGAACTCGGGGTGCCAAACGCAGGATGACAATCGAGGCCGGAACAAATTCAGAGGATGGGGTGGAACAGGAAGCCTGGATGAAGAGAGTATTCCAGCAAATGTGGGATGAATTCAGTGAAGGACTGAGGGTAATGAAGGAGACAGTTGCCAACCTGCAAGATGAACTAAGGGCAGCAAAGGAGGAGATAAGATGCCTGAAGGAGACCTCTCCACAATACCAGACACAAACTGTGCCTCAGGGAGACAGGAATGCTACTGTGGAGGGGACCTCAACACCTCAGCTCTCATTTGCTGAAATGCTTAAAAAGAGCCCTGAAGCTAGGTCTGCAGTTAAGGAAGTTGCCATGGAAGTGGCCTCCTCTCAGGAAGCAGCCAGATGTACTAGCCGGCTGATAGAGAGAAAAAGAGCAGTAGTAGTGGCTGGCATTAAAGAACAAACAGGGGCCAGGCCAAAGGAGCGGAGAGACAAGGACAAAAACATAGTTAAAGAGATCCTTAAAGAGGTAAGCATGGAGGGAACTGTACAAAATGTTGAAAAGGTTTTCAGGCTTGGAAAGTACAACAAGGACAGAGACCGAATGATAAAGGTGGTATTCATGAGCGAAAACACGAAAGAGGAACTGTTAGAAAGGAAGTGCTGTCTAGCAAATGTCGAGAAGTTCAAAAAAGTATTCCTACAGAGGGATATGACAAGGGAAGAGAGAAAGCAGGCAGCAGACGTGAGGAAGGAGCGCAGGGAGAGAGAAAGGAATCAGGGAGCCACAACCCCGATCCACACAATCCCAGAGGGGAGTGGGGAACCCTCCTCAAACAGTGCACTAGCCACAGGGAGTGCGACACCATCCCCACATTCTACCCAACAGACACCCTACCTGCCCCAACCCCTGCCAGCCCCCCACTAAGTACCCACCTAAGGCACCTTCCCCCCACCCACCCCCCTCCTCCCACTCACCCCCCCTCCCTCTCATCCCCCTCCTCCCACTCCCCCCTCCCCCCAGGACCACCCTTCTCCCCCATCCCCCAAGCCCTCCCTTCTCCCACATGCCCTCCAGTCTCTCCCACCCACAAGCCCTCAGTTCTCCC
Organism: Procambarus virginalis; assembly: GCA_020271785.1. NCBI lineage: Eukaryota > Metazoa > Arthropoda > Malacostraca > Decapoda > Cambaridae > Procambarus > Procambarus virginalis. The sequence goes on along the minus strand of WNGS01113158.1, from coordinate 10,094,676 downwards.
CTGCCCCCCTAAGCCCCCCACTCTCCCCCACCCCACCTAAGCCTTCCCCTCTCCACCACTCCCCAATACCCTCCCCTCTTCCTCACCCACCTCAGCCTTCCCTTTCCCCCCACGCCCTCCCCCCTTTACTGCCCACCCAAACCCCCCCTTCTCCCCCATCCCCCCAACCTTCGTCCTCTCACCCCCCTCAACCCTCCCCCTCTCACCCACCCCCCCAACCCTCCCTCTCTCACCCACCCCCCCTACCCTCCCCCTCTCACCCACCCACCCTTCCCTCCCCCTCCCCTCCACCCCCCCAAGCCCTTCCTCCTCCACCAGTCTCCCCGTACCAGATCCTCCAAGCTCCCGCTCACCCCAGACCCCACAGGTCCCCCCAGAGGAGAAGCAGAAAAGAGTCAGTTTCAGGGTAATGTACTCGAACATAGATGGGATCACAAGCAAGACAAGTGAACTAAGGGAAAGAACACAAGAAGTGAACCCAGATGTAATCGGACTCACTGAGACAAAACTCTCTGGAATCATAACGAATGCTGTGTTTCCCCAGGAGTACACAGTAATAAGGAAAGAGAGGGAAGGTAGGGGAGGAGGCGGAGTGGCCCTACTCATGAGAAAGGAATGGAGTTTTAAGGAGATGGCTATCCCGGGCTGTGAGGGTTTCAGAGACTACATAGCAGGCACCATGACAATGGGAGGACCAAGGATAGTAGTAGCAGTAATATATAACCCTCCACCAAATGACAGAAGACCCAGTCAAGAGTATGAAAACAACAACATGGCAGTTAACACTATAATTGAGAGGGCAGCCTCTGCTGCCTGTAGAAATAGATCCCACCTGCTCATCATGGGGGACTTCAATCACGGAAGGATTGATTGGGAGAACAAGGAACCGCATGGCGGCGAGGATACGTGGAGAGCCAAACTACTGGAGGTGGTGACTAGAAACTTCTTAACCCAGCATGTCAGAGAACCCACAAGGATGAGAGGAAATGACGAACCAGCGAGACTCGACCTGGTCTTCACCCTGAACGACTCTGACATAAGAGAAATCGGTTTTGAGGCCCCAGTAGGGATGAGCGACCACAGTGTATTGGAGTTTGAATACCTGATTGAAGAAGGGTTATTGAACTCGAGGAGAGATACTGAAACCAAAAGGTTAGCATACCGAAAGGGAAACTATGAGGAGATAAGAAAATTCCTAACAGACATAGCATGGGAAACAGAGCTCAGGGAAAAGACGGCCCAAGATATGATGGACTACATCACGCAAAAGTGCAAGGAAGCAGCAAACAAGTTTGTCCCAGTCCAAAAGGAAAACAGTGAAATGAAGATGAGAAACCCATGGTTTAATCAGAGATGTAGGCTAGCTAAGCAACAAAGTAAAAGGGCATGGAGAAACTATAGGAATAACAGGACACTGGAGAGCAGAGAAAGATACCAGATTGCCAGGAATGAATATGTCAGGATGAGAAGAGAGGCGGAAAGACAATACGAAAACGACATCGCAGGCAAGGCAAAGACTCAGCCTAAATTGCTGCATAGCCACATCAGGAGAAAAACAACAGTAAAGGAACAGGTTATGAAATTAAGGATAGGGGCAGAAGGATTCACTACAAGCGACAAGGAAGTATGTGAGGAACTGAATAAGAAATTCCAAGAGGTCTTCACCCTAGAACAAGGAGAAATCCCAGAGTTAGGAGAGGGGATAGCTAACCAGGAACCACTGGAAGAGTTTGAGATTACAAGCGGGGAAGTAAGAAAGTGTTTACTAGAGTTGGATGTGACAAAGGCTATAGGCCCAGATGGAATCTCTCCTTGGATACTTAAGGAAGGAGCAGAAGAACTGTGCCTACCACTCTCCATAGTGTATAACAAATCTCTGGCAACAGGGGAACTGCCAGAAATTTGGAAAGCAGCTAATGTAGTCCCGATATACAAGAAAGGGGATAGACAGGAGGCACTGAATTACAGGCCAGTGTCCCTAACCTGCATACCATGCAAGCTGATGGAGAAGATTGTGCGAAGAAAGCTAGTGGAACACCTGGAGCGAAGGAACTTTGTAACACAGCATCAACATGGGTTCAGGGATGGCAGGTCCTGCCTCACAGGGTTACTTGAATTCTACGACCAGGCTACAAAAATAAGGCAAGAAAGAGAAGGGTGGGCAGACTGCATATTTTTGGATTGTCAGAAAGCCTTTGATACAGTGCCACACAAGAGGCTAGTGAAAAAGCTGGAGATGCAGGCTGGAGTGAAAGGGAAGGTACTCCGTTGGATACAGGAGTACCTAACCAACAGGAGACAAAGAGTCAGTGTGAGGGGTGAGGTCTCAGATTGGCGAGACGTTACGAGTGGAGTCCCGCAGGGGTCAGTCCTTGGACCTATACTGTTTCTGATATATGTAAATGATCTCCCAGAGGGTATAGAATCGTTTCTCTCAATGTTTGCCGATGATGCAAAAATTATGAGGAGGATTGAAACTGAGGACGATAGTAGGAGGCTACAAGACGACCTAGACAGACTGAGTGAATGGTCCAACAAATGGCTGTTGAAGTTCAACCCGAGTAAATGCAAAGTAATGAAACTAGGCAGTGGAAACAGGAGGCCAGACACAGGATACAGAATAGGAGATGAAGTACTTAATGAAACGGACAGAGAGAAAGATCTAGGAGTTGATATCACACCAAACCTGTCTCCTGAAGCCCACATAAAAAGGATAACATCTGCGGCATATGCGAGGCTGGCTAACATCAGAACAGCGTTCAGGAACCTGTGTAAGGAATCATTCAGAATCTTGTACACCACATATGTAAGACCAATCCTGGAGTATGCAGCCCCAGCATGGAGCCCGTACCTTGTCAAGCACAAGACGAAGCTGGAAAAAGTCCAAAGGTATGCCACTAGACTAGTCCCAGAACTAAGAGGCATGAGTTACGAGGAAAGGCTGCGGGAAATGCACCTTACGACACTGGAAGACAGAAGAGTAAGGGGAGATATGATCACAACCTACAAAATCCTCAGAGGAATCGACCGGGTAGACAAGGACAAACTATTCAACACTGGGGGGACGCGAACAAGGGGACACAGGTGGAAACTGAGTACCCACATGAGCCACAGAGACGTTAGAAGGAACTTTTTCAGTGTCAGAGTAGTTAACGGATGGAATGCATTAGGCAGTGATGTGGTGGAGGCTGACTCCATACACAGTTTCAAGTGTAGATATGATAGAGCCCAGTAGGCTCAGGAATCTGTACACCAGTTGATTGACAGTTGAGAGGCGGGACCAAAGAGCCAAAGCTCAACCCCCGCAAGCACAAATAGGTGAGTACAAATAGGTGAGTACACACACACACCAATTTACAGACAATACAAACAAATATGGGGTGGGGGGGGGGGGATATAAGGAGATAAAGTCACAAAAATCGTTTCAGGACGAGTTTGATAAGTTTTCAAAAAGTACGAAAGCTTGGTAGATGCAGTTTAATGCTGAAACATTTAGGACTCTGAGCTTGCGTAATAACCTGAGAGTTCCCAGATATCAGCTGGACAATGTTGAAATTGCAAAATCTGAATGCCAGAAAGCTATGTGAGTCATGGTCAGTAGTAAAAAAAAATCATATGCAAACAAGCAAATAGTGAGAGAACCTGAGCAGCAGGACGGTGGGATCGAATCAGCGTCCTGGACCACCTCTGACGCACACTGTACCCCCTGGACCACCACATGCTAAAGGTTGGATAACCTTTTCATCACCTGGGATCCGACCGGACCTCACTAGGAGGCTGGAGGCACCGATCTGGGAGCCGATACGGGATGTGCTTTGTGAAAATGTTGAAATCGTTGTTAGTAATCTCCGAGACAGTAGACGGTGTTGGTATGAATAGGCACAGTCGGGGTGAAGCCAGAGGGCTCTTGAACGGCGCTAGAACAGTGAAAAGTGAGATGTTCGTTCGTCAGTGGCCGATCACAACAAACTTTCTTGGCTCTGGCCACCCGAGGACTTGCTGTAAGTTTGGGAACGCTGATCACCTTGTTGCTGGTGCTGTTGTTGCTGTTGCTGGTGCTGTTGGTGTTGTTGTTACTGTTCCTGCTACTGCTGCTACATGCCGAGTGGAGGCAGCTGAGCGTATTGGAATGTATGGTGAGGCTGACGTTCCTCCTTCACCTAGGGAGAGTGTTCTAGCAGCACCACATAATGAGGATACGTGACCTCAGGGCGAGGTCATGTGGGTCACTGCGTCCCCTCCCACATGACCTCAGGACCCCGACGGTGGTGTAGGTCAGCGCGACATACCAGAGGTGGTGTGGGACAGCATACATGAAGAGACACACATGACACAATACAGGTGTGCAAGGCCGCGCTCCCGATACTACCGTTGTGCCCTGTGAGGCAACTGTGGAACAACTCGTTGGTTATACCAAGGACGCATAGAGGCTGAACAAATGTGTGGATACAAATACATTGTTCATACAGATGTACCCACGTCCTGTACAAGGCCAGGTCACCAGAGTAAAAACAAAAACATGTGAACACTTTTAGTACCGTCAAACAAACACACAAAAAAAACATCGTAAACTTTCTGGGAAACTGAAATAAAAACATTGATTTGAACCATACGAAGGTCACGACTGCGGAATTAAAACACTGACACAATAGAGCGTGTGGCTGAGGACACTGGCAGCGTGGCGGTGACCAGGGACACCAGCAGGTCACAACAGCACCACACTGTTGTGACCTCGCGGGGAATCACTACCTTCGCGGGAATCGCTGGCACAGGACAGCGACGGCTCTAGCGTCGCGGTGATCATATGTTGACTAACTTACATAGACAACACGCCGAGTAACCTGTGAGCCGGGAGCTTTCTCCCAGTGGCCGCAATATCCAAGAGTAACGTTAGTTCGACGTTCAGTCAACGTTATTTAGCGTTACCCTAAACTGTGCCCACCGGGTTAAAGTTAAACATGATGCTGTGGGTGAGGTGCCGTCGAGCAAGAGCAGTTGGAGAGAATATTAAACTTGAAATTAGGAAATGAGACTGTGGAGACCATCTCTCAGAGGACAATGACTCTACTCACATACTCCTTACTCAGCAACAGGATCCGTTACTGACGAGTGAGATCGTGAGGGATGAAGTGTAATTTCTACCTACAAAACCTTTACATTGGGAATGCCTAATCATTTGACTTGTTCAACCGTCAACATTAACGGTCGCAGTTGTCATAACAACCAGTTGCAACTATTCCCATTGGTTAAAACTCATTAATTAGATGTACTTTTTGTCCATGAACACACAGTATAAAGTTACGAGAACTTGATGCACTACAGATTTGTTTTCAAATCTTCATAACTTCTACAACTTCGTTGAAAAGTGGGGACACGATAATATTGATTGGTAAAAAAAATCCCACATAAAATTCCTTAATACCGAGATGGGTGGTGATAGTAATGTTTCGTATACAAGAATTTATATTCTTGACACTATAATTCCTGAGCTTGGCTGGCGTTCACCCTCCCTCTGGAGCCCACGAGTAGAGGGAGGACTCCCTCTGGAGCCCACAAGTAGAGGGAGGACTCCCTCTGGAGCCCACAAGTAGAGGGAGGATACCCTCTGGAGCCCACGAGGAGAGGGAGGACTCCCTCTGGAGCCCACGAGGAGAGGGAGGACTCCCTCTGGAGCCCACGAGGAGAGGGAGGACTCCCTCTGGAGCCCACAAGTAGAAGGAGGACTCCCTCTGGAGCCCACGAGTAGAGGGAGGACTCCCTCTGGAGCCCACAAGTAGAGGGAGGACTCCCTCTGGAGCCCACGAAGAGAGGGAGGACTCCCTCTGGAGCCCACGAGTAGAGGGAGGACTCCCTCTGGAGCCCACGAGTAGAGGGAGGACTCCCTCTGGAGCCCACAAGTAGAGGGAGGACTCCCTCAGGAGCCCACAAGTAGAGGGAGGATACCCTCTGGAGCCCACGAGGAGAGGGAGGACTCCCTCTGGAGCCCACGAGGAGAGGGAGGACTCCCTCTGGAGCCCACGAGGAGAGGGAGGACTCCCTCTGGAGCCCACAAGTAGAAGGAGGACTCCCTCTGGAGCCCACGAGTAGAGGGAGGACTCCCTCTGGAGCCCACAAGTAGAGGGAGGACTCCCTCTGGAGCCCACGAAGAGAGGGAGGACTCCCTCTGGAGCCCACGAGTAGAGGGAGGACTCCCTCTGGAGCCCACAAGTAGAGGGAGGACTCCCTCTGGAGCCCACAAGTAGAAGGAGGACTCCCCCTGGAGCCCACGAGGAGAGGGAGGACTCCCTCTGGAGCACACGAGGAGAGGGAGGACTCCCTCTGGAGCCCACAAGTAGAGGGAGGACTCCCTCTGGAGCCCACCAGGAGAGGAAGTGATCTCCACCCAGTACCCGGAAACTTATTTATAGTGGTGACTTTAACCGTATTTCTTCTGTGAGGGATTGTAACAATCAGTCGAACACGTGTGAATCTCTGGCGTTGGTCACGACTGTAAAATATATTTACACTGACGAACTGGAGACCACTTTTCCTCTTCATCCAGGATTATAAAATAATTTCGAATTTGATGGCGAATAGACTTAAGATTGTAATGGATAAAATCATATCCAAGGAACAGCTCTTGAGGTGTGCCGGGAAGATCCATAATAAATTATAATAATGTGTTAAGAGATGTAAAAACATCACTTATTGGTCCTAAGCTTTTGTGCGTGTCGACGTCAGGTTGGAAGCCGCCATATTGGATAGGGGCAGGTGTGGAACCACCACATTTCAGGTGTGGCACCACCACATAGGTGTGGCACCAGAATTTAATGATTGGATTTGCATGTTTTATAAAGTGTCTGTGCAGCGTTTCTCTCAACGGGATCTGTACTAAACCAATGCTTTTGATATTGCTAATAGAGCAATGATCCTGCACGAATTAGCTAGAATGGATATAGGTGGTCAGTTGTTACAGTGGTAACGAGGTTATCGCACCAACCGGAAGTTGTCTGCACTATTCCAAGGGTACAAAGGTGACACTTAAATTATTACAACTGGGCACCCCACAAAGCGGAGTATTAATTCCTTCCTTGTTTAACGTCTTAATCAATGCCTTCCTAAAATCAATCCCAACTAGTCCTAAAATCGTCACTATTAGCAATGTGGATGATATTAATGTACCAACCGCGAAATGCAAATAAACAAATCCACAAGGGCCGTGACGAGGATTCGAACCTACGTCCGAGAGGATTCCAAACGCTGCCTTAATCGACTGAGCTACGACATGGTAAAGGAATTGCAACCGGAAGTTCTAAAACTGCAAAACTTGTAGATTTGTTTATTTGATGCATCACGCTATTATGATTTCTGTGTGAAATGCAAATAGTCTTAAATTGCATACATACAGCTTGTGAGAGCCTCGGTCTTGTAATCAACGCTGTACAGACAAATTTATTTAACAGAGAAATTGGTAATGGCAAAAGTGGACCACGAAAACTGAAGACTAATAATATGCAAATAGATTATTTCTTCTCTTTCAAATACCTTGATGTCTCAGTCCCTTGTATCTTGGTGTGTCAGTCCCTTGTATCTTGGTGTGTCAGTCCCTTGTATCTTGGTGTGTCAGTCCCTTGTATCTTGGTGTGTCAGTTCCCTTGTATCTTGGTGTCTCAGTCCCTTGTATCTTGGTGTCTCAGTCCCCTTGTATCTTGGTGCCTCAGTCCCCTTGTATCTTGGTGTGTCAGTCCCCTTGTATCTTGGTGTGTCAGTCCCTTGTATCTTGGTGTGTCAGTCCCCTTGTATCTTGGTGTGTCAGTCCCTTGTATCTTGGTGTCTCAGTCCCTTGTATCTTGGTGTGTCAGTCCCTTGTATCTTGGTGTCTCAGTCCCCTTGTATCTTGGTGTGTCAGTCCCTTGTATCTTGGTGTGTCAGTCCCCTTGTATCTTGGTGTGTCAGTCCCCTTGTATCTTGGTGTGTCAGTCCCTTGTATCTTGGTGTCTCAGTCCCTTGTATCTTGGTGTCTCAGTCCCCTTGTATCTTGGTGTGTCAGTCCCTTGTATCTTGGTGTCTCAGTCCCTTGTATCTTGGTGTCTCAGTCCCTTGTATCTTGGTGTGTCAGTCCCTTGTATCTTGGTGCCTCAGTCCCCTTGTATCTTGGTGTGTCAGTCCCCTTGTATCTTGGTGTGTCAGTCCCTTGTATCTTGGTGTGTCAGTCCTTGTATCTTGGTGTGTCAGTCCCTTGTATCTTGGTGTCTCAGTCCCTTGTATCTTGGTGTCTCAGTCCCTTGTATCTTGGTGTGTCAGTCCCCTTGTATCTTGGTGTGTCAGTCCCTTGTATCTTGGTGTGTCAGTCCCTTGTATCTTGGTGTGTCAGTCCCCTTGTATCTTGGTGTGTCAGTCCCTTGTATCTTGGTGTGTCAGTCCCTTGTATCTTGGTGTGTCAGTCCCTTGTATCTTGGTGTCTCAGTCCCCTTGTATCTTGGTGTGTCAGTCCCTTGTATCTTGGTGTCTCAGTCCCTTGTATCTTGGTGTGTCAGTCCCTTGTATCTTGGTGTGTCAGTCCCTTGTATCTTGGTGTGTCAGTCCCTTGTATCTTGGTGTCTCAGTCCCCTTGTATCTTGGTGTGTCAGTCCCTTGTATCTTGGTGTCTCAGTCCCCCTTGTATCTTGGTGTGTCAGTCCCTTGTATCTTGGTGTGTCAGTCCCTTGTATCTTGGTGTCTCAGTCCCCTTGTATCTTGGTGTGTCAGTCCCTTGTATCTTGGTGTGTCAGTCCCTTGTATCTTGGTGTCTCAGTCCCTTGTATCTTGGTGTGTCAGTCCCTTGTATCTTGGTGTGTCAGTCCCTTGTATCTTATATAGTATAAGACTAATAATAATAATAAATGCAGCTTTTCTGTAACCCTGTAATCCCTCTATAGCTTAAACAGTTATGTATTAGTGAAAAGATCTACCATTAATGTTAATATATTTAATTGTAAATACATATCTATTTAAATGGAAAAAATCTCTAACCGGCTGACACTATAATTACATGGAGTGCCGGATGCATGTAATGGTTAATTTAATAATCTCCGTCGAGGTCTGATAAAGACATTTTGTGCCCCTCTGTAATCCTTTTTGCGCTACCGCTCACAGGATGAGTATGGGGTGCGCAAATAAACTAGCTACCTCCGGTAGCAATAACTAAACCATTTTCAATTGAACGCTCAGTAAGTCAAGAATATCTCCTTTCTATGACTGTCTATATTATCTTTCAAGAACCCCTGTACTTAAGAATCAAAGAAATATAAGACAATCAAAGACAATACAAGACAATCAAAGACAATACAAGACAATCAAAGACAATCAAAGACAATACAAGACAATCAAAGACAATACAAGACAATCAAAGACAATACAAGACAATACAAGACAATCAAAGACAATATAAGACAAAGACAATATAAGACAAAGACAATATAAGACAAAGACAATATATTATACAATCTTCCCAGAGCTTGTTGTTTGTTATGCAGATGACCCCAGTCTATGTGACAGAAGGCGCGGTGTTGCATGTGCAGGATGAGTTAGACAAATCTGAAGGGGGCGACAGGTGCTGTAATTAACAAGAACAAATCGTGTATGATGGGGCTTGGACGTTGGTGCACTAAATATACCTGGACAGGTTCATAGTTCCGGACACTAGAGCCTATTAACCCTCTCGGAATTTACTGGTGTGAAACACGAGGCAATTTTGTCTACGAATGGGAGAAACGTAGTAGAAATATCATAATATCAACGAATACGTTCTTGAAAATGAAAACTGACTGAAAGGTTTTAATAATCATCTGAAAACTGTCTGTCTAAGGTATGGCATATGGCTGATAGTTTTATCAGAGGGATAAGAAATTTGCTTTGGAGGTGAAGAAGACAATTTTAAGATGTGTGGTGTGGGAGATATTATGCGATTAAGCGGACTACACTAGGTAAACGTAAGAAACACGGTGGTATATGAGTGCTATAAGACATTGGCTACCTTGTGTGTACTAACTCTAGGAAGTTCCACACTATGCATACATATACCAGGGTTTATCTTGATACATATGCCAGAGTATATACCTTGATACATATGGCAGACTACCTTGCCTCCATCTCGCCTCATTTGTACTCGTGTGTAATTAATGTTTTCAGAGAAATGTGTACCGTGGCAGGCTTGTTAATGACAAATATGTCTCATAGTCTCATAGGAAACAGGTGTGTAATGTGTTGCTCCAAAACAGCGCCTAGAGAGGTATACCTACTTTGAACTGGTCAGCAAGCTGGGCAAGAAGCCTTCATGGTGGAGTTTAGTGTTCCGTAGCAACGTATATATATATATATATATATATATATATATATANGCCACCCGCCGGCCCGCCCAGCCAGCCCCAACCCACCACCCACCCACCTTACCCCGCGCGGGCCAGGGTGGGGTGGGGTGCTGTGACGTCACGCGCCACCCGTGGCCACCCTCCTGAAGGCCACGCAGTGGCCACATGTTGGCCACCACCTTTGGCCACCCCTTGGCCACATTCCCAGGACAGCCTAGGCCACATCTTGTCGACGCACGAGGAGCAAGCTAAGTGTTGACAGCCAGGTGGTAAGGACCTGGGAAATGAGAAATGTGTGGAAGGAACGTGAGTACTTTATCGGTGTCTCAGATTAGTGGAAATCATAGTAGAAAAGTTGTGTGAGCCCCTAGCCCGGCCAGGCTAGGGAAGTAGCTGAGACGCCCGTCTGTGGCATGCCCAGGTGACTGTGGGGCAGTACCTGGAGTGGGAAATTGTCACTGTAAATCACGTAGTGTTATAATTATATATCTGTAGATATATGTTGTGTGTAGACTGACTGGAGTTTGGGACCAGTCAGTGTAGAGAAATCATCATATAAATGATCCAGTCTGGCGATTCTGTATAATCGTCCAGCCTTGGTTAGTGCCATGGTACCTCATTATGTAATTAGGCCAGGTTAGAGTTAATTAAGCAGGCCCGTGGGGCAGGGTTATTAGTGAATATCCTGAGGTCTGTATATGTCCTGGTGATTAATTTACATTGTTATGGAGGCCATTTCATATGTTTCATTTGCATGTTGCATGTATGAGGTGTGTGGTGAGTCAGTAGATGTGATCGCTGACTGATTGCCTAATGATGTCATTAGCATGGGGGGCATGCTGACGGTATCATTATGTGCAGGTTTGTGCAGTGTTATCAGGTATACGATATTACTGTCCTAGGAACTGTGTTGAGGATTTAAAGGGACCCTTTGAGTATTCAGGGAAATTCTCAGTCACTTAATGGGAGCGAGCAATTGTTAATTTGCCTAATTATGGGAGAATTAGTGCCAGCTGTCCGCGTAGAGCGACGGTGTCTTATATTAACGTAATTGTCTTGCTGAAGCCACCGGGATCGGGCGATCTTTTGCAACGTTTGCAAGATTAGAGGGACAGTAAGATTGGTATACCTTGAGTGTTGCAAAACCGTGTGTTATCACTGTGTGGGCATAGTAATTAACGAGTTGCCAGTAGCAACCGTATGTGGGCAGTGCTATTTTATGTGTTTGCATGCCATTATATGTGTGACCTATGTAACCTTAGGGTTACTTTGTTTCTTTGAGTTGTGTGGAGTACTTAAGGATTCAGTGAGTTAATTAGGGGTAATTAACTGGATAAGGGGGTGCACACTTGAAGTTGTTGAATGAGTGAGTGCTGTTATGGGAGAACAGTGTTGAACTTGAGCTTGTGGGAATACGTGTCCGGTGCAATTAATTGTCCGTGTGACAATTAATTGACCACTCTAGCTAATTATGTAATTAGCATTCTCATCATGAATTCACGTAGTGGGAGAGGATCTGTCAGAGTCTGTCAGTGATAGTGCTAACGTCAGTTGCTCGAGACTAACTGCCTTTCAGGGTTGGGGCAATTAGTGGCTCATGATAATTAGTGGAGTAATTAACGTCTGGAGTCTTGAGGACTCAGATGACTCGGTAAAGCGAGGTCATGGGGTTAGCATAATACGTTATATTAATCATATTCTGTCTGGTGACAGTGGATTAAGTTGCACTCATTGTTAATTAGGGTAATTAACTCCTCTTCCGTGAATTCACAGTGTTTGATGAGACCTGCTTAGGCAGTGCGGAGTGAGACGTATTTATGTATGATTAATTATCGGTCCTGGTGACAGTTAATTAATTGCTCAAGGCTAATTAGGGTAATTAGCACTCATTAGTAAGTAAACGTAATTAGTGATACACAGACTGTTGAGAAGCCACCCACTTGGGGTAGGCTTAGTTAACGTAACTCAATTGGGATGTAATTAGTGGTCCGTTTGACCTTAATTAAGAATTACTCACTGAATACTTGCAAGGAGTCAAGTGTGATGTAATTTAAGAGTTTGAGTTATTGTGACAAGAGGACTTGTGTTAACGTAGAGTACTATCATGTTGTTGTCTAGAGTGAGACACTTGGTTGTTATTAAAGTAGTACTTGTTGCTGACTGCTGTGATCAGTCAATTTCCATCATTATTCACATAATCAACGTTGCAATTGATTAAGGCAATTTCTTTTGGTTATCGTCTAGTGACGTGGGTAAAGTAACTTAGGGATGAGTGGAGCTGTGTCCCAGAATCCCACCTTGCCTGACTGTGTTCACTTTAGTTGTGATAGGGGGAGTCACTGTTAGACTACCCACCTGATTACGGGGGTCTCTCCTGTTGGGAGGGAGGGCCTTAAGCTTGTGATTATAGTAGCTGCCACTAGGAAGTCGTGTCACTATTGATTGCTTGCTTGTGTCATCAGTGGAAGATTGTTCAGTTAGTTCATGTTGTCAGCCCGAAGTGTCAGCAGGATGGAGCCTGCTGTCATTTCTCGAGGGGCTGTTGAATAGCTGTGTTGCAAATGCCACTGGTTGGACTTTAACGTAATTAAATCACACGCTGTGGTGTAACTTAGTCTGTGATATTTTTCTTTGAGTTTGCAATATTGCGTCATCAGTGGGCACACCTGTGTTCAGGTTAGTTCAGTATGCAGCCACACAGCAAGGGTTGCTATTTAGCTGTTGGTTATGGTGCCACTGGATGGACATTAACGTAAAGATTAATTTGAGGAAGGGTGCTGGAGTTGCCAGTGAACCCATTAGTTATTGATGTCATTGAAAGGCTACTGATTTGATTGCATTGCAACCGCTATTGCAGGTGTAGACTGCACTGAGGCGTAGAACAGTTAGGAGGTTACTGGAGACGTGTTTCAGAACTCACTGTGTCTTTTGTTGTAATTGTGATTATAGATCTGTTAGTTCTTGCTTGCTTGTTGATTCCTCTGTGGGCACGCTTATGTTCGAGTTAGTTCATTATGCAGTCCGAGGGGCTGGTGTCTAGCTGTCATAGATAGTGCCACAGGAAGGACGTAGAGTAACGTCATTGACATTCTTTTGTTTTAATGTAGTAGTCTAGTCTCTTGTTATAATAAATTGTTATTTGTTAACAGTCTTTGATGTCAACCTTCAACTATTCTGTACCACTCCCATTGTTCTGATATATATTTGATATTGTTGTTTTAAATCTTTGATATGACGGCTGCGCTCTTGGGAATTCGAATTCCAATTCATAGCGCCACACAACAAATATAAAATTTGATTGTGAGAACCCGTCGGTTACCCTTTATTGGTTTTAACGTCATGTTTAACTAGGAGGAACCAGCGGCCTATTGTGGACAGGTTTTCACCCCTGCTGGTGGAAGCCTGGCGGTTTGCTCCCGCTTCTCCTTTTTCTACTGGACTCATGCTTAACTGCCAAGAGCAGCCTTTAAACTTGTAGTCCACCTCCTAAGGGAGGTAGGCGTAGAGAAAAATCTCACAGCTTTCTTTGCCCAGGTCTCTTTTTTTTTTATATTTCCTTCACTATATTTTCCTCCAGAAACTTGCCTGTTAACTTGTGTTTCCAGTATGTACTGAAACGACTAATGAAACGTAGAATGTGAGGCAGGAGGATATCCAAAAGAGACAGTAGGATATCCAAAAGAGACAGTAGGATATCCAAAAGAGACAGTAGGATATCCAAAAGAGACAGTAGGATATCCAAATGAGTAGGATATCCAACAGAGGTAGGAAGGTATCGAACAGAGGTAGGAGGATATCCAAAAGAGGTAGAGCGATATCCAACAGAGATATCCAAAATGAAAGGCCGAAAGTCGTGGGAAAAGGATGAAGCAGGGACAAGATTCACGAAGCAGTTCCGCAAGTGCTTACGAGTGTGTACATCTTTCCTCAATTTTTGACAGCTTTTCTTACATTTATTAAACAGTTTGCAAGCATGAAACGTTCCCAATCAATTGTTGTTATTGTTATAAATAACCTCCTGGTGCTCCGGAGTTCGTTAACTGTTTAATAATTGTAAACAAAGCCGCCAAAGATTGAGAAAAGATGAACAGGTTCGTAAGTCCTTGCGTAACTGCTTCGTGAATCTGGTCCCATGCCCGCAGCGAAAGGCGGTGGCCGAGACGTTGAGACATTTCTCTATTCTGCAGAAGAAGTAGAGCAAAAACTCGATAGGAAAGCTCAACAAAGATAGGACGATATTGTTGAAGATTCCCAGGAACGCTATATTGACAAGACCTTCTAATCCACGGACACAAGAGATAGAGTTAAGATATGTTTTAAGGGGAGATGGGGGGAGAGATAGAATGAGCAATACATTGCCAGGCCATGGGATCATTTTTGCTTCCTACGTATTTTGAAAAGGTGGGACAAGTATTGAAATTGAAATAAGTTATTGAGGTAAAATACACACAAAGGGATGAGGTAGCTGAAGCTATTCTCACCCCGTTCAGTACATCGTGTTAATACATACATACACACAAGGACAAGTATTAGGTTGGGCAAGATTAGGAATAACGGGGGGATGGTCCTGGTTATGTGTAGTGTAATTGTGTGGTATACTTGTCAAGGTTGAGAGTTGGAAGCAAGTGTATACCAAGAGCGATTGGGGTAAACCAATGACTCGAAAAGTACTACACGAGTAATGCAGTTTTATTCGTGCATAGCTGTGTTTATTTACAATGACAGACGCCGTGCACGAAAGGGACTAAGTATATTTCTCTTAAGATGGCGTCGCAACTTAGCAGTCTCATTAGAGGAAATTGTAAGACTTTAAACAGTGTATAATATAATTAATAAGAAAATACAGACAATTTAAAGAGAAAAACCATTCGTTAAAGCAATGACAATTAGTTTCCAGTACAACAATAAATACAATATTCCTGATAATAAAGGAACACATGGAAGTTGTGTACAGCTACACTGTTTTAACTTCAGAAGTGTGAGGAACGAGATGAAGGACTTCAGAGTCCTGATTTGTACTAAAAAGTTGGATATAATTGCACTCAATGAAACATGGTTGGATTTCGATTAAGAGAGCTACTGACTGAAAACCAGGGCACGGGTTATAGACAGGTTCAAAAGGTAACATTTTGTCTCTATGCGGGAGAGGATCTGAAATGCAGTGTAGGCGAGGAGCACAGTTCAGACACCAACACCGAAATCGTATGAATTGAAGTGAATGAATTAAATTAAGAATTGATAATTGGGAAAATAAACAAATCTCAGAATGGTGTTTGGATTTCAAAATAGAAATAAGACGATTTGAGTCTTAAGAAGGCTTCTGGCAGCATATATTGGCAATGTCTCATGTTAATTCTTGATTCCGAATTAAATTTCTCTTCTGGTAAACACATTTCATTCAATGCTTGCGACAAGTCTCAAGCCCCTCATCTCCAGTTCCGCCCCCTGATGTGTGGGTATCATTGCGCTTTCTCAGCACTGCCCACGGAGCCTGCCGTAGTTTACAATGACTCGTGAAGCTTAGAGATGTTCATTGTGGTCTGTAGTGGCGATGACTTCTCTTCCCTTTAAGGCTCTCTTTCTCCCAGAAACAATTTCACAGCCAAATCCACCAACCACACTCACCAGGCAGGCCAACCAACACCCACTAGCCACACCCACCAGCCAGACTCACCAGCCACACCCATCAACCACACCCACTAGCCACACCCACCAACCACACCCACCAACCACACCCACCAACCACACCCACCAACCACACTCACCAGTATCAGGGGAGGGGGTTTACTACTATTCTTTTCAACTATCACCAGAGACCCCCTCCTGATAAAATAATATATAATAACTAATGATGGTGACACCGACCTACTGCTGCTGTCGCCAATCAATCAATAGACACTGGAGTGCACACTGGAGAGTCTCCCTGTATTCGTCTCGCGTATGGTATGGCTCGACATACCCTCAGTCTCTCCTTTGTTGGGATGATCGTCCAGATAACTCTTTATATTAAGTCCTGAGGCCTCCATTAAGACCATCCGTCAATGGGTCCTCACATCAGGTAGGTACTCCTGCAGTCTCTTCAATATTTGGTGCTACTTGAAGTCCCACTTAATGCAAGTGAAGTTCCTCTACACGGCTTCACCAAAAACGTGTACTTCCACTACACATTTGGAGTTCCACTACTCACTTGGAGATCCACCATATAATCTTCTCCAGACACGAAGCTCACACACGGATTTTTCCATACACCACATAAGGAGGTGCGAGGACGCGTGTCCACGTCGCGCCAAATATGGCACTATACTTGATCGCCCACAATTCATCTTGGACTGCCACTGAATACTTCTTCCAGTCCCAACTTCAGTGTGAGAAATCGCCTCTTCGACTTCGAAGTGGTTCCACACAGGCACACCTGTCCAATTTATCCACTTAAAGGAGGTTCTCACAGTAGGTCGCCCCTAAATCTTAACCATGTTAAGAGTGACACGTCGCACGTCGTCCCCAGACACCTTCCTCACACCCTTAACGCACACCTTTCACTCAAACTCTTCACCATAACTTCCTTCTTCACAGGAGGTAACGACGTACGTCCGTCCTCGACGACTCTTCCGACTCAAGTGACGCTTTACGACCTCCGCTCACGTCACGTCTCGTAACATAATGTCGACATCTTATTTTACCTCGTTTCCTCAAGATGTCTGCCCTCTGCTTTCATCCTCCTCAGTCATAATTTACTGACGTTTGCTTGGTTTAACTCCTTCCCCTGACTCCTAAATCCTGTCAGGTGTGGAATAACTCTCACAGGGCAGACCTACCTCACTCGGCTACCTGGGGTTCATAGCTCCAGCCACGCTCATCAGCCACACTCACCAGCCACATCCACCAGCCACATCCACCAGCCACATCCACCAGCCATACCCACCAGCGATACTTTCCTGATCCAACTTAGGCAAGAATATACCGGGAACCACAAGTTGGACCTCTAAATTTACTTGTCTTAACTTAATTTACAACAGCTGGGAGAGTGAGAGGGAGGGGACAGAGTTTGGAAGGAGGAGGATGGGAGAGAGAGGGAGGGAAGAGGAAGGGAGAGAGAGGGAGGGAAGAGGAATGGGAGAGATTGAGAGGCACGTTTGAGAGCCTCAAGTTGCTCATTTTCAATCCAGTTTGGACGAAGCGAATATTTATAGAATAAGGAGTTGAAGGTGGAGGAGGAGGATGGCTGGGTTGGCACCCGGGGTGTTGGTGGGTGTTCTGGGTGGTGACCAAGTCGCACACGGGGTGTTGGTGGGTGTTCTGGGTGGTGACCAAGTGGCACACGGGTGCTTTCTGGATTAGAAATTGTGAAAAGATATTTGCAAATTAAATTGGTATAGTTCTAATATACAGTCACACGGGTTGTGCTCCCAAGCGACAGCACGGGTAGCAGGTCAGCGGTCAACACACAGCGGTTGGTCCCAAGGTCACCAGAAAAGCCCCAAAATATCCACAGAGGCGATAAACACAACCATGCAACTCAGAAAACTATAAGGAGAGAAACCACAGGTCGAGGAACTATAAGATCCCGCGCGGGTCAAGCAAAGCGAGGCATTTAATCGTCATAAAACAACTCTAAACCTCTAAAAGCGATGAGATCCCGTTCACAGACGCAACATGGCCGGTATTTATTACACGAAAAACATCAAGAAAATATTTATGGAGGGATTGAGAGGAGACAAATCTTGCACAGACCGGCCAACGAGAAGCAAATTGAAGATATGCAGTGCAATTTATTGCAGCCGACAGCTGCAAAACCCGGCCTGAGTGAGGCGACGGGGAGCCTCCTCCCTCGCTCGTCGCATCCCGCAGATGTAGGTGTTATGGAGGGGACACCTGGGGAGGGAGGGGGGGGGGTTGCAACAGGCTGAGGCAAGCAACACGGACATAATCACTGTGTACAGGTAGACACCAGCAACACTCGCCACCTTCACCGTTTTCGTTCCGAAGAAATAATTTCTTACATCAGAGGAAGCGTGTCAAGAGGCATCCCGATCATGTTGGGTACGTACCAACAGCAATTAATGTTAAAAATTCGGTGAGGCTAGCCCAAATATATATATAATATACGAGGGGGGTTCCTGACGGTGCTCGGGTCTTTGCTGGTTTGTACCTCTCACTCACTCCCATTCTCTCTCACGCAGTCGCTCCTATTGGTTCTCCACTTGGGCTGGACGGTACAGCTACGGCCTCGCTTCATGCAGGTCGGCGTTCAGTCTCCGATCGTCCAAATGGTTGGGCACCATTCCTTCCCCCGTCCCATCCCAAATCTTTATCCTGACCCCTTCCAAATGCTATATAGTCGTAATGCGTAGGCGATTTCCCCTGATATAATTGTCTCTCGGTGGACAAATCATGGCTAAGTAACGTTGAATCAACAGTGATAACAACAGATAAATAAGTTGGAAAACACACTGAACAATCAAACACCAAATTTCCGACGTCATAGGAGTTGTTGGTTTTGGTAACAGGAGCGAATCCCATTTACATTAAAGTATTATTTAAATTAAAGACAGACATGGGAGTCGAACCCAAGTTCCCTATGATACTCGATATACAATCACAATTTACAATGGAAAGTTGCGTGGGCTAACTGCAACCGTCTACCCTCCAACCTCTGGCAGACAGACAGACATTCTCTCTCATAAATATAGACGGTCAACAAAGAACTGGAGAGTAAAGTGATCACCTTTGTCATGTTAAACAAAGGACAGACGGGTGTAATGTGATCAGCTGTGACATGTAAACAAGAGCCATGTGCGTGTAGTGTGAGGATGTCATTACTTTCCAACAAGTTACATTTTGGAAATAAATGTGAAAGAAAACTTGAGATTGAAAATAAATTACAGAATCTCATATTAATTCTTGTTTCACCTATTCTTTTTTGTTTCCAAGATCGTTAAATGACACATAAAAGTTCTCAGCGCTGCTTTTAAGAAAAGATGATATTATTTTAATAATAAGAAACCTGTGTAATGGAATGCAATTCGATTATTTCATGAGAGAATCTGCTTTAAATCTTACAACGACGCCTGAAATTCGTATTAATTATTCAAATATTCAGGCCAGGTATGTGGTCCTGTCCTTTGTGTTACCTGTTGCATGTGCGAGCGTAATTAGAAATCATATTTAGAATGTTTTATTGGATTCAATGGTAGTAGGCTGCTGCTCCTGCTCGGTGACGGTTTTTATTCAATTTGCGCGCGCTTTTTTTTTTTACGGAGGACGTCAAAAATTCTGTCATCACACGACGCCGTGATGACAGCAGGCAGTTGGCTCCGGCAGCGATAAAACACACGGTCCGGCTCCCC
Organism: Procambarus virginalis; assembly: GCA_020271785.1. Classification (NCBI taxonomy): domain Eukaryota; kingdom Metazoa; phylum Arthropoda; class Malacostraca; order Decapoda; family Cambaridae; genus Procambarus; species Procambarus virginalis. The sequence continues at coordinate 10,075,001 of WNGS01113158.1, read as the reverse complement.
GCTGACATCTCCCTGACATCCAGATTTATAGATGGTAGCCCAAGATGGCAGCCCAAGATGGCAGCCCAAGAGGTCTTTGTGACGATAACAAGAATATATATATATCCAGGGTAAACAAGACTAGGGGAAATAAGAGAGCGAATTTTGTTTTCATACAAGAGGAATAGTTCGTCGAAGAATGAACAGCGTACTTACAATGATGTAGAAATATTATTGAAAAAAGCTTTAAAAAGGAGAATGGTACTATTTTCTGGTTCATCTCTGGGGTTCTTGTGGTCAAAGTATCTAAAAAGGAATTATAGGTACAGTATTAATTGGGTAATTGAAAGGTGTGTGAGAATAATAACACTGTCGTATTTAATGATACATTTTCAGAAAGATCTTTCATCCTTCCGAAAAGGTATTATTAAATATGATTGTATACATATAATATTATATGAAGAGAGGAGAGGAGAGAGAGGAGACGAAGCTCTAATTACAACGATCTACTACAAACCATCCTCCTCCGTGAAGCTCACCATTATGGTACGAATGTCACTCTACAACTCTTACTATGACCGATGAGAAAAACAACATAATACGCAAAAAATAGGCAATCCACAATGCTCCGTTACATTAATCACGAAAGGTTGCAGTATGTCTAGATGGGGAAGTCGATGGTCATAATCCACATTTGGCAGAGAAAACCCGGTCGAATGGTCAGTAATAGACGCATGAATATTACACACGGGACGGGAATACAACTGAGTGGACATACCTAGTGTGACATAAACCTGTGTGACATATCTTCTAGTGTGACATACCTAGTGTGATCTAACCTAGTGTCATCGTGACCGAGCTGACTATTGAGAATGCGTCCGACTCTCCATCGAGCAGGAAAGTCACATGCTTAACCTAGTAAGCAAGGCATCCAAGAACCTGGCTGCCTTGAGACGAATCTCACACGTCATGAATCAGGGGCGGCAAAACTTTACATGCAACTACATATTACACCTATTACTACAGCAACACACGTTGGCTCCCATCTGAGTACGCACCACTCTCCTGGCAACCTGTACTCTTACAAATTACGGCTGATTGGCCGTTTGCCTGTATGGCCGAATTTGGACGTAATTTGAAAATGAAAAAAAAAATGAAAATAAATTTTTGATTTTTTTTCCAAAACAGTAATTAAGGTCCTCTGGTAGGTTAGGTGCGCAGGAAATTCTTCTTAAGTTTCAAAAAGTCTTGAAAAATGTTAATTGAAAGTTTCCTCTCCTAACCTTTCCGAGGAGCCAGAGGACTCAAAACATAAAACGGGACAGTACATCTTCTTTCGTGAACCGATTTCATTTAAAATTACGCCCAGTTTTGGTCATAGTGCGCATATAGGTTTCGGGGATTGGTTAGTCATAGCTCCATGGCTAACCAATCCTATAGATGATCGCTGGAGCAGGGTCAGAGTACCATGCTGTTTGATGGGGGAGACCCCTGGCGTCCTGGGTTCGGAATCCTCTGAGGGGGCATAGAGTTGACTTAAACCACCTCCTGTTTATTAGTACTTTTTGTAACTAGTTAGACCATCGTACATATATTTCGACGTAATGGACAATTACTAATATAATTAGTACTATTCAGTACTATACTCTTGATTTCTGAAAAAATGAATTAAAAACCAACTGAATATTCTTAGGCCTAGTATAGCACATATATGTACTATATTAGGCCCTAGTATAGCACATATATGTACTATATTAGGCCTAGTATAGCCATTATATGTCTATATTAGGCCTAATATAGCACATATACTATAATTACTAGATACAATATGTACATATTAGGCTAGTATAGCACATATAGTACTAGATATTGGCCTAGTATAGCACATATAGTATCTAGTATTAGGCCTAGTATCAGCCATATATGTACTATATTAGGCCTAGTATAGCACAATAGTACTATATAAACCTAGGATGGTTACGTTTACGTTAGTTTTATCATCAGCATAAATACTAATAATTTATCTAGTTTCTCTAAATTTAGTAGTATCAAATCTACTTTCTAGTTGTTGCTTCTCCCCCTTTGCCCTCCTCTTCCCCCTCTCCTTGGTCCCTAACTTCGTCCTCCCCTCTTCCTCATCTCTCTCTCTCCCCGCCCCTCTTCCCCCCCCCCCCTCCCCGTTTCTCCTCTCGGAAAATTATTATTACAAAGCACTGACAAATTCTATGGACCTCCAGATATTTCATACTTGACTCCATAAAAATTTGCATGAGTATTATTATAAATGCTAACATTTCTTAACATTAAATACTTAGGTCTGCCCCGACCACTATGTCGTCAGTGCCAGACCATTCCCCCTGCAAAGTTACGCGAGACTAGC
>WNGS01113158.1:9989442-10035785 GCA_020271785.1 Procambarus virginalis | reverse complement strand
ACCAATGTTATGTACTCTCGCAAACCCAATGTACCCTCTTGTATATACATAAATTCAGTTTTTAGTCATGCATGGATGCAGTTATTGGAAATTTGGGGCACAGGCAGTAGATCGGGCCAGGATGTAGGGAAAGGGGGGGTGGTGACACGTGAATACATCCTGGAGGTCTCTCAATTGTCCTGGAGGCCTCCAATACTGTATAGACATATTGAAGAGGAATATACAAGTGAACAGAACATATGAAATGAAGGACACAAAAGCTAGGTGAAAGCAGTTTAAAAGCGAACATTGGATATTTGCACAAAACTCATTATGAGCAATCTTAAGTGGTGGAGGTACTACTATGGATGAATTGTCTGAGCATAGTTTTGGCGGGTACTCTATGAAACTGTTGAACGTTGAAGGTAAGGTAAATGGACAGGCGTCATTTTACTAATACAGTATGTAGTACCGATAATGGGAATTTTTCCATGCTGCGCTGCCTTTTCTACTTGCAAGTTACACCCCCAAAAAAGCAGGTTGATGAGTGATGTGTAAAAACTACTGTATACAGTAGACATAATGATTGCATGATGGACTATTAGAATTTGGGGGAACAAATAAATGCAAGTAAATCTGTGGTCTTTATATATTATATCTATAAATCTGAGTCCATATTTAAGCCATCATAATATGAAGTGTAATACATGTCCCTTAAGCATCGTGAAGAGAATAAATGTCCAACTTCACCAAAGTAGTCATCTGTTGGAAGATCCAGGTACATACAGTCAATAAGCAGAAGTCATTTTATTTCTTGAAAAAATTTACTACATTTACTATTAGGAATTGTCTATAAATTATAAAAGAAAAAACAGAACTAATGAACAGATATACTTTGATGCTGTATGGACACTTTTAAACTACTATATAAATAAAAATATATCTTTTTTAAAATACACTAATATAGATTATAAGTCCATATATACAGAATAGTAATAATTCACATTTTAAAGGTACTAAAAATAGAACAAACATTGCTATTAACTGACAATACCAAAAATATTCTTGGTAAAAACACTCTGAATACACACACAATAATATAGGCTTACCAGTAATTTATCCTCAACATTGGGTGAACAAAGCACCAAGTACTGACAACGTAGAGAAACACCAAGTTAAGAGTACAGTAGACTGCATTGGCGGACGTGTTTTGTCGTCTATATTCAGATCGATAACGTTTTCACCCAACCCTATATTACCCCTACATGATTACAAATGTGAATAACAACACTAAGATTTGAATTCTACATAATTTTTTCCTTTGTTTGCACTAAGATGTAAGAGCAAATGAAGATTAACAAAGTATACGTAAGTGGCCAATATACTGAAGATAAAGTAAAAAAATTGAGGGGAACTATAAGTGACAAGTTAGAACAATGGCAGATGTACTGTAACTGATTTTGACAACATCTGGCAACCAAGCAAATGCCACTAAAACATACCGTACAGGTAGTACAGTTGGCTTTGTTCTTGACTCACAATCAGGAATTCTGGGTTTGAATCCCAGGTGGGACAGAAATGGTTACCATGTATCCTTTCACCTAATGCCTCTATTCACCTATCAGGAAATAAGTACCCAGGAGTTAGTCAACTGTTGTAGAGTTGCATTCTTAGGGATGCATGAACAATAGTAAAAATTTATTAATTAATTATTTAAAAAACCCAACTGTTTATTGAATGCTCATAACACAAGTTCTTCCATTGAAAGCAAAGGCCAACATGTCTTAACCTACATTTGTAATAGTGTACAAATTAATAATAGCAGTAAAGATTGGACATGAAGCCCATTACAAATTCTTAATAACAGTTCATTCACACTGAAAACAAATGCATCACCGTTCTACAATAAGAAATGGTTAAACTTTTGACTTTACAATTACATTGTACTGTATCATTTGATGACATATTTTAGGTAAGTAATGTAAATTACTCTTTGAATAAGTCAATTACGTCAATGGAGGCCTGGAAAATCCAAAAATATGTAAACACTTTCAAATTCAGACTTTTCTAGGGTTAAAAAAATTAATGAAAACTGTATGCAGATTTAAATTTTCATATAATGTACTGTAAAACATAATATTAACAATACTTAAATTTGAAGGATGTTGCTCACTAATCCCAGCCCAAGAAAAATGCTCATTAGTAGATTAATTGTTGTTCAATTAAAAAAAATCAAGCAACAGGATGGCAATATACAGGTATATGCAAATAATTTACCTTGAAAAAGCCAAGAGTAATTAGGACATTACTTAAGAGTAATACAAGTGAGACAAAGTAAATGACATATCCGAGAACCTGGTAAAGCAACACACAGAAAATGGTGGTTTGATAAACATACTGCCTAACATGGCTGGAAACAACTGGATTAATAGAATGTGCCTAAATATGTTATTGACCTCATTTAATTAACTACATGTTTGTGTAGTTATCAGCACTGGCTTTTCATATTCAGATTCACTTACTAATGCTGTGTTTCCACTATGATAGCATGATTGATTTTTAAGAGATCAAATGAAACTCATACGATAGTGTTGGCTTCTTCACAAGTCACAGTAGCTGAGTTATTAGGGAATACTGCATCTTTCTCTCATTCCTAAATAAATCACAAAAAGAGCTTTTCAAGTGAAGTGTGTGTTACAGATAATTAGTAACTTTCCACATACAGTAGTGCATCACTCCTCTTTTGAAATATGTTGATCAATTTAGGTTAAACAAGGCACTTCAGCTAAGCTATAGAGCTTCATTAACCATTTATAACTGCATGTAGTAAAATGGAAAATGGAAATTGCTTAGTTCATTGGTCATAGGGGTTGAGTACCTGAACCCAACAACACCCAAGCATTTCTGCCATTCACTCACAGGATAGGAATGGGTAGGGGGTAATTCATAATAACTACAGTAATTGATAATAGACTGTTGATGTACCTGTTAACAGACTCTTAAATAGCTTGTCGGTGCTGTAACTTGGTTAGCTAAACAAATTTTGGGGTTTAGTTCCTTTAGCCCATTGTGTGCCTCTGTAACCCTTTTCCATTACCACCTCACAGGATGGGTATGGGGTGCATAATATCTTAAAGTAAAAATCTGAAATGCAGATCTCAGGGTACTACATACAGATCACTAAGAAATGAAGCATTGAGACTAATCCTTGTCTACCAGGAACCAAGAATTTTGCTCTTCTACAAGACAAGGGAAGCTTAAAATTGGAGTTCAATCTAAAACTGAGAAAATATCCACCAAAGAGAATAAGCACACCAAAACAAGCAAATGCATGACAACAATTAGCCAACAAGGCAAACGATCATTGCACGGGGACGATCATTGCACGGGGACGATCATTGCACGGGGGGCAAACGTCCAAATTGTGATGTGCCTGACCACCACATGGTGGAAGCCCAGGTCATCTGAGGCTCCAGGCAACATACCTGCCTCTTTGTGTTAAAAATATTTAGATTAAAAGTCTTGTCTGGTCTGATATTACAGCCTAGAAACTGGGCAAGACTTAATATAGATACTAAATTAGTTGATATACACAATATTTTCTATATGGGTACTGCCATGAAAATTCATAAACAAGTGCAGCAGCTAATTTTTGTTTGGTTTGTTTAGACATACTGTACTATATTACCAAACTCTTAAAATAAATTATTACTGTATATCACTTTTATCATCATAATTATATCGCCTATTTTTTTTTTCTTTATTTTACTAATTTCACAATAAAAGGGCAATAACACCAATTGCCATAAGCCATCAATGGAAGATTTGGTTACCAAAAATAAACACAGTACAGTACAGTATGTTATATACATATTGTATATTAATATTAAATACCATGTTATTTATTGTTATTTATTTATACTGGGTGAGAAGTCATCATTGCCTTGCAAACTTGCAAAATATTTAACCACTAACTGCACAAAGCACCTTAAGGTGCTTGATGGGTGGAGCAAAAAAAGTTTGAATTTAGCAATATTTTAATGTTTTTTTTCACTCTTTTTGTGATTAGAAATTAAAATTGTTAATTTGGCAATATTTTGATATTGTTCTCACTTTTAAGTTTTCAGTAATGTTAATAACAGTAATTCATTAACAACTGCATCATGAAGGTGTCACATGAAACAGGTGCAGTGCAGGGGTTAATATAATACATTGAACCTAACCATACAAACTGTATACTAATACAATTTAGGCAATTATTTATTAAAATAAATAATTTTGAAGGTTTGCCCTCAATTTTCAGATTACCACAAACCATTAACCTAATGTGGAAATTTTCGATATTGATTTTGTCAAGGATTTTATGGGAAAACTTAACTGATTCAAAGACTAGGAATTTTGTTACATACAAGATTATAAAATTTTTACAAAATAACCAGTTATATGATCTTTTTCAAATTTCATGTCCAAAACTCTTTTTCTATGAAATTTTATTAAGGCCTAAACCAAGCCTGTTAAATAAATATTTAATGCAATATTGCGAGATGTAATATGTTACACGTTGTAACATATTACAACTTGTCCTCTCAAATAATACATCGCATTTTGATGTCAAAAGCTAACTGACAAAATATGATGTACAATACTATCTATCATAGCGGCTCACAAATATTCATATTTTCTATGCATGGGTAGTTTGGTTAGGTTAGGTTTGGGCATTTTACTACTGTACCCCATTTTCTGTCTGTTGTGGCAGTTTGTGAGGATGGGCTGCATATTCACTCCCAGAATGACCCATACTCCATATAAAGAAACTCACCGTTTTCAAATGCATAACCAAAAACAATTTTGTTTTCAAAACAGTCTCATTAGCTTTCCCCATGTCCAAATTTTTTTATATGACATTTCTATAAACTAGATTAGATCATTATTTATTCAAATATGGCCCAATGTCCTGTATGACTGAGTGAAACTCTTGTAATCAAGATTAAAGCTGGCCATAAATTTATATTCCAGCTATTCACCAAGTGTGGAAAATGAGAGTATAAATGTTATCTCCCTTAACCCTTAGACCACGCATATTGAGGGTCTGGTACCGAAAAATATTTGAATTATGTAAAAAATAACTAAAAAATGTTAAACATGTCTTCAACTTATTGACTTCAGTGTCATGAAACTTTCATCAAAATATTTTCAGAAATTTATTTTAGACAATTTTTTTTTACAAATATAAGCATTTTGTTGATAAGGAGAACAGCTCCTAATAACTGGAACTGAAGGATAATGCAGTAATAGAGAGATGCAAGCACCTGTCTGATGCTCAAAGAAGAACAGTAGTAAGAAGTGTCCACAAATTGGATATGCAGGTGGTGCCTTTATATCATTGCTGAGTAATACATAATAACAGAAATAATAATGAATAACTATGTTAATATGCTCTATTGTGTTATATATCATATAAATACATAATCCCATGTTAATATATGTTACTTTCATCAAAAATATTTTTTTAGGGGATATTTTTTTTTTAAGATTTTAGTTTTTTTCTCCTTTTGTTTATTATCTGATTTTGTTGTAACCTTTACATCCTGGAGAATGCATATTTTCCTACCTATGTGAAGATAGAATGAAATTGGTCAACAAAAAAAATCGGGCACAACTCGCAAAACTTGGGACTTAATTTTTTGGGGGCCGATTTTTTCTCTGATTTCAAATTCTATTTTCTTTGTCTCTCTAGGTTGTTTTGATGATTAGGAACCATATTAGGGCTTTTTCACCTATATAAAGTATACCCCAATATATTCCCTAAATACTTATAATTATATAATTATCCCTATATTTTGTATTTTTGGGGGGGTTACTTTTTCTTGACTTCATTTCAACACATATTGACCTCCAACTTTCACATATTTGAATACGAATGCCGAACAATGTTTATTAAAACTTACAATTAAATTAACAAATTAAAAGTATCTTTATTCATTGTTGATAACTTCAACTTCAATTATCTCTGAAACTAGAGTTTCAATTTTGAGTGGCTTCTAAAATTCCAGGTTTTGACCGATTCTCACTATTTTGACATTGTGTGCTCAGCTGTTTGTTCTACAATCCCATCAGAATGGTTTTTTCATAAACTTTATACATTTAGAGCTATAATTTTTTGGGGTTTACATTTTCCGCATACTGTATTTCAAATGCCCTATTGACAATTTATTTTACAGTAAACTGTACTGAAACCTATATTCTATTTTGATGAAAATGAAGATCATATGCTATTCTGAGAGAATAATAACATTAAATGAAGAATTGTGATAGTTCATATTTTTTATTCTGAATTGAAAATCTGAAGTTTTCAATATTCATTTTTTAAATTAATTTTGATTCTCTTGTTTTTCAAGTTACACTGTGATCATTTAGACAAAGTGGGAGCATTTGCCTAGTTGATTATGCCCCCCCCCCAAAAAAAAAAATGGAAGGTGTTTGTGAATATTTTAAAAACTTATATGATTTGACAAAATAATTTAACATATGTATTGCACAGTCTAAGGGTTAATATTCCCCTAAGTGCAGTTATAAAGATTATTAAAGATGGGTGTGATACTAGGAGTGTGGGGCTACAGGAAAGCCATTGAGCATTGATAAAACAAAGTTCAATGCTTGATTTTAATTTTGAGTTTTTTGAGTTTTTTGCAGTTTCATTTAGTACCATTGTCCCACAGACCCAAGTACTTTCAATGAATGATCACAAATATGTTAAGAGGTTTAAATACATAACATTGATAGCAAAAATTATATTAAGAGATCTCAATGCATTTCCCGTGAAAGTTTGGGAGAGGAGTGTATTTGCTATCACTGAATATATTGTACACACCAAAAACAAGGTGTTAACTGGGTTACCCGCTCCACACAATCATGGACACCAATCCTGGTGCCCATTATTGAGTGGAGCGATCATAATACAAGGACCCCGGAGACCATATACGAGTATTTCCCAAAATATTTCAAGTTAATTATAATACAGTACTGTACTTGCAGGAGAATATTCATGACAAAACAAATTATATATTAACATAGAAATTTCCACTTTTAACAACTACATAAACATTGCAGTTTCCAAGGGATATGCAAATAATAGGCATACAGTATTTTGCCAATGCTTAATACTCATGGACCACTATATACTGCCCAGGAAAATAATTTTCACAGAATTAAAGACAAAATAAACCACTGCAGTGCCAAGTGATGCAGCTAATACATAAACAGATACCTTTTGCTCCTTTTCTCTACACCCAACAACACTCGAAGTTCAGATCTTCATCCCAATATAAAGTAGTTCATGGCATCATATCAGTATTTTAAAATACAAAATACAGTACATATTGAAATAATGCAATAATTTACATGCCACTTATATTTAATTGCAGTTACTTCAAAGTTAGACACTGTTTTTTAAAGTTATATACATGTACATTCACATAAAGTACATGTCCATCATTGATCACTTGAGCAACATATGTAATCAAGTACTGTACTGTACTTAATAAACTTCTCAATACTAAAAAATATATAAAAATAATTTTAACAGATACTGTACTTCATAATTCAGTATTAATTGATGATACTGCATCACATGGCAAATGATGTATGATAATTTCAACATGTTCTTATGTAAATGACATTCATTAAAGATTTTACATTCAACATAAAATAATTCAGGTAAATGTATTAGGTATTTTGTGTAATGAACTAGGCCCCTCCTCTAGCAAGGAAAGCATGCCCAAATTTAATGCAAGGACCAGACTAAGGTGTTTAGTCAAGCTATTTATAGGCCAAGTGAGGTTAGGCATGGGGATATAGTTACATGAGAAAAGCTCTTAACTTGCTTTAGAAGCTTAGGCTCCCTAAGACTACAAACCCAACATGATAATCACTTGACCACTAAATCCATATATAAAGCCCCATAGGATAACCACTCTGCTTATTTACTTTGATTAGTCAGTGCTGCGATGGTCTTGCATCATGCTTTATTGGCATTCGATCCTCGATGATTGGCGTTCGATCCTCGATGATCTAAGCTGTTGAACATAGTTCTTTCAATCCATCCTTATATCCCTTCTAAGTAGTGGTCACACTGACCATGCACTTTCTTCTGATAATTTCCTTACCTCTGCTACTAGCTCCTAACTACAGCCCCACATGATAACCATTCTGCCATCATACCACACCCATAATTTATATTTACCCAAAACTTTACACTCTTCACAGAAACTAAATCAGTTTTATCACTACAGTATTATACCTGAAGAACAAGTCACAATAATGTAGAACAACTCTTAACGAATTACAACAACAAAGTGATCAACTTTTGGTTTGATCCGAACCATTATTACATTTTGACTTGATAATGGTCTAGGATGGACCAAAATGCCAATTAAATTTATCCGTGAGTGGATTCATGTTTAGTGTTTCTACTACTAAGATAGTGTACATTATACAGTTTAGTTCTTTTAAGAAAATAATTTATACCTTTGATTATGCCAACATTCAAACATTATGCATATTTATGTATTGTCTAATTATAGTATTTCATACTATTGTTCCTATAGATTCAATTCAATGATTGTTTCTACAGAAATTAATTTAATGCTACATGTTGTCTTTAGAATAAAACCATGGCCAGATTTTTAATATCTCAAGAAACTTTGAATAGACAAAGCTTCTCCCCACCTGGAATTGAAAATAAACTGCACACACAAAACAACTAAAGATGACAGGCAACATATGGCACATCACCATTTCTCCAACATTTCCTTACAAAACATGTTGCAGAAGCCGAGTCTCGTGTAGTTATTATGAAAATGATGCAGAACAATTAAGAATGACTGAGAGATCCATGCTTTAAGTGCCATTTCCAAGAAATGATTTATATATATATAGTGTACGCCCAACAAAAATTTAACGACTTTAAGGGTGATCAAGAAGGGGTTGCTTCCCTTATCAGAACATGGCTTTAAAGTTAAGTTTCAAAACTATTTTAATAAATTATTGTGGTAATTTACTGTCTGATAGAAGAAAATGGAGCACTATATACAATTTTATTGATGCATATGATGCAGTTCTTCTAGCAGAAAATCAGAGAGATTTGTGTATGAAATTCAGCTTTATTGAGATATGAAAAAGAAAAGGTTAATATGGACAAAAAGTTAAAATTTTGGGAATGAAGAGGGAGGAAACACTGTACGTGAAAAAAAGTTAATGGATAAATGTTATATTACTTTAAACACCCAAGATGTAAACTTTACTTGCAAAACTTTTTCTTTTAATAAAGTTGAGACTAGAGTGAATCAGGGAAGGAAGGCGTCTGGTACAACGACTATCCAAGATAGGATAAAGAAAATACAAGATGTAGCCAGAGGAAAATGAGAGGCAATGGTGTATCATGAGGATGAAAACTACAGTAAATAATTGGAACAGTAGAAATGGATTGCCTAGAAAGTATGTGTGATGAGGAAAATAGACAATCTTAGAAAGGATGACGTGTAAAAATCAGTAAAACATAATCTTAAGGCAAGCATGCAAGTTGTGAAATAAATAAGTAATCACCTTGGTCACTTTCACTTCTGTTTGCTACCACATTCTTTCCTCTTGTTTTTTCCTGAGGAAAAAGATTTCTCAAGTTTTAGATGCTTTGAGTGTGTCCTTCCATCTGCCCAAACAGGTACTTCAGCTGCAGTTGGCAGCTCAGGTTCTAGTTTGGTTTTAGTCCAGCCCTGTACCTGCTTTCTCAGATTCCTGGATGGAACAGAGGTTCTGGTGTGTCGGATGCCCAGGCACAAGTGGATCTGCTGTGACCTCTACTGTGTCGTCAAGGGAGCATTCTCAATGCTCACCCAGGTCTGGCAGTTGACGGGATTCATCCTGTTAGCCCTTTTGTGGTACATGCTGGAAACAGCAAAGTGGAGAGGACATCAAAGTTATTTCTGGTATGCTTTTTCCCAGGATGATTGAGCATTTCTTTCCTGTGGGCATGGGGTGGGGATGATGTTTGGAACAGGTGGCTTCAGAGTGAAGTGACAAGCTGGCTGGAACCTCATGACTTGGCTGCCACTCTGTGGCATTCAGGCATGTTAGGACCAAGGTGGTAGTGATTATGCCACCTTGATTTTTATGATTATGAAAGGGAAACAAGTTTACCTTATTTCCCTTTGGTTGCCTCATTTCCTCCATGCAGTTAATTATTTTGTTGTACTTTGGCTTTCTGAGGGTCCCCCCCCCCCTATTTTTGTGGTTGATCCCTGATCCTCTTTCCTTATGGAGAGATCCAGTTTCCAGCCGTGGTAGGTGACAATTGGATTTTAGAGGCCTAGTGTGTTGCATTAAGGCATGGTAGATCCAGAGTTAAGGTTGAGGAGCTACAAAGAGGTTCCTCACAAAACAAGTTCAAAGTCCTCAGATTTAGATGTGTGTATAGATATAATTCAGCCACAAATGAATGATGATTGATTGAATAAGTCTATGTATTTTAATTAATTAAAGGGATGGAAGAGAGGAAGACCAAGAAGTTGAATAGACATGATGAGTGTTTCTGGAAGCAAGGTTTGTGTGTATAAATAGAGCAAGATATAGGCAAGGTCATAGTAGTTTGTGAAGAGGGAGTAAATATTAGCTTGTCTGAATATGACAACTCGTGAAGATTATCACTGCTGCTGTGATGATCTGCTAGAGTGCAGAGGTTTGGGTTCTCCATGATGCCAAGTGGTGCGAGAGAGGTAGTGAATAAACAGATGTCATCTTTTACCATCTTCAGTACAGTATTTTCTTCCTCTACTGCACCCTTACCTCTTATGGGATGGGACCTACCCTCTTCAATTAAATGGGATACGAGGTAATGACACTGAGGATGATATCACACGCTATACCATTCCTTGTTTTGCAAAGGTATTTTCTTCCATTTCATCAATGAACACATTGTAACAAAACTAAATGAAAATGTGAAATATTCAAACATACTGTACTCAATATTTACTGTGGTAGAATACATCCAAATAGAGGTACAGTATTTGTTTTCATAATGTATACTTAGATACTCTATAGTAAATGTGAGACCTGATTTGCTTAAAATGCAAAACTAGAAACAAATGACCAATCACACATCATGTTAGTTCCTTCTCTTCCTAAATTGGTATTAAAGATAATATGTTTAACCTTGTATGATAAGTATTTGTTAATATACAAAATCAGTAGGTAACATTAGTTTTTGGCTCATCACAATTATAGAGATGATGGCAATACAAAATATAGTATAGTAATACTTTATATAAAAATAGTTATTTTTCAAAATTGTACACTTTGAATATTTTCATTTTAACATCTTATTTGTATGTTTAATATAATGATGCACATTACATAATACAGTAATGCTAGGAAGAACAATCATTAACATCTTTATGGGAACACGAAGAGCAAAACAAAAATAGAAATTGACTGCTGTATATAGTGTAATAGATGGAGAGTGGCATACTGCATGAATCCTCCTGCAAGTCTTACTTAATTGATTTCACACATTTTATAAAATGATCAACTGACAAAAGTTGAAAGGGTAGCCGTTTATCAATTACAAATTTAATAGATATCCAAACTTTTCAGACACTGAATTTATCTACCAACTTAAACTGGTAGTAGGGATGGATGTTAAAGAAAATCCACACTGACAAGCACATACAGTGTTTTGACAGTTTAGTGCAAGGGCTAAAGATTTAAAAAAAAAATACTAAGTCCCATACAATGTTTGGTACACACTAGTGCTCTGTTCAGCCGCAGTGTAAGGATTGTTGTCATCCTGCGATTTTCACGCGAGGTGAAATTGAACCAGTTATAGCAGGGCACAAGAGAAAGCTTCTGTTTTATATGGTTTTGATTTTAAGTGAAGAGTTACTAAAGATTTAAAAATATATTTGCACCATTATAATAATAATTTGTATAAATTTCAGTACAATATCTTATTTTACTCTGTATTTAATTACCATTTCTGACAATTTACAATGGAATATACAGCTACGTTTTTAATCATGCTTAAGATTAATCATTAAGACTGGAATGCACCACTATCATTGTCCACTGTTGTGATCTATTTCTTATTTATAGAGTAACACAATGTAAAATGTATATTTGTAGAAAAGCCCCGACATTGCAGCAATGAATAAATATTTTAATCAAAACTGCAACTCAAAGAAAACAATATCGCATTACAATATGAAAATATATCAAACAGTATCACAGTTTCTGAGAAGGATTACCTCTACTATTGTGCTACGTACAAATAAAGCATTCATTAATAATCATGTAAATTCAGGTAACAATAGCTAATTCATTATACAGAACTTCCTTACTGACCCTGAAAATTTAAATGAACCAAATAAAATGTGTAGTTGATGCAACATGTAAAGGAGACATTAACTGATATAACATTTTTTGTTCAACAAATGTTAAAACAAAAAATTACCGTTATTTGGTCTTTCAATGTAACAACATTGAAGAGTGTTACGGTTTATACTAAGATTCACAAGTAGGGGCCACCACGAGACCTGACCTCATGTGGAAATCGAGAGATGTACAAAACATTGTGATATAGGTAACTATAATCATTTCTTCATCAATGACCCTCTGAGATTCTACTGTCATTAAATATTTAAATTTATTATTATTCACAAAGACCACATGCAACAAATTTTACGATAAATCTTATAAAGTCATTAAAAA
This sequence comes from Procambarus virginalis, assembly GCA_020271785.1. Classification (NCBI taxonomy): domain Eukaryota; kingdom Metazoa; phylum Arthropoda; class Malacostraca; order Decapoda; family Cambaridae; genus Procambarus; species Procambarus virginalis. Next base: position 10,023,047 of record WNGS01113158.1, on the reverse strand, counting down.
TGTCAAAGTACTTGTTAGACATATCAGTAAGTACAGCAAGTCTTGTGTTACATCTTGTACATCTGAACAAAATACAACCCTTCAAATGCCCATAACAGTCAGTAAGAAATAGCATCTAAACAGTTATTATAGTTCATTCAAACCTGTACTTTATAATCAATTTAATATATTACATTTGCATTCCTGGAGCCAAAACTCACTGTGAGTCACGTTACATTAATGAATAGACATAATTTCAAGTACAAGCAATGAAGCATCTCATACAATAGGGTTGACATCATCATCATCATTATCTGCCAAGCTTATGTCTTGACCTCTCCTGCCAAAAATATGTAGTCGTGGAAGATTATCACACATGCCAGAAAATAAACCAAGCTTACGATGTGCCAATATTAAGGCAACCACCACGAAGAGTAGGAAAAACGTGAGGCCTAAACCCAAGGTTAGTCCCAAATGGCTGCTTGCTGGCACTGGGGAGAAATATAGAGTAAATATGTACTGCCAATAAAAGAAAAAGGAATTAAATACATTAACTCATTAACCTATCACAAATATATGCTGAAAAGAAAGTTAAAATTTAGATAGAATAATAGAATTAAAATAGAGAATATATCAGTGTGCAGGTAAATTCAGAATAAGCAGATGACTATAAACGCAAATATATTTAGAAGTTATCCCAAAATCCAACAGTGAATCTAGGCACATAAATATATTAGATTAAGTAATTAATAACGGAGTTCAGAATTACTGTACTGAAAAGATTGAACCCCCTCACCCTCTTTCCTAAAACTTGCAACTTATCCACATCCAGGTCAGCATTCAATCCTCGACCATCTAAGTGGTTGGCAACATTTCTTTCTTCTATTTGCCCAAATCCTTATCCTGATCCCTTTCAAGTGCTATATTGTTGTAATGGTTTGGCACTTTCTTCTGATAGTTCCCTTCCCCATTCCCCAATCCACATAATAATTATTCAATTTGGAAGATCAAATTTTGATTTTTGTTTTTAGCCCCGCATCAAGAACTTGGGACACCAAGTTCAACTAGGACCTCAATGAGTTGAATTTTTGTGTTTGTTTATGGTCCAGAATGTGATGTGATGTGTGTAACTATTTATGAACATAGCAAACTGTGCCTTCTAAATGCATAGGCACACTAGGCAGTTGCCCAGTGGGGTCAAATGGTGCCATATTGTTATTGTTTATGAGAGATCTCTTGGCAGAATGGATAATTATTTGACTTCTTGCTGAAAAGGCCTGGGATTCAAATTCCCCTTTTCAAGTTGTATTTATAATACTGTATAAATAATTTGTGCATAATTACCTGACGGTAATCCTGCAGTTTAGAGGTCGGGCGGGGATAATGATCTGGTTAAAGGTCCCAGTGCATTACTTTGCCCAGGGCCTACAATGATGCTAAGATTGCCCTGGTAGCATGTGGTACATGTTAACTGCAAACAAGCAGTGGAGAAGGTGTGTATTGAGAACATTGTGTGTGTAGTGGTAAGAGTATTCTCGGGATCACAAATAATGTTTTTCCTTAATTTTCTAAACTACAATCACCCCTTACAAAACACGATGAGTGGTTGCAATCAAGTGCCTGTTGTTCCTGGGGTTAGATGCTATAGTGCTAACACAAGGAACACCTGAGGGAAGGAAACAAGATGGCAGATAGGAAGGATAGGAGTAAGGGGGAACCAGGGAGGACAATAGGGAAGCAATGACTAACATGATAGAAGAATGCCCAATGTACATATGCTTGGCTACATGAAATATGTTAACATTAGAGTCCCAGTGAAGGAGCAGCAGCTTAAAAATGACAATACCATTACTCAAATAAGGAGAGTATAGAATCACTAACATGAGATGTGGAGGAGAAGAGAATAAAGGAGAAAGTGATAGGAGGGCTACAAAGGTAGCTACAGAGGTAACAACTTGACTAGCCATTGCATTGCTCACCTGGTTTTGGCAAAAATGTCATAGCGCAATTGTCAAGGACATATTTTTGTTGTTTTTATAAATGTTCAGGTAAACATATGCAGATGAGGAGTCACAAAAATGTGGCTGAAATATGTCGACCAAACCACACACTAGAAAGTGAAGGGACGACGACGTTTCGGTCCGTCCTGGACCATTCGCAAGTCGATTGTGGTCCAGATTGTGGTTAAGAATGGTCCAGGACAGACCGAAACGTCGTTGTCCCTTCACTTTTTAATGTGTGGTTTGGTCAACATGTTCAGGTAAAGTTAATGTCAAAATGTTTCGAAATTCAACCATTTTCATTTCAAAACACAATGAGTGATGAAAACATTAAAAAACATTAAAATACTGTATAGCCTAATTACAAAAAAAAAAAAATAGCACAACTCTCAAAGCACTTTAAGGCATCCTACACAGTGCAGTGGCTAGAAAGGTTTACAAATCTATCTGTCCAGCTGTCCTCCGTTTTTGCTTCGTAGTCCTCCTAATCTATTGTAATTACCTAAGTGTAGTTACAGGATGAGAGCTATGCTTGTGGTGTCCCGTCTTCCAAGCACTCTTTGTCATATAAGGCTTTGAAACTACTGACGGTCTTGGCCTCCACCACCTCACCTAACTTGTACCAACCATCTACCACTCTGTTTGCGAAAGTGAATTTTCTTATATTTCTTCAGCATCTGTGTTTAGCTAGTTTAAATCTATGACCTCTTGTTCTTGAAGTTCCAGGTCTCAGGAAATCTTCCCTATCGATTTTATCAATTCCTGTTACTATTTTGTACATAGTGATCATATCACCTCTTTTTCTTCTGTCTTCTAGTTTTGGCTTATTTAATGTCTTTAACCTCTCCTCGTAGCTCTTGCCCTTCAGTTCTGGGAGCCACTTAGTAGCATATCTTTGCCACCTTTTCCAGTTTGATGTGCTTAAGATATGGGCACCAAGGGAGCCGGTCGGCCGAGCGGACAGCACACTGGACTTGTGATCCTGTGGTCCCGGGTTCGATCCCGGGCGCCAGCGAGAAACAATGGGCAGAGTTTCTTTCACCCTATGCCTCTGTACCTAGCAATAAAATAGGTACCTGGGTGTTAGTCAGCTGTCACGGGCTGCTTCCTGGGGGTGGAGACCTGGTCGAGGATTGGGCCGCGGGGACACTAAAGCCTCGAAATCATCTCAAGATAACCTCAAGATAACCACACAACGGCTGCATATTCTAGCTTTGGCCTAACAAAAGTCATGAACATTTTCCTTAGTATATCACCATCCATGTATTTAAAAGCAATTCTGAAGTTAGAAACCGTGGCATAGGCTCCTCGCACAACGTTCTTTATGTGGTCCTCAGGTGATAGTTTTCTATCTAGAACCACCCCTAGATCTCTTACTTCATCAGAATTCTTTAAAGATTTCTCACATAATATATAGGTTGTGTGGGGTCTATGTTCTCCTATTCCAAAAACTGTGTGTGTGTGTGTGTGTGTGTGTGTACTCACCTATTTGTGTCTGCAGAATTGAACATTGGCTCTTGGACCTCACCTTTCTAGCCACCGGTTGTTTTAAGCAATGACTCCTGTCCTATTTCTCTATCGTATCTACTTTTTCGAATTATGAATAAAGTTTGCTTCCACAACCAGCTCGGTTAGGTCATTCCATTTCCCCACTACTATCACGCTAAATGAAAACTGTCTAATACAGTGGGGCCTCGACTTACGGTGGTAATCCGTTCCCAGAGACAGATCGTAAGTCGAAGCGATTTTTCCCATAAGAAATAAAGGGAATTGAATTAATCTGTTCCCCACCCTCCAAAATATTAATTTACAAATACATTTTATACTGAATACAATTTTGTTCTCTAACTACAATACAGTACATTTACATATGTTTATCTTACCTTTATGGAGGACTCTTGATGGGGTATGGAAGATGGTGATGAGGGAGGGAGGAGGAGGAGGAGAGGTGTTATTGTTTGGAAGGGGAGTCCCCTTCCATTATAACATCAGGCAGTGATGACTTTTCTGGGATACACTATACTGTAATGTTTTGCCTGCATACCACTAGGACCTGCTTGTGGCTCACTGCTTGCTTGTCTTACTAAGAATCTGTCTAAAAACACTTGTTTTTCCCTACATTTTAACACTTATCTGTAGTAAGACATCACATTGTCATTTAAAAGGTCAATGCAACAGCCTGCTACAACTTTATTTGGGTGAGTTTTTCAACAAAACTTTGCAGTTCTTCCCATACTTCACACATTTTCTTAATGAGGAAGGGATATCCTTTACTGACTCAACTCACAACTATTTTCTTAGGTTGAACCTTACCACTGACTTTCTTGGGACCCATGGCGTGATATATAATAATCAGTTTTATGTTCAAAAAGCATAAAATCACCACAAAAACGGAATTTCTTATAGGCGTGATCATCACTAAGCGGGCAGCTCTAGTAAACTGAGGCAGGTTGACCCGCGTGACAGGGAACCATGCGCTCAGTCGACCCAAACGTGTACCAACCAATATCGTTAGTCGACAACACTATCATAAGTCGAATCGCATTTTTCTATCAAATTTACATCGTAACTCAAAATTATCATAAGTCGCGGCAATCGTAAGTCGAGGTGCCACTGTATCTCTGACTCATCTGAGTCTCAAGCTTCCACCCATGTTCCCTTGTTCTATTGGTATACAATGTGAATATTTCATCTAATTCCACACTGTCAATCTCCCAAAGTACTGTACAGTATATTATTTGTCTTTATCATGTCTCCCCACTCTCTCCTTTTTTCTAGGGTGGACTAGTCTCACATAAGCAGTGTAAAGTGCCCTAAATGCCTCTTTATTCAGGTTCCTGAATGATGATCTAACTTTTGCTAGCATAGAGTATGCTGCTACATCGCATCAGGCTTGGATACCCATGTGCATGGGAAATAGGCTTACAGGTTCCAGATGATGAGAGGAAATGTCAGCACTGTGGAGAAATGCCCGACAGACCACTGGAACATTATCTAACACAGTGCACAGTTACAAACCCAATAAGATTTCAAATTAGATTCAACAGAGCAGAAATTGTTGTTAAACACATGGGGCAAAATCTTACTGAAGCGACCATACGAGTCATAAATACTCATACTCTGCCTAAGTAAAACAGAACCAAGTAACACTCAGTGGGCCAGCCAGAGGCTTAGGGCCCGCGCAGGGGAAAAAAACAATAAAAAAAAAAAAGACTTTCCGTCAAGTCCTCGTAACATACCTGGTAGCACCGATGGATCGTCCTTTTCACATTTGCCAGTTGCTTTATTCAAAACTAACTGAGACTCACACTTGCAGACACCAGTAGTACTTGAGGTTTGTACACACACCTCATGACTGGAACATGTCAACAGAGTTGTAAGTTCACAATCCTGGAAAAGTGTAAATTGATGCATCCATAGAGGGACCAACAAACAAATACTGTACAAGTAATATAAGCATACGACTTTCAAGATTATAAAGTATATTAATATCTCTGCCAAATTATAAGTCCTATAATCCATAGAAAGCAGTATTCATTATACAGTGGTGCCTCGTTTAACGAGTTTAATCCGTTCCGGCACCGAGCTTGTCATGTGGAAAACTCGTCTTGCGAACCAACAACAAAACTGTCGTCGGAGGTGTCCGAGAACCAGCAGAAACGCTCGAGCGAAAGCTTGTCAGTCGAGACATATTTTCTGCGAGTGGCTTGCTCGTTACTCGATGCTTGTAACTGTAGCTGCTCGTCACTCGAGATTCCACTGTATTTTCCAATATTTTTCTTCACACTAACTACTTGTTGAATATTATGAAGAAATTCCACATCCTTACAAAGAACTTACTAGACTGAAATACAGATGTTAGAATAAAGATTTTTTAAGTAAGTTAGCAGCATAAACATGGGTGGCATAAAACTGAGTTTTGAACATACTGGATCAGGTTAGAACCTGCAACAATTTGTATAAGCTAGAGAAATATAATTTTAGAATGGTTGTAGGAAACTAATGCTTTAGAAATGGCTGTGGTCGAGTGGAATAATTACTAACTTCTTTACTAACATTATTGAGACAAACATTTTAACAGGTTTCAGGAATTGACTGGACATGTACATGGATGAGGGAGGGTAAATATAAATGGGTCATGCCTAGTATGTCCAATAGGCCTTTTGCAGTGCAACTTAGTTCTTATGTTCACCACCCACTGTAGAAGCTGCGGGAGTTGAGCTTTAGGACATGGTGCCAGAGTTCAAGGATCAAAAACAACAGGTCACTAGAGCAAGAAGCCAGAGAGGCTTCTCTCATAAAGCAATGAGAGGCAGCTGAAGAACATAAGGAGTGAGGTACAGTAGGGTAAACAAACCAAGCACGAACCACAATCAGACCCCAGTAAAATGCACACAACACATTCTTGACTAAAAGGGAGGAATGAGACTACAGCCAAACATTGAGATTGCATGGTATGAACATCAGGATGGTGCTGCAAGGCATGAAGCTCTGACAAAGTTACCAGTGGTGAGCACCAAATAAGAGGAAAACCATTAAGAAAAAGATTTTTGAAAAAAAGTGACAAATGGAAAAGGTGAAACAAAGTGAGGGCCAAATTCAATAATACTGTAAACTGAGTTCTAGGGGCACATGTACTAGGCAACTCAGATTGATAAAGGAAGAAAAAAAGGAGATAAACACCAAAGCCCAGCAAAATAGGCTTGGCCAGAGACAATCTCTTAAGATGAAATACTTTTGGGAATGAAGCAGAGGTCTATGAACACCCATGATAAACATGTCACTAGAACCAAAATTTAGTGCTGTTCTAAATCAACTTTGTAAGCAGGCCTTATTGGAAAAAAAATCACCCCCTTTCTGAGGAGTAACTTGAGAAAGGGCCGAATTATGAAGCCATACCTAACTTAAGTATTAGATGCAGGCTCATGTGTAGCTGAATCACTTGGTTATAGGAAATATAAAATTTTATCACTTCCTTACTTGTACAGTACTGCTTATCCCATTGTAATTTCTAATAAATAGACAGTGGCCTGTATCCATGTTATTAAACTTTAGGTTAGGTGAGGGGTTCATAATTCAGACAATTCTTAGGTTATATTGTGTCTATTCCATATGGTTCAGAATAACACTTGTTTCAAGTCAAGTTACATTCATAAATCAATGAAACGAGTATGATAAAATTGCACAAAGGCATTTCACACATAGTTCATTTTCTAATTACAGTATAGTATTAGCATTTCATTTTGTTATGTTGTACAAGATTAGGTTATGTTGGATCAAAGTAAGTAAATCATATACCCCTCCCCACCACCAAAAAAAAAAATTGATTTGTTTAATGAAGTGACCTGCTTCCTATTGAAAATATCTATGTACAGTACTATACATTGCTTAATCAAGTTAAAATTACAGTGCCTCACAATTATACAAAACTGGCTCACTTCCCCCAACCAAAATAATAAATAAAATAAACTATGCTATCCATTGAGCCAGACAGAGAGGGCCTCACTTGATCAACTACAGCATACGATGAAGGCACAAGCTGCATCAAGACCAAGATGGCAAACGTGGCACACACGTTGATTCCGGACATCTTCCCAATCACCGCAGTTCTCGCCCAGTGCCACAGTTCCTCCAACCAAAATCTTTTCATATCCGGCCAGTTGACACCTGCTACGTTGACCGTCCTCTTCCTCCTCCTCCAGTGGATCAACGCACCGCTCGTAGGTGCTAGAGTGCCATTCTGGGCAGGCACAGAGAAGAGAATGGTAACGTAAGGGCACAAAGTCAGCAGCTCGGCCTTGTGTATTCTGCTCCGTAGCCAAGTTGTTTACGAATGAGGAAGTCAGAGAAAATGGTAGTGTAGCGGGGAGCACGGGGCGTCTGAGGGGGGAGACTCCTCTGTGACAGGGAGTACAAGACCTCTGAGGAGGAGACTGTTGCAGGGAGCACGGGACCTACGAGGGGGAGATTCCTGTATAACAGGAAGCAAGAGGCCTACGAGGGGAAACTTTTCTACATCAGGGAGCACTAGGGAGAGACTTCTCTACATCAGGGAGCTCGAGATCTCCGAGGGGGAAAGGGTGGGAAAGACTTCTGTAGCGGGGAACACGGGGCGCCTCAGTGGGCAGGGATTACGGGACCTTCGATGGGGAGACTTCGTTGTTGTAGGGAGCACTTTGATCTCTAGTGTCATCGGATTTTTGTATAATCCATTATCAATATATAAATGTTCGAAGTAACATTTATTACAGTCCCCGTGGTGAACAGGTAAGACACTCGCCTGGCGTTTTGCAAGTGCTTTGTCCTGGGTTCGTATCCTGGCCGGGGATGATTTACTGTGTGCAAATCCTTAGCTGTAGCCTCTGTTTACCCAACAGTAAAATGGGTACCTGGTTGTTAAACGATTTGGGGGGGGGGGGTCGTATTCAGGGGAACATAGGATTAAGGATTTTCCCGAAACACTATGCGTGCTAGTGGCTGTACAAGAATGTAACAACTCTTGTATAAATAAATAAATAAATAAATAAATAAATAAATAAATAAAAAGTAAGACAAATGAGATATTGGGATAGATTATTAGAATGAAAGGATTAGCAATAAAACACTTGGTGGTATTCTTCATCTATATCTTGATCTTGCTAGGTCCCATATATTTAGATTTTATTAGATTATTGGGGACAGGCAGTCTGTGCATATATATATATATATATATATATATATATATATATATATATATATATATATATATATATATATATATATATATATATATATATAATTATATATAATATATAATATATGTTAGACTTATATCGAGGTCCCCTCCCCCCTCTCTGGGTGTGGATATTTCCGGGTGTAAATGGCTCCGGGTGTATATGTTTATGCACTTTTGTTAATAAATACAGTGGGATAATTTTGGGGACATGTGCTGTGAAAAAAAAATCCATCACAGCTACGGAGATGAGGCTACATCTGCCCCCCCCCACCCGCCGGCACCCATTTATTGCTGGGTGAACAGAGCGTATATAAAAGTTTTGTTGGGACTACTCACTTTTATTCATACCCTATCTAGTCAGTATATCTGAAAGAGGTTAGGCTCGTCTCAATAGTATAGTTATTAAAAAGATAGATCAAGTAGTTTGCGCATTCATATGTAAATTTGAGGGTCCCGGTATATATAGTCGGGTTCGTTCTCGACGCACAATCGAGAATTTCGGGTTCGAATCCCGGCGGGACAGAAATGGTTGGGCACATTTCCTTTCACCTAATGCCTATGCTCACCTAGCAGTAAGTAGATACTCAGGAGCTTGTTGTGGGGTTGAATCCTGGGCGGGGTCAGTAATTCAACCTTGAAGGAGAGACCTTGATATAAGCCTAACGTGTATGAATATATATTTATTTATTTATTCATGTACAAGAAAGTACATTGGGAATGTGACGAAACATAATATGGTAATTACAATCTTGTAAAGCCACTAGTACGTGCAGCGTTTCGGGCAGGTCTTTAATCTAAGAAAATTTTAAGTAGGTAAATACTTGCAAAATTTAAAAAAAAAAATTGATAACAGTTACATGGCAAGAAAAAAAAGATGAGAGAAAATTGTAGGTACAGTATGTTAAAGCACATAGGTAGCTAAGATTGATTGCAATGACAGCGTGAATGGTAGTTGACAAAAATTGGTAGGCACAATACAGCATATGGCTAGCACATAAAAGAAGACAGCAATGAACACAATGATAAGGTTGTTTGGGTTAAATATGTACATAAAAATTAGGAGATTGGGTAACACTAGGTACAGAGCAAATTTAAAGCTCAGTGTAGGAAACTAAGAAGATGAAATTAGGTACTTTTTGGTTTTGCTTTTAAATAAGGCAAAGTTTTACAGTTTTTCAATTCACTAGGGAGTGAGTTCCATAGACTAGGTCCCTTAATTTGCATAGAGTGTTTACACAGATTAAGTTTGACCCTGGGGATATCAAAGATATATTTATTTCTGGTGTGGTGATAATGGGACCTATTACATCTATCCAGGGAGAATTTCAGAGCATGGTTTGCATTTAAGAACAGGGTTTTGTAAATGTAGTTGACACAAGAGAATGTGTGGAGGGAGTTAATATTTAGCAAGTTTAGGGATTTAAACAAGGGAGCTGAGTGTTGTCTGAAAGCAGAGTTAGTTATTATTCTGATAGCAGATTTTTGCTAGGTGATGATGGGCTTAAGGTGGTTTGCAGTGGTAGACCCCTATGCACAGATACCATAATTAAGATAGGGGTAGATTAGTGCATAATATAGTGAGAGGAGAGCAGAGTTAGGAACATAATATCTGATTTTGGAGAGTATACCAACTGTCTTAGAGACTTTCTTAGTTATGTGTTGAATGTGGGTGCTGAAGTTGAGTCTCTTGTCTAGGAATAGGCCAAGAAACTTGCCATCATTTTTATTACTGATGTTAATGTTCTCTATCTGTAGCTTGTATGAATACATACAAGCTTCCTGTCCTCCGACACAATGAATTATATAAATTACTAGCGAGCCTTTCGGTCTGGGAATGTTTATAACTGTGACTTGCTGGGATTAGCGAACGCTCCCCATTTACCTCGCTGATAGTGTACGTTATTTGGTTGATGGATGATACGATATGTTTGTTTACCGATTACACAGTGGGTGGGGAGGGGGCTGGAGGGTGGGGGAAAGAAATCTACACTGGCGATACTGGGAGAGAGGGAAGCTGGAGTTGAAGCTGACCCCCTGCTATTCCAAAACGACCCTGGTGCTGGTGGAGGGCAGGGAGTGTGGGAGGGAAGGAGATATTATTCTCTACTTCCCGAGAGCAGGAAGCCGCGCGCAGCAAATCTAAAAACTGCGCACTACAATCTCCGGACTCTGAACCATGCGCCCGAAAAAAAATATGAAAACTGCAGGCTTGTCTCCTTTCCCCCCTACTATGTTTTTTCAACTCGCGTGTCACATTCCATTTCCGTGTCTTTATATTTCCCATCCACTGTATTGTAGTGTCCATACTTCTGAAGGTGTGTTGATTAACAGGAAAACACTCGAGTAATTTCTCGTTTCGTTTTCCCTTCGCGGTTATACATTTTCATATAATTCATCACGTGGCAATTTCTTCGTGATTTACGCACACACATTGACAAAGTAGATGTAGAAGCAATGTAAAAATTAAGGAACACTAAAACGAGAGGACATAAATGGAAACTGGAAACAAATGAGTCATAGGGATGCCAGAAAGAACTTTTTCAGTTTCAGAGTCGTAAGTGAAACGGATTAGATGAGGAAGTTTTGAAGCCAATTCGACACACAGCTTTAAATGTAAACATAAGAAAAACGACAGAAGAGTTACTGTAATGAACTATTGATAGTCGGAAGGTAGAAAGGCGTAAGAAAGACAATAGCCTCCAATACATGTGCTTTGCTAATATATTCATAGATTCCCTGGAAACAGAACCATTTCCCAGTACCATCCCCATCACTGTGAAGTGGCTTTGTCCTGTTGACGATGTGTTGATAGTTTCACTGTCATTCCTACTTGGATAGTTCTATGGACTGACTTAATGATAGATCTGATATGTACAGCTTATAACACACACATAAAATGAGATGACTTCAGTTCCTAAAGAGATCAATAATGAGCAACGTGACATATTCAAGTTTAATATTTACATCAGACCTGCCAATAAAAGCGACCTCATACAATTTTAGTCTGTTTAACAAATAAAAGCGACCTCATACAATATTAGTCTGTCTAACAGATCTCGCTAAACAATCAGTAGTCTGTTTTTTTCTCTACCAGATATTGCTAAAGAAAGAATTTAGCAGAGCCAGACATGATAAGTCCAGCAACTGTCGATAGGCTACATACTCACCCCCAGGGATGGACGTGTTCTCACATCCACCTCATCCATCCTTGACCAAATCCAATCTAAAGCTTTTTTGTATTATCGCTGATGCAGCTCTCTCAGTTCCTCTCTCCATCAGAGTCCCGCCTAGTTTTTCTTAGCTTATCGTCGCTACCATGGTCAGAGCTCTGATGAAATGTAAACTATCATCCTGCGTCTCATTGCTCATGGAGCTGGGTATATGTACGCGCCACTTCACGGCTGACTTTTATTATATGGCCACATCCTGGACACGCACGCACGCACACTCGCACGCACGCTCTCTGTACTCACCTAATTGTGCTTGCAGGGGTTGAGCTTTGGCTTTTGGTCTCCCCTCTCCACTGTCAGTCAACTGGTGTACAGATTCTGGAGCCTACTGGGCTCTATCATATCTATATTTGAAACCGTGTATGGAGTCAGCCTCCACCACATCACTGCCTAATGCATTCCATCTGTTATGCAACTGCCTAATGTATTTTGTGTGTGTGTGTGTGTGTGTGTGTGTGTGTGTGTGTGTGTGTGTGTGTGTGTGTGTGTGTGTGTGTGTGTGTGTGTGTGTGTGTGTGCGCGTGTGTGTGTGTGTGTGTGTGTGTGTGGTGTGTTGTGTGTGTGTGTGTGTGAGCGTGTGTGAGCGTGTGTGAGCGTGTGTGTGTGTGTGTGTGTGTGGCTCACCTAGTTGTGCTTGCGGGGGTTGAGCTCTGGCTCTTTGTCCCGCCTCTCAACCGTCAATCAACAGGTGTACAGTTTCCTGAGCCTAATGGGCTCTATCATATCTACACTTGAACTGTGTATGGAGTCAGCCTCCACCACATCGCTTCCTATGCATTCCATTTTCAACCACTCTGACACTAAAAAGTTCTTTCTAATATCTCTGTGGCTCATTTGGGCACTCAGTTTTCCACCTGTGTCCCCTAGTGCGTGTGCCCTTGTGTTAAACAGCCTGTCTCTATCAACCCTTCGATTCCCCTGAGATCTTGAATGGGTGATCATGTCCCCCCTAACTCTTCTGTCTTCCACGAAGTGAGTTTAATTCCTGTAGTCGCTCCTCGTAGCTCATACCTCTCATACCTGTGTGTGTGTGTGTGTGTGTGTGTGTGGGTGGTGTGTGGTGTGTGTGTGTGTGTGTTGTGTGTGTGTGTGTGTGTGTGTGTGTGTGTGTGTGTGTCCTCAGTGACAGGCCTGACCAAGATGGTAGTGACGAGCAGGACTGGTGACTGTCAGAGAGCAGTGCGACACAGACGGCGAGCCAACCAGGTGATCAGACGAGAGTGCTCTCCTTGCAACACAGGTCAACCATCGTCTCGTTCACCCCGCCAATTATTGGTTATTGGAACTCATAATGGCTCTCCGCTCCAGTGGTCTCGCTACGCAGGCGACATTTGCCCTGCTGTCTTCAATTTCCATTTGCCCGGGATGGTAGGGTGTGAAGGTTGAGGGGGGGAGGGAAGATGAAGTGTTGATGGTCGTTTGTAGCGTAGATATAGTGATGAATGTGTAGGGAAGATGGTTACAGTGACGAGGAGAGTGTGTGGTGAAGATGTGGCCTCCATCACTCCATCATCCGAGCAACATTATATATATTAAAGAGAGAGAGAGAGACCAATGCTGCCATCAACAGTATTAACGCCACGGGTCTCACCCCTCTTCGCCAGCTACCACCGTCAGAACCCATTACAACTCGGCGCAAGTCGATGGTATAGCAGGGAGGAGGAACAGGAGGTAGCATCTAAGTTGTCAAGGTGACGCTACGTACTGCCTTTCACGTCTCCCCACTTTCTATAATTTCCGTCTGCGTCTTGCGGTTAATCGGTGGGTGATAACTTTGACCCCTCTGTTGATTAAACGTTAGTCGATCATGTTTTGCCTTAGTCTGGTACTCAGCAGCCAGCCGGATAAACGAATGGATAGCCAGCCAAGTAGGCCAGACACAGCGTCATTAGCTTAGTAACAAGTGGAGAAGACTCTTCTTTATGTCTATTTCTGGCTCAGTGGATGGTCTTAAACTGTTATCATTCGAGACGTGAACGGGAACTGTTGATGATATCCACTCTTGTTGAGACAGATTGTTGTCCTGCCTCGTCGGAATCATGGACGGAAAAGCAAATTATTCGTCTTCCTCTCTTAACAAGGCAGTAGGTCCTCCCTTGTCTTAACAAGGCAGCAGGTCCTCCCCCCTGTCTTAACAAGGCAGCAGGTCCTCCCCGGTGACATCTTCGAACCTTGCTGGAACCTTAGTGGTGTAGTGGTAAGACACTCGCCTGGCGTTCCGCGAGCGCTTTGTTAAGGGTTCGTATCCTGGCCGGGGAGGATTTACTGGGCGCAAATCCTTAACTGTAACCTCTGTTTAACTCAACAGTAAAATGGGTAAATGGTTGTTAAAACGATTCTTCGCGGCGGGGATCGTATTCCAGGGACCTGCCCGAAACGCTACGCGTACCAGTGGCTGTACAAGAATGTAACTTGTATATATCTCAAACAAAAAAAACTGCATGCACTATAGGTTTAGTGAATATTCATTTAAGAAAAATGCTGTTACTTTTCAGTTAATGCAGTTTCTGAGTCACGGATAAGAGCTATAAGGACAGTTGTGATTGTGCTATAAGTAGCAGATGTTACAGTGCCCAGCTATTATTTTTCTCTCCACGGCTGTAAAAGTCATACTCCCCGCCTTGTAAATACCCAGAAGTTTTAGTTTCGGTTGACAACTCCTTAAAGGAGACAAGATGCCACAAAGAGAAGAAATTTATATTTTAAGTTTTAAGTATAGCTAGACGCTGTATCCATTGAGGGTATAGCGTCAGGTGGTGCGGGATTGGTCGGTGGCGGGGTAGACCAATCGCGGAGCGCCTCTGGCGTGACGTAGTGACGTCAGGCGCCCTGCGGTAGAGGCGGGAAATCTACCGTCACTCGCTGCCAGAGGAAGCCCAGCAGAGGTGCTGTTCAGAGGTCGCCAGTCCCGGAGAGGAATAGGCCTCCGGTGTATGAAATCTCGAGCAGCTCTCGTATCAGTGTAGAGGAGCGTCCCGTCGACTTCCAAGGAATTACTGTGAGGAGCAGGTCAATGAGAGATCACTAGAGGCTCGAAGACATGGAGCTCCAAGATTGTCGTGAGTGGCGGCGCTGGGGCGTTAAGGTACAACCCACGGGCCGTCCACTACAGTGGAGCTGTGCAGAAGAGACTGGTTGCTGAGTCATGGTCAGATGTAGCGTGACGACCACCCGCGGGGAGAAGTCATACTACAAGACTACGGAAGAAGCGATGAACCAGTATTAGAGTGTGGTGAATCTCCATGGAGGAGAGTGTCTGTTTATGTGAGGAGGAGACACGACGAGTCAATCACCGAGTGAGGAGATCAACGACGAGGAGACCGACCCTAACACCATGGAGTCCTGAGGAGCTCCTCTTTGCTACTACGACCAACTGGGACTGCAGCTCCCAGGAACGCTTTATAAGGTAGATAATTTTGCCCTCCCCTTCCCCCCCCCCCCTTGTTGCTAGGAAGTACGTTATTAAATATTAAGGTACGAGGCAGAACACACATGAGGAGTAAGGCCGGACATTGTGTGAATTTAAATGTTATTCTTTTATGCCAGTGACTCTGATTTTATATTATTGATTATGTAGAGATCCAGTGCGCTGAATATTATTTGAATGATGTTATAAGAGGTCCATAAGTTGTAGAAAAGTTACAGAAAAGTGGTAGAAAAGTTACAGAAGTGGTAGAAAAGTTACAGAAAAGTGTAGCCTCGTGAGACTTAATTTGTGGAAACGGCCGAGTGTTGCCGTATTATTATCATTGACTAAATGTTAGGAGTGTTGCCATCTAATATAATAAGCGAGACTTTTCGGCCCGTGATTCTATAGCCTCATTTGAGTAAACATAATTAATTTTATGCACGGTGTAAATTTCCTCCCCTTCATTACTTTATATGTTGTTCTTGGGGTTTACTGAGCACCACTTACTATTGAACGAGTGCCGGACCTTTGGAATATATGTGCGGGCAAGCAAACCCGGTTGAGCCTTAAGTCTTCATGTCTACGGGCACACATACAAGAAGACATGGACGTGGCTGGCTTATCTTACTCTCTACGGGGGACAAGGCTGGATTCAGTGGGAACTCAACTCCGTGGAAGACTAAGGTGCTCCCCCTAGGTGGACAATGGCACCGTGGGAGGGGGAGTAAGACCCACAGGGAGAGGAGCTCTAGAGAGCGAGTGCTGAAGCACTAGGGGGGCGTACTTACGTCGAGCTCTCTAGTGAAACATCAGCTCCTAATAAGGCAGAGCATCGCCACGTAATTGGCGACCTTGCCAGGATTCTTAGCGAGTGGGTCAAGCCCCGCCACACAGAGTACCGAGCGGTACAGTTTCTGATTGTGACTAAGTAGAGTTTGGAGGTGTCCTAATCCAGCATATGTTATTGTGCTGACGCGTTTTGCTAAATTCAACTTAGGAACCTCAGAGGCAAAAGGGAAGCATATACAAAGTAAGAATTTATAGACCATGATGATGTGCAGAGAGGGAAGTGGTGGTTAAGCAATTATGAGGACAGCACTAGGTTAATCTAGTTCTGCATTCTCATTGGTCGTCTGAAGCAGTGGGAGGGGTATCAACTTGCAAACCTATGTTGAAAACACGCATAAACCGCAGATTTCTCAGAAATATATATTATGCAGCCGTATACATGCATTCCAAGATTAAATCAGTCAAAATAAATCGCTTATTTAAAGATTCAATACTTCTCTGAGCGCAGGAGGGACGGACGGCCCATCCAGCAGTTCCCACTCTCCGTAGGAATACCTAGCATTGGCGCCGCCACCACCACCATCAGGCAGTTAACTCCTGACATTTAAACTGGCACTACTCGCTCGCTCCAAAGCCAGCAGGAAGCAAGGGCATATTAAATAGTCATGGAAAGGATCGGAGTAGTCTCCTGTTGTGGTGGTTGTGTTGTGGGGGAGTGGTATGGTGTTTATGGATGGCTGTAGTGATGGTGTGGGAGGGTGGTGGGCGTTTTTTTTTTATTTTTTTTTTATTATTTTCTACCACAGACGTGGCCACACATTTACAATGCTAACGAGCATACATACATTTTCTTCTGTCCTCCATGGACAGGGTTAGAGATGTGGTGGGCGGTGATGGTGTACGTCTTATTAAGGAAAGAACTTAGAGAAAATTTACTAACCCTGCTTTTCTGAATACAATCTTCAATCACAAGATCTTTTTAAACCGGGTAATCATACCGTAAGTATTCACGCGATACTGAACATAAAGCAACCAAGAAGGGATCCCAAGCAGCGGAGTCAATGTTTGCTTAGCTTTACAATACACATGGCTTGGCCAGAGATACAGTGGGTGGAGGAAGCCTCTGAAGCGAGGACCCGCCAGAGGGTCTAATACACAAGGTATAGAAAAAAAGGTAAATACAAGATGAGATGGGAGAACTATTAAAAGAGCTTGGAGAAGGCGGATGAAGAAAAGGACCTAGGAGTTAGGGTACATTAGTCATTGAAATTTGCACAACAAAGGGAGCTGCAGTGGAAAAAAGGCTAGCCAGACCTTAGGAATAGTTAAACGAACCTTTGATTTCAAGGAAAAGAAAGTGGTTATTCAACTGTACAAGTCCCCTGGTGCGTTCCTATCTGGACTACTGTATCATTCAAGCATGCAGACCTCATCTTCAAAAAAGACATATCTGCTTTGGTGGAAGTTCAACACCGAGCGACAAAAATCATCCCAGAACTAAGTCAACTCTGATGCCAGGAACGGCTGAGGGCCACAGAGCTAACAACACTGCAAACAAACATGAGAGGGTTGATCTCGTACAGACCTTAAAAATACTGAACAAGCTGGAGGATATTAATCTAGACAACATCTATAAAAAATCAAATGTAATGCACACAGTGCAACAGCTTCACGATCAACGAACCACTATGTAGGACTGAAAACAGTAGATGTTTCCCCTCCTTATATTGATATAAATCCATGGAACCGCATACCCGCCGAAGCCGTAAATGGCAAGACATTACTTCAATTCGCAATCCAGTTGAACAAAATCCTCAGGAACAGGGGGGGGAGAAGGTTCAACAAGCCGTCGGCTTCCTGTCCATTTCGATGGCACTAGAGATATAGTGCCCCCACCCCCTGGTAAATTCAGGGTTCGACACCCGTCCACTGTATTGCAACGATAACATTATTATACTGCAATAGTAAAACAGTAATTAGCAGTTATTGCATTTTGTTTTTTTATTAACACATTTAGGTACATCTGCATTTGTGTAGCTGCCCTAGTTTATATGAAGGGGAGTGCAGTATGTCAAAAAACTAGTTTGTGATGCTAAAACAAAACCATCACACAGGATGGTTAGTCATACAGAGGCATGTGATAAGTAGTCTGCACTGGCAAACTCTGGGTGCATTATGAGGATATCATCATGAACACAGGAGTGAATAAGGTAGTAGCGATACTAAAAGTCCCCATCTCGCAGGATCGTTAGTCATACAGGGCCATATGTTCAGTAACTTGCACTGACAAATTCTGAGTGCATTATGAGGATATCATCAAGAACACGAGAGTGAATAAAGTAATAGCAAAGCTCCAGGTACCTTATGCCAATGGGGGTCTGAATGGCCTGATAACTGGGCATTCGGTGATGTAGTGTGTGGGATAATGGTCCAATTCCTGTTCACAGTGCATCTGGAGTGCTCAAGATTCGGAGATCCGTCACCTGTAGCCACCTGCCACAGGTAACGGTAACCCAATCGGATCCTGGCAACCACTGTGTCGTACAGTCTGGTGGTCGTTTTGTGATTCCCATAAACATAGGTTTCAGATCTGAACAAATCATAGCTTTTTATACTGGCGTCGTTGGGAGTCAGTAATTTCTCTCCTATCAGATCTAAGTGTTTGGAACAATATAGTTTTGACAGCACAGATATTGCAAACAGAGATCCCTTTTGCCGCAATATTTCAGGAAATTGGGGAAGACAGAAGAGTATTCATTGACACAAAGGCCAGAAAGCACAAGTATAAAGAGCGTGACATGTTTAGAACGGGAGAATTATATGTACGGGCAGCATAAAACATCCACTTGACAGTGTGATATTGTAATTGCCAGAATTAGGATGGGATATCGATATCTATGGCAGGTGGCTGCAGGTAATGAATCCCCCAATGGGGAACATTCCAATTGTAAACTATGTGAAAAAGAGCTGGGACATACTCTCCAACACTATATCTGTGATTGCCCTGTTATAAGTGACTTCAGACCTAATGGTATGGAGGCACTTTGAGCTCTGTAATTACTTCATACACTCAGGAATACTGGAAGATATTCTTGTGCTGTACCCAGATTTTGCTAGTGGAGGCTAATATATCAATCAGCCTTACATTTTATGTTCTCACCTGATTTTTAGTCAGAGTTGATTTGTTTTTATATTGAGGCTGGTATTTCCTCCCCCCCCCTGATGCCGTGTATGACTAACCATCCTGTGAGATGGAAATAATAATTGAACCTATAGCTAGTTCTTGATCTACACTATGTAATATCTCATATAGAATAGGGTAGCAGCACATTGCTGTGTATACCTAATTATGCTAATAAAAATAAAATTGCAATTATCTTTTTTTTTATTAATACATTAGGTACATCTGCATTAGTGCAGCTACCCTAGACTATATGAAGTGGAGTACAGTGTGTCAAAAAAAAAAAATAACTAGTTGATGCTAAAAAATCTTCTCGAAACAAAAATATTTCTCCAAGTAAATTATTTTCACATATGAATATTTCCAGTCACACAACATCTTAATTATTTACACAAAACAAGTATTGTAGATTTATTCTACACCAATTTCCGAAACAAGAGTTGGATGAAGCTTACCGCGGGAGCAAGCGAGAACCATTGTACAGGCCCGGGGGACCAATGTTTATGTTAGCGGGTCCCGGGGGCGACGCACAGCACCCGCCAGTTCCCCTAACTTTTCCCCGCCATGTAAGCTTACCAACTTTGCCGCTCCCTCCAAACAATGTCAACATGCTGGCCCACATTTTTAAACATGTGTGTTATAAGCTTGCCCCAAAGTTCCATAAATTTCACATACATTGCGAAACTGGTGTTAGTAATAGAGCGGCAGCGGCCTATATATGCTGTAGTGTTGTTTTAATTTGTTTTTTGTTAAACGGCATATTGTTAACTTTAGGATAATTTATTTTAGTTGGTGGTAGTGGAGCCCATTTACTCATCGTGTGAGTGGTAGTGGTCTCCAAACTCAAAATATGAGCGGAAGTGGATAGGTTACACAGAGGCACATGATGGGCTCAGGAGCTGAAACCCGATATTCGTTTAGCAAAGCTCCAGATTTGATGATGTGTTAGTTACATAGTTTGTTAACATATACATTAGCAGCCTATTGTTACAGAGGTGTCACTGTAACCCAACACCTCTGATCTTTTAATGCATTGACGCTGAGAAAAGAATCACTGGCTTACTCAAGTTAATCTGTCTATAAAAGAAAATTTATCTGTCTTTCTGTAAAACGTCTGGCGGCTCAGACTCTTGGAACTGATTACCTCACCCAACATTTCAGGATGACACATGCGTGGCATAGGACTGTCATGGGCCAGTCGAAGGCCACATCTGTTCTTAATATCCCAACTTACACACGACGTTATATTACTACGGTGCATCAAAGAAACAGTTGTAAAAATTACATTGTGTGTTTGCTGGGATTGTATGTTCTGAGGCATGGGGAGGGGAAGGAAAGCAGGAACAGGGGAAAGATAAGAGGAAACGGGGAAAGGAGAAGAGAGAGAGGAGAGGTGATAAAAATCACGGTTTTAACATATGTGATGATGAACCGAGAGATCTATTGGTTTCGTGCGAGGCTTTTCGAGGTCTCCAGGATGCAAACCACAATAGTTGCCTAATTCCCGGGGTATCTACCTAATGGTAGGTGAACAGAAGCGTCAAGTGCTATATAGGTCACCCCTAGACCAACGACTGTTTATAAAAAAATCCAACCTGTCATTTCTCATGAATTTAAGTTGCCAAATTTTATATGTAAATAAATAACTATTGCAACGGCAAGATTCGTTCTGGACATCAAAAAACCATTATCGTTTGCAATTGAAAATGCACTCCATTACGTATCTCCCAAATATCCACTGAAGTCGGCCTTGTCTGAACAAATTTGAAAGAAGAGTGAAGGTCCAGAGTGAAGGTCAGGAGTGAAGGTCCAGAGTGAAGGCTCAGCGTGAAGGCCCAGAGTGAAGTTCAATGGGTGAAGACCCAGAGTGAAGCCCCGGAGTGAATGGACAGATTAATGTGATGAACCCCAGCGCCATCTATGTTTCATGTTCTGAGTTGAGAAAGGTATACTCCACCATTAATAATGTTTTTTTTATTATTCTAGTCCGGTGTTCTGGGAGGACCGGAGGTGACGAGGTACCAGTGACGGGCACCAGGGGGGATATAAGTAATGACTCGGTCGGCCGTAGGACGTCACCACAAGAGCGTACTAGTGGCGCGCTGGAATACGTCACCACAGGAGCGTGCTAGTGGCGCGCTGGAATACGTCACCACAGGAGCGTGCTAGTGGCGCGCTGGAATACGTCACCACAAGAGCGTGCTAGTGGCGCGCTGGAATACGTCACCACAGGAGCGTGCTAGTGGCGCGCTGGAATACGTCACCACAGGAGTGTGCTAGTGGCGCGCTGGAATACGTCACCTCAGGAGCGTGCTAGTGGCGCGCTGGAATACGTCACCACAGGAGCGTGTTAGTGGCGCGCTGGAATACGTCATCACAGGAGCGTGCTAGTGGCGCTCTGGAATACGTCACCACAGGAGCGTGCTAGTGGCGCGCTGGAATACGTCACCACAAGAGCGTGCTAGTGGCGCGCTGGAATACGTCACCACAGGAGCGTGCTAGTGGCGCGCTGGAATACGTCACCACAGGAGCGTGCTAGTGGCGCGCTGGATAAGAGACTGGCAGGGGTGGAAGACACTCCCCTTCCCTATCCATTGTTGGACTTGTGATTTTGCAGTATTCGGTCTCTGTGCAATTATATATATATATATATATATATATATATATATATATATATATATATATATATATATATATGTATATGTATATATATAAGTTGCATATATATATGTATATATATAAGTATTAAGTTGCGCTTAATTAATTGGAATTGTTTTATTGCCATTTATCCCTTGGTGACGTCATAATATCTGCACTGATATTATGTTGTTGTTGTTAAAGATTCGCTACCTGTAACAAGAAGTTCCAAGTAGCACGGGCTATGGCGAGCCCGTAGACTCCTGCACTGAGGCTATGGGTCTCAGGGGGAGGATCAAATAGTAAAGTGAACCCGGTTAAGGATAAGGTGCAGAGTGAAGGTCTACTGTTGACTGAAGGTCAAGACTGTAGGCCCAGAGTAAAGATAAGGAATCAAGAACAAAAATATTACATTTTACTAATAAATCGCGGGACCAGGAATATAAAAAACGCTTGAGTTGGACGATGGAAACTTTGGTCTGAAAAAATATGGTGTTGCGAAGCGTCCAGGAAAGTTTTGTTAAACGTAATGAAAACAAAAAAGCCTCGTGATAGATAAGGACACATGTTGATGGTGGATGCTGCAGCTGTGGTCGGTGATGCAGCTGTTGGTGGGTGACGCAGCTGTAGAGGAAACGGGACTCTGTGTGGCTTGAAACTTTATAAGCATCATAACTCGCACCATGTTCTCGGCTGGCAGACACCTGCTGCGTCTGTGAGGCAGTGTGTCGCCGGCCGGCCGACTGGGATGTTTCTCCCTAGCCGGCTGACTGGGATGCGTCTCCCCAGCCGGTCAACAGTGATACGTGTCCCCAGCCGGCTGACTGGGATGCGTCTCCGCAGCCGGCCGACTCTGGTGGTCAGCAGTGGAGCACCAAATACGCTCCATGCGGCTCCAGACAGTCTGGTCTCTACCTCACAGTTTCAATCTGACCAGTCATCGTATCGGAGGTAATTATCGTGTTTAATAAACCTCGCAGGCCTTCAGTTTTATACATAAATGTTTGTATTTTGTCAAATGAAAGAGCTTAGTTTAAAAAGCGTTCATGACGATTCGTAAACAAATATCCTAAAATTACGATTTTGACATTTATTATATTTATCATTTTGTAAATTTGTTTCTAGAAGCTGAACATTACCATTATTTAAAATTAGCTAAGAAACAAGAATAGTATAATTCTTCCGTTTAATTGTACTTTTTTGGTGTAGATTTTTCTCGTCAAAATTTACAAATACTTTTAAATTTGCTATATTGGAGAACGTTTTATTTCGTTACAGACTGGAACTGAAGGCCATGCAACTGATATAGTCTGGAGGATAATAGTCAACTGGATCAATATAGGCGTAAGGTAAGTTAATTTATCAGTATCTTCGTAAAGCTGTTGAGACGTGCAGTTTGTTCCATAGCGGATATTGACTCACTCCTGACAGTGAGGCTACGGCCGATCTTACAGTCAATCATTCAGAAGTGGTCAGTATAATCTTCAAAGTCAGATTCGCTCGACCTATTTCTAGGCGAAGGATTCGATTTTTGGCCTTGACTGATCTGACGTCCAGATTACACAGTATGTCAATCATTAGGCTACGTCATAGTGTACTTCGTAAACTGGCAGTGGAGAATCCTTAGTGTACCTAGTTTACTATCAGTGAAGAAAATCTCTTGGTTGATTCATCCTTAACAAAGCAAAAGGGTCACTTAGAATACCTAAACGATAAATAATTTTTACCGCTCATGAATTTCATGGTGAATTAATTTCTAATTAAGAATTCAGTGTTGTTAAGTGTAAAGCTCAAGTGAAGAGACGAAGCTTAGTAATTATTAACGTCATAATAATAACGTTTGCTATAATAAATCCTTATTACACTTCTCAAGGTTATGAAGCCTCATTACTCTTCTCATTGTTAAAATGAACCATCGTTACTCATTTTACATTTATAAAGCCATTCAGGGCAGTTATTTACGAATGTTCATTTATTTGTATTTTGTGGTGGGACTATATTCACTGAGAGTTATTACGAATGATTGAAACTGTTATTGAAGGAACATGTATAAAATGGGGGTTTCTTCTTGTTTAGTATTGTTCTAATTCGCTGGTTAGTTTAATTTAAAGTTTGACAGCTGTAATTTCACATTTTCTGTACAATTGTTTATTATTAATTATAATTACTAATATTATTATGAAAGTAGAAGAAGAGAAACATGACTAAAAGCCATAGAGTACATGAAAAAGACATATAATGGAAGACCTATCGGTCCACGACTGAGTTATCTGGCATTAAAGAAGATAAACTATCTCCACTACATATATATCTAGATAGAGGGGACTAGGATTGAATACTCCCGACTGGATCCAAATTACGAAAACGGCTCCAGGTCGCAGTGAGAAATTGCTTGGGAATTTGCCAGGAAAAGTGGAATGATGAACCTGTCTTGCTACTGCTATTAATGACAGTGCTGCGCCTGCAGTCAGTCGCTACTGAGAACGACACAAAACTATTACAATCTGCCACTTGGTTTTTCTCTACCGGATTCCATCCTATCACGTAGTCATGTGGTCGTGAAGGTTAAATAATTCGTTTAACATGACGAGTTTCTCAAAACGTCTGTACAAGCCGTTTAAAAAAGGGCTGTACTACATTCGTACTTCTGCATCACCAGGTATTTATGTCTGCACCAGCGCATAGTTTAGTGTGATTCGACTCTGTTGGCAAGGTCTCTTTGTCCCATGGTTTGTCTTGCACCCTTGAGTGACATGGTAGTATTTGTCATATTCAAAACTGCGAAAGGGCCCTCACGTTTGATTCTATCGAATTTCTTTAGTATCTTAAAAGTTTCTATTAGATCTCCCCGTAGTCTCCGCTTGTTTAAAGGAAACAAGTTTACATATTTAAGACTTTCCTCGATGGGTTCCTCTCTCTCTTCTTAATGGTGTAATTGTCTTGTCGCCCTTTTATCTGCACTCTCAAGATGGTCTTAAATTTTGTTAATTAGATCAAAACTGCATAGTATATTCCAGGTGAATTTAGCCATTTGATTGTGCTATCGGTTCGGTCTCTTGCGTTTTTATACAACTTCCTATGCGTGAAACCCAGCATTCTGTTGGCCATGTTGGTTGTCGAAAATTGCTTTATTTATTAAAAATTGCCACTGAGATCAGTCACTCTCAATATTGTAGTTTCTCATTTTGTATTAATTATCATTATTGTAGCCTCGGTTCATTATTTAACATTCGTCCTTATTACAACTAATTTTTAACGTCTCTGACCACTCTGGGAGACGGACTACGATTCTAGGTTCTTTAGCAGTTTCAAATAATCAGCCTCCAAGTCAAATTTTTTTTATGCCATTACGAATTTTTATTAGTTCTGTTTCAACGTCACCTTATGAGC
The DNA here is from genome assembly GCA_020271785.1 of Procambarus virginalis. Lineage (NCBI taxonomy): Eukaryota > Metazoa > Arthropoda > Malacostraca > Decapoda > Cambaridae > Procambarus > Procambarus virginalis. The sequence goes on along the minus strand of WNGS01113158.1, from coordinate 9,997,717 downwards.
ATTATAAAGAGGAAGGGTCCCAAGCACCGAGCCTTGAGGCATACCGCTCGTCACGCTCATCCAGTTGGGTGTTCATCCATTGAACACTATTCGCTTTTTTTTTATTTCGGTAAGACAGTCTCCAGAGGCATTGTGCTTAAGCTCACTTAAGAATCTTTTATTGCACTTCATCGAAGGCGTTCTGGAAATTTGGTACATTATTTACTGGAACATTACGATTCGCCATATTTTTGTACATTTTTAATGATAGATTCATTAAGAGGCTTTTGTTTTGGAACCCTAACCTATGCATGTAAACTTCTGTATAGTTTAGTTCTTTTCGGCTGTCCCTCTCCAAACATCACCAGCCTCCAAGCTGTGGCAGTTCTCATCTCTCCAATAAAACATCATCGATTATTGAAAGAGGCTTAGTGCTTCAGTTTTATTCATCCCGGGGAGTCTTGTATTGTCTTTACCACCTTCTACCATCCGCATATTGTCTTCTACCACCCCCTATAAATGATATATTTTATTTTATTTGAAACTTCATTACACAAAATGGGTTACAACATTGGTTACATGCAAGGTACAACGCTAGTTGGCACAGGTTGTCGCGTTTTTCCAGCTCCTCAGCGCGCAGGAACCGTGGATGCAGTGTGCGTTTCCTCTCTCGCCACGCTGAGACACTGAAAGAGGAAGCTGGCGGTTCTTTGGGTCTCTGGTTGTTTCAATTAGCTTAGATCCCAGCTCCTTTAAAATATTAGTTTTTATATATATTTATATATTTTATATATATATTTATATATTTTAAATATATATTTATATATTTTATATATATATATATATATATATATATTTTATATATATATATTATATATATATTTATATATTTTAAATATATATTATATATTTATATATATATATATATATATATATATATATATATATATATATATATATATAATATGCAAACAAGCCTGAATGGTCCCCAGGACTAGATACAACTGAAAACTCACACCCCAGAAGTGACTCGAACCCATACTGCCAGGAGCAATGCAACTGGTATGTACAGGGACGCCTTAATCCGCTTGACCATCACGACCGGACATAAGGAAGTGATAGCCGAAGCTATTTGAACCACTTCCCCGCCGGCACTTGGATGGTAATCTTGGGCATAGCATTTTATCAAATCACCTCATTTTTTGGGGCAACACGTGAGGAACACAAATGCAAACAAGCCTGAATGGTCCCCAGGACTAGATACAACTGAAAACTCACACCCCAGAAGTGACTCGAACCCATACTGCCAGGAGCAATGCAACTGGTATGTACAGGGACGCCTTAATCCGCTTGACCATCACGACCGGACATAAGGAAGTGATAGCCGAAGCTATTTGAACCACTTCCCCGCCGGCACTCGGATGGTAATCTTGGGCATAGCATTTTATCAAATCACCTCATTTTTTGGGGCAACACGTGAGGAACACAAATGCAAACAAGCCTGAATGGTCCCCAGGACTAGATACAACTGAAAACTCACACCCCAGAAGTGACTCGAACCCCAAGATTACCTAGAACCCAAGCTATGCCCAAGATTACCATCCGAGTGCCGGCGGGGAAGTGGTTCAAATAGCTTCGGCTATCACTTCCTTATGTCCGGTCGTGATGGTCAAGCGGATTAAGGCGTCCCTGTACATACCAGTTGCATTGCTCCTGGCAGTATGGGTTCGAGTCACTTCTGGGGTGTGAGTTATATATATATATATATATATATATATATATATATATATATATATATATATATAATATGATAGTGTATTTTGGTAGCAGCCTTTTTTGTAAACATATGTTGTTGAATATGACCAGAAGGGTAAGATTAATGATTCTAACAGGAATCTTCTAAATATTTCTTATGTTTTTCTTCACTGTCCAGGGTAGTTGAAAAAATAACTCTAAAAGTTCATTTTCACACTTTATTTATGGTCTGACGCCTAGAAGCGTTTCGCAAGACACTTCTTACATTTTCAAAGACAATTTTACATACTCTGTCAATGCTTATATTCGCTTGGGGTGAGGTGATACAGGACATGATTGAGATGAGGTGATACAGGACATGTCTGAACGAGTGAATCAATGGGTACACCATTACATGGTAAAAACAAAACAAAAAATGCAACCTGGGATTCAACTGAATCCTCTAGGAAGGGGGGGGGGTGAGGTCCCGAGGCTTGGAACCCCTGATTGGGCTTAGGACCCCTAGAGGATTCAGTTGAATCCCAGGTTGCATTGCTTTTTGACCATGTTTTGGGCTTGGGGGTACCTAGTGTGCGGGTTCGAATCCTCCTGATGGCTCCTACTGATTTTCTCTAATAATAATTCGAATAAGAAAAAATAAAGTACGCTAGTTGAGACGACCAGGATTTGTTGACTGTGAGGTCTCCTCTCCTCTCTTCTCTCCTCCTCGATTCCTCAGTGTTATGCTCCTTCTATCTCGCGTCTCTTCATCTTATATTCCTCTCCCCGTTCTCTCCTTATTCTCCTCTTACCCCCGACGTCGTGAGACCGCTTCAACGTTCTTGAATACAAGACGAATGGTCTTGACAACACTCGCTGATACGCCATCCCTCGCCTACGCTGGCTACCCCCTGACTAGCCCCCTGACCAGCCTTCCCTGACTAACCCCTAACCAGCCCTTAATGAACCCCTGACCAGCCTCTGACGAGTCCCTAACCAGCCCTTAAAGAACCCGTGACCAGCCTCAGACCAGCCCCCTACATCGTTCCCAGCTTTTGACAAAGTTGGTGAATATAAGAAGGCTTGATATGAATATTGGAGGGCATGAAAGGTAGGGAGCGGTGGGGGTAAAGAGGAGGGAGGGAGGGAGGGGACGGAAGGGAGAAAAGAGAGAGAGGGTCGAGGAAATTGAGAAGGAATCTTCATCGGTAAAATTAAAACGATGTTTGATTGTTGTCAGTGCTGAACCTCCACCCTAACGCTGAAGGTTCTTTAACTAGTCCATTAACTTCATTAATGGAGCCACATAACTGGTCCACTAACTTCACCAGGTGACCCCCTTAACTCGTCCATTACCTTCGTCAGTGGAGTCCATTAACATCGTCAGTGGGGTCCACTAACTAGTCCATTATCGTCACTAGTGGAGCCCAGTAACCGGTCCATTACCTTCGTCAGTGGAGCCACATAACCGGTTCATTGACTCTATCATTGACACCCAGAGCCTCGTGCATAAAATGCCTCGCCGGGCTGTTAATGCTGGTCTGTAGCCTTTGAAAATTTCCAGCCATTTATGACCTTACTAAACGTAATACCTAATATTTTTTTATGGACGAAAGTGAACCTAAAAACACATAATTATATGCCTGTTTATCAAACGTTGTGTTCTGTCAGTAACCCTCTAAGTTCTGATAAATTGATGCGAATATGTGCATAAAACACACACACACATATGTTTGACAGTTGAGAGCCGGGACCAAAGAGCCAGAGCTCAACCTCCGCAAGCACAACTGGGTAAGTAACTAGGTAAGTACACATCAGTTCATACATATTTATCTCCCTCACTGTGAATTAGTTTTTTCGTAATAGTCTGACTAATTTACATTTCCGAATGCCACCCTTGTCCATTTGTTCAATTTTATCCTAATTCGAAGAGGCTATCCTTTGTGTACCATGCCTATCCCCCTCAGTATATTGATCGTAGTCATCAGTTCCTCTCTAATTCTTCTCTCCTCTAGAGTGTGTGTTTGTGTGTTCTTCCTTCATGTATGACGATCAGGGTAACCAGAGCTCAAGATTACCTGGTTCTCACTGTCAAAACTTTCCTTTCAACGGATAATATACCCGTTGCCAGTGCTGTTGATTGCCTCTTGCGTTCGCGAGACTTTCCCTTCCATGAATATCCCACACAAGTTAGGTTAGAAAACTCGATTATCCAATCCCTGGAACACTCTCCCTCTCCCGGAAGATTATTTCCAGCCCGCATTCACCAATAAGCAAAAATCCAGGACCGCCATTATATCCTTAGAGTCAGAAGGAGTTTGAGTAGTTGCCCAATGCTGTCTAAACATTAATTGTAATTTTAGAAGATAGGGCTTCTGCTTCGGTTGACTTCACAGCCTATCGATTACTATTTTTTTTGCCACGAGTGAGGAAACTATGGGATCAAAATGAAGGTTAAGTGAGACTTAACTTCACGTGTTCTTAACCTCACGTCAGGGGGGGGGGGTTAAATGTGACTTGTTCCTGAGGGCTCTCATAGCTTGGAAGCACCTCGCCACCACCACACGGGGTCACTACAAGAACACATCATAGCAACATAGAACACTCTACCACCACCACACTGGGGAACACCACCACCACCACCACACTGGGACACATGAAACTGCATTTTATAGGGCTTAGCATGTAAGAGCATAAGATCCAAGTTTAATAGATTACCTCATTTAGTATGCAACCTATTCCAGTTCTGTGGGAGGTAGTGGGGGGCCCCATACCCAACCTGTGGGCGGGAGTGGGCCTATTCCCATCCTGTGGGGGTAGTGGAACCCATACTTATCCTATGGGGGTAGTGGAACCCATACTTATCCTGTGGGGGTAGTGGAACCCATACTTATCCTGTGGGGGTAGTGAAGCCCAAACTCATCCTGTGGGGGTAGTGGAACCCGTCCTTTGGGGTGGTGTTGTGGAACCCATACCCATCCTGTGGGGGGTGTAGTAAAACCCATACCCGCCCTGGGGGAGGGAGGGGAAGAAGAACCCATACCCGTCCTGTGGGGAGTAGTGAAAAAAAGGTTACAAAGGTACATAATGTGATCAGGAACCGATTCCCGAAGTTCATTCATTTAGCTAAGCAAGTTGCAATCTTCAGTAGCCGGTTACACAGTTTAATGACTATATCAACAACGGGTTCGTGACTGACCACAAGTACAGTCTCTAAGCTAAGCAACTTACATTTGAGGTGAGCTGGTTCCATAATCTGATCGGCTTATCATGAACTTCCCTCCCCCCCCACAATCCAACCACTTGGGGTGGTCGGTAGAGCGACGGTCTCGCTTCATGTAGGTCGGCGTTCAATCCGCGACCGTCCACAAGTGGTTGGGCACCATTCCTTCCCCCCGTCCCATCCCAAATCCTTATCCTGACCCCTTCCCAGTGCTATATAGTCATAATGGCTTGGTGCTTTCCCCCTGATAATTCTCTCCCCCCCTCCAGTGGGCAGCGATGGATGGGTTACAATCATCAGCTTTTACTACCCACAGTTAGCAAGCTGGAGATATTTCGTTACAATTTCTGGTAGTAGATAATTTAATGAAATAATATTTACACATTTCTTGAACATTTGTTAGTGAGCTTTTCTAAAATGGATTTTATGTTTTCCGTGTGTGCGAATAATTTTGTTGACACAGTTTACATTTGGTCAGGTCTACATCAGCAGGTAATGCAAACTCCCAGAGATACTTATAACCGAGTCTAAGCCCAGCACCAGGAACAACTATAGGAGTAAGATTTTTTTTACTGAATGATCCATAGATTAGGGATTTTTCTTGCATGTCGGTTTGATAAATGTAGTTGCTAGTGTAGATTTCAATTTGTCTTGGATTTACAAGGTTTTCTTGACGTTCTTGATGTATTATTGTTATCATGTTATTTATAGGTTGTTATTGTTGTTGTTATAGATTCATCTACTCGGAACAAAAGTTCAAGCAGCACGGGCTATGGTGAGCCCATTGTGGACCTTGATATAAAGTAACAAATTAAAAGTTTATAGGTAATCCAAGATTATAGTCGACTCCTTTGAAGACGAAGTTATCTTGAGATGATTTCGGGGCTTTAGTGTCCCCGCGGCCCGGTCCTCAACCCGGCCTCCACCTCCAAGAAGCAGCCCGTGACAGCTGACTAACACCCAGGTACCTATTTTACTGCTAGGTAACAGGGGGCATAGGGTGAAAGAAACTCTGTCCATTGTTTCTAGCCGGCGCCCGGGATCGAACCCGGGACCACAGGATCACAAGTCCAGCGTGCTGTCCGCTCGGCCCCCTTTGGTTTAACAGTTTGTAACATTGAAAGTCTTTGGTTTAACAGTTTAATCATGCATTCGGAGGCCAACATGAGATGGAAGCCACATGAAATTAATGGACTTTGTCTGAGGCTAAAATCCAGGACTAATTCGTACATAGAGAGACGTGTTCCCAGCCCATTATTTTCCACCCATCTATGTCGAGGTATTTAGGGCTGTTTTCACCACAAGACTGTGATGGCCAATGGGGTCGCTACGCCCTTAAACAATAATAACACAAACGTAATGAAATTAAAGGTATGTAATAACTTAAAACTCAACATACTTTATATTTTATGTCTAACGAAAAGTTACGCCTCGCGAATCTCCATTCAAACAAAATGAACGAATAAATTTACACAAAATGCAGTGCAAAAAAAAAAAACACACAAACATGGAGAAAGCTTAAAAAAAATGTATATATTAACAAAAAAATGAGTTATGTTGTACAACTAAAATATTTCTCCTTGCAGGCTTTTCCATACTACTAAAAAAGAAAAAAAAAGTCTACACTTCCTTCCTCTCCATATTTTGCCTCCAACGCCACATTTTCTGCCCATCTCCGCATCTCCACATTTCCTGAAACCTAGCACCCTGTGTGGGGTCTCCAGGGAGTGTGTGGCGCTGTGTGGTGAGGGGTGGCGCTGTGTGGTGAGGGGTGGTGCCGTATGGTGAGGGGTGGTGCCGTGTGGTGATGGGAGGTGCTGTGTGGTGAGGGGTGGTGCAGTGTGGTGAGGGTGGTGTAGTGTGGTGAGGGTGGTGCAGTGTGGTGAGGGGTGGTGCTGTGTGGTGAGGGGTGGTGCTGTGTGGTGAGGGGTGGTGCTGTGTGGTGAGGGGTGGTGCTGGTGGTGAGGGGTGGTGCTGTGTGGTGAGGGGTGGGCTGTGTGGTGAGGGGTGGTGCAGTGTGGTGAGGGTGGTGCTGTGTGGTGAGGGTGGTGCTGTGTGTGAGGGGTGGTGCTGTGTGGTGTGGGGTGGTGCTGTGTGGTGAGGGGTGGTGCTGTGTGGTGAGGGATGGTGCTGTGTGGTGAGGGGTGGTGCTGTGTGGTGTGGGGTGGTGCTGTGTGGTGTGGGGTGGTGCAGTGTGGTGAGGGGTGGTGCTGTGTGGTGTGGGGTGGTGCTGTGTGGTGTGGGGTGGTGCCTGGCCTGTCCCTCTTCCCTCTGGCAGTCTTGTGTTCTTATATATGTTTGTAATTATACCTGTCAACCCCCCCCCCCCGCCTCCTGCTACACACACACCACACCTGTGTAAGGAATCATTCAGAATCTTGTATACCACATATGTAAGACTGGAGTATGCGGCTCCAGCATGGAGCCCGTACCTTGTCAAGCACAAGACGAAGCTGGAAAAGTTCAGAGGTATGCCACGAGACTAGTCCCAGAACTAAGAGGCATGAGTTACGAGGGAAATGCACCTTACGACACTGGAAGACAGAAGAGCTCGGGAAGACATGATCACCACATACAAAATTCTCAGGGGAATTGACAGGGTAGACAAGGATGGAGTATTTAACATGGGTGGTACATGCACAGGGGGACACGGGTGGAAGCTGAGTACCTAAATGAGCCACAGAGACATTAGAAGAACTTTTTCAGTGTCAGAGTAGTTAGTAAATGGAATTAACTAGGCAGTGATGTGGTGGAGGCTGACTCCATACACAGTTTCAAATGTAGATATGATAGAGCCCATAGGCTCAGGAATCTGTACACCTGTTGATTGACGGCTGAGAGGCGGGACCAAAGAGCCAAAGCTCAACCCCCCGCAAGCACAACTAGGTGAGTACATACACAATCATGGGGCTGAATGGACAGCGCTCTGGACTCGTAATCCTATGGTCCCTCGTGCGGGAATCGAACCCGCGCCACAGAATTACGAGTCCTGCGCGCTATCCACCAGGCTACGAGGCCCCCCCACAAAGTGTGTGTGTGTGTGTGTGTGTGTGTGTGTGTGTGTGTGTGTGTGTGTGTGTGTGTGTGAAAAAAGTTGTTAGGTAGCAGTTAGTAACAGTTGATTGATTGACATTTGAGAGGCAGGCCGGGCCGCAGAGCTCAGCCCCCCAAGCATAACTAGGTGGGCACACACACACAGGTGAGCACACACCACACACACACACACACACACACACCACACACACACACACACCCACACACCACACACACACACACACACACACATGTATGCGTGAGCTCTTTCATCACCATATAAGCGAAGCCGGGTTGCCACACCCC
>WNGS01113158.1:9958582-9983158 GCA_020271785.1 Procambarus virginalis | reverse complement strand
ACCCCGCGAGGTCGGGCTGCCTCATACCATCAACCCCTAAAGAGCGGGAGAAGGTAGCTCTATTTGTTTTTCGTTTTTTTTGAGATTCTTGTTACATTCTTGTACAGTACGCGTAGCGTTTCGGGCAGGTCCCTGGAATACGATCCCCGTCGCGAAGAATCGGTTTTTACAACCAAGTTCATTTTACTGTTGAGTTAAACAGAGGCTACACTTAAGGATTGCGCCCAGTAAATCCTCCCCGGCCAGGATACGAACCCATGACAAAGGCCTCGAGAAACGCCAGGTGAGTGTCTTACCACTACACCACGGCGCTTAATGAAACTGACAGAGAGAAAGATTCTAGGAGTTGATGTCACGCCAAACCTGTCTCCTGAAGCCCATATAAAAAGAATAACGTCTGCGGCATATGCGAGGCTGGCTAACATCAGAACAGCGTTCAGGAACCTGTGTAAGGAATCATTCAGAATCTTGTACACCACATATGTAAGACCAATCCTGGAGTATGCGCCCCAGCATGGAACCCGTACCTTATCAAGCACAAGACGAAGCTGGGAAAAAGTCCAAAGGTATGCCACTAGACTAGGCCCAGAAACTAAGAGGCATGAGTTACAAGGAAAGGCTGCGGGAAATGCACCTTACGACCCTGGAGGACAGAAGAGTAAGGGGATACATGATTACAGCCTACAAAATCCTCAGGGAATCGACCGGGTAAACAAGGATAAACTATTCAACACTGGTGGTACGCGAACAAGGGGACACAGGTGGAACTGAGTACCCAACATGAGCCACAGGGGACGTTAGAAGGAACTTTTTCATTGTCAGAGTAGTTAACGGATGGAATGCATTAGGCCAGAGGCAGTGAGTGGTGGGAGGCTGACTCCATACCAGTTTTAAATGTAGATATGATAGAGCCCAGTAGGCTCAGGAATCTGTACACCAGTTGATTGACAGTTGAGAGGCGGGACCAAAGAGGACTAAGCTCAACCCCCGCAAGCATAAATAGGTGAGTACACACACACACACACACACAACACCACACCACACACACACACAACACACACACACACACACACACACACACCCACACACAACACACACACCAAACTTCCTGACATTAAGCGGCAAATGTGGGTCACGTCGATAGTTGTTGATCATATAGAACATACACAAAACTAACTGGTGTATTGGGAAAAAAGTACTAAAATGGGTGAAGGAGTACCGTTCAGCAAGAAAGCAAAATCAAAATAGACTGGGGGAGAGGTAACGAGTGGAGTACCTCAAGGGTCGGTACTAGTGCCCATCCTTTTCCTAATATTATGTAAACGATCTAACAGAGGAAGTAAGCTCATTCTCGACAATGTTTGCTGACGATGCTAAACTAATGAGGCCTATCAATGACGAGGACTGCAAATATCACCAGACCAACTAGACAATCTCCAAAGATTGTTTGTGAAATGGCTATAGATTTTAACCTTGGCAAATGCAAGGTTATGAGTGATGCAAGAAAACCTCAAATACAGTACAGGATGAAGAGAAGGCAACTTCCCAACGTCTGAAAATAAAAGAGCCTTAGGAGTGGACATAACTGGAGACCCATAACCAGAGGCACACATCAATCCAGGATTGCATGTGCTATGCATATGCCATGCTGGCATGCCATGGCATGACATGAGGGCAGCATATGGCATGCTAGCAAACCTCTTGTTATCCTTCACGAACTTGGACAAAAGTCAAAGTTCCCTGTCGTAGGTCAGTCGATTAAGGCAGTGTCTGCGATGCTCCCGGACGCAGGTTCGAATCCTCGTCACGGCCCTTGTGGATTTGTTCATTGGACAAAGGTCCTTTCCGAGCGCTGTATACATCCTTTGTGAAATTCAATATGGAGTATGCTGTCCCGGCATGGAAACCCCTATCAAACCACAACTTATATTTTACAACTGCTTGTTTGATGCAAAGAAGAATCTTTGATAATGGTCCAAGACGGACCCAAACGTCGTCGTCTCCTCAATTTCTGATGTGTGGATTAGTCTTCATACTTCAGCCATGTTATTGTGACTCATCGTCTGCATTTAATACAAAGTTGTAAAAACGTTACAACTTTGTCAAGTTTAATGAGGCAAGTCCCAAGTCTGGCCTCCAATATTGGGCAAACAGGCATTCTATTTCGTAGATATTGACAGATATTCTATTTTCTTCTGCAGGTGCTGAGTACCTGGCGGGGGTATCCCTGGGGCGCGGGGGTGCTGGAGGCGCGGCCGGACGGTCTGGACCCAACAGGACGAGCATCTTCCTCTCCCAGCTGGTCCTCCAGGCCCGACGGGTAGGTCACTACTGCCGAGGCTGGAGGTCACTATTGCTGAGGCTGGCAGGTCATTACTAGGTGAGACTGGTAGGGTCACTACTGGTGAGGCTGGCAGGTCACTACTGGTGAGGCTGGCAGGTCACTACTAATGAGACTGGCAGGTCACTACTAATGAGACTGGCAGGTCACTACTAATGAGACTGGCAGGTCACTACTAGTGAGACTGGCAGGTCACTACTGGTGAGGCTGGCAGGTCACTACTGGTGAGGCTGGCAGGTCACTACTAATGAGACTGGCAGGTCACTACTAATGAGACTGGCAGGTCATTACTAGTGAGGCTGGTAGGTAACTACCAAGTAGGCCACTTCTGCTCAGGCAGATAGGTCACTACGCCTGTGGCTGGTAGATGTAGAACACAAGAGTATACTGATCTATATATGACACTGTCAGTGATCGTGTCACCAACAAACTGAGCCAAGTGACACTAATGCTCTCAGGAATCGGCTTGATCAGTCTGTAAGATTGGCCAGATTTTTTATCTGATTCTTGACGGCAAAAGTGCCCCTCAATTGTGGTTAACATTCGTGAGTTGTGTGTACAATATGTCGGATCTAGTGTTTACACTGAGCTTCCCTGGATGACCACCAGGTGGGGTTGTGTACAATATGGCTAATATAGTGTTTACACTGAGCTTCCATGGATGACCACCCGGTGGGGTTGTGGTACAATATGGAATATAGTGTTTATACTGAGCTCCTGGATGACCACCAGGTGCGACTGGGTCATGGTGTGTGGGGTGGTGGTAGTCAGTCTTGACACCACCTTCCTCGCCGCCTTCGCTGAGAGGTCCCTCAAGGGGCGCCTCCTGGCGTGGGACACCAAGCTGCTGGTGGTGACTCGTCTCCCCCTGACACAGCTCCACGCCCTCCTCTCCTCCACTGGACCTTCTCCATGATGGCCGCCATCTTCCTCAACCTGGAGCCCACCTTCACCACCTCAGGTAATGTGCGCCATCTTGTTCACTCTGGAGGCCATGTTCACCAACCTCGGGTAATGTGCTTGCAGTGTGGTAATGTGGCGATGTGGCAGCCCCCCAGCCTCTGTGTTTCGTCTATACTCAGAAGACAATAATCTAAATCTAATTCTTATGCTTTATTTCAAAGTCAGTTCTCGTTGTCTATATACAGTACTATTTATCTCAAAATCCAGAGGCATTTTATTGTTTATTAAGTTTTCAAAACTTTTGGGGCATATCTCTTTTATTATCTACATTCCACAACATAATTTCTCTTAATGCCACACTCTCTTTCATTTTAAATTAGCATTGTAGTAATTTAATAGAATTAAATCTCGCTTTATTTAGAATTTTGTGTTCACTCCTCAGGTTAGGCTTGTACAGCCACCTGCCGTACGGCCGTGAGGGGGCACAGGTGGTTCGGGTGGCCACCTGGGAGGCCAAGAACGGTCTCGTCCGCCACTCTCACTACCCACTTTTCCCTGATAAGTTTTCCAAGTGAGTATATTAGCCCTTGAGTACGACCAGGTGTGTAGCAAATTTCAGGTGCCTGCTCTGAAAATGAGTGAGTAGCAGCAACACCACCACCACCAAGCTACAGGTCTGGACAGGGGCCGTCGTTGGTGACTGAGAGATTCAACATGCCTAAGTTTCAGTGCTGTGCTGAACGGCTTCCAAGATCACAACGAGAACTTGCACGCCAACTAACAAGTATTCTAATGCTCTGAACTAAAATATACTTTATTTTTGAAGTATCCTAATTAATACATGCTGAAAAGTGGGATACACATCTCTGAAAATATATCCCCTTGTGTGTACATTAGGGGAGATTATATATAGGGGATGCCACCTCTGGTTCTTTGTAGGGACCCATAAACCTCGACGAAGACGATATGCAGCACCCGGGAGAGCATTGTTGGGTTCTCTCGTGCACTGGCACATACTGTCTTCTCCTACCATCCCCTTTATATATTTGTATAAATAGGGAAATTTATTGTGCAAGATTACATGATTACAAATGTGGCCTTAACACATACACAACACAACCAATACAAGTAAAATGAAAAACACAACAATGGGAAACATTGATAAATGTCAGACGGATTCGATCATTGTTGCAAGTCAAACACTTCTTCGAATTCCTCCGAAGTTGGACTAGTGCCCAAGACGCAACAGGCATTTCCCCTGCAGGCGATGAATCACAATAACGTCGCTGAAGTATGATGACCAGACCACACAATAAAAGGTGAAGGGACGACGACGTTTCGGTCCGTCCTGGACCATTCTCAAGTCGATTGTGAACACAATCGACTTGAGAATGGTCCAGGACGGACCGAAACGTCGTCGTCCCTTCACCTTCTAGTGTGTGGTCTGGTCGGCATTTCCCCTCTATATATATAATATTTATATATATATAGTATCCAACAGGAAAGCGTAAATAAGATAATTTAGGCTCCTTTAATTTTAGAGTAACTAATGATGTGGAATTTATTAAGCGTATAAACGGTGTTAATGTGTACGTGTGTGGTCTTACCAGTGATGTGAATAATATGATCAGGTAAGTAAGAAATAATCAAAAGAAAGCGTCCAGCCGGGAAGACTATATAGCACCGTCTGCTTTACTAGATCTCTGGATACCTCAAAACATGGTTGAATAGGTAATTAAATAATTATCTCCCAGCTTACTAATTTTGTCAATTATCTTTTTATTTCCAATCATCGCCGTATTCACTGGAAAAGAGAACATGCCTACTAAAGAATAATTGATGTCTCCAGCTTCAACGGGGCCAGGGTGAACGTGACAGCCCTGCCGTTCTTGCCGTTCTGGGGTGAGGGTGAGGTGGGTGGCGTGAAGGAGTACACTGGCTCCGACTACCAGCTGCTGGCGGCGGTGGCTGCCACTCTCAACTTCACCATGATGGTCTTGCCCAGTGACTCGTGGGTTCAGGTCAGCCCTTCCTCTCTTATCACTGTGGTTTAGGCTTCCTGTGCCCCTCTGCGTCAATAGCCATACACGATATGGCTACTGATATGACAATAGACATTGTGAATTTTTTGTCAGATTTTAGGGTTCCTCTCGTTGAATTAAATAGTTAAACTATGAAATTTGTGCTAGTAAAATTGGCTGTAAAAGTTACTATTCCTTCTCTCACAAACAATAAACGAAGTATAGGAAATAAATGAAATATAGGAAAAATAAAACTTGATATTGGTGTCTCAAATTTGGTGTAAAATTTATTTTGCATCATAAAACTATCGTTCTTAAATCTATGAACTAACAATGTGTTGAAGAGACGCTCAGCATGCAGTGTTGAACCCTTGTACAGATCCGCTGCTTACACGGGCATAGCTGTTATTTAGGCTTAGGGCCAGATACAAGAAATTGTTAACTTTGTCACAACCGTGTACATGTGCAATAGTTATGTGTTTGTGTGTGTTGCCCGGGTTGCAAGCTTGACTCTGGGAGAACCAGGAGATAGACTAACGGTAGGACTTGCTTCCCTGTACAGGTGGTGAGTCAAGTGGTAGATAGGGTGTCCTTCATGGCTTCCGTCTACCACATCCTCCTTCCCCAGCGCCAGGAACAATACGACTTCACCTTCACCTACGAGTACGCATACTTTTCCTTCGCCATGGCCAAGCCCTCGCTGCAGCCCCAGTGGCAGAGCGTCTACCTCCCGCTGGCGACGGAGGTGTGGGCGGCTGTGTTAGGCGCAGTGGTCCTCGTCCCACCCATCCTCTTCTGGGTATGATCTCTTACGTGAAAAGTCCCCTCTTACGTGTCGAGAAGATCTTTCTGTAACTATCTTTTCCCCGGCTATCTTTATTCCGTCGACGTCTTCATGTCATCGATCGACATTGTTATATTCAAACTTATTGACATTTCTTAAATTGCCTGTAAATATCTGCTTCAGACTTTGCCACCACAGTTATTGCTCTCAGTTGATGGAGTTTTAGGTCTTCTAATGTTTGTTAAACAACTTTTGAGTTGCTTCGTAAATTTAAATGGCTGTATATTTCCTTAGTAATGCTTCGTATCCAATATTAACATAAAATGTACCATAAAAATTACGAAGTAACATACTGGAGAGCATGATTGAATAGAGCAAAGATCCAATAATCAACAGCGAATGTCGCCTGTTTCAGCTGAGGCGGGTCGGAGAGCACGCCGACGGTCGGGACGCAAGTGGTGTTGCGCATGACATGGGTCGGGACGCAAGCGGTTTTGCGCACGAGGCGGCTCGGGACGCAAGTGGTGTTGAGCACGGGGCAGGTCGGGATGCAAGTGGTGTTGCGCACGACGTGGTGGGCCTGCTGGTTGGTCAGAGCCTGCCACCACGACTGCCCAAGGCTACCTCAAGCCGCGTCCTGCTGGCCGTGTGGCTCGCGTTCTCTATCATTTTTGGAACGGCTTATCGTGGCAACCTCACCGCCTTTCTCACTCTGCCCAAGTACCCGCCTCGAGCTGAGACGCTCCAGCAGCTTGTTGCTGCTGCAGACAGGTAGTGTACACACATGATCACTGCTCTGAAGTACATGTCATATTTATTTAAAAACAAATCGTTATATATGCCTGTAAATGTATAGGTGGCTGTTATAGTATATCAGCTAACTATACAGGCACAGATACTTCTGTATTCTGACATTACAGAACATCCTGACGGAGCCCCCCCCCCCATTAATATAGCATGTGTAACAGCAAACATGATTTTGGTTTTCCTTAGGGTAACCATGCCGCCATATGGAGAGGAATTCCAGAGGTTCTTCAAGCAGTCGGACTCTGTGGTGTTCAAGGCGCTGGCTGAGGTCATGCACTTCAACCCCAGCGTCACACAGGGGCTGCAGGCGGCCACAAGGAAGAGGTAGTGCGCTATAAATACTGGCTACAGTAACCTCACTGGATACGATATTATCTTCAGTGTATTAATGACATTCCATATATACGTTATTTGCATGAAGTTTATATGAAACTTAACATTTTCTAATATTATATGTATCGAATTTATTATTTTTTTTATAATGTAGACAGGCTTACATGGGAGGCAGACGATACCTGCAGCAGAAGGTGGCAGAGCTGTTCACTGAGGCTGACGGCAGCACCACGCTCTACCTGGGCCGAGAGTCCATCTTCCCGGGGCCCTCCGGCTGGCCCATACCCCACGACGCCCCCTACAAGCAACACCTCGACCGCTGCATCATGGCTGCTCTTGAGGTGAACCTCTCGAGTCCCAGTACTCACCTAGTTGTGCTTCCGGGGGTTGAGCTCTGGCTCTTTCGTCCCGCCTCTCAACTGTCAATCAACTGGTGTACAGATTCCTGAGCCTACTGGGCTCTATCATATCTACACTTGAAACTGTGTATGGAGTCAGCCTCCACCACATCACTGCCTAATGCATTCCATCTGTTAACAACTCTGACACTGAAAAGTTCTTTTCTAATGTCCCTATGGCTCATAAAGGGTACTCAGTTTCCACCTGTGTCCCCTTGTTCGCGTACCACCCGTGTTAAACAGTTTATCTTTGTCTACCCTGTCAATTCCTCTTGAGAATTTTGTAGGTTTTGATCATGTCTACCTTTACTCTTCTGTCTACCAGCGTCGTGAGGTGCATTTCACGCAGCCTTTCCTCGTAATTCACGCCTCTTAGGCTGTCTTTTTTTTTGAGATATATGCAAGAGTTGTTATATTCTTGTACAGCCACTAGTACGCGTAGGGTTTCGGGCAGGTCCCTGGAATACGATCCCCGCCGCGAAGAATAGTTTTTACAACCAAGTTCCCATTTTACTGTTGAGTTAAACAGAGGCTAAGGATTTGCACCCAGTACATCTCCCCGGCTAGGATACGAACCCATGACAAAGCGCTCGCGGAACGCCAGGCGAGTGTCTTACCACTACACCACGGAGACTGGTAACAAAGACAAAGAACTCTTTGTAGAGTTCTCTGCCTGCCGCTTGCTGTCTCTCTCTCTCTGAATTAAGAATTGCTCTTATGTAAATCAAAGTGTTCCAAGAACGTCTTCGAGTCGAGTTTTCGCTCAATAATTAGTTTGACTGTTTCCATAACAAAATAAACGCAACAACTATGACCAAGGGTAGAAATAGTTGTACTAGCTTCTTCCGCAATCTAGAATGCGCTTAATGGCTTGGCGCTTTCCACTGATTTTTATAGTAAGAGTGATCTTCCTTCTGGTTCGTAGATAAATCGGTAACCGGCCACATGTATCATGTAATATCTAGGGTTTTCCTGGAACTGTATCTGGCAGATAATCTAGATCGTCCCTGGCAAACTGGTGTCATACAACTTATTGCATTTTACTTTCAGTTAAAGAATGGAAATTTATCAAGAGAAAGCGTTAAGCTAGCATGATATATAAAACATGGAAGGGACACCAAGATTAGGACGGAGTGATGGGACTGAGCCCAGGCCTTCGCTCCGGAAAGGTGACTGCTTTCAGGGAAATATATCTCTGTGTTACAGCTATTTCCTCTTCTAGGCTGGACTGTATGATAAGTGGAGCGACGACATGTTGGCCCAGGCGCGGCAGGAAAGCCGGCGGCGGGAGAAACTTGGTCCAACAGCAGCAGCAGAAAGCAGCAAGGCAGGAACCAAGGTCTGACAGCAACCTGAGGGCCCTCACCACCACACACCTGCAGGGAGCCTTCATGCTGCTCCTGCTGGGGTTCGCCCTCGCTGGGCTCTCCTTCGTCCTGGAGGTCCTGACGCTGATAGTCCACTGTGACAGGGGTTGAGGGTTGTTCTTTAGCAAAATATTGGAGCTCTAACAAATGTAACACTAAACTGGTATCCTGATCTTGTGACTCAGTAGGAAGAGCTGTGGGATTCTGTTTTATGTGATCTGCGGTTCGAAGCTCGGATGGCCCAAGTGAATGAAATATTATTATCCACGATATGGTGGTTATTATTATAAATATTATTATCACGATATGATATATATATATATATATATAATATATATATATATATATATAGTATATATATATATATATATAATATATATACACACACACACACACATACACATACACCCGTGATGAATAATGGTGAATTGTATAACCACAAAGGGAAAATTAAACAAGAAATGACTTGAATGTTTTCTTGTTAATCAACACATCTTCAAAAGTATAATCACTGAAATACAACCATAGAATATATAGGCAGGAAAAAAGTGACACAAGGTGGAAAAAACAGTATCTCTAATATTAGCTGATTAACATAAGAACAAGAGGGAACGGCAGAAGGCCTAATGACCAATACATGTGAGTTCTCGGTTGCCATATCTCTACTGGGATAGTTTTCTATTGATCATATTGCCAATATAATTGTTAATTGATTCATTAACAAATGATCCAAAGTGTACATACCATTACTAATATACATGTTGTGTGGCTTTGTAATGTGTGTTAAAGCAGATTCAATAATTTTTCTGTTATAAATACTTTTAAAATTTGTTATTGAAGAAGTCCACACTCAATTTGATGAGAATTTTCTGAAGTTCTCACCAAATTGATTAATAACTAGTGTTAGATATTTAGCCACTTCTTACTGAATATTTATGTTGCAAAATTCGAAATTTCAAATATTTGTATGTTTGAAATATATAGAATGTTTTATATCTTTGCAGGCTATTTTGTACATGACACAGGTAGAAACAGTTCTTAACTGTATGTAATCCTTTTGTAATTGCACGAATTCCTGAATACATATTCTGATCTATTTAGGTGGTTATAATATAAAATATATAAATAAATAATACATTGCCTGGGGTAAAAGTGCTGCTAGTTTTTTAAGGAGCTGGGTTCTAAGCTAATTGAAACAACTAGAGACCCTAGAGCCGCCAGTTTCCTCTTTCAGCGCCTTAGTGTGGCGATCCAGAGAGGAAATGCTCACTGCATCTACGGTTCCTGCCCCACAATCTGAGGTGCTGGAGGAACTCTACAACCTGTGACAAGTTTGGTGCCTTCTTTTGATAATTACTTACTTACAACCTGTGACAAGTAGCCCATGTATTTTACCTCAATAAACTTATTTCAATTTCAATTCAGTAGGCTTGTACCTTGTATGTAACCAATGTTGTAACCCTTTTTGTGTAATGAAATTTTAAATAAAATAAAATGACAAAATATACATGTGTATATATATATATATATATATATATATATATATATATATATATATATATATATATATATATATATATATATATATATATATATATATATATATATATATATATATATATATATATGTCGTACCTAGTAGCCAGAACGCACTTCTCAGCCTATTATGCAAGGCCCGATTTGCCTAATAGGCCAAGTTTTCATGAATTAATTGTTTTTCGACTACCTAACCTACCTAACCTAACCAAACCTAACTTTTTTGGCTACCTAACCTAACCTAAGCAATAAAGATAGGTTAGGTTAGGTTAGGTAGGGTTGGTTAGGTTCGGTCATATATCTACGTTAATTTTAATTCCAATAAAAAAAATTGACCTCGTACATAATGAAATGGGTAGCTTTATCATTTCATAATAAAAAAATTAGAGAAAATATATTAATTCAGGAAAACTTGGCTTATTAGGCAAATCGGGCCTTGCATAGTAGGCCAAAAAGTGAGTTCTGGCTACTAGGTACGACATTATATATATATATATATATATATATATATATATATATATATATATATATATATATATATATATATATAATCGCCATGCAGGCGATTTCCTATTAGCAACCCCAATGTCAGCAACCGGCACCCGTCTCACACCGCAGGCCCTCCGAATTGCCGTGGCTCTCCGTCTCGCTGCCCCAATCCACACCGAATACAGGTGTATTTGCGGCGAGGCAGAGGCCGACAGTTACGGACGGCATGGCCTTCTCTGCCAAAGGACAGGAGGATGGCATGCAAGACACGGCGAGGTCAATGACATTATTAAGAGAAGCCTTACCACAGCCGGTTGTCCAGCAGAGAGAGAGCCCCGTTACCTAATGTCCCGCAACTCTGATGAGCCTGTTGGTCGCCCAGACGGAATCATGGTGAACCCCTGGAAGAATGGTAGACAGTTGGTGTGGGACTACACTTGCGTTTCAACTCTAGCCAATACCTATGTTGACTTCAGTGTTACTCAGGCAGGAGGAGCTGCCAATCACCGGGAAGCGGCCAAGTCACGTAAATACAGAGACCTTGAACACCACTAAAATTTTGTCTCCATTGCCTCAGAGACACTTGGTGCCTGGGGTAAAAGTGCTGCTAGCTTTTTGAAGGAGTTGGGGTCTAAGCTAATCGAAACAACTAGAGACCCTAGGGCTGCCAGTTTTCTTTTTCAGCGCCTTAGTGTGGCAATCCAGAGAGGAAATGCCCACTGCATCCATGGTTCCTGCCCGCCATCTGAGGAGCTTGAGGAGGTATTCAACTTGTGACAAGCAGCCTTGTACCCTGCATGTAATCAATATTGTAACTTTTTTTGTGTAATGACATTTTCAAATAGATAATATACACACATACCAAAAGAATAGGGGTGGTAGAAAAAAATATCAAAGTGTTCAGTGAGGATCCACAAGGTCTTCTCTGAGTACTCTTTATTTTCTTCTCCGAGGCTATGGGTCCCTACACTTGCACCAGAGGTGGTACCCCTTCTAGGTTTAAAAAAAACTATATATATATATATATATATATATATATATATATATATATATATATATATATATATATAATATAATATATTTAACTATAATAATTATAATGTGTCAAACATAAGTGTGATAAATTTCGATGTTATTAAAATAGCCTAAGCTACTATATCCCTTTGAGATGTATTTTTTTTCTTGTCTCAATAAACTTACTTGAACTTGTTATTGAGAAAATAATATATAACCTAGAGGTCAGTTCGCACACACAATAGTGATGTTCAGTCAACACCGTGAAAGATGGTGATGTACGATAATTGGCAGCGGCGGAGTATTTTGCGAACTACGCTGGAATCAAATAATTCTAGCAACATAAACTTTTGATTATGTGGTTTATATAATTCTGACATGTTGCATTTTCAAAGTAATATTTCAATTTACCAACATGGTAGAATTGGTAAATAAACAACTTTGTTCATGGTAAATCTTCGCCTTAGGCTGTAGAATGTCAACAACTCCAGATGTGTTGTTGTTCGACGCGCATCATGCCAAGAAGACTGCGCAGTGTGCTGTGCCACTGTGCTGCGCGCCTTGGGAGTCGCTTGTAAAGGAGGACTTGTTCACACGCGCTTGACAACTCTACAACTGTACGCCATGCAATTAGTCGACATGTTAGTAGTGGCAATTGTAGTTTGTTGGGATTGAAGTAGAATGTAGAGGCTAGCCATACTGGGCATTACCAGTCACTGCACACCTGAAGGGCTCTCGTTGTGTTAATGTAGGCTACAGCAGGTACCCTCACGTGCTACAGCAGGTACCCTCACGTGCTACAGCAGGTACGCTCACCTGTTACAGCAGGTACCCTCACGTGCTACAGCAGGTACGCTCACCTGCTACAGCAGGTACCCTCACGTGCTACAGCAGGTACGCTCACCTGCTACAGCAGGTACCCTCACGTGCTACAGCAGGTATGCTCACCTGTTACAGCAGGTACCCTCACGTGCTACAGCAGGTACGCTCACCTGCTACAGCAGGTACCCTCACGTGCTACAGCAGGTATGCTCACCTGTTACAGCAGGTACCCTCACGTGCTACAGCAGGTACGCTCACCTGCTACAGCAGGTACCCTCACGTGCTACAGCAGGTATGCTCACCTGTTACAGCAGGTACCCTCACGTGCTACAGCAGGTACGCTCACCTGCTACAGCAGGTACCCTCACGTGCTACAGCAGGTACGCTCACCTGTTACAGCAGGTACCCTCACGTGCTACAGCAGGTACACTCACCCGAGACATGATCTTAGTACTGGAAAAAAAGAATGAACTGTTGAGCAAACATCAGTTCCTAAACTGACACTAATTATTATTTATCTTATTTAAACTGCTGCAAATAAGAGAGGTTGTTACCTCAGCGAAGCAGACAAATGGGCGATTCTACCTTCGCATTGGCTGTGGAAGATATACAAAACAAATAATAAACAATTGTAACTAATTTATTTATTTTCTTTAAGTATTACTTGGTTTGTCAATAAGCTATTTACTTGTCCGGAATCAGCCACTTGCTGCTCGCTGCCTCCAGTGACCTCTAGGGTCGTGGGGGGAAGGGGGGAGCGGGGTAAGAGTAATGGTAGTCAATTTTTTACTGGCTGTGAGGAGTGGTATCAGATCCCAAGTCCAGAATGGAGGCATCACAACATTATCAAGGATCCGGTGATCAGCAAGGCCTACACTCGTGGTGAAATACACCAAGGTTCACCTTACTCTGTGTATGTATACACCGCGAGTTTGACTTGTTTGATGTTTGTAAATTATTCATACCTATGAATTAAATGCCGTTTTAATTAAATGATGAATGGTGGTAATTTAGGAGGCGCTTGTGATGAGAATGTGAGCTGTGGTGACATGCTGGTGCTGCCCTCTGTGTTCATGCTGTGTTGACATGCTGGTGCTGCCCTCTGTGTTCATGCTGTGGTGACATGCTGGTGCTGCCCTCTGTGTTCATGCTGTGTTGACATGCTGGTGCTGCCCTCTGTGTTCATGCTGTGGTGACATGCTGGTGCTGCCCTCTGTGTTCATGCTGTGTTGACATGCTGGTGCTGCCCTCTGTGTTCATGCTGTGGTGACATGATGGTGCTGCCCTCTGTGTTCATGCTTAACAACGGAGACATGAAGCTTGTACTTAAGCTAATCCCATTGGCCAAATACTTTTTTTTTATCTTTATTTAACATTGGCCAAATACTGCCCTTCCTCTGGATGCGATCCACAACAGTTACCAAACTTCCGAGTACCTATTTTTAATGCTAGGTGAACAGCGGCATTAGGTGAAAGAAAACGTGCACAATCGTTTTTTCCTGTCCATGGGTTAAACCCTCGTCCCTCGATTTTGAGGCGAGGACGTAGACCGCCGAGATACAGGACACCTCCCCGCCACTCTCACAACAGTTGCCTAAATTCAGTGATATCCAGTGATAACACTAGTTAATCTTCTGGGAAAATTCTTAGTACGTTTGGTTATGCGCCTGTCTTGCCACTCTGGTAACTGTCTTACCGCCTCTCCCCCTCCACTCTGAAAATTTATTATTATAATGTACTGAAACAACTGTTTGGGGTTTCTCTGAAAATATATTACTATCTCTTAAAAAGTCTAGGGTATTTACGCCAAATATTTCACAAATTAAAAATCGCATGGGATCTCTATAAATGCAAATATTTGTTTACATATTTAACTTATGCTGACCCCGACCAGTCTGTGTCCGTCCCATACCCGAGACCATTCCTCCTGCAAAACTGGATGAGGCTAGCCCCAAGCGTCTGGCCTCCAACCTTGGACATACAGACAAACGTTCAGACAAACATACATTATTTTTTTTTTTTTTTTTTTTTTTTTGAGATATATACAAGAGTTGTTACATTCTGTACAGCCACTAGTACGCGTAGCGTTTCGGGCAGGTCCCTGGAATACGATTCCCTGCCGCGAAGAATCGTTTTTTCATCCAAGTACACATTTTACTGTTGCGTTAAACAGAGGCTACAGTTAAGGAATTGCGCCCAGTAAATCCTCCCCGGCCAGGATACGAACCCATGACATAGCGCTCGCGGAACGCCAGGCGAGTGTCTTACCACTACACCACGGAGACTATTTTAAGTATAGATAGACATACTGTATATTAATATGACAGTACGTGGAATCATTCCACCACGTGGAAATATTGCCTGGTGCCTGAGTTATGATTCTTGAACAGTAATGATACAATATTCATGATTAATAAATGTACAATACCAGGATAAGGATCCTGGTATTGGTACAATAAGGATTCTCACCAATAAGTCTATTTTTTTCTTTCTAGTTTATTTGTAAATACAATATATTTGGGCAATGTTTTTGGCAGACTTACATTGCGGGAATTAGTCGATTTAGAAAGCTACTCGTAGTACTCGGCTCGGTATTTTATTTTTGTATTATTGAGTGACGTTTGTTTTGGCGTGTGAAAGGGAGGGGGAGATGTACACAGCCAGTCCTCTCGTGTTTTGCCTCATGCTTTAGAAGCCGGTCGCTAACCTAGCGTCTCTTGCTGACTCTTTCTCGCGCACCGACGTCCCAGGGCACACCAAGGGATATTCATCCTCCTGCGTGCCATGGCATTCCTCGCCCGCCGCGTTCCCTGGCGTTCCTCGCCCGCCGCGTACCCTGGTGTTCGTCGCCCGCGGCGTACCCTGGCGTTCCTCGCCCGCGGCGTACCCTGGCGTTCCTCGCCCGCGGCGTACCCTGGCGTTCCTCGCCCGCGGCGTACCCTGGCGTTCCTCGCCCGCGGCGTACCCTGGCGTTCCTCGCCATCCGCGTACCCTGGCGTTCATTGCACTATGCGTACCCTGGCGTTCATTGCTCTCTGCGTACCCTGGCGTTCATCGCCTTATGAGTTCCCTAGCGTTACTCGTTAATTGATGACCAAACCAGTCATCAGGTCGTGTGTTTAAACGACTAGATAATGGTCCAGGACGGACCGAAACGTCGCCGTTTCTTAATTTTCTGATGTGTGGTTTGGTCATAATTTCATCCACTTTCTCATCGTCTGGATATGGATTCGCAAATTGCCACCTTGACCCGAGGCTTTCCCATGACCCCCGTCCCTTAGATCACCACATGACAACCACAGCATTCAACCCCCCCCCCCTCGTCTTTATACCTATCCCTCGGCCACACGCACTAGCCCACCAGAGCTCCTGGACTCGGCCAGTGTCCTGCAGATTGCTTTGTCTCCGAGTCTGGAGTAGCGTATGGGTGCCGCTCCAAAATGCAAGTCTATGTCACTCACGCGTTGGGAACCCCAGACTGACGGCGCCGGGTTGATAATCTGTACCTTTGTTACCGGAAGATCGACACCAGAGGGGTAACTGAAATGCTGTGATTAAAGCAACTATCTAAAACAACGAATTGGAAAATTTCAGGGCGAGTGATTTCGTATGATTCTTAGATGTGTGATTTTACATATGCTTTGCGTGTGTGCTTCTTAATTGTCTTCATTTATTTGTGTAAGCTGAACCCAAGCACTTGGCCTGGGCAGTAGAGCGAAGGTCTTGCTTCTAGCAGGTCAGAGTTCAATTCTCGACCGTCCAAGTGGTTAGGCACCTTTCCCATCCTGCGTTTTATCCAAAAACTTATCCTTACATCCTTTCTAAGTGCTATATAGTCTCAATGGCTTAGTGCTTTCTGATAATTACGTTGTTGTTGTTTTAGATTCAGCTTCTTGGAACAAAAGTTCCAAGAAGCACGGGCTATGGTGAGCCCGTAGTGGACTTACCTGGCACAGGAGCGGGGCTGTAACTGATGCGAATTACGTTGTGTATGCAGAATCAAGCGTTAGCTCATGAGCTCTGCCTTTTCAGCTGTCGGTCGTCTAATGTATACAGGCCCGTCTCATTATATTTCTGTCACCTATGGAGAGTCAGACATGACTGCCTTCTCTAAATCAGTCCATTTTCTTTGACTGTTTTAACTGTTTTGTCTCTTAGTGTATATAAATGAATTCAAGCTCTGCTTTGTACTCGCCTAGATGTGCTTAGAGTCGCGTGTCCGCTCGTAATTTTCGCCTTTCAGCCATAAGGAGTTGAGTTCAGTGACTCTCTTTCGCTCATTTTGTGATCATATTTGTATTTTATATGGCTAAGAATTATGGGAGATTTATAACAAAAACTGGAAAGGATGTGGCATGTGCAAGCTGATGTCTCGTTTACATAACCTGATGCCTTGAAGTTCACTACTGGAGACTGGGTAAACTACTGATATTCATCTGTATCAGCTCCGGCTCTTGACGTAAATCCGGTTTATATTCATGATAAGCCTTGATTTTGTCTGCAAAACAGCTCGGTCGTCGTTTTGACAACGATACAGTGAGGTGAACAGCTTTGACCACACCACACTAAGCGATACAATGAGGTGAACAGCTTTGACCACACCACACTAAGCGATACAATGAGGTGAACAGCTTTGACCACACCACACTAAGCGATACAATGAGGTGAACAGCTTTGCCCACACCACACTAAGCGATAAGTTGACGAACAACTTTGACCACACCACACTAAGCGATACAATGAGATGAACAGCTTTGACCACACCACACTAAGCGATACAATGAGGTGAACAGCTTTGACCACACCACACTAAGCGATACAATGAGATGAACAACTTTGACCACACCACACTAAGCGATACAATGTGATGAACAACTTTGACCACACCACACTAAGCGATACAATGAGATGAACAACTTTGACCACACCACACTAAGCGATACAATGAGATGAACAACTTTGACCACACCACACTAAGCGATACAATGAGATGAACAACTTTGACCGCACCACACTAAATGAACAGTCTTGACCACACCTCACTAATGTATTCAGTGATCACGCCTGTCAAAAATCTTCAAAGACAGTCTGCCTTATGAATTCTCAAAATATGTTCCTAGTGGTACGTTTTTGGAGAATTTTGAGAAGGTCAATATTTGTAGAAAACAAATATAATTGAAAGTTAAAAACAAATTATAAATTGTTGTAAACGCCACAGATACATTTCAGATGAAGTGGGTTTTCTCAGGAGAAGCGGCTTGTTCAAGTGAAGCAATCTTACTTAGATGAGGCGGATAGGTTAAGTAATAATTGTAATTACGAAGCAATAAGATGCTTATCTTAACATACTAACAAGGTTAGGTAAGGTCGGTGTTTTCTATGAAGCTTTTTAAGGGTATCTATTATGTTTAGTATATCACCTATGCACGTATTTAATAAGCCAATATTGACTATGCGAATTTGCGAGGACGGGTTGCATGATTTATTCAGGTGATACAATGGGCTTATTGACGAATGGATAAAAAACATCTCTTGTTTTCTGTCCTCTATTGCCGCTTGTTGAGCTTGAGGCTGCTGTTTTTGAGCACTACAGGGTGGCTTGGTAAGCTTGAAATTGTTGCTCTTTATGTGCAACTTTTGTTTAAGAAGTGGCCTGGATTAGTTTCTTCCAATTTGTTCAGTAATTTGAAGGTCTCGATGAGATCAGCCTTGTCATGTCTGGTTTGCAGTGTTCTTAGTCCTGAAGTCCTCAACCGTTATTGGTATTAGATTTGTTGTTGTTGTTACCGCCGAAGGCGGCTAGTTTATTGTGCACCCCATACTCATCCTGTGAGCGGTAGCGTAAAAAGCATTACAGAGGACACAAAAGGTCTTTATCAGACCTCATCTTAAATTATTACATAAACAATTTCATCTATCCTTCTCACCTTATAGTTACAATGTCACATCTTATAGTTACAGAGAATGTTCTATTTCAAGAGATATATATTTAGAGTAAATCATTATACATTGATGGTAGGTCTTATCGCTAACACAGAATCGTTTGAACAATTGAGATATTACAGAGTCATTGGGGAGGTGCTGTTTATTATTAATGTTCACAATACTTGTTTCTTAATCTCGTATGTCGTTTATCTACTAGAAGCTAAATATGGATACAGTGCAAGGATTTCAGGTATTTTATCCTAGTAATGAGATAGGCTGCCATATCACACAGCGTGAGCTTAAATTTATCTCTAAATGGCTCAATTTTACTACAATCCAAGATGTGGGGACCGACCTGTGAGATTTATATTTATTTAATTTATATGAATTTATATAGAATTTATATTTACGTTAATTTATATATTTCGACAGCAATTTGTATGGTGTTTAGCAGACTGTATTTCTGCAATAATATCACAAATCGATCCTTACACATTGGGGGGGGTTTATATTAAATTTATATATATGCAGCCAATCAAACTACAGTATTAAACTACATATATTAGTTAATAAAATTGGAGGTGCCTTATCTTATTGTATGGTAGGCTTAGTCCACCAGGTATAACTAGGATGTAGACACCAAATTATCCTCGTGAGAGGCTAGCTTCCATCACCCAAGTAACTGATGTACCAAGATTAATTCTTGCTTCCTCTTCTTGTTCCTGTCAAAGGGCACTAGCTGTAAAGCCGGAATCCTAATATATGACAGCTATATCAGAGAAAACATTTATGTATTATTAGATAAGGACCAAGGACTAATTACCTGTATTTAGTGGCTCGTTCGCGTCCTAACCGGTTCACCCTATATCTACTTAACATTAACTGGCCGGAAATGATTAGATAAACGGGTTTCGGTAAGACATTTCCTGTGTTTATGTTGACTGCTTGTTGATGATGGTAGAGCACTAATTTGATCTCCATAACACTTAGTTCAAGAGAATTATAGGAGCTGAATTGCTCCTGCCACTATGGTCTTAACAATGGCTGACCTTCCTCACCACTGACGCCTGGCTCTCCTTGTCCAGATGTTAATAAGTGATAGAAGGGTCACATTTACTCTAATTTTGATATTGATAATTAAGTTAACTCAAATGAGATGTTTTTATGATGGTAAAACTCCAAAGACTAATGTATTTAAGAATAATTCCCAACAGAATAGCTGGTGAATTTATAGTACTATGTGGCAATGATATCCCGTTTTCTATTGACGGAAAATTCCACTACAAGCTACATTTTCTATGGGTTAACTTGTGTATACAACGGCAGCAGCAATATTATCTGCCTATTGTATTGAATCTAAGGACTGTTCCTGAACAAATAGCCTGGATGTGTCACAACGGAAAGGTTGATGAAATTCTTGAGAGATATAAATTTTGCACCAAGACTGTAATATTTTGTTGAATTATCTGCATGTCTCTTGCAAATTGTCTATACAGTATACCTAGGTCATAAAAGTATTTGTGTACGTCTGATATCATACTACTTGTGAAGGAGGAAATGTATATGTTTATCTCTCAGAATGTTTGGTAATATGATTATTGTTTGTGATGTGTGTCTATGTATGTATTAACACGATGTACAGAACGGGGTGAGAATAGCTTGAGCTACCTCATCCCTTTGTGTGTATTTTACATCAATAAACTTATTTCAATTCAATTGTATTGAATATTATTAAATGGTGTCGGGTTTTCCGACACAAGATATAATGTTCGAGTGTGTGTCCCCGTCTTTGTCCACACACTTTACACTTCATCTAGATCCCTATACAAGCCGAACTGCCAGAGATACTTGTAGCCAAGTCTTATTCGAGCTGTGACAACATCTGTTAGTCAACTGACCTTGTTACTTGCCCCATACACATGTTTTACTTCACACATTTCATTGTGATAAACAATGGACCTGCTAGCTCCAGTTTGCACTGTTCTACTTTCTTCAAATTCATCCAGGAGTTCTCGTCTAATGACACTTTTAAGGGATCTATTTGATAACTCAAGATTCCGTTCAATACTGTCTTTATTTACCGCAACCTTAGCAAGGGCGTCAACTTTGTCATGTTCCTGCATGCTAATGTGAGAAGGAATCCACAACATTTTTATAATTACCTTCTTGCTAAGTATGCTTATATATATCTATGTCTGACTTCTGAGACAAGCACGTTATTACTTGATTGCAAACTGTTTATTGCTCGTAGTGAGGAAAGGGAGTTGGAAATAATTAAGCTGTCTACTTCAATATTGTCAATAATTTCGAGTGCTAACAGTATTGCTACCAACTCGGCTTGCATTGTAGATATCCAGTTACTAATTCTTATATTCCTTTGAATTGTGCTGCCATCGGGCTGATGAGCAATAACAGCACTCCCTGCCCTCCCTATATCTGTATTGAATAATCCGTCAGTGTATATGGTCTGTGTTATGTTGTTTTCAGTTTGTATATTGTGAATGTGTTCTGTGGTGCTTAATTTAGCAGCAAGCTGAGCATGAGGGTTGTTTGTGATTAGTTTCTTGGTGGAGTATGCAGGGTCAGTATGTCAAAAGGTACTATCTGCCAGGGTGGAAGGAACTGCTGTACTCATTCACCTGTATATACATCATGCAGTCCCATCATTTTAATATGAGTGACTGTTCTTTGAATCCATTTAGACTCGCTGGTTCCATTACGTATGTGTTCTAACAGTTCAACTGACACAATGTTATTAGAGTAGACTTATGTCCTGGGATGATTTTATCGCTCTCCGTTAAACTTTTTCCAAAGCAGGTATGTCTTTTTGAAGATGAGAACATATTTTCAAAAGATATGCCCTCATCTTCAAAATATTTTTTTGAAGATGAAACATATTTGATTAACTATTTTTTCGTATCTCCTATGCATACTAAGCAACTTTCAGTGGTGGATCCTAACTCCTAGGTCCTTTTCTTCGTCAATCTGCTGCACAGTGGTGTTGTTGATCAAGTAGTTATGATGTGTATCGTTGACAGTTATATAATTGTGTCGCCAGTTATATAATTATTTAATTACATATTCGCCCCTCACCCATGTAATGGACGCCGGCGGTGGAAAGTCCACATATTACCTACAGTAAGCAAATTAGATATTTAGTTAAGATTTCTGATAGCATATCATTTTGAATTAAATACTTATACATTTTTTTGGGAGAACATTTGTAATTAGAGTTATCTCTGAATTCACAGTTTTTCATATTCAGTTTCATAATGACGTAGGGTATATGACTAGTTCTGCAGACAAAGTTTACATTTGGTAAGACCACCTTCAGCAGGTGGTGTAAACTCCCAGAGCTGCATGAGGGCGAGTCTGAGCCTAGCTGTGGTAACATCTTCAAGTTTGCTTCCTTATTAGATGACCTCTATCTATGCGAGGCTCTTCCTGTGTAATAGTGTGATGATAGATGGAATAATTAGTGTGAATTTCACACGGTCTAAGATTTACTAAAATTTGTTGTAGTTCCCGGTATATTTTATTTTTTATTTTTATTTTAATTTATTAATTATTTACAAGAGTGTACAATGGGTTTGTGAGATTACATAATATTGGTACGTTTATATTCTTGCAAAGCCACTAACACCCATAGCGTTTCGGGCAGTCTTAATCTAATCATATCTTAATCTAACATATCGGGAAAGATGAATAGGTACATTGTAATAAAATTGGATATCAACATGTAACTACAATATAAATTGACAGAGGTGATTACACTGGTGAAGATGTATGACTTGGGTACTAATATTAAGTATTAATATAATATTAATCTCTCGTGGTACAGGGAAGTGCATTCTACAAGACGGTGTACGACTGTAAGCTGGACAGCAGGGAGCGGGGCGGTGTTCTCCTGCAAGTGTCCAAGAGGTAAGTGTGTGTGACCATTGTGCATTCTAGCCAGAGCCAATTCCCATTGTCTATTACGGTGTTGGGACTTGGGCCACTTGGAAAGGTAATTTTTAAGAGTGCGTAGTTTGTTACCAGCAATGCCAGACCACCGATCTTGTCAACGGTCGCGAATTATAGAATGAATAACGGTGTAGAAATCCAAACAAGGGTCTGTATGATATGGCAACCTATCTTATTACCATGGATAAATTACCTGAAATCCTTGCACTGTACCCACATTTCGCTTCCAGTAGATGAACGACATATGAGATTCAGAAACAAGTAGTGTATTGTGAGGACTAATAATAAACAGAAGCTCCCCTATGACTCTGTAATATCCCCATTGGTCAAACTATTATGTATTAGCGATAAGACCTACCATTAATGTATGATGACTTACTGTAAATATGTAGCTCTTGTAATAGCACTTTCTTTCACTTTCTCTGTAACTAGCTGACATTGTAACTATAAGGTGTGAAGGATAGATGAAATTGTTTATGTAATAATCTAAGATGAGGTCTAATAAAGACCTTTTGTGCCCTCTGTAATGCTTTGCGCTACCGCTCACAGATGAGTATGGGGTGCACAATAACTAGCCGCCTTCGGCGGCACAACAATCAAAGCATCCTAAGCAACGGTGTCCACGCGTTCACTTAACGTAACACCAATATGCCTTGAAACCCTCCAAAATTATATAATAATAATTCATTGTGTTGGGGGACAGGAAGCCAGAGTGTATTCATACACGTTCGGCTTTTATCGCGGTCCCCCAAGGCCGAGTTGCTGACCCCGCCCAGGATGCAACCCCACAACAAGCTGACTAACTACTGAGTACCTACCTACTTACTGCTAGGTGAACAGATGTATCAGGTGAAAGAAAATGTGCTCAACCATTTCTGTCCCGCCCAGGATTCGATCCCGGAATTATAAATTGTGCGTCGAGAACGAACCCGACTGTACTACCGGGACCCTTGGCTACATACCGTCTTTAAATCTACTACTGATGAGAATCGGCCAGAATTGGATTTCAACCACCAGCGGATGCATAGGGTTAAATTACTCCAGTCATGAGCTCGGACACTCCGAGAGTCAACAGCAATGGCAAAGGAACTTTGAATGACGAGATTGGATGATGCACTTTGTGTTCTGTTTATCAAGTCGTTAGTTATATAGTTGGTTGTACATAGGCTTATACTGAGGCCTCGCCCCTAAGGTCTCTACATCTTGACTGTGGCCGCCTAGTTGCAACTGTGGCATGTTGATGATAACCGAATAGCCTAATCTACTCTATCCCTTTGAGATGTAATTGTTTCTTGTCTCAATATACTTGAACTTGATGATAACCGACGCGGTGAGGCCAATCATTAGGGAGTGAGTTAAATAGACTAGGTCTCTTTATTTGCATAGTTTTTACACAGATTAAGTTGGACTCTGGGGATATCAAAGATATATTTGTATCTGGTGTGGTATGTGTTCTATTACATCTTAGCAGTCTCCGTGTGTAGTGGTAAGACACTCGCCTGGCGATACGCGAGCGCTATGTCATGGGTTCGTATCCTGGCCGGGGAGGATTTACTGGGCGCAATTCCTTAACTGTAGCCTCTGTTTAACGCAACAGTAAAATGTGTACTTGGATGAAAAAACGATTCTTCGCGGCGGGGATCGTATTCCAGGGACCTGCCCGAAACGCTACGCGTACTAGTGGCTGTACAAGAATGTAACAACTCTTGTATATATCTAAAAAAAAAAAAAAAAAAAAAAATCTGTCTAGGAAGAGTGATAATTACCAAATTTATCAGTTAATACCAAGAACGGCTGAGGGCCACATAACCAGACATAACAGGGCTGATCTCATAGAGACCTGTAAAATACTGAACCAAGTTGGATGATA
>WNGS01113158.1:9919352-9939906 GCA_020271785.1 Procambarus virginalis | reverse complement strand
ATTGACAATATTGAAGTAGACAGCTTATTATTCCAACTCCCTTTCCTCACTACGAGCAATAAACAGTTTGCAATCAAGTAATAACGTGCTTGTCTCAGAAGTCAGACATAGATATATATAAGCATACTTAGCAAGAAGGTAATTATAAAAATGTTGTGGATTCCTTCTCACATTAGCATGCAGGAACATGACAAAGTTGACGCCCTTGCTAAGGTTGCGGTAAATAAAGACAGTATTGAACGGAATCTTGAGTTATCAAATAGATCCCTTAAAAGTGTCATTAGACGAGAACTCTTGGATGAATTTGAAGAAAGTAGAACAGTGCAAACTGGAGCTAGCAGGTCCATTGTTTATCACAATGAAATGTGTGAAGTAAAACATGTGTATGGGGCAAGTAACAAGGTCAGTTGACTAACAGATGTTGTCACAGCTCGAATAAGACTTGGCTACAAGTATCTCTGGCAGTTCGGCTTGTATAGGGATCTAGATGAAGTGTAAAGTGTGTGGACAAAGACGGGGACACACACTCGAACATTATATCTTGTGTCGGAAAACCCGACACCATTTAATAATATTCAATACAATTGAATTGAAATAAGTTTATTGATGTAAAATACACACAAAGGGATGAGGTAGCTCAAGCTATTCTCACCCCGTTCAGTACATCGTGTTAATACATACATAGACACACATCACAAACAATAATCATATTACCAAACATTCTGAGAGATAAACATATACATTTCCTCCTTCACAAGTAGTATGATATCAGACGTACACAAATACTTTTATGACCTAGGTATACTGTATAGACAATTTGCAAGAGACATGCAGATAATTCAACAAAATATTACAGTCTGGTGCAAAATTCTTATATCTCTCAAGAATTTCATCAACCTTTCCGTTGTGACACATCCAGGCTATTTGTTCAGGAACAGTCCTTAGATTCAATACAATAGGCAGATAATATTGCTGCTGCCGTTGTATACACAAGTTAACCCATAGAAAATGTAGCTTGGTGGAATTTTCCGTCAATAGAAAACGGGATATCATTGCCACATAGTACTATAAATTCACCAGCTATTCTGTTGGGAATTATTCTTAAATACATTAGTCTTTGGAGTTTTACCATCATAAAAACATCTCATTTGAGTTAACTTAATTATCAATATCAAAATAGAGTAAATGTGACCCTTCTATCACTTATTAACATCTGGACAAGGAGAGCCAGGCGTCAGTGGTGAGGAAGGTCAGCCATTGTTAAGACCATAGTGGCAGGAGCAAATTCAGCTCCTATAATTCTCTTGAACTAAGTGTTATGGAGATCAAATTAGTGCTCTACCATCATCAACAAGCAGTCAACATAAACACAGGAAATGTCTTACCGAAACCCGTTTATCTAATCATTTCCGGCCAGTTAATGTTAAGTAGATATAGGGTGAACCGGTTAGGACGCGAACGAGCCACTAAATACAGGTAATTAGTCCTTGGTCCTTATCTAATAATACATAAATGTTTTCTCTGATATAGCTGTCATATATTAGGATTCCGGCTTTACAGCTAGTGCCCTTTGACAGGAACAAGAAGAGGAAGCAAGAATTAATCTTGGTACATCAGTTACTTGGGTGATGGAAGCTAGCCTCTCACGAGGATAATTTGGTGTCTACATCCTAGTTATACCTGGTGGACTAAGCCTACCATACAATAAGATAAGGCACCTCCAATTTTATTAACTAATATATGTAGTTTAATACTGTAGTTTGATTGGCTGCATATATATAAATTTAATATAAACCCCCCCCAATGTGTAAGGATCGATTTGTGATATTATTGCAGAAATACAGTCTGCTAAACACCATACAAATTGCTGTCGAAATATATAAATTAACGTAAATATAAATTCTATATAAATTCATATAAATTAAATAAATATAAATCTCACAGGTCGGTCCCCACATCTTGGATTGTAGTAAAATTGAGCCATTTAGAGATAAATTTAAGCTCACGCTGTGTGATATGGCAGCCTATCTCATTACTAGGATAAAATACCTGAAATCCTTGCACTGTATCCATATTTAGCTTCTAGTAGATAAACGACATACGAGATTAAGAAACAAGTATTGTGAACATTAATAATAAACAGCACCTCCCCAATGACTCTGTAATATCTCAATTGTTCAAACGATTCTGTGTTAGCGATAAGACCTACCATCAATGTATAATGATTTACTCTAAATATATATCTCTTGAAATAGAACATTCTCTGTAACTATAAGATGTGACATTGTAACTATAAGGTGAGAAGGATAGATGAAATTGTTTATGTAATAATTTAAGATGAGGTCTGATAAAGACCTTTTGTGTCCTCTGTAATGCTTTTTACGCTACCGCTCACAGGATGAGTATGGGGTGCACAATAAACTAGCCGCCTTCGGCGGTAACAACAACAACAAATCTAATACCAATAACGGTTGAGGACTTCAGGACT
This sequence comes from Procambarus virginalis, assembly GCA_020271785.1. NCBI lineage: Eukaryota > Metazoa > Arthropoda > Malacostraca > Decapoda > Cambaridae > Procambarus > Procambarus virginalis. The sequence continues at coordinate 9,937,418 of WNGS01113158.1, read as the reverse complement.
AAGAACACTGCAAACCAGACATGACAAGGCTGATCTCATCGAGACCTTCAAATTACTGAACAAATTGGAAGAAACTAATCCAGGCCACTTCTTAAACAAAAGTTGCACATAAAGAGCAACAATTTCAAGCTTACCAAGCCACCCTGTAGTGCTCAAAAACAGCAGCCTCAAGCTCAACAAGCGGCAATAGAGGACAGAAAACAAGAGATGTTTTTTATCCATTCGTCAATAAGCCCATTGTATCACCTGAATAAATCATGCAACCCGTCCTCGCAAATTCGCATAGTCAATATTGGCTTATTAAATACGTGCATAGGTGATATAGGTGATATACTAAACATAATAGATACCCTTAAAAAGCTTCATAGAAAACACCGACCTTACCTAACCTTGTTAGTATGTTAAGATAAGCATCTTATTGCTTCGTAATTACAATTATTACTTAACCTATCCGCCTCATCTAAGTAAGATTGCTTCACTTGAACAAGCCGCTTCTCCTGAGAAAACCCACTTCATCTGAAATGTATCTGTGGCGTTTACAACAATTTATAATTTGTTTTTAACTTTCAATTATATTTGTTTTCTACAAATATTGACCTTCTCAAAATTCTCCAAAAACGTACCACTAGGAACATATTTTGAGAATTCATAAGGCAGACTGTCTTTGAAGATTTTTGACAGGCGTGATCACTGAATACATTAGTGAGGTGTGGTCAAGACTGTTCATTTAGTGTGGTGCGGTCAAAGTTGTTCATCACATTGTATCGCTTAGTGTGGTGTGGTCAAAGTTGTTCATCTCATTGTATCGCTTAGTGTGGTGTGGTCAAAGTTGTTCATCTCATTGTATCGCTTAGTGTGGTGTGGTCAAAGTTGTTCATCTCATTGTATCGCTTAGTGTGGTGTGGTCAAAGTTGTTCATCACATTGTATCGCTTAGTGTGGTGTGGTCAAAGCTGTTCACCTCATTGTATCGCTTAGTGTGGTGTGGTCAAAGCTGTTCATCTCATTGTATCGCTTAGTGTGGTGTGGTCAAAGTTGTTCATCTCATTGTATCGCTTAGTGTGGTGTGGTCAAAGTTGTTCATCTCATTGTATCGCTTAGTGTGGTGTGGTCAAAGTTGTTCATCACATTGTATCGCTTAGTGTAGTGTGGTCAAAGTTGTTCGTCAACTTATCGCTTAGTGTGGTGTGGGCAAAGCTGTTCACCTCATTGTATCGCTTAGTGTGGTGTGGTCAAAGCTGTTCACCTCATTGTATCGCTTAGTGTGGTGTGGTCAAAGCTGTTCACCTCATTGTATCGCTTAGTGTGGTGTGGTCAAAGCTGTTCACCTCACTGTATCGTTGTCAAAACGACGACCGAGCTGTTTTGCAGACAAAATCAAGGCTTATCATGAATATAAACCGGATTTACGTCAAGAGCCGGAGCTGATACAGATGAATATCAGTAGTTTACCCAGTCTCCAGTAGTGAACTTCAAGGCATCAGGTTATGTAAACGAGACATCAGCTTGCACATGCCACATCCTTTCCAGTTTTTGTTATAAATCTCCCATAATTCTTAGCCATATAAAATACAAATATGATCACAAAATGAGCGAAAGAGAGTCACTGAACTCAACTCCTTATGGCTGAAAGGCGAAAATTACGAGCGGACACGCGACTCTAAGCACATCTAGGCGAGTACAAAGCAGAGCTTGAATTCATTTATATACACTAAGAGACAAAACAGTTAAAACAGTCAAAGAAAATGGACTGATTTAGAGAAGGCAGTCATGTCTGACTCTCCATAGGTGACAGAAATATAATGAGACGGGCCTGTATACATTAGACGACCGACAGCTGAAAAGGCAGAGCTCATGAGCTAACGCTTGATTCTGCATACACAACGTAATTCGCATCAGTTACAGCCCCGCTCCTGTGCCAGGTAAGTCCACTACGGGCTCACCACAGCCCGTGCTTCTTGGAACTTTTGTTCCAAGAAGCTGAATCTAAAACAACAACAACGTAATTATCAGAAAGCACTAAGCCATTGAGACTATATAGCACTTAGAAAGGATGTAAGGATAAGTTTTTGGATAAAACGCAGGATGGGAAAGGTGCCTAACCACTTGGACGGTCGAGAATTGAACTCTGACCTGCTAGAAGCAAGACCTTCGCTCTACTGCCCAGGCCAAGTGCTTGGGTTCAGCTTACACAAATAAATGAAGACAATTAAGAAGCACACACGCAAAGCATATGTAAAATCACACATCTAAGAATCATACGAAATCACTCGCCCTGAAATTTTCCAATTCGTTGTTTTAGATAGTTGCTTTAATCACAGCATTTCAGTTACCCCTCTGGTGTCGATCTTCCGGTAACAAAGGTACAGATTATCAACCCGGCGCCGTCAGTCTGGGGTTCCCAACGCGTGAGTGACATAGACTTGCATTTTGGAGCGGCACCCATACGCTACTCCAGACTCGGAGACAAAGCAATCTGCAGGACACTGGCCGAGTCCAGGAGCTCTGGTGGGCTAGTGCGTGTGGCCGAGGGATAGGTATAAAGACGAGGGGGGGGGGGGTTGAATGCTGTGGTTGTCATGTGGTGATCTAAGGGACGGGGGTCATGGGAAAGCCTCGGGTCAAGGTGGCAATTTGCGAATCCATATCCAGACGATGAGAAAGTGGATGAAATTATGACCAAACCACACATCAGAAAATTAAGAAACGGCGACGTTTCGGTCCGTCCTGGACCATTATCTAGTCGTTTAAACACACGACCTGATGACTGGTTTGGTCATCAATTAACGAGTAACGCTAAGGAACTCATAAGGCGAGGAACGCCAGGGTACGCAGAGAGCAATGAACGCCAGGGTACGCATAGTGCAATGAACGCCAGGGTACGCGGATGGCGAGGAACGCCAGGGTACGCCGCGGGCGAGGAACGCAAGGGTACGCCGCGGGCGAGGAACGCCAGGGTACGCCGCGGGCGAGGAACGCCAGGGTACGGCGCGGGCGAGGAACGCCAGGGTACGCCACGGGCAACGAACGCCAGGGTACGCGGCGGGCGAGGAATGCCATGGCACGCAGGAGGATGAATATCCCTTGGTGTGCCCTGGGACGTCGGTGCGCGAGAAAGAGTCAGCAAGAGACGCTAGGTTAGCGACCGGCTTCTAAAGCATGAGGCAAAACACGAGAGGACTGGCTGTGTACATCTCCCCCTCCCTTTCACACGCCAAAACAAACGTCACTCAATAATACAAAAATAAAAATACCGAGCCGAGTACTACGAGTAGCTTTCTAAATCGACTAATTCCCGCAATGTAAGTCTGCCAAAAACATTGCCCAAATATATTGTATTTACAAATAAACTAGAAAGAAAAAATAGACTTATTGGTGAGAATCCTTGGTATTGTACATTTATTAATCATGAATATTGTATCATTACTGTTCAAGAATCATAACTCAGGCACCAGGCAATATTTCCACGTGGTGGAATGATTCCACGTACTGTCATATTAATATACAGTATGTCTATCTATACTTAAAAAAGATAATGTATGTTTGCCTGAACGTTTGTCTGCATGTCCAAGGTTGGAGGCCAGACGCTTGGGGCTAGCCTCATCCAGTTTTGCAGGAGGAATGGTCTCGGGTATGGGACGGACACAGACTGGTCGGGTCAGCATAAGTTAAATATGTAAACAAATATTTGCATTTATAGAGATCCCATGCGATTTTTAATTTGTGAAATATTTGGCGTAAATACTCAAGAATTTTTAAGAGATAGTAATATATTTTCAGAGAAACCCCAAACAGTTGTTTCAGTACATTATAATAATAAATTTTCAGAGTGGAGGGGGAGAGGCGGTAAGACAGTTACCAGAGTGGCAAGACAGGCGCATAACCAAACGTACTAAGAATTTTCCCAGAAGATTAACTAGTGTTATCACTGGATATCACTGAATTTAGGCAACTGTTGTGAGAGTGGCGGGGAGGTGTCCTGTATCTCGGCGGTCTACGTCCTCGCCTCAAAATCGAGGGACGAGGGTTTAACCCATGGACAGGAAAAAACGATTGTGCACGTTTTCTTCCACCTAATGCCGCTGTTCACCTAGCATTAAAAATAGGTACTCGGAAGTTTGGTAACTGTTGTGGATCGCATCCAGAGGAAGGTCAGTATTTGGCCAATGTTAAATAAAGATAAAAAAAAGTATTTGGCCAATGGGATTAGCTTAAGTACAAGCTTCATGTCTCCGTTGTTAAGCATGAACACAGAGGGCAGCACCATCATGTCACCACAGCATGAACACAGAGGGCAGCACCAGCATGTCAACACAGCATGAACACAGAGGGCAGCACCAGCATGTCACCACAGCATGAACACAGAGGGCAGCACCAGCATGTCACCACAGCATGAACACAGAGGGCAGCACCAGCATGTCAACACAGCATGAACACAGAGGGCAGCACCAGCATGTCACCACAGCTCACATTCTCATCACAAGCGCCTCCTAAATTACCACCATTCATCATTTAATTAAAACGGCATTTAATTCATAGGTATGAATAATTTACAAACATCAAACAAGTCAAACTCGCGGTGTATACATACACAGAGTAAGGTGAACCTTGGTGTATTTCACCACGAGTGTAGGCCTTGCTGATCACCGGATCCTTGATAATGTTGTGATGCCTCCATTCTGGACTTGGGATCTGATACCACTCCTCACAGCCAGTAAAAAATTGACTACCATTACTCTTACCCCGCTCCCCCCTTCCCCCCACGACCCTAGAGGTCACTGAAGGCAGCGAGCAGCTGATTCCGGACAAGTAAATAGCTTATTGACAAACCAAGTAATACTTAAAGAAAATAAATAAATAGTTACAATTGTTTATTATTTGTTTTGTATATCTTCCACAGCCAATGCGAAGGTAGAATCGCCCATTTGTCTGCTTCGCTGAGGTAACAACCTCTCTTATTTGCAGCAGTTTAAATAAGATAAATAATAATTAGTGTCAGTTTAGGAAATGATGTTTGCTCAACAGTTCATTCTTTTTTCCAGTACTAAGATCATGTCTCGGGTGAGTGTACCTGCTGTAACAGGTGAGCGTACTGCTGTAGCACGTGAGGGTACCTGCTGTAGCAGGTGAGCGTACCTGCTGTAGCCTACATTAACACAACGAGAGCCCTTCAGCAGTGCAGTGACTGTAATGCCCAGTATGGCTAGCCTCTACATTCTACTTCAATCCCAACAAACTACAATTGCCACTACTAACATGTCGACTAATTGCATGGCGTACAGTTGTAGAGTTGTCAAGCGCGTGTGAACAAGTCCTCCTTTACAAGCGACTCCCAAGGCGCGCAGCACAGTGGCACAGCACACTGCGCAGTCTTCTTGGCATGATGCGCGTCGCCCAACAACACATCTGGAGTTTGACATTCTACAGCCTAAGGCGAAGATTTACCATAAACAAAGTTGTTTATTTTACCAATTCACAATGTTGGTAATTGAAATATTACTTTGAAATGCAACATGTCAGAATTATATAAACCACATAATCAAAAGTTTATGTTGCCAGAATTATTTGATTCCAGCGTAGTTCGCAAAATACTCCGCCGCTGCCAATTATCGTACATCACATCTGTCACGGTGTTGACTGAACATCACTATTGTGTGTGCGAACTGACCTCTAGGTTATATATTATTTTCTCAATAAATGTTCAAGTAAGTTTATTGAGAAAAGAAAAAATACATCTCAAAGGATATAGTAGCTTAGGCATTTTTAATAACATCGAAATTTATCACACTTATGTTTTGACACATTATAATTATATAGTTAAATATATTATATATATTATTTATATATATGTCCGTACCTAGTAGCCAGAACGCACTTCTCGCCCTTCTATGCAAGGCCCAATTTGCCTAATAGGCTGAGTGATTTTCTTTATTGTCAATAAATTGTTTCCTATTGGTTTATTTTAAATAGTATTATTATATTATATTAAGACATAAATTATTGATGTAAATATGTTAGTTTAGGTAGGTTAAGATAGATTAGGTAGGGTTGGTTAAGTTCGGTCATATATCTACGTTAGTTTTAACTCAAATTTTAAAAAAATTAGCTCCTATATAATGAAATGAATAGCTTAATCATTTCATAATAAAACAATGAGAAATACATTGAAATTCTGGAAAACCTGGCTTATTAGGCAAATCGGGCCTTGCATAGTAGGCCAGGAACTGCGTTCTGGCTACTAGGTACATTTATTATATATTATATATATATTATATATATACTATATATAATATAGATATTATATATATATATATTATATATATATATATGTCGTACCTAGTAGCCAGAACGCCTTCTCAGCCTACTATGCAAGGCCCGATTTGCCTAATAAGCCAAGTTTTCATGAATTAATATATTTTCTCTAATTTTTTTTCTTATGAAATGATAAAGCTACCCTTTCATTATGCATGAGGTCAATTTTTTATTATTGGAGTTAAAATACTAGTAGTTATATGACCGAACCTAACCAACCCTACCTAACCTAACCTAACCTATCTTTATAGTTAGGTTAGGTTAGGTAGCCGAAAAAGTTAGGTTAGGTTAGGTTAGGTAGGTTAGGTAGTCGAAAAACAATTAATTCATGAAAACTTGGCTTATTAGGCAAATCGGGCATTGCATAGTAGGCTGAGAAGTGCGTTCTGGTTACTAGGTACGACATATATATATATATATATATATATATATATATATATATATATATATATATATAATATATATATATATATGTACATGTATATTTTGTCATTTTATTTTATTTAAAATTTCATTACACAAAAAGGGTTACAACATTGGTTACATACAAGGTACAAGCCTACTGAATTGAAATTGAAATAAGTTTATGAGGTAAAATACATGGGCTACTTGTCACAGGTTGTAAGTAAGTAATTATCAAAAGAAGCACCAAACTTGTCACAGGTTGTAGAGTTCCTCCAGCACCTCAGATTGTGGGGCAGGAACCGTAGATGCAGTGAACATTTCCTCTCTGGATCGCCACACTAAGGCGCTGAAAGAGGAAACTGGCGGCTCTAGGGTCTCTAGTTGTTTCAATTAGCTTAGAACCCAGCTCCTTAAAAAACTAGCAGCACTTTTACCCCAGGCAATGTATTATTTATTTATATATTTTATATTATAACCACCTAAATAGATCAGAATATGTATTCAGGAATTCGTGCAATTACAAAAGGATTACATACATTTAAGAACTGTTTCTACCTGTGTCATGTACAAAATAGCCTGCAAAGATATAAAACATTCTATATATTTCAAACATACAAATATTTGAAATTTCGAATTTTGCAACATAAATATTCAGTAAGAAGTGGCTAAATATCTAACACTAGTTATTAATCAATTTGGTGAGAACTTCAGAAAATTCTCATCAAATTGAGTGTGGACTTCTTCAATAACAAATTTTAAAAGTATTTATAACAGAAAATTATTGAATCTGCTTTAACACACATTACAAAGCCACACAACATGTATATTAGCAATGGTATGTACACTTTGGATCATTTGTTAATGAATCAATTAACAATTATATTGGCAATATGATCAATAGAAAACTATCCCAGTAGAGATATGGCAACCGAGAACTCACATGTATTGGTCATTAGGCCTTCTGCCGTTCCCTCTTGTTCTTATGTTAATCAGCTAATATTAGAGATACTGTTTTTTTTCCACCGTGTGTCACCGTTTTCCTGCCTATATATTCTATGATTGTATTTCAGTGATTATACTTTTGAAGATGTGTTGATTAACAAGAAAACATTCAAGTCATTTCTTGTTTAATTTTCCCTTTGTGGTTATACAATTCACCATTATTCATCACGGGTGTATGTGTATGTGTGTGTGTGTGTATATATATATATATTTATTATATATATTATATATTATATATATATATATATATTATATATATATATATATATATATCATATCGTGATAATAATATTTATAATAATAACACCATATCGTGGATAATAATATTTCATTCACTTGGGCCATCCGAGCTTCGAACCGCAGATCACATAAAACAGAATCCCACAGCTCTTCCTACTGAGTCACAAGATCAGGATACCAGTTTAGTGTTACATTTGTTAGAGCTCCAAGTATTTGCTAAAGAACAACCCTCAACCCCTGTCACAGTGGACTATCAGCGTCAGGACCTCCAGGACGAAGGAGAGCCCAGCGAGGGCGAACCCCAGCAGGAGCAGCATGAAGGCTCCCTGCAGGTGTGTGGTGGTGAGGGCCCTCAGGTTGCTGTCAGACCTTGGTTCCTGCCTTGCTGCTTTCTGCTGCTGCTGTTGGACCAAGTTCTCCCGCCGCCGGCTTTCCTGCCGCGCCTGGGCCAACATGTCGTCGCTCCACTTATCATACAGTCCAGCCTAGAAGAGGAAATAGCTGTAACACAGAGATATATTTCCCTGAAAGCAGTCACCTTTCCGGAGCGAAGGCCTGGGCTCAGTCCCATCACTCCGTCCTAATCTTGGTGTCCCTTCCATGTTTTATATATTCATGCTAGCTTAACGCTTTCTCTTGATAAATTTCCATTCTTTAACTGAAAGTAAAATGCAATAAGTTGTATGACACCAGTTGGCCAGGGACGATCTAGATTATCTGCCAGATACAGTTCCAGGAAAACCCTAGATATTACATGAGACATGTGGCCGGTTACCGAACCGTTATCTACGAACCAGAAGGAAGATCACTCTTACTATAAAAATCAGTGGAAAGCGCCAAGCCATTAAGCGCATTCTAGATTGCGGAAGAAGCTAGTACAACTATTTCTACCCTTGGTCATAGTTGTTGCGTTTATTTTGTTATGGAAACAGTCAAACTAATTATTGAGCGAAAACTCGACTCAAAGACGTTCTTGGAAACACTTTGATTTACATAAGAGCAATTCTTAATTCAGAGAGAGAGAGACAGCAAGCGGCAGGCAGAGAACTCTACAAAGAGTTCTTTGTCTTTGTTACCAGTCTCCGTGGTGTAGTGGTAAGACACTCGCCTGGCGTTCCGCGAGCGCTTTGTCATGGGTTCGTATCCTAGCCGGGGAGGATTTACTGGGTGCAAATCCTTAGCTGTAGCCTCTGTTTAACTCAACAGTAAAATGGGAACTTGGTTGTAAAAACTATTCTTCGCGGCGGGGATCGTATTCCATGGACCTGCCCGAAACCCTACGCGTACTAGTGGCTGTACAAGAATATAACAACTCTTGCATATATCTCAAAAAAAAAGACAGAAGTCTAGGCTAGTCCCAGAACTAAGAGGCGTGAATTACGAGGAAAGGCTGCGTGAAATGCACCTCACGACGCTGGTAGACAGAAGAGTAAAGGTAGACATGATCAAAACCTACAAAATTCTCAAGAGGAATTGACAGGGTAGACAAAGATAAACTGTTTAACACGGGTGGTACGCGAACAAGGGGACACAGGTGGAAACTGAGTACCCTTTATGAGCCATAGGGACATTAGAAAGAACTTTTCAGTGTCAGAGTTGTTAACAGATGGAATGCATTAGGCAGTGATGTGGTGGAGGCTGACTCCATACACAGTTTCAAGTGTAGATATGATAGAGCCCAGTAGGCTCAGGAATCTGTACACCAGTTGATTGACAGTTGAGAGGCGGGACGAAAGAGCCAGAGCTCAACCCCCGGAAGCACAACTAGGTGAGTACTGGGACTCGAGAGGTTCACCTCAAGAGCAGCCATGATGCAGCGGTCGAGGTGTTGCTTGTAGGGGGCGTCGTGGGGTATGGGCCAGCCGGAGGGCCCCGGGAAGATGGACTCTCGGCCCAGGTAGAGCGTGGTGCTGCCGTCAGCCTCAGTGAACAGCTCTGCCACCTTCTGCTGCAGGTATCGTCTGCCTCCCATGTAAGCCTGTCTACATTATAAAAAAAATAATAAATTCGATACATATAATATTAGAAAATGTTAAGTTTCATATAAACTTCATGCAAATAACGTATATATGGAATGTCATTAATACACTGAAGATAATATCGTATCCAGTGAGGTTACTGTAGCCAGTATTTATAGCGCACTACCTCTTCCTTGTGGCCGCCTGCAGCCCCTGTGTGACGCTGGGGTTGAAGTGCATGACCTCAGCCAGCGCCTTGAACACCACAGAGTCCGACTGCTTGAAGAACCTCTGGAATTCCTCTCCATATGGCGGCATGGTTACCCTAAGGAAAACCAAAATCATGTTTGCTGTTACACATGCTATATTAATGGGGGGGGGGGCTCCGTCAGGATGTTCTGTAATGTCAGAATACAGAAGTATCTGTGCCTGTATAGTTAGCTGATATACTATAACAGCCACCTATACATTTACAGCCATATATAACGATTTGTTTTTAAATAAATATGACATGTACTTCAGAGCAGTGATCATGTGTGTACACTACCTGTCTGCAGCAGCAACAAGCTGCTGGAGCGTCTCAGCTCGAGGCGGGTACTTGGGCAGAGTGAGAAAGGCGGTGAGGTTGCCACGATAAGCCGTTCCAAAAATGATAGAGAACGCGAGCCACACGGCCAGCAGGACGCGGCTTGAGGTAGCCTTGGGCAGTCGTGGTGGCAGGCTCTGACCAACCAGCAGGCCCACCACGTCGTGCGCAACACCACTTGCATCCCGATCTGCCCCGTGCTCAACACCACTTGCGTCCCGAGCCGCCTCGTGCGCAAAACCGCTTGCGTCCCGACCCATGTCATGCGCAACACCACTTGCGTCCCGACCGTCGGCGTGCTCTCCGACCCGCCTCAGCTGAAACAGGCGACATTCGCTGTTGATTATTGGATCTTTGCTCTATTCAATCATGCTCTCCAGTATGTTACTTCGTAATTTTTATGGTACATTTTATGTTAATATTGGATACGAAGCATTACTAAGGAAATATACAGCCATTTAAATTTACGAAGCAACTCAAAAGTTGTTTAACAAACATTAGAAGACCTAAAACTCCATCAACTGAGAGCAATAACTGTGGTGGCAAAGTCTGAAGCAGATATTTACAGGCAATTTAAGAAATGTCAATAAGTTTGAATATAACAATGTCGATCGATGACATGAAGACGTCGACGGAATAAAGATAGCCGGGGAAAAGATAGTTACAGAAAGATCTTCTCGACACGTAAGAGGGGACTTTTCACGTAAGAGATCATACCCAGAAGAGGATGGGTGGGACGAGGACCACTGCGCCTAACACAGCCGCCCACACCTCCGTCGCCAGCGGGAGGTAGACGCTCTGCCACTGGGGCTGCAGCGAGGGCTTGGCCATGGCGAAGGAAAAGTATGCGTACTCGTAGGTGAAGGTGAAGTCGTATTGTTCCTGGCGCTGGGGAAGGAGGATGTGGTAGACGGAAGCCATGAAGGACACCCTATCTACCACTTGACTCACCACCTGTACAGGGAAGCAAGTCCTACCGTTAGTCTATCTCCTGGTTCTCCCAGAGTCAAGCTTGCAACCCGGGCAACACACACAAACACATAACTATTGCACATGTACACGGTTGTGACAAAGTTAACAATTTCTTGTATCTGGCCCTAAGCCTAAATAACAGCTATGCCCGTGTAAGCAGCGGATCTGTACAAGGGTTCAACACTGCATGCTGAGCGTCTCTTCAACACATTGTTAGTTCATAGATTTAAGAACGATAGTTTTATGATGCAAAATAAATTTTACACCAAATTTGAGACACCAATATCAAGTTTTATTTTTCCTATATTTCATTTATTTCCTATACTTCGTTTATTGTTTGTGAGAGAAGGAATAGTAACTTTTACAGCCAATTTACTAGCACAAATTTCATAGTTTAACTATTTAATTCAACGAGAGGAACCCTAAAATCTGACAAAAAAATTCACAATGTCTATTGTCATATCAGTAGCCATATCGTGTATGGCTATTGACGCAGAGGGACACAGGAAGCCTAAACCACAGTGATAAGAGAGGAAGGGCTGACCTGAACCCACGAGTCACTGGGCAAGACCATCATGGTGAAGTTGAGAGTGGCAGCCACCGCCGCCAGCAGCTGGTAGTCGGAGCCAGTGTACTCCTTCACGCCACCCACCTCACCCTCACCCCAGAACGGCAAGAACGGCAGGGCTGTCACGTTCACCCTGGCCCCGTTGAAGCTGGAGACATCAATTATTCTTTAGTAGGCATGTTCTCTTTTCCAGTGAATACGGCGATGATTGGAAATAAAAAGATAATTGATAAAATTAGTAAGCTGGGGATAATTATTTAATTACCTATTCAACCATGTTTTGAGGTATCCAGAGATCTAGTAAAGCAGACGGTGCTATATAGTCTTCCCGGCTGGACGCTTTCTTTTGATTATATATATAGAGGAGAAATGCCGACCAGACCACACACTAGAAGGTGAAGGGACGACGACGTTTCGGTCTGTCCTGGACCATTCTCAAGTCGATTGTGAACACAATCGACTTGAGAATGGTCCAGGACGGACCGAAACGTCGTCGTCCCTTCACCTTCTAGTGTGGTCTGGTCAACATACTTCAGCCACGTTATTGTGACTCATCGCCTGCAGGGGAAATGCCTGTTGCGTCTTGGGCACTAGTCAAACTTCGGAGGAATTCGAAGAAGTGTTTGACTTGCAACAATGATCGAATCTGTCTGACAGTTATCAATGTTTCCCATTGTTGTGTTTTTCATTTTACTTGTATTGGTTGTGTTGTGTATGTGTTAAGGCCACATTTGTAACCATGTAATCTTGCACAATAAATTTCCCTATTTATACAAATATATAAAGGGGGTGGTAGGAGAAGACAATCTGTGCCAGTGCACGAGAGAACCCAACAATGCTCTCCCGGGTGCTGCATATCGTCTTCTTCGAGGTTTATGGGTCCCTACAAACAACCAGAGGTGGCATCCCCTATATACAATCTCCCCTAATGTACACACAAGGGGATATATTTTCAGATATGTGTATCCCACTTTTTAGCATGTATTAATTAGGATACTTAAAAAATAAAGTATATTTTAGTTCAGAGCATTAGAATACTTGTTAGTTGGCGTGCAAGTTCTCGTTGTGATCTTGGAAGCCGTTCAGCACAGCACTGAAACCCAGGCATGTTGAATTTCTCAGTCACCAACGACGGCCCCTGTCCAGACCTGTAGCCTAGTGGTGGTGGTGGTGTTGCCGCTACGCACTCATTTTCAGAGCAGGCACCTGAAATTTGCTACACACCTGGTCGTACTCGAGAGCTAATATACTCACTTGGAAAACTTATCAGGGAAAAGTGAGTAGTGAGAGTGGCGGACGAGACCGTTTTTGGCCTTCCAGGTGGCCACCCGCACCACCTGTGCCCCTTCACGGCCGTACGGCAGGTGGCTGTACAAGCCTAACCTGAGGAGTGAACACAAAATTCTAAATAAAGCGAGATTTAATTCTATTAAATTACTACAATGCTAATTTAAAATGAAAGAGAGTGTGGCATTAAGAGAAATTATGTTGTGGAATGTAGATAATAAAAGAGATATGCCCCAAAAGTTTTGAAAACTTAATAAACAATAAAATGCCTCTGGATTTTGAGATAAATAGTACTGTATATAGACAACGAGAACTGACTTTGAAATAAAGCATAAGAATTAGATTTAGATTATTGTCTTCTGAGTATAGACGAAACACAGAGGCTGGGGGGCTGCCACATCGCCACATTACCACACTGCAAGCACATTACCCGAGGTTGGTGAACATGGCCTCCAGAGTGAACAAGATGGCGCACATTACCTGAGGTGGTTGAAGGTGGGCTCCAGGTTGAGGAAGATGGCGGCCATCATGGAGAAGGTCCAGTGGGAGGAGAGGAGGGCGTGGAGCTGTGTCAGGGCGAGACGAGTCACCACCAGCAGCTTGGTGTCCCACGCCAGGAGGCGCCCCTTGAGGGACCTCTCAGCGAAGGCGGCGAGGAAGGTGGTGTCAAGACTGACTACCACCACCCACACACACCATGACCCCAGTCGCACCTGGTGGTCATCCAGGGAAGCTCAGTATAAACACTATATTAGCCATATTGTACACACAACCCCACCTGGTGGTCATCCAGGGAAACTCAGTGTAAACACTAGATCCGACATATTGTACACACAACTCACGAATGTTAACACAATTGAGGGGACACTTTTGCCGTCAAGAATCAGATAAATAAATCTGGCCAATCTTACAGACTGATCAAGCCGATTCCTGAGAGCATTAGTGTCACTTGGCTCAGTTTGTTGGTGACACGATCACTGACAGTGTCATATATAGTTCAGTATACTCTTGTGTTCTACATCTACCAGCCACAGGCGTAGTGACCTATCTGCCTGAGCAGAAGTGGCCTACTTGGTAGTTACCTACTAGCCTCACTAGTAATGACCTGCCAGTCTCATTAGTAGTGACCTGCCAGTCTCATTAGTAGTGACCTGCCAGCCTCACCAGTAGTGACCTGCCAGCCTCACCAGTAGTGACCTACCAGTCTCACTAGTAGTGACCTGCCAGTCTCATTAGTAGTGACCTGCCAGTCTCATTAGTAGTGACCTGCCAGTCTCATTAGTAGTGACCTGCCAGTCTCATTAGTAGTGACCTGCCAGTCTCATTAGTAGTGACCTGCCAGCCTCACCAGTAGTGACCTGCCAGTCTCACTAGTAATGACCTGCCAGCCTCAGCAATAGTGACCTACCAGCCTCGGCAGTAGTGACCTACCAGCCTCAGCAATAGTGACCTGCCAGCCTCGGCAGTAGTGACCTACCCGTCGGGCCTGGAGGACCAGCTGGGAGAGGAAGGTGCTCGTCCTGTTGGGGTCCAGACCGTCCGGCCGCGCCTCCAGCACCCCCGCGCCCCAGGGACACCCCCGCCAGGTACTCAGCACCTGCAGAAGAAAATAGAATATCTGTCAATATCTACGAAATAGAATGCCTGTTTGCCCAATATTGGAGGCCAGACTTGGGACTTGCCTCATTAAACTTGACAAAGTTGTAACGTTTTTACAACTTTGTATTAAATGCAGACGATGAGTCACAATAACATGGCTGAAGATATGAAGACTAATCCACACATCAGAAATTGAGGAGACGACGACGTTTGGGTCCGTCTTGGACCATTATCAAAGATTCTTCTTTGCATCAAACAAGCAGTTGTAAAATATAAGTTGTGGTTTGATAGGGGGTTCCATGCCGGGACAGCATACTCCATATTGAATTTCACAAAGGATGTATACAGCGCTCGGAAAGGACCTTTGTCCAATGAACAAATCCACAAGGGCCGTGACGAGGATTCGAACCTGCGTCCGGGAGCATCGCAGACACTGCCTTAATCGACTGACCTACGACAGGGAACTTTGACTTTTGTCCAAGTTCGTGAAGGATAACAAGAGGTTTGCTAGCATGCCATATGCTGCCCTCATGTCATGCCATGGCATGCCAGCATGGCATATGCATAGCACATGCAATCCTGGATTGATGTGTGCCTCTGGTTATGGGTCTCCAGTTATGTCCACTCCTAAGGCTCTTTTATTTTCAGACGTTGGGAAGTTGCCTTCTCTTCATCCTGTACTGTATTTGAGGTTTTCTTGCATCAACTCATAACCTTGCATTTGCCAAGGTTAAAATCTAGTAGCCATTTCACAAACAATCTTTGGAGATTGTCTAGTTGGTCTGGTGATATTTGCAGTCCTCGTCATTTGATAGGCCTCATTAGTTTAGCATCGTCAGCAAACATTGTCGAGAATGAGCTTACTTCCTCTGTTAGATCGTTTTACATAATATTAGGAAAAGGATGGGCACTAGTACCGACCCTTGAGGTACTCCACTCGTTACCTCTCCCCCAGTCTATTTTGATTTTGCTTTCTTGCTGAACGGTACTCCTTCACCCATTTTAGTCGTTTTCCCCATACACCAGTTAGTTTTGTGTATGTTCTATATGATCAACAACGATCGACGTGACCCACGATTTGCCGCCTTAATGTCAGAAGTTTGGGTGTGTGTGTTGTGTGTGTGTGTGTGTGTTGTGTGTGTGTGTTTGTGTGTGTGTGTGTGTGTGTGTGTTGGTGTGTGTGTGTGTGTGTGTGTGTGTGTGTGTACTCACCTATTTATGCTTGCGGGGGTTGAGCTTTAGTCTCTTTGGTCCCGCCTCTCAACTGTCAATCACCTGGTGTACAGATTCCGAGCCTACTGGGCTCTATCATATCTACATTTAAAACTGTGTATGGAGTCAGCCTCCACCACATCACTGCCTAATGCATTCCATCCGTTAACTACTCTGACACTGAAAAAGTTCCTTCTAACGTCCCCTGGCTCATGTGGGTACTCAGTTTCCACCTGTGTCCCCTTGTTCGCGTCCCACCAGTGTTGAATAGTTTATCCTTGTTTACCCGGTCGATTCCCCTGAGGATTTTGTAGGTTGTGATCATGTCTCCCCTTACTCTTCTGTCTCCAGTCGTAAGGTGCATTTCCCGCAGCCTTTCCTTAAACTCATGCCTCTTAGTTCTGGCCTAGTCTAGTGGCATACCTTTGGACTTTTTCCAGCTTCGTCTTGTGCTTGATAAGGTACGGGCTCCATGCTGGGGCCGCATACTCCAGGATTGGTCTTACATATGTGGTGTACAAGATTCTGATGATTCCTTACACAGGTTCCTGAACGCTGTTCTGATGTTAGCCAGCCTCGCATATGCCGCAGACGTTATTCTTTTTATTGGGCTTCAGGAGACAGGTTTGGCGTGACATCAACTCCTAGATCTTTCTCTCTGTCAGTTTCATTAAGACTTCATCTCCTACTCTGTATTCTATGTCTGGCCTCCTGTTTCCACTGCCTAGTTTCATTACTTTGCATTTACTCGGGTTGAACTTCAACAGCCATTTGTTGGACCATTCACTCAGTTTGTCTAGGTCATCTTGTAGCCTCCTACTATCATCCTCTGTTTCAATCCTCCTCGTAATTTTTGCATCATCAGCAAACATTGAGAGAAACGATTCTATACCCTCTGGGAGATCATTTACATATATCAGAACAGTATAGGTCCCAGGACTGACCCCTGCGGGACTCTACTTGTAACGTCTCGCCAATCTGAGACCTCACCCCTCATACTGACTCGTTGTCCTCCTGTTGCTTAAGTACTCCTTTATCCAACGAGTACCTTCCCTTCTCACACCGGCCTGCATCTCCAGCTTTTCACTAGCCTCTTGTGTGGTGCTGTATCAAAGCTTTCTGACAATCCAAAAATATGCAGTCTACCCACCCTTCTCTTTCTTGCCTGATTTTTTGTGCCTGGTCGTAGAATTCAAGTAACCCTGTGAGGCAGGACCTGCCATCCCTGACCCATGTTGATGCTGTGTTACAAATTTTTCTTTCGCTCCAGATGTTCCACTAGCTTTCTTCGCACAATCTTCTGCATCACGCTTGCATGGTATGTGCAGGTTAGGGAACCACTGGCCTAGTAGTTCACGATGCCTCCTGTCTATCCCCTTTCTTGTATATCAGGATTACGTTGGCTGCTTTCCCAAATTTCTGGGCAGTTACCTCCTCCGTTACCAGTGATTTGTTGTACACTATGGTGAGTGGCGCAGGCCAGTCTTCTGCTCCTTCCTTTAGCTATCCGGGGGGGAGATTTCCATCTTGGGTCTATAGCTTTGTCACATACAACTCTAGTAAACCTTCGTTACTTCCCGCTGGTAATCTCAAACTCTTCCAGTGGATCCTGAGTTAACTATTCACTCTCTTATCTCTGGGATTCTCTCCTTGCTCTAAGGTGAGACCTCTTGGGAATTTCTTATTCTAGTTCCTCACACACTTACTTGTCGTCTTGTAGTGAATCCTTCTTCCACTATTCTTAATTTCATAACCTGTTCCTTTTTACTGTTGTTTTTCTCCCTGATGTGGCTAGTGCAGCAATTTAGGCTTGAGTCTTTACCTTGCTTGCCGATGTTTTTCATTTCGTATTGCCTTTTGCATCTCTTCTCACCTGACATATTCATTCCTGGCATTTGTAACTTTCTCTGCTCTAAGTGTCCTATT
>WNGS01113158.1:9874096-9901004 GCA_020271785.1 Procambarus virginalis | reverse complement strand
ATTCACGAGAGACAGATACGATTATTATTAAGACACACACACACACACACACACACACACACACACACACACACACACACACACACACACACACACACACACACCACACACACGCACACGCACACGCACACGCACTCCAGTTAACAAATGGATGCATTAACAGTGATGTGGTGGAGGCAGACTCCAAACACAGTTTCAAATGTAGAAATGATAGAACCCAGTAGGTTCAAGAATCTGTAGACCAGTTGATTGACAGTTGAGAGGCGGGACCAAAGAGCCAACGTTCAATCCTCACAAGCACAACTAGGTGAGTAGTACACACCACACACACACACTAGGTGTAGCTGCAGTGTCGTGTCCTTGTGGAAGGTGAAGCTTATAATAGCAGTGTTGTGTTTCTAGTGAGAGACGACTTATTTCAAGCCTGGTATTTGTGTGTGTGGAAGCTGTGTAACTAACCTCCGGCCAGGAAGCCGTCGGCACCACGTGGATGGTGAAGTTTAAAGCCTTTGCAATGGATTCCAACGTGTAGTAGTCGGTACCAGAAAACAGCGTTGTGTTGCCAGGGCCCTTCACCTCGTCCCAGTAGGGCGGGAAGGGCAGGGCAGTCACCTTCACCGCCGCACCATAGAAGCTGAGGGCGGTAAGGGGGTCACATTCAGACTGGCTTAGTGCTTTCTCCTTAGTTACTTACTTCACCTTCCTCAGAAATAAAAATGAAATAATTACTTTGAAAAACTTGGCTGGGAAGAGGGAGCGAGCGAACGTCCAGACGAGGCCTGGTCCAGGGCCCCAGGTGGCCACCTTCACCACCTGGGCGCCCTCAGGGCTGTAAGGCAGATGGCTGTATACACCCACCCTGTCCACGGGGGGAGCATATAGGGAGTCACTCACACTCTTCCCAATTCATAGAAGCTGAATCGTAATACGCAAACACTGACGATCAATTAGCCTTATAATTCGCAAAAATATTACTTTTATATATTTTATACACAATACGGTACAACTATTTAAATCGGCACAAGTTGGGTGATCAAATTGCACATTACCCGAGGTTGGTAAACATGGTCTCTAGAGTGAACAAGATGGCGCACATTACCCGAGGTTGGTAAACATGGTCTCTAGAGTGAACAAGATGGCGCACATTACCTGAGGTGGTGACAGGTGGGCTCCAGGTGAGGAAGATGGCGGCCATCATGGAGAAGGTCCAGTGGGAGGAGAGGAGGGCGTGGAGCTGTGTCAGGGGGGAGACGAGTCACCACCAGCAGCTTGGTTGTCCCGCCAGGAGGCGCCCCTTGAGGGAACTCTCAGCGAAGGCGGCGAGGAAGGTGGTGTCAAGACTGACTACCACCACCCACACACACCATGACCCCAGTCGCACCTGGTGGTCATCCAGGGAAGTCAGTGTAAACACTATTAGCCATATTGTACACACAACGCACCTGGTGGTCATCCAGGGAAGCTCAGTGTAAACACTATATTAGCCATATTGTACACACAACCCCACCTGGTGGTCATCCAGGAAGCTCAGTGTAAACACTATATTAGCCATATTGTACACACAACCCACCTGGTGGTCAGCCAGGGAAGCTCAGTGTAAACACTATATTAGCCAATTGTACACACAACCCCACCTGGTGGTCATCCAGGAAAGCTCACTGTAAACACTATACTCGACAACTTATATATACACACGCACACAAGACAAGCGCTTCCTGTAAGCCAGTGATGTACTCATAAATATAATCATGGGATGTACACAGAGTCTTCTTAACACATGGGCACATTGGACTGTTGCCCAGGAGCTCCACGATTCTCGGGCCCCCATGCTGACATATTGTTCATTCGATATCTCTTGGCTGAGTGAAAAATTACTCGACTTCTCGCTGTATAGGCCTGGGGATTCAAATCCTTTCTTCAGATTATGTTTATAATATAAACATATTATACTCGCACATATCAAACATTTGTGCATAACTATGTGAGGGGCGATCCTGTACTTTAGCGGCCGGGCGGGAAACATCATCTGGGTAGGGGCCCAGTGCCCATCATCTGGGTACGGGCCCAGTGCCCATCATCTGGGTACGGGGCCAGTGCCCATCATCTGGGTACGGGCCCAGGGCATCACTTTGATGGCCTGCAATACTGTCAAGACGGCTCTGGACGTGTGCTCCTCATTTTAGCCGGTATGTACTCGTTTTATTTGTTTATACTAACAATTTATTCAGATAGTATCGAGGAACTTAAATTATTCAAACACCTCAGTCTGTGTAACGATGTTCATACAAGTACTCAATGAAGTACAAGTACTTGTTCATACAAGTACTCAGTTGGGTCTAGGGAAGGGGAGGGAAGGTTGATCCATTGTCCTCATTTATGGTAATGGTTCCCGCCATGATGGGGAGGATATTTAACTGTAGAAGGAAGGACTTCTCTCACACGTCTTCAAATTTACTTCTAATTAGGTGAAGTCGACCAAGTGGAACCGTGTGTTCTTCCAGGGTGAATATGACGTCACAGCAGGATATTGGCCAGCGGCTCGACCAACGGGCCAAGTCTAAGGATCCAAATATTCCCCCCCCCCACTAGGAACCCACCATTGGCGGAGGTGGTGGGTTCCTAGTGGGTTACGCCCCGGTGAGTTACAGTCGTAGCCTCCAGAGACTTCCGAAGCCGCTGAAGAATCGCGAATATTATTTCAATGTCCAGTTGCTGTAATTATATCACTGAGATGGAGAAACACGGATGTATCGTATCTTCTAGGGCGAGTTACCAGGTCACCGACGGACCAGTAGGGACCGCGGCAGGAGCCCTCGAGCAAGCAGAAGGAATTTTTGTAGGTGCACGCAATTATCGGCTTCTTTCTTTGTTCAGTCGAGGTTTTTTACTAGTGTTCGAGTCGTCTCAAAAGTTGACTTGTCGTGGACTGACCCTAACATCACTTCACTCCCTCAACGATGTTTGTTTAGCACAGTTGATGGGATACTTTTGTCATCGCTGACTCACGAATGTTAACACAATTGAGGGGACACTTTTGCCGTCAAGAATCAGCTAAATAAATCTGGCCAATCTTACAGACTGATCAAGCCGATTCCTGAGAGCATTAGTGTCACTTGGCTCAGTTTGTTGGTGACACGATCACTGACAATATAATGATATTCCCTTTTACTTTAAAAACACAAATAACAAACATATATAGATCAATATACTCGGTGTACTACCTCTACCAGCCACAGGAGTAGTGATCTATCTGCCTGAGCAGAAGTGGCCTATGTGGTAGTGACCTACCAGCCTCACTAGTAATGACCTGCCAGTGTCATCAGCAGTGATCTGCCAGTCTCAATAGTAGTGCCCTGTTAGCCTCGGCAGTAGTGCCCTGTTAGCCTCGGCAGTAGTGACCTGCCAGCCTCGGCAGTAGTGACCTACCCGTCGGGCCTGGAGGACCAGCTGGGAGAGGAAGGTGCTCGTCCTGTTGGGGTCCAGACCGTCCGCCCGCGCCTCCAGCACCCCGCGCCCCAGGGACACCCCCGCCAGGTACTCATACGCTGCCAAGGACACATTCAATACAAATATTGCAACATGAAATTAAACTATACTGCAGAGATACTGTCACATTCTGATATATATATAATATGACTGGATCTGATCTTGTTAAATCACTTGCTGTAATTACTAACTGCTGTAACGTATTCATCATTCATAGAAACATTATGAGGATAAATTTAACAATCAGCGCATATTACAAGAAGAGAAGAATATTTAAGAATACTGTATACAGTAAATTTAGGCTATATAAGAACATGCAGCAGGTGGAGCTATGCAAGAATATGCAGCAGATGGAGCTATGTAAGAACATGCAGCAGATGGAGCTATGCAAGAACATGCAGCAGATGGAGCTATGCAAGAACATGCAGCAGATGGAGCTATGCAAGAACATGCAGCAGATGGAGCTATGTAAGAACATGCAGCAGATGGAGCTATGCAAGAACATGCAGCAGGTGGAGCTATGCAAGAACATGCAGCAGATGGAGCTATGCAAGAACATGCAGCAGGTGGAGCTATGCAAGAACATGCAGCAGATGGAGCTATGCAAGAACATGCAGCAGGTGGAGCTATGCAAGAACATGCAGCAGGTGGAGCTATGCAAGAACATGCAGCAGGTGGAGCTATGCAAGAACATGCAGCAGGTGGAGCTATGCAAGAACATGCAGCAGGTGGAGCTATGTAAGAACATGCAGCAGGTGGAGCTATGTAAGAACATGCAGCAGGTGGAGTTATGTAAGAACATGCAGCAGTGGAGTTATGTAAGAACATGCAGCAGGTGGAGTTATGTAAGAACATGCAGCAGGTGGAGCTATGTAAGAACATGCAGCAGGTGGAGTTATGTAAGAACATGCAGCAGGTGGAGTTATGTAAGAACATGCAGCAGGTGGAGCTATGCAAGAACATGCAGCAGGTGGAGTTTACACAAGACTGCTGATCACCTCGAAGATGGTGGATGGTGAGGCGGTGCCATCTGAGAGGAGGATGAGAGAGCAGGTGGGTTGAGAGGCAGCCTCCAGCACCGCGCCCACTGCACCACCTGCCACTGACAGCAAGTCCACTGCATCTTCCCGAACTACAGGAAATACAATTTTAAAATTACACTGGGGACTAGTTACCTAGCATGGGGGCTGGTGACCTAGCACTGGGAGGTCATTTATCATGGGAGAGGTGATGGTGCGTGGGGAAATCGAGTCAGCAGAGGCGACCTCATACCTGGGTCCTGGGGCAGAGGATAGGAGCTCGCTAAGGTGCTGAGGGTGAGTACTGCCACCCACATCCTTCCCAGGTAGCCGCCGCTGCCACCGGCCAGGCGCTCGCTAGTCATCGTCTGGTCAACGCGAGTCAAGAACTGCAGGTCAAGAAGACAATATTTTTGGATTATTCAGATAACTACAATCGGGTAACTACAATCACGTAGCTACACCCAGTTAACTACACTCGGGTAACAGATGTACTGATATTCTTCCTTCTTTCAGATGTGTGTGTGTAAGACAGGTGTGGATTATACGGATACAGGTTTGGAGGACTCTGAGCAGGTGTGTAAACGTAGGCCAGGTGTAATCAACATACGACAGGCGTGGAGGCCCAAAGGAAGCGTGAGACAGGTGTGGGGAAATACAAGGCAGCTGTGGAGGATGCAGGGGGAAGTGTGGAAGATGCAAGCACCAGCTATGGAAGCCGCGGGACAGGTGTGGGTGACGCAGAGCAGGTGTGGGGGATACAGGAAAGGTGTGGAGGCTGCAGGACAGGTGTGTTTGATAAGGGACAGATGTGGAGAATGCAGGGCAGATGTGGAGGATGTAGGGAAGGTGTCGTTGACTCAGATCAGGTGTTTTAAGATGCAGGTCAGGGATGGAGTATGCAGAGCAGGTGTGGAGGATGAATGGCAGGTGTAGGGGATTCAGGGCAGCTGTGGAGGGTATAAGGCAGGTTTGGATGATGCAGCCCAGGGGGGTGGGGGCGAGAATGCAGCGCAAAGAATGCATCAAACGTCTAGCGACGGCGTGGAGGACACATGGCAGGTGTGTGGAGGACACACGGCAGGTGTGGAGTACACAGTGCAGGTGGGAGTACACATGGCAGGTATGGAGAACGCAGGACAGGTGTGGAGGACGCAGGCCAAGTGTGGAAGACGCAGTACAGGTGTGAAAGAAGCAGATCAGGTATTACAGGACGTAGATCAGGTGTGGAGGCATCACCTCCGACACCAAGATCGTGATGCATCTAGCACAAGAGCCTCGTGTGAAGGGCGTCTCACCTACCCGTCCAGCAGCTGCCCAGAGGACAAGTGACACTCCCGCCACCCCACTGCGCCGTCTCTCTCTCTCAACGGCTCCCTGACCGTTATTTATGTGGCGATGAACTATTCTGCGATTGGACGACACCCGCTGATGTTATCACCGATGTCAGATGCGATTGGTCGATGGAACTGCGCAAACTCAAGCCTACAATATCCGGTGAGTGTTTGCTAAGTAAAGATGTGTGGCTGTTTTTTTTGATACTTTGAATATTTCTGTGGCAAGCTGTTTGCTTTGATAACAAAAAAATAACAAAATGAAATGCAATAATTTGCTCTCCCTATTTATATTTACAGGAGCAAGCTTTAGTTCTTGGACCCCTCTTTCCTGTTCTAGGTTGTCTAATATGTTGTTTTTTGACCGATGTTTATATACATATTATATATATATATATATATATATATATATATATATATATATATATATATATATATATATATATATATATATATATATATATATATATATATATATATATATATATATATATATATATATATATAATATGTCTCATTGAATATGACGCCATATTCCGTATTTACTATTTTCTGATTTAGGGCTTCTGTCCCTCTTACTATAGCTCTTGCATCAGGGTTCAGCTGGAAGAGGAGTTCACCAAAGTCATGTTGTTCTCAAGGTGAAGAAAAGAATTGAATAACTGAAGAATGTATTACACTTATTATAGAATCGCACGACGTTTCGAACCTACATGGTTCATTCTCAATGATGTTACAGTACAGAACATTATATTTTATACTAATAGCGGGTCAGGTGAATACAAATGGATCGAACAATGGAGTCAGGTGTAAACAAACGGTATACATTGGGTAGACATGAAGGAGAAAGAAGCTAAGGATCAGAAGGTTAAATAGGGTACAAAGATTAATCAAGCGTAGTGAGTACTGTTTGTCGAGCAGTGTCTTCTATATATATATATATATATATATATATATATATATATATATATATATATATATATATATATATATATATATATATATATATATTTATGATTGATGTTCCCTTCGGGAATCTTAATTTTAAGATAAATAGGAAAACCAGGGATATACTGAACATCTTGTTTCAGATTCTTTACTTTAAAATGCATAACGTTTCGAATACTTCTTGTATTCATCATCAGATCTAAAAGAAAAAATAGAAATCACAATCAAATAACTGGTAAACAAAGACTCATACTGAATATAACTGCCTATCAAAGAAAGGAGATATTTTTTTCTTTAGGACTGGATTGCCATTGTCTAAACCAGCATTTTCGGAGATTAGAAACCATTGTTATGAGTTTAATCATTCTCTGCTGGAATCTGATTTTAAAATTTTGGACACTTGTATAAATGGCCAGTCAGATTTGAGAGTAATGGAATCCTTACATATAAAGGAGCTGCGGCCTTTGTTAAATAGCAACCTTTCGGCTGTTCAATTGTACACTGTGTAGTGCACAGTAGGCCCTGTAATTGCTTTATAGTTCATTCTGGTAGTTTAATTTTATTTATAATTTTGTTTTAGTCTACCATGTTTTTGCCTTTTCTTACTTATTTCAAATCTTGACATGTATTATTATAATCTTTTTATTTAGGATACATAATACATTTTTTTTATTTAGTTTTATTAATAATGAGTTTTTAAACGATTTGAGTAGTATTTTTATTATTGTCGCTTATTCTGTTTATATTTTATATACATTTTTTGTAGATTTGTAGTCAGGATATGAATATTTGTTATAGTGTTTAGTAGCTATGTGGTAGCTATCAAGTCTCACTCAGTTGATCACTTCACGTAAGTTTAGTAGTATGGTTTGTTGTAGTAGTTATAAAATTCTGTTGTAATTTAATGTTTTTGAATTAGCTTTTATCTATGTGACTGTTAATAAGTTTTATTGTATTGATCACTTTAAGTAAGCTTAAGGTGTTTGTTTTTTAATAATTCTCCTTTCTTTGATAGGCAGTTATATTCAGTATGAGTTCTTGTTTACCAGTTATTTGATTGTGATTTCTATTTTTCTTTAGATCTGATGATGAATACAAGAAGGTATTCGAAACGTTATGCATTTAAAGTAAAGAATCTGAAACAAGATGTTCAGTATATCCTGGTTTTCCTATTTATCTTAAAATATATATATAATATATATATATATATATATATATATATATATATATATATATATATATATANTTCCTCATGAATTTTGGCAACCCCGACCAGCCTATGAGCGTTCCGTACCCCTGACCATCCCCACTGCAAAGTTGTGTTAAGACAGACCCAGGCGTCTAGCTTTCCAACCTTGAACAGACAAACATACATTATTTTTTACAGATATAGGTAGGGTACCTGGCAGTTTGCGGATTTATGTCTCTCCACCTCTCCCCCCCCCCCCACACACACACATTATGATTCTTTTCCATTATTCCTCTCTCCCTCCGTTCCTACCTTCCATTCCATTCTATCTCCCAGCGAGCAAGAGACATGCTCGAATAACGTTGAATCAACATGCTGAATATCGAATCCACTTCATTGTCATTGATTCAATATCGATAACAGCATGAAAGTCTATTGTTAACACTGTGGATATTCCAGGCTTCGTAGGAGTGGTTGGTTGTCGCAATAGGAGCCAATCCTACTTAAGGAAAGGCAAGGGGTCCACCACCCTACGATACCCGCCATACAATGACAATTCATCCTGGAAAGTTGCATGAGAGAGCCGCTAAAGCCTCGTCTCCTGCCTCGGCCAGACGGACACATATCTTCACCTAGGCGAGGCTTGGTAAGGATTTTATCTTTATTAAGTATTTTACATTTTCATGTTTTTTTATGATGAGCGATTTGAAAGTGTTTACAGTATTTGAATGCGGCAAATATTTAAAAAGTTAGTTTAGACTTATCTAATTAGAATTCATTGGCTTAGTCTTCAAATATTTAATTTGCCTTGAATTGTTTAATATGTAGGCCTGTAATTTTTTAAAATGATTGACAACTTTATTTGTGAATTGAATTATTGCGGCATCTTTGGTATGAAAAAATAACCCATTGACTTCAGCAATGGGTTGGTTTCTCTTAGTTTAAATGAATATCGGTTATTATTGACATTAATTCCTATAAAAACTTGCTATGCTAATTTTTATTTATCTTTTAATAAAATACACAGTTAAATTAATAATATTTACAGAGACACACACAAGTATATAAATTGATGACATCACGGGCTCCGAGGAACTTTGAGTTCCCGGTTGTGTAGTCGAGAAAACCTGACATATGTGTGGTTTACGTAAAGCTGGAAGTGGTCGGGAGGTGTCGTGGCGGCGAAGGAATGTTATTAAGAAGACTTATGTTCGTGAAGGGTTTGTTGAATCAAGACGTAACTGCCGAGAAGGCGATAAAAATGAAAAGTGGAGAGCGATGGACCGTCCCGCTCTGGTGGTTCACTACGTCACATAGCCACATCTCATAGTTTTTCCAAGCGTTGCATTTAAAGCTAATTAATCCGCTGTAACGCCAGTATTATGGTGCTATTTTAAATTGACACTGATGCACCTGAATTTTGAAGTTGTCAACAGAGTAAAAAAAAAAAAACCCGGGGAGCCGGCGTCAGGCATAGGTTGAGGTGACAACTTGCCAACCACAGCACAGATTGCGGGCAGAAATAGCCCCTCCGACACACGGGCATTAGGGTGGTTATTCTTTAGATAATATCAGTGATATAAATCTTTATGCACCTTGACGGGCGCCAACTGTCACTCTACTGGAAACCAGATTTGAATGTTGAGAGACTACACTAGAGGTGATAATGTTGGCACTTCAACATGTGTATATGACCTCTGTGGTACTTGGCATCCCGCTCGGCTCTCTGTTTGCCTCCTGATGATAGGGTTTTGAACAATATGGCCAGAGTTGCAGGGATTTATTACTCGGGGAAATTATGTTTTAGGAAACCAATTGTGAGCTGTGTGAGGCCTACAATTGTGAGATGTGTGAAGCTACAATTGTGAGATGTGTGAAGCCTACAATTGTGAGATGTGTGAAGCCTACAATTGTGAGATGTGTGAAGCCTACAATGTGAGATGTGTGAAGCCTACAATTGTGAGATGTGTGAGACCTACAATTGTGAGATGTGTGAAGCCTACAATTGTGAGATGTGTGAGACCTACAATTGTGAGATGTGTGAAGCCTACAATTGTGAGATGTGTGAGACCTACAATTGTGAGATGTGTGAAGCCTACAATTGTGAGATGTGTGAGACCTACAATTGTGAGATGTGTGAAGCCTACAATTGTGAGATGTGTGAGACCTACAATTGTGAGATGTGTGAGGCCTACAATTGCCGGGACTTAAAAAAAAAGTCAATATGAAATCATATTGGTACGGTGAATCCTCAAGAATCCATTGGAGTGAGGAACTTATGATGAAAAGCACTAAGCCAGACAAAAATATGGCTATATACTGCAGTATATAGCCGTACTGGCTTAGTATAGTATATATTACATAGCCCTTGGAAGAGGTATGAGGACAGACTTAAGAAGAACTGGGATATGAGGGGTGAGGAAGCATCAGGAGAAAGTGCCAAGCCATTACTCCTATATATAGAACTTGGAAGATATCAGGATAAGGATTTGGGATGGGACGGAGGAAAGGAATGGTGGTCAACCACTTGGACAGAAGCCCAGTTCACTTGGTTGGACACCATTTGATGAGGAAAGTGAATATAATTAACATTCTCGCCACTTGGCAGCTCTCACTGTATGAGTGACAGCGTGCAAAATAAGGCATAAGTCAGTTATATACTTCTCGAGGCTTTCTCTCCCCCCCCCCCCCGCCTTTCCTAGGCCATTTACTGACTTTCTCCAGGATGCTACCCACAACAGTTGTCTAGCTCCTATAGGCACCTGTTCACTGCTCGCTGGATAGAGAAATCAGGTGAAAAGAAGACTCTGCCCGAACCTTACTCTCCTGCCACAGGAACTGAACTCGGGATCTTTAGTGTGTATAACGGGGCTGCGCTCACCACCACGACACAAGACCTCGCAGTACTATGCATATTGTGAAAGGATTAATTGATGTACATAGGTAAACGTTCATGTAAGTCTATGTTATGTAAGGGTAAGATCGCAGTCTATGTTATGTAAAGGTTAATTGATGACGTTGATGATAGGTAAGGGTTCATTTATCATATAGATGGGAGGTAAGGGCTCACTGATAAGCTCTTACCTTAAGGGATCATTGATAAGGCAGTAGATGACAAGGTTGATAAGGTTAGGTAAGGGTTCATTGATAAGGTAGTAGGTGTTAGGTAAGGGTTCATTGATAAGGCAGTAGGTGTTAGGTAAGGGTTCATTGATAAGGCAGTAGGTGTTAGGTAAGGGTTCACTGATAATGCAGTAGGTGTTAGGTAAAGGTTCATTGATGACAACGTGACATATCTGCAACACATCATATATGTTACAACACTACTCGCGCGCGCGAAATGATACATAAACACAATTTGGTAGACTTTGCTAAGTAACTTTATTTGTGCTCAAGTAGGTACAAATATGAATGAAATATGTGGTTGATTAATTGACAATCGGACGGATAAGACTAATACAGACACAACTAAATTACAAATCGGAGATAATTGAATTTCTTGAAGATTACAAATGTGTAAATATTTAATTGAAAATGATGTGCCGCTAGAAATCTTAGCCAACGATCCGAAGTTTGTTTACTGTAGGGACTCATAGAAATCATGTAGCGTGATGCATCAAATGAACAAATCCACAAGGGCCGTGACGAGGATTCGAACCTACGTCCGAGAGTATCTTTTGACCAATTCAATTCTTTTCCAATGCTTTGACCAATCTTGCAATTCTTTTGACCATGTCGTAGCTCAGTCGATTAAGGCAGCGTCTGGGGGGATGCTCTCGGACGTAGGTTCAAATCCTCGTCACGGCCATTGTGGATTTGTTCATGTACTGTAGGGAGTGCGTGCAGATGACTGTAAACATTAGATTAATATATAAATACTACTATCAATACGGTGCTGATGTCTATGAAAAAGATAAGGAATGCAAATTATGTAGTATGACGCACGCTCACGCGCGAGGTCACTAGGTACTAGTGCTGAAAATTTATGGTTGTTCATAGTGCGGTTGATAGCTATGATCTAGCTCAAGAGGTCGGAGGTTCGAGGCTCCTAAGGACCAAGTGAATGAAATATTATTACCTATCATTATTGTCGTTGACAATTATATATATATATATATATATATATATATATATATATATATATATAATATATATATATATATATATATATATATATATATATATGTTGTATCTAATAGGCCAAGTTGCCTAAGATGCCGAGTTTTCCTGAAATTATATATTTGTCTAATTTGTTTTTTTATGGAATTATAAAGCTTTTCATTATATTATATATGATTTAATGTTTTTAATTTGAGTTAAAACTAGCATAAAAATTTGATCAAACCTAACCTAACATAACTAAGTAAGTAATTCATGTTCTTAATATAATATAATAATATTAATTAAAATAAACCATATTGAAAATATTTAAAAAAAAAGGAAAATCACTCTTATACAAGGCAAATCAGCCCTTCACACTAGGCCAAGTAGGACGATCTGGCTATTAGGTACGCAGGCTAATAGCCAGAATGTACGTACGTTATGGCTATTATGACATATACTTTTATATGCAATTCTGTTTAGAGTAACATTAATTAAACTTGAAAAGCCTAATCCCTGGCGATCCGTTGTCTGTTGGAAAGACTGATCCTTGTTATTTTTCTTCACAACAACATAAGCCGGAATTACCAAAGAAACACCACATCACCTCTCACTCCTGCGTGTTTCCATTACAATGTAGATTTTTATGTGTATTCTGCGGGATGTATTTTGAACAACCCTCAACCCCTGTCACAGTGGACAATCAGCGTCAGGACCTCCAGGACGAAGGAGAGCCCAGCGAGGGCGAGCCCCAGCAGGAGCAGCATGAAGGCTCCCTGCAGGTGTGTGGTGGTGAGGGCCCTCAGGTTGCTGTCAGACCTTGGTTCCTGCCCTGCTGCCTTCTGCTGCCTCTTACGACTCTTCGCCTGAGCTTCGGAAAGTAGGTCAGTGCTCCATTTCTCGTACAATCCACCCTGTTGAAAATGTAAGATTGTAGTTGCCTTTCACACAGAAATTACAATTGCGTGATGCATAAAATGAACAAATCCACAAGGGCCGTGACGAGGATTCGAACCTGAGTCCGAGAGCATCCGGACGATTAAGGCAGCGTCTGGGATGCTCTCGGACGCAGGTTCGAATCCTTGTCACGACCCTTGTGGATTTGTAGTTGCCTTATTCTGTGTGAGTTGTTGTTGTTGTTGTAGATTTAGCTACTCAGGACGAAATGTCCATGTAGCACGGGCTATAGTGCGCCCGTAATCTGTGTGTGGTGGTATCTTGGTTATATACATATGTATATTGCATGTGAGGTGCTGAGGTGGAAAGCACACAAATTCCGTGAGTATATGTATATACCTCTTCTACTGAGAGGGACAAGCGAGTGCATGTATAAATCGTACGTATCGACGAAGAGAGAGAAACTGTTGATGGAATACAGGTGAAATGTCGTGTATTCATCAATGATTATAGTATTAAATTTTTACATAAGTAATAGACATATGTTTATTAGTCGCTGCTACCCCAAACTATGGACAGTAAATGCATCCTTTGTGACTTTTGACCTATGCCATGGTACTTGATTGTGATCTTTGATACCAATATAACATTGATATGAAACTGTTACTGTCATATCACATGCCACGAAGTTACAATAATACACAAGTATCACTGAGGTGGCATCGAGTTTTAAATCTCACGTTATTGTCAACAGAATGGAACCTGATGTTATTAGAACGCCAGAAGAATTCGTCAATGTGATATATATGAAGATTTTAGATATTGAGATTGTCTGGTTTGCCGACTCTAGAACACGCTGTGATTAGTAAGAACCATTTTTTTTTCATTGTTTTCCATTTGTTTTTTTTAACTGTTTTTCTTATATTTCAGTGATGGAACATCAGATCATTTGATGTTCCCAATGATGTTCACATATTACTGAGGTTACATAATGTATATGTCACAGACGTTACAGAATGTCTACATATTATTGAGGTTACATAATGTACACATATTACTGAGGTTACAGAATGAACAATGTTTTCATCCTAATTAAAAGCTATTAATCCTTCAGGTCCGAGGCAACCCTCGGAACGCATGCCAACGACTTCTTTTTTCTGGCAAGTGAAACTCTCAGGGCTCACCTTAAAATATAAGTAGATAAATATTCAACTTCTTCGCTGAAATGTATATATTAACTTGATAAAATGCAATTGTATTAAGTAGAACGGTACCAAATAAAAACGCAATATAGAAAACACCGACAACTGTTGTAGTAACAATAAGTAAATTAGAAAATGAAACAATTCTGATTCCTTCACCATCATTGTAGCTAGGCTTATGATTGTACTATTTTCTGGTGCTTGCTTGCCCACGAACCGGTTTGCATAAAACGTTTTAGGTGTATACAGAGAGTGATTGTTGATGTAATTTTCTGACCTATGTATTAAATTAAAGCTATTTTTTTAGTCTTAATCCATTATGATTTTAAATTTGTAAATTTGCCCCGAGGGGCGACCTGCCCAATAAACTCGCCCCGAGGGGCAAAATTTAAAAATTTAAAATCATAATGGATTAAGACTAAAAGAATAGCTTTATTTTTTCTTTTATTGCGCGTTAGCTAAGTAAATGTTTATACGACTGGGCACTGTAATGTATTAGAAAAACGTGAACACTTAAGGCTGATTGATCAGATATGAAAAAACATATGAATTATTGTTTGAGAATTACACTTAATGGCTAATACAAACATATCCACGTTTTCATTAGGGTGGAACGACCTTTAAGGAAAAATTCCGTCACTAAATTTTACATTCCTTCATTCTTACATGACTTACAATAATCACTCTTGGAATATTTTTTGTTTTTTTTACCGCTCTAGTGTGATTTTTGTTTATTATTTGAAGAAGTTATCCCAATACCTTAAAGACACAACATAATATGTTCCCAAAATTTTGCTCGGCACACACTCGGCACACGAGGAATTTTGCGTAAATTTTTTTACGATTTTTGACACAGACACACACACAGACACACACACCACACACACACACACACACACACACACACACACACACAACACACACACACACACGCACGCACGCACGCACGCACACACACACACACACACACACACACACACACACACACACACACGCACGCACGCACGCACGCACGCACGCACGCGCGCGCGCACGCACACACACACACACACACACACACACACACACCACACACACACACACACACACACACACACACACACACACACACACACACACACACAAGTTAGGCACACACGCAAATGTAAAGTTATGGAAATGGGACTAGGAGATAGGAGACCAAAGGGACAGTACACAATGAAGGGGAACAGCCTACCTGTGACGACGCGCGAAAGAGACCTGGGTGTGGACGTAACACCTAATCTATCTCCTGAGGCACACATAAATAGGATAACGACAGCAGCGTACTCTACACTGGCAAAAGTTAGAACATCATTCAGAAACCTAAGCAAGGAGGCATTTAGGGCTCTTTACACTGCCTACGTGAGGCCAGTCTTAGAGTATGCCGCCTCATCATGGAGTCCCCATCTAAAGAAGCACATAATGAAACTGGAAAAGGTTCNGCTGGGAGTCTCGTCGTGGACGTGGTGGTGAGCAGACGTGTTTTGGTTCGCTCTGCTACTAGCGTCTGGTGTGGTGGACGTGTTTGTCGTCGCCGGGAGCCGGCGTGTTAACGGATGGCTGGATAACGTCGCGCTGGGGGTGGTATAAGTGCTATCATGGGCTCCTACACACCTCCACTCAAGCGGAAGGAGTCCATAGGGCTCAAGTTTAGTTGTCATGTTGATCCCGACCTTGTATCCACGACGATCTTCGATGTGTTACAGATCAAGACGGAAGAAATATTTGGTTACCAAACACTGCCAGGGAACAGAGTGGTGTTGAAATTTGAAAACAATGTAGCGTTTTCAGAGTTTCTCAAGAAGTATGATGATGAAATTATAAGTTTACCTAATGGGAAAGGATCAGTAGAAGTGATTAATTTGAGCAAAACGTTTACATACGTTTCTGTGAGGGATGCGCCATTTGAAATGTTGAATGGAACTATTATACGCATACTGCAACAATATGGGAAAGTGGACAATGTTCGCTTCAATAAGTATACTTATGGACCAGGGAAAGGGCGTTTTAATGGAACAAGAACAGTAAAGATGGAACTTCATCGCAATATTCCTTCATCAATGTCAGTAGAAGGTCATTATATTAAATTTATATACAATGGCCAACTGCAAACTTGTTTTAAGTGTGGGCGTACTGGTCACATGGCTGCTGCCTGCCAGGTGGAGGCATCAGAACGGATCAACATTTTTCGTGAACATGACTTTCCGCCATTAATAGAGGACAGTGTCTCAGGAAATGAACCCACTGTTGTACATACTGCAGTGCCAGGTGAGGTAGATGAAGTAACCCACAACTCTGTAAGTGAAACGTCTGTGGGAGTGAATCCCAGTGCGAATGAGGCCGGTGAAGGTAACTTAGATCAGGATGATAAAGGTAATGCAGAAAAGGAATGTGCAGACGACACTGCTCAGGACGATTTATCTGCTATCGTTCAACCTGGTGAGGGTGAGGTAAGTCTGGACAATATACATGTGGACGCCCATGACATTGGCGCTGACGCTGCGCTGAGCTGCGATGACGACGGCGGCGCTGACCTTGGTGAGGTGACGATGGAGAAAGTAACTGGTTGTCAACTGGATGTGGAGGATGACTCCATGGAGGATAGTGATGTAGAAATGCCTGTGAAGAGGGCAACTCCACCCTCTTCAGTATGGTCTGATAGAAAGGGTAAGGGTAGTGTGAAGGCTGGTTCTGTAACCAGTCATGTAAAGAAACGTAGGAGAAAATTAACTCGGAGTATTGATCTGGTACGTATGAAGGACTTAGCCGCTAAATTAAAAGTCTCTGAAAAAATTGAGCAGGTTGTTACCGTTGAAGTTCACCGTGACCAAGGCCAGGAAGAGTCACCGACACGTAGCGAGGGCACAGTACAAACAGTGAGTGGGGATCATGGTAATGAGAACAGTGATAAGGCATGGTGGGATCTTGTGGAACATGAACAGAGTCGTGACGCGAGTGCAAATATTAAACTTAGATTTCGGAAAGGGAAAGAAGACACTAAGTTAGTGTCAAGTGAGATTACGATGGATAAAGAGTAATTTTTGGTTTCTCTCAAATAACATTCGGGAAGCCTATTAATTTTAATTGTGCTACTTTGAACGTTAATGGGCTCAATTGTAGAAATAAACAGTTGCAGCTGTTATCATTGTTTAAATATCATAAATTGGATGTACTTTTAGTGCAAGAACACAATGTACAAGATGTTAAGAAACTTGATGTGTTGCTTGATTACTTTGAAGTATTAATAAATTCAACGAACTTGTTGAAGGGTGGTACAATGATATTGGTTGCTAAGCGAGCCCACATCAAGGTTCTTAATACTGAAATGGATGATAATGGTAATGTTTTATATGCAAGGATTTCTTTTTTTGACACCATCATTCCTCTGCTTAATGTGTATGCTCCCTCTGGCTCCCGCAGGAAGAAAGAGAGGGAGGAATTGTTCTCTAACGAGTTATTGTATTTTTTCAGAAATGATACACGTAAAATTATTTTTGGTGGCGACTTTAATTGTGTCACTTCTGTGAGAGATTGTAGCACTCAGACGAATGCATGTGTATCTCCTGCTTTAATTACACTCTTGAAGTGTATTGGTCTCAAGGATGCGAATAGCATTAACGGAGGTGTATATGAATACACATATGTTCGCCAGAATTATGGCTCTAGGCTTGACAGAATATATATGCACTCATTACATGATAAAATTAGTTCTTGCAGTACTGTTCCGGTCAGCTGTTCAGATCACTGTATGGTTGTGGTGAAGCTTGTTATTGACGATCAGGTTAAAGTGGGGACAGGGTCTTGGAAGCTAAATTGCAGTCTGTTGCAGAGTAGAGATGTAATTGATAATTTTCAGGTATTGTGGGAACACCTGGTTGCGAAAAAACATAAGTTCAGATGTATGTTGGAGTGGTGGGACATGTGTAAAGTTGCATGCAAAAGTTTCTTCGTGAAAGTGTCCAAAAGAAAGGCTGCTGAGAAATATGGTCTGTTAACCTTATTCCAACACAGACTAAAACAACTTTATGCAAAGGTCAATATGGGATTAGACAAGTATGAGGAAATTACCATTTTGAAAGACAGAATTAACAAATTGCGGGATGAAATAACTGAAGGAGTCAATGTTCGCCTCCAGATTAATGATAGGATGTATGGTGAAAAACTCTCTCCTTATTTGTTAAGTAAAGTCAAGAATAACAAGGGTACAGCTCTTGTGACTAGTATTAAAGCAGGTGATGGGACGGATATGACAAATACGGATGGGATTGTATGTTATGTTCGAGGTGAATTGGAGAAATTGTACAAAAAAGTGAACGTGGACCAAGGTATGCGGGAGCACTTCCTTGGAAAATGTACACGGGTTTTAAACCAAGATGACAACACGTCATTATTGGAAGATGTAGATAAGCAGGAAGTGTGGAGTGTGGTCAAGAGTTTAAAGAAAGGTAAATCACCTGGCTGTGATGGGTTCCCGGCGGAATTTTATTTCTATCTATGGGATGTCATTGGTAAAGACTTTGTACAAGTGGTGCAGTATAGCATACAGCATAGGAAGCTTAGCATGTCGCAATCTCATGGGATTATTAAGATGATACCTAAAACGGGTGATTTGCATATTCTAACGAACTGGAGGCCACTTTCCTTACTAAACCAGGATTATAAAATAGTATCGAAACTGCTGGCAAATAGACTTAAGATTGCAATGGAAAAAATTATATCAAAGGAACAGTTTTGTGGTGTGCCTGGAAGATCCATAATCAATTGTAATAATGTAATTAGGGATGTTGTGTATTATGTGTCTGAGAATAATGTTCCTTCCTCTATGATAAACCTCGACTGGTCGAAAGCCTTTGACCGTGTTGATGTTCAGTTTGTATTGGAAATATTGGATAGGGTAGGAGTTGCACAAGACTTTATTGATTGGGTCCGTATGCTTTATAAAGAGTGTCGGAGCAGCGTCTGTATCAATGGAGTCTTAAGTAAACCTTTTTTAGTTGAACGATCTGTACGTCAGGGATGTCCCCTTTCAATGATTTTGTATGTTATATTTCAAGAGCCACTGTACTTGGCAATAAAAGGCAATGACTTTATTGTTCCACCTTGTCTTCCTAATGCGATGACACTTCCTGTTGTTGGTTATGCAGACGATACAACTATTTTTGTGTCGACAGAAGACTCGGTGGTGAATGTTCAGAATGAGTTAGACAACTTTGAAAGAGCAACAGGTGCTGTAATTAACAAGAACAAAACGTGTATGATGGGGCTTGGCAGTTGGTGTAATAAAGTTCACTGGACAGGTTCATGGTTCAAGGTAGTGGAGTCAATTAAAGCTCTTGGGATTTGCTGGTGTAAAACATATGAAACGACATTGGCTACGAATTGGCAAGTACTATGTGGTAATATAATAGTTGCAACGAACATGTTGTCAAATAGGAAATTAACCCTGTTTCAGAAGGCTGTAATAATCAATTGCAAAATTTTGTCTAAAGTGTGGTATTTGTCTCACAGCTTTCCCATAGACAAGAAAAGTGCAATGGAGATTGACAAAACTATTTTTAGATATGTATGGTATGGTAGATACCAACCAATTAAACGGACTACTCTTTGTAAAGGTAAGAAAAACGGTGGAATAGGAATACTGAATGTGTACAATAAGTCATTGGCAATCTTATGTGTTACCTTTAGAAAGGAGATAATGCAGAGGAATAGTGTAAATGCGCTAGGACATTACTATTGTAAATTACGTGTCAGCTACTTGATACATATGCCAGAGTATACTGACCTTGCCTTTATTTCACCTCACTTTTATTCTTGTGCAATTGATGTTCTCAGGCGGATTTGTAATATTGAAGGTTTTTTAATGATGAACAGTAAACAAGTGTATGATGTTATACTACCAAATATAGTTCCTAGAGTAGAGGAGGCATATCCACTCTTCAGCTGGCAAGTAATATGGGCGAACCTTCATGTTAAATTTATTGCCCCAAAACAACGTGAGCTATTGTATCGCTATATTCATGAGACCCTCCCTACTAATGATAGGTTGTTGATGTTGGGCATTAAAGACAACAATAGGTGTGACCAATGTACTGAAATTGAAAATAATATGCATATATTTTATTTCTGTAAGCAGAAAGTTGTTCTTGTAAACTGGATTCGAGACACTCTTAAAGTTTTATGTGGACCAAGTATTAGAGTGGAGTTAATGAGGTTTTTAATGTTTCATATTGACATAAAATGCAAGAAAATTAAGAATACAATAATTATGTTACTTTCTGATTACATTTTTTGTGTTTGGATAGGAAGGCAGGAAGGTTACTCAGTAGACAAAATATTGAAGTTCTTGCGAGGCAGGATCAAGTATAACATTTGGGGTTTAAGGCTCATGCTCGGTGATGATATGGAAAATTTGTTTACTGAGAATTATATAAAATATATGTAAATGTAATAATCTCCCCTGTATAAATTTATTCTCCAAATTTTGTAAATCGTTTAACGGAAAATAAGTATAACATTCAGGGGTTTTTAAAGATCATATTCTGTACTATTGGAAAACTTGTTCACTACGAATTGCAATGTATAATTGTCTTGTAAACCTTTTATATAATTTAATTTATACTTGTATTTCTTAAATAAAGATAAAAAAAAAAAAAAAAAAAAAAAAATTATGGTGCTATTTTAAATTGACACTGATGCACCTGAATTTTGAAGTTGTCAACAGAGTAAAAAAAAAAAAAACCCGGGAGCCGGCGTCAGGCATAGGTTGAGGTGACAACTTGCCAACCACAGCACAGATTGCGGGCAGAAATAGCCCCTCCGACACACGGGCATTAGGGTGGTTATTCTTTAGATAATATCAGTGATATAAATCTTTATGCACCTTGACGGGCGCCAACTGTCACTCTACTGGAAACCAGATTTGAAGTTGAGAGACTACACTAGAGATGATAATGTTGGCACTTCAACATGTGTATGACCTCTGTGGTACTTGGCATCCCGCTCGGCTCTCTGTTTGCCTCCTGATGATAGGGTTTTGAACAATATGGCCAGAGTTGCAGGGATTTATTACTCGGGGAAATTATGTTTTAGGAAACCAATTGTGAGCTGTGTGAGGCCTACAATTGTGAGATGTGTGAAGCCTACAATTGTGAGATGTGTGAAGCCTACAATTGTGAGATGTGTGAAGCCTACAATTGTGAGATGTGTGAAGCCTACAATTGTGAGATGTGTGAAGCCTACAATTGTGAGATGTGTGAAGCCTACAATTGTGAGATGTGTGAAGCCTACAATTGTGAGATGTGTGAAGCCTACAATTGTGAGATGTGTGAAGCCTACAATTGTGAGCTGTGTGAGGCCTACAATTGTGAGATGTGTGAAGCCTACAATTGTGAGATGTGTGAAGCCTACAATTGTGAGATGTGTGAGGCCTACAATTGTGAGATGTGTGAGGCCTACAATTGTGAGATGTGTGAGGCCTACAATTGTGAGATGTGTGAAGCCTACAATTGTGAGATGTGTGAGGCCTACAATTGTGAGATGTGTGAAGCCTACAATTGTGAGATGTGTGAAGCCTACAATTGTGAGATGTGTGAGGCCTACAATTGTGAGATGTGTGAGCCTACAATTGTGAGATGTGTGAAGCCTACAATTGTGAGATGTGTGATGCCTACAATTGTGAGATGTGTGAGGCCTACAATTGTGAGATGTGTGAGGCCTACAATTGTGACATGTGCGAGGCCTACAATTGTGAGATGTGTGAGGCCTACAATTGTGAGATGTGTGATGCCTACAATTGTGAGATGTGTGAGACCTACAATTGTGAGATGTGTGAGGCCTACAATTGCCGGGAGTAAAAAAAAAAGTCAATATGAAATCATGATGGTACGCTGAATCCTCATTAATCCATTGGAGTGAGAACTTATGATGAAAAAGCACTAAGCCAGACAAAAGTATGGCTATATACTGCAGTATATAGCCATACTGGCTTAGTATAGTATATATATATAGCCCTTGGAAGAGGTATGAGGACAAACTTAAGAAGAACTGGGATACGAGAGGAAAGGGAAGCATCAGGAGAAAGCGCCAAGCATTACTCCTATATAGACCTTGGAAGATATCAGGATAAGGATTTGGGATGGGACAGAGGGAAGGAATGGTGGTCAACCACTTGGACAGAAGACCAGTTCACTTGGTTGGACACCATTTGATGAGGAAAGTGAATATAATTAACATTCTCGCCACTTGGCAGCTCTCACTGTATGAGTGACAGCGTGCAAAATAAGGCATAAGTCAGTTATATACTTCTCGAGGCTTTCTGTCTCCTCCCCCCCCGCCTTTCCTAGGCCATTTACTGACTTTCTCCAGGATGCTACCCACAACAGTTGTCTAGCTCCTATAAGCACCTGTTCACTGCTCGCTGGATAGAGAAATCAGGTGAAAAGAAGACTGCCCGAACCTTACTCTCCTGCCACAGGAACTGAACTCGGGATCTTTAGTGTGTATAACGGGGCTGCGCTCACCACCACGACACAAGACCTCGCAGTACTATGCATATTGTGAAAGGATTAATTGATGTACATAGATAAACGTTCATTGATGACGCAGTCATCAATGTTATGTAAGTCTATGTTATGTAAGGGTTAATTGATGACGTAGATGATAGGTAAGGGTTCATTTATCATATAGATGGGAGGTAAGGGCTCATTGATAAGCTCTTACCTTAAGGGATCATTGATAAGGCAGTAGATGACAAGGTTGATAAGGTTAGGTAAGGGTTCATTGATAAGGCAGTAAGTGTTAGGTAAGGGTTCATTGGTAAGGCAGTAGGTGTTAGGTAAGGGTTCATTGGTAAGGCAGTAGGTGTTAGGTAAGGGTTCATTGATAAGGCAGAAGGTGTTAGGTAAAAGTTCATTAATAAGGCAGTAGGTGTTAGGTAAGGGTTCACTGATAATGCAGTAGGTGTTAGGTAAAGGTTCATTGATGACACCGTGACATATCTGCGACACATCAAATATGTTACAACACTACTCGCGCGCGCGAAATGATACATAAACACAATTTGGTAGACTTTGCTAAGTAACTTTATTTGTGTCAAGTAGGTACAAATATGAATGAAATATGTGGTTGATTAATTGACAATCGGACGGATAAGACTAATACAGACACAACTAAATTACAAATCGGAGATGATTGAATTTCTTGAAGATTACAAATGTGTAAATATTTAATTGAAAATGATGTGCCGCTAGAAATCTTAGCCAACGATCCGAAGTTTGTTTACTGTAGGGACTCACAGAAATCATATAGCGTGATGCATCAAATGAACAAATCCACAAGGGCCGTGACGAGGATTCGAACCTACGTCCGAGAGTATCTTTTGACTAATTCAATTTTCCAATGCTTTGACCAATCTTGCAATTCTTTTGACCATGTCGTAGCTCAGTCGATTAAGGCAGCGTCTGGGGGGGATGCTCTCGGACGCAGGTTCAAATCCTCGTCACGGCCCTTGTGGATTTGTTCATGTACTGTAGGGAGTGCGTGCAGATGACTGTAAACATTAGATTAATATATAAATACTACTATCAATACGGTGCTGATGTCTATGAAAAAGATAAGGAATGCAAATTATGTAGTATGACGCACGCTCACGCGCGAGGTCACTAGGTACTAGTGCTGAAAATTTATGGTTGTTCATAGTGCGGTTGATAGCTATGATCTAGCTCAAGGGGTCGGAGGTTCGAGGCTCCTAAGGACCAAGTGAATGAAATACTATTACCTATCATTATTGTCGTTGACAATTTATATATATATGTTGTATCTAATAGGCCAAGTTGCCTAAGATGCCGAGTTTTCCTGAAATTATATATTTGTCTAATTTTGTTTTTTATGGAATTATAAAGCTTTTCATTATATTATATATTATTTAATGTTTTTCATTTGAGTTAAAACTAGCATAAAAATTTGATCAAACCTAACCTAACATAACTAAGTAAGTAATTCATGTTCTTAATATAATAATATTAATTAAAATAAACCAAATTGAAAATATTTAAAAAAAGGAAAATCACTCTTATACAAGGCAAATCAGCCCTTCATACTAGGCCAAGTAGGACGATCTGGCTATTAGGTACGCAGGCTAATAGCCAGAATGTACGTACGTTATGGCTATTATGACATATACTTTTATATGCAATTCTGTTTAGAGTAACATTAATTAAACTTGAAAAGCCTGATCCCTGGCGATCCGTTGCCTGTTGGAAAGCCTGATCCTTGTTATTTTTCTTCACAACAACATAAGCCGGAACTACCAAAGAAACACCACATCACCTCTCACTCCTGCGTGTTTCCATTACAATGTAGATTTTTATGTGTATTCTGCGGGATGTATTTTGAACAACCCTCAACCCCTGTCACAGTGGACTATCAGCGTCAGGACCTCCAGGACGAAGGAGAGCCCAGCGAGGGCGAGCCCCAGCAGGAGCAGCATGAAGGCTCCCTGCAGGTGTGTGGTGGTGAGGGCCCTCAGGTTGCTGTCAGACCTTGGTTCCTGCCCTGCTGCCTTCTGCTGCCTCTTACGACTCTTCGCCTGAGCTTCGGAAGTAGGTCAGTGCTCCATTTCTCGTACAATCCACCCTGTTGAAAATGTAAGATTGTAGTTGCCTTTCACACAGAAATTACAATTGCGTGATGCATAAAATGAACAAATCCACAAGGGCCGTGACGAGGATTCGAACCTGAGTCCGAGAGCATCCGGACGATTAAGGCAGCGTCTGGGATGCTCTCGGACGCAGGTTCGAATCCTTGTCACGACCCTTGTGGATTTGTAGTTGCCTTATTCTGTGTGAGTGTTGTTGTTGTAGATTTAGCTACTCAGGACGAAATGTCCATGTAGCACGGGCTATAGTGCGCCCGTAATCTGTGTGTGGTGGTATCTTGGTTATATACATATTTATTGCATGTGAGGTGCTGAGGTGGAAAGCACACAAATTCCGAGAATATATGTATATACCTCTTCTACTGAGAGGGACAAGCGAGTGCATGTATAAATCGTACGTATCGACGAAGAGAGAGAAACTGTTGATGGAATACAGGTGAAATGTCGTGTATTCATCAATGATTATAGTATTAAATTTTTACATAAGTAATAGACATATGTTTATTAGTCGCTGCTACCCCCAAACTATGGACAGTAAATGCATCCTTTGTGACTTTTGACCTATGCCATGGTACTTGATTGTGATCTTTGATACCAATATAACATTGATATGAAACTGTTACTGTCATATCACATGCCACGAAGTTACAATAATACACAAGTATCACTGAGGTGGCATCGAGTTTTAAATCTCACGTTATTGTCAACAGAATGGAACCTGATGTTATTAGAACGCCAGAAGAATTCGTCAATGTGATATATATGAAGATTTTAGATATTGAGATTGTCTGGTTTGCCGACTCTAGAACACGCTGTGATTAGTAAGAACCATTTTTTTTCATTGTTTTCCATTTGTTTTTTTTTTAAACTGTTTTTCTTATATTTCAGTGATGGAACATCAGATCATTTGATGTTCCCAATGATGTTCACATATTACTGAGGTTACATAATGTATATGTCACAGACGTTACAGAATGTCTACATATTATTGAGGTTACATAATGTACACATATTACTGAGTTACAGAATGAACAATGTTTTCTCCCTAATTAAAAGCTATTAATCCTTCAGGTCCGAGGCAACCCTCGGAACGCATGCCAACGACTTCTTTTTCCGGCAAGTGAAACTCTCAGGGCTCACCTTAAAATATAAGTAGATAAATATTCAACTTCTTCGCTGAAATGTATATATTAACTTGATAAAATGCAATTGTATTAAGTAGAACGGTAACAAATAAAAACGCAATATAGAAAACACCGACAACTGTTGTAGTAATAAGTAAATTAGAAATGAAACAATTCTGATTCCTTCACCATCATTGTAGCTAGGCTTATGATTGTACTATTTTCTGGTGCTTGCTTGCCCACGAACCGGTTTGCATAAAACGTTTTAGGTGTATACAGAGAGTGATTGTTGATGTAATTTTCTGACCTATGTATTAAATTAAAGCTATTTTTTTAGTCTTAATCCATTATGATTTTAAATTTTTAAATTTTGCCCCGAGGGGCGACCTGCCCAATAACTCGCCCCGAGGGGCAAAATGTAAAATTTAAAATCATAATGGATTAAGACTAAAAGATAGCTTTATTTTTTCTTTTATTGCTAAGTAAAATTGCTAATTTTCTTTTATTGCTAAGTTTATTTCTATTGTTAGCTAAGTAAATGCTTATACGACTGGGCACTGTAATGTATTAGAAAAACTTGAACACTTAAGGCTGATTGATCAGATATGAAAAACATACAAAATCTGAATTATTGTTTGAGAATTACACTTAATGGCTAATACAAACATATCCACGTTTTCATTAGGGTGGAACGACCTTTAAGGAAAAATTCCGTCACTAAATTTTACATTCCTTCATTCTTACATGACATACAATAATCACTCTTGGAATATTTATTGTTTTTTTTTACCGCTCTAGTGGGATTTTTGTTTATTATTTGAAGAAGTTATCCC
The DNA here is from genome assembly GCA_020271785.1 of Procambarus virginalis. Classification (NCBI taxonomy): domain Eukaryota; kingdom Metazoa; phylum Arthropoda; class Malacostraca; order Decapoda; family Cambaridae; genus Procambarus; species Procambarus virginalis. The sequence continues at coordinate 9,874,196 of WNGS01113158.1, read as the reverse complement.
AACCTTAAAGACACAACTAATATGTTCCCAAAATTTTGCTCGGCACACGAGGAATTTTGCGTAAATTTTTTTACGATTTTTGACACACACACACACACAC
>WNGS01113158.1:9854235-9874071 GCA_020271785.1 Procambarus virginalis | reverse complement strand
ATCACAGAGGTAAACGGAACACTTTCTCACCCTTCCACGCAGGTTGTGAGTTTTATTTCTCAATCAGACACATTCCACAATAAGCGATTTGTCGGTGAGTTGGAGGAGGCATATATTTATATAAATCTATATATATATATCTTTATATATACTATATATATAATATATAATATATAATAATATATAGTTTTTTAAATATATAATAATGCCTGTGAATCGATTTACATGCACTGTATATAAAACCACATCGCATATGGTGAAGGTGACATCGTAGCTAGGTGACGGTGAATAACCATAGCTGGTGAGGGTGAACCCTAGCTAGTTGTGAGGGGTGAAACCCCTAGCTAGGTGACGGTGAACCCCTAGCTAGGTGAGGGGTGAACCACTAGCTAGGTGAAGCTGAACCATAGCATAGGCGAAAACGATAAACACAACAGAGAAAACAAACTTTGTGAAACAGACCAATCATGCAATTTGCGATGAAACGAGGCAAAACAGAGAAGTCAAAATTGGGAAACAGATATTAGAAGATCCTGTGATCTCTATGTACCAGAGATGTGCGTTAAGAGAGCCGCGGCTAGTATAACCTTAAAACTAAAAAAATCCAGCCAGAGATGGGTTAGTTTCCTGCTCCTAGGGAGCGGCATTGGTCGACGACGGGACCAGCGGGTGGGACGTCACGAGCAAGGACGACCTCAACGCGTAACCCTACGACTCTGTAATAACGTTTATGGCAACTTTGTGCTTTATTTGCACATTGTCAAAACTTATTTAGAAACCAAAAATTGCGAAATTAACTATGTTCAACACATTCAACATGTGCAGATAATGGGTAGAGAGATCCGCAAGCAAGCAGGCGGCACAAACTGGTGGAGAGCACGGTAGTTGTTGCTGGTGATGATGTGTAGCTTAGTGTGGTGTATGGGGGCTCTGTGGCAATCGCTGTCCCTCTGGCCCAAAACACTAAGGGTATGTCGAAGTCCATCACACGCGTACACGTCCCATCAGTTATGTCTGAAGTACCATGTTAGGTCACCACTATCATGCAGGCTCACCAGGCCAGTAGCACCATGTCAAGTCACCACTATCATGCAGGCTCACCAGGCCAGTAGCACCATGTTAGGTCACCACTATCATGCAGGATCACCGTGCTAGTATATGCTACCATGTTAGGTCACCACTATCATGCAGGCTCACCAGGCCAGTAGCACCATGTTAGGTCACCACTATCATGCAGGCTCACCAGGCCAGTAGCTCCATGTTAGGTCACCACTATCATGCAGGCTCACCAGGCCAGTAGCTCCATGTTAGGTCACCACTATCATGCAGGCTCACCAGGCCAGTAGCTCCATGTTAGGTCACCACTATCATGCAGGCTCACCAGGCCAGTAGCACCATGTTAGGTCACCACTATCATGCAGGCTCACCAGGCCAGTAGCACCATGTTAGGTCACCACTATCATGCAGGATCACCAGGGCCAGTAGCCCATGTCAAGTCCAAACCAATATCATACAGGAGCACCACGTTCAGTAGCCTTTACTATAAAAGATCACCATCATTTGAGCTTATGTTTCAGTTATCTAGATTTTCTGGAATTTTAAACAATTGTTTTATTTTTAATCGAACAAATGCGTTAAAGTCTCCATACCACAGTGCCAAGTGTGTTCCGGGGAGCACAGCGCAGTGCACAGGCACTCAGCTGGAACAGCACACTCACGACAACAGTAATGGTACCATTGCTTAAAAACATCTACGCCAAACCATACACTAAATATTCCGTCTCACACATTTCCATAACTGCAGTAGTGTTTACAAAAAAGTCGCCCGGGCGCTTTCGCGAATAGATTTTGGATTGGCTTTGTTATCGTGATTCATTGGCCAGACGCAGGATTGATGGGCGCCGTCCCCTCATTAACTGTAGCCGCTGTTCACCAAGGAGTGATGGTGTATCCTGGCTATGTTAAACGATTAGGGTCTTCGCATGTCGTATTCTCAGGGGGAAATTCGACTAAGGGACTTTGCCCGGCAAACGCCTATGCATGCTAAGGCTTTTACAAGAATGTAAGAAACTCTTTTATATAAATAAAAACAAAATATAATCCCCACTTGTATAGAAGGAACACCTACACACACTGGACACAAGGATACAGTGTACACATCTTGGATCTCTCAAGGACAATCACGTACACACTTGGACACCAAGGAACACGTACACACTTTTGGACAACACAATGTGTTTAACACGGCATCACATCGGACACAAGCGACACACCTAGGTACATACACTTTGCGACTCCCCAGGAACACCAGTTTCATTGGACTACACAGGAACAACGCATTACACACCTTGGACACAAGGAACAACTGTACACCTTGGACACAAGGAACCGTACACACTGGCATCACAAGGCAACCGGTCATGGGGATCATCAAGGAAACACCTCACAACTCTGGACACAAGGAACACGTCACACACTTGGACAACAAGGAACACGGTACAACACTTGGACACAATGGGAACACTCATCACTTGGGACACAAGGAACACGTATACATCATCTGGACACAAGGAACACGTATCACTTGGACACAAAGGACACGTACACACTTTGGACACAAGGAACCACCTGTACATCTTGGACACCAAGGAACCACACAGTACCACTGGACACACATGGAAACGTACACACTGGGACGACACACGGAACCCGTACACCACTTGGACACAAGGAACACTTACACCACTGGTACACCAAGGCACACACGTAACATCACTGTGGACACCAAGGAACCACGTATCCCGTTGGCCTATCAACGGTAACACGTCACACTTGGACACATCAAGGAACACGTACACACACTGGACACAAGGACACCACGTATCACACTTGGGAGCACAAGGATAACATCGTCACGTGGACACAAGGAACGTAAATTGGTACACAAAGTAAAACCGATACACCACTTGGACACCCAGGAACACGTACAGCACTTGTACACAAGGTAACACAGCACACACCATAGCTGACCAGTACACCCACCCACCCCTTCTTCTACCTAGCCACCTAACCTCACACTTCCTCACCTCATACTACTAGCAGCATCACAAACCTCTGTGTCTTCCCAGCGTCAATACAATTTTCGACCTACAAGATTCATGGATACAATGCAACATGCACTATTACAGTGTAACCATGGGCCCAATGTGGTACCGAAGCAAGATCCCACTGCTGGCACCTGCTGCTAATGTCCTATCGCGCAGCCACCTAAGGTAGCAATGTATATAAGCCAGCCTATTAAGCGTCCTGAATACCTGGCTTAAGCCTGGGCTCTGTGTCTTATACCCTAACATATTCGCCTAGTCTTCCGCAATCGTACTGCATCTGGGTCATCCCTTATCTTGCTTTACCACATTTCACCCGACAAGGTGGTTTCGGTCATCCCGTGTACGTGCCTAGAGAGGCACAATGGATGCTTGGCAGCTGACCTCTGGTGGCACGGTGGTGCAGTGGGCGCGGTGCTAGAGGCTGCCTCTCAACCCCTCATGCCCTGCTCTCTCATCCTACCTCTCAGATATGGCACTATGCCCTCACTCCATCCACCTATCTTCAGGTGATCAGGCAGTCTTGTGTAAATCTCCACTCCACCCACTGTATCTTCTGTGGTTTCTGTGATTTGCCCCTTACTGACTGCCGCCCACACTCTGAAGCACTATTTACGTGCTCGGAAGTTACCCCTATGGATGATTAGCTCTGTGATTGGTCGCCGCCGCCCGCCGCTGGTGCCAGACGCGGTGTGTGATTGGTCAGTGTCGAGTGCATGTCTGTTTTACATTTCGACTCTTTTGTTTATGTTTCTTTTAGTATTTTAAATTTTTAACTTGTATGACTTTCCTTTTCCCTTCCAGTTACTATATCGTTCTGTTGGTTTATGTTCTTTTATGATATCTGAGCACTGTTGTACTGTTCACATCTGTTACTTTGATATCTTAATATTGTAATGCCGATAGTTTATATCCTAGTTTATGATATCCTAGGATAATGATTTTCTAGCACTGTTGTGATGACCTGTGTAGTGGTTGACCTCTTGTTACTTGATAATGTCCTACCTCTAAGAACTGATGGTATCTGTTAATTCACGATATCCTAGCATTGTAGTACTGTTAGTCACTGTTGCTTTATGGTGGCATAGCACTTTATACGGTTGGTCTCTGTTTGTAATATCCTAGCACTGTAGTATTGTCTATATTAGGTCTATATTAGTTTCATAGATGGGGTACCGGTGGTGCCCGGATCGTCCATATGGCCAGACGTCGCCCACACACCCTTACAGGTCTCTTTCCACACACACACACACACACACACACACACACACACACACACACACACACACACACACACACACACACACACACACACACACACACACTATCGCGTCCCACTCACACACCCTCCCCATCTCATCCCACACACACTCCCCATCCTGTCCCCCCTCCCCCCACACGGTCACCGTCACACACCATCCCCGTTTCCCCTCATCACTGTAACCATTTTCACAATACACTGTCTTCAGCGTATAGTCACACCATACCCATCTCCATTTACACACACACACACTCCTTTCCATCTCCACCTGCACACACACTTCCCATATCTTCTATCATTATAACTATTGTCACTACATGCTGTCTACATCACTGTAATCAAAAGGTTTTACCCTGAATGCAAATCTGTTTTCTGAACATTCGTTTTGCATGGCAATACCTGATTACACTAATATTTCAATCCATCCTCCTGTTTAGATAGTAGTTTTTGTAACTATGTGCACCATAGTACAAAGATTGACGTACTTAGCAATTATATAGTAGAATTTTGTACTATTCACTTTATAGTCTGAAAAAAATATTCCTGGACCTAGTATAGCACACATATATACTATATATATATATATTAGGCCTCAGATATCGTGTATTAAGCCTAGGAAGGTTAGGTTAGGTTAGTTTTCTATTTATGTTGTCTTTGCAACATAAATAAACAATCTTTTTCCGGTTTGTCCAAATTCAATAGTTCCGATTTCTTTCTAATTGCGTTGTACGTCGGTATATGTACTATGGTCCTCATCGTTACTATAAGTACTACCAGAACGGGAGGACGGGCTGAATATTTAAACGAATGAGAGTCTACGGACATTTGGTTGCACATTTCATATCCACCGACCTTGTAAAAGTTGGTATGGAGACCATTTCCCCTTTAAGTGAAAGGCATAGGGGCTGACCTCGACCACCCCTATGAGACTATTCATAAAATCACCAATCACTACGCAAAGGTGCGTGAGACTGGCTCCAAGCATCATATTTCCAACTTTAGGCACATAAAAATTCTCTATACATAAATTAGAGAGGGTACTGTGGCTGTATCCGGGTCTCTTTCCCCTTCACCTCTCTCCTAGTCTGCCCTCTTTCATCTCTTTTCCTTCCCCCCTCTCTCTTCACCACTCCCCTCTTCCCCTCTCTATCTTTTTCCCTCCAACAATTCCCATCTCTAACCCTTCTCCTTTCCTGTTTCCACCTTTTCTCCAACATCCCCCTCTACACCCTCCTTCATCTTTTTCCGCCTCTCTCCTTCCTTCTCTTCACACATCTGCACTACCAACCCCCTTCTTCTGTCTCTCCCCTCACCCCTCTTTCTTTTATAATAATAATAGATTCCTAGAGGCATGCGGGTGATTGGCTGGTGGGAGGAGCCGCTCAGTTTTAAAATGTTCAACAAATATAATAGTTACCTGTTTGCTTTGAATCTGAGGAGGAATAGTGGAGTATCGGTCTTCAGTAGGAGATGGCGATGGGAGGGGAGAGAGTGCTTATTGATGTTATGTGTTTTATGGTGCTATCACCAAAATAAGAATAGCATATATTTTTCCCCATCGGTAAATATTAATATATTACTACGAGAAAAATAATTGTTTTTAGTTTTCAAAATATTTAGCCAGCCATAGCTGGTAGCCTGTGCTAAAAAATCGTTGTGAGGGGGGGGGGTCAGTATGTCACTGTGGCATGCTGTTTCCTCATGAATTTTGGCAACCCCGACCAGCCTATGAGCGTTCCGTACCCCTGACCATCCCCACTGTAAAGTTGTGTTAAGACAGACCCAGGCGTCTGGCTTCCAACCTTGAACAGACAAACATACATTATTTTTTTACAGATATAGGTAGGGTACCTGGCAGTTTGCGGATTTATGTCTCTCCACCTCTCCCCCCCCCCCACACACACATTATGATTCTTTTCCATTATTCCTCTCTCCCTCCGTTCCTACCTTCCATTCCATTCTATCTCCCAGCGAGCAAGAGACATGCTCGAATAACGTTGAATCAACATGCTGAATATCGAATCCACTTCATTGTCATTGATTCAATATCGATAACAGCATGAAAGTCTATTGTTAACACTGTGGATATTCCAGGCTTCGTAGGAGTGGTTGGTTGTCGCAATAGGAGCCAATCCTACTTAAGGAAAGGCAAGGGGTCCACCACCTACGATACCCGCCATACAATGACAATTCATCCTGGAAAGTTGCATGAGGAGAGCCGCTAAAGCCTCGTCTCCTGCCTCGGCCAGACGGACACATATCTTCACCTAGGCGAGGCTTGGTAAGGATTTTATCTTTATTAAGTATTTACATTTTCATGTTTTTTTTATGATGAGCGATTTGAAAGTGTTTACAGTATTTGAATGCGGCAAATATTTAAAAAGTTAGTTTAGACTTATCTAATTAGAATTCATTGGCTTAGTCTTCAAATATTTAATTTGCCTTGAATTGTTTAATATGTAGGCCTGTAATTTTTTAAAATGATTGACAACTTTATTTGTGAATTGAATTATTGCGGCATCTTTGGTATGAAAAAATAACCCATTGACTTCAGCAATGGGTTGGTTTCTCTTAGTTTAAATGAATATCGGTTATTATTGACATTAATTCCTATAAAAACTTGCTATGCTAATTTTTATTTATCTTTTAATAAAATACACAGTTAATAATATTTACAGAGACACACACAAGTATATAAATTGATGACATCACGGGCTCCGAGGAACTTTGAGTTCCCGGTTGTGTAGTCGAGAAAAACCGACATATGTGTGGTTTACGTAAAGCTGGAAGTGGTCGGGAGGTGTCGTGGCGGCGAAGGAATGTTATTAAGAAGACTTATGTTCGTGAAGGGTTTGTTGAATCAAGACGTAACTGCCGAGAAGGCGATAAAAATGAAAAGTGGAGAGCGATGGACCGTCCCGCTCTGGTGGTTCACTACGTCACATAGCCACATCTCATGGTTTTCCAAGCGTTACATTTAAAGCTAATTAATCCGCTGTAACGCCAGTATTATGGTGCTATTTTAAATTGACACTGATGCACCTGAATTTTGAAGTTGTCAATAGAGTAAAAAAACAAATCCCGGGGAGCCGGCGTCAGGCATAGGTTGAGGTGACAACTTGCCAACCACAGCACAGATTGCGGGCAGAAATAGCCCCTCCGACACACGGGCATTAGGGTGGTTATTCTTTAGATAATATCAGTGATATAAATCTTTATGCACCTTGACGGGCGCCAACTGTCACTCTACTGGAAACCAGATTTGAATGTTGAGAGACTACACTAGAGGTGATAATGTTGGCACTTCAACATGTGTATATGACCTCTGTGGTACTTGGCATCCCGCTCGGCTCTCTGTTTGCCTCCTGATGATAGGGTTTTGAACAATATGGCCAGAGTTGCAGGGATTTATTACTCGGGGAAATTATGTTTTAGGAAACCAATTGTGAGCTGTGTGAGGCCTACAATTGTGAGATGTGTGAAGCCTACAATTGTGAGATGTGTGAAGCCTACAATTGTGAGATGTGTGAAGCCTACAATTGTGAGATATGTGAAGCCTACAATTGTGAGATGTGTGAGGCCTACAATTGCCGGGACTTAAAAAAAAAGTCAATATGAATCATATTGGTACGGTGAATCCTCAAGAATCCATTGGAGTGAGGAACTTATGATGAAAAAGCACTAAGCCAGACAAAAGTATGGCTATATACTGCAGTATATAGCCATACTGGCTTAGTATAGTATATATTACATAGCCCTTGGAAGAGGTATGAGGACAGACTTAAGAAGAACTGGGATATGAGGGGTAAGGGAAGCATCAGGAGAAAGTGCCAAGCCATTACTCCTATATATAGAACTTGGAAGATATCAGGATAAGGATTTGGGATGGGACGGAGGGAAGGAATGGTGGTCAACCACTTGGACAGAAGACCAGTTCACTTGGTTGGACACCATTTGATGAGGAAAGTGAATATAATTAACATTCTCGCCACTTGGCAGCTCTCAATGTATGAGTGACAGCGTGCAAAATAAGGCATAAGTCAGTTATATACTTCTCGAGGCTTTCTCTCCCCCCCCCGCCTTTCCTAGGCCATTTACTGACTTTCTCCAGGATGCTACCCACAACAGTTGTCTAGCTCCTATAGGCACCTGTTCACTGCTCGCTGGATAGAGAAATCAGGTGAAAAGAAGACTCTGCCCGAACCTACTCTCCTGCCACAGGAACTGAACTCGGGATCTTTAGTGTGTATAACGGGGCTGCGCTCACCACCACGACACAAGACCTCGCAGTACTATGCATATTGTGAAAGGATTAATTGATGTACATAGGTAAACGTTCATTGATGACGCAGTCATCAATGTTATGTAAGTCGATGTTATGTAAGGGTTAATTGATGACGTAGATGATAGGTAAGGGTTCATTTATCATATAGATGGGAGGTAAGGGCTCACTGATAAGCTCTTACCTTAAGGGATCATTGATAAGGCAGTAGATGACAAGGTTGATAAGGTTAGGTAAGGGTTCATTGATAAGGCAGTAGGTGTTAGGTAAAGGTTCATTGATAAGGCAGTAGATGTTAGGTAAGGGTTCATTGATAAAGCAGTAGGTGTTAGGTAAGGGTTCATTGATAAGGCAGTAGGTGTTAGGTAAAGGTTCATTGATAAGGCAGTAGGGTTAGGTAAGGGTTCATTGATAACGCAGTAGGTGTTAGGTAAGGGTTCATTGATAAGGCAGTAGGTGTTAGGTAAGGGTTCACTGATAATGCAGTAGGTGTTAGGTAAAGGTTCATTGATGACAACGTGACATATCTGCAACACATCATATATGTTACAACACTACTCGCGCGCGCGAAATGATATATAAACACAATTTGGTAGACTTTGCTAAGTAACTTTATTTGTGCTCAAGTAGGTACAAATATGAATGAATATGTGGTTGATTAATTGACAATCGGACGGATAAGACTAATACAGACACAACTAAATTACAAATCGGAGATGATTGAATTTCTTGAAGATTACAAATGTGTAAATATTTAATTGAAAATGATGTGCCGCTAGAAATCTTAGCCAACGATCCGAAGTTTGTTTACTGTAGGGACTCACAGAAATCATATAGCGTGATGCATCAAATGAACAAATCCACAAGGGCCGTGACGAGGATTCGAACCTACGTCCGAGAGTATCTTTTGACCAATTCAATTCTTTTCCAATGCTTTGACCAATCTTGCAATTATTTTGACCATGCCGTAGCTCAGTCGATTAAGGCAGCGACTGGGGGATGTCTCGGACGTAGGTTCAAATCCTCGTCACGGCCCTTGTGGATTTGTTCATGTACTGTAGGGAGTGCGTGCAGATGACTGTAAACATTAGATTAATATATAAATACTACTATCAATACGGTGCTGATGTCTATGAAAAAGATAAGGAATGCAAATTATGTAGTATGACGCACGCTCACGCGCGAGGTCACTATACTAGTGGTGAATATTTAGTTGTTCATAGTGCGGTTGATAGCTATGATCTAGCTCAAGAGGTCGGAGGTTCGAGGCTCCTAAGGACCAAGTGAATGAAATACTATTACCTATCATTATGTCGTGATAATTTATATATATATATATGTTGTATCTAATAGGCCAAGTTGCCTAAGATGCCGAGTTTTCTTGAAATATATATTTGTCTAATTTGTTTTTTTTATGGAATGATAAAGCTTTTCATTATATTTTATATTATTTAATGTTTTTCAATTTGAGTTAAAACTAGCATAAAAATTTGATCAAACCTAACCTAACATAACTAAGTAAGTAATTCATGTTCTTAATATAATATAATAATATTAATTAAAATAAACCAAATTGAAAATATTTAAAAAAAGGAAATCACTCTTATACAAGGTAAATCAGCCCTTCATACTAGGCCAAGTAGGACGATCTGGCTATTAGGTACGCAGGCTAATAGCCAGAATGTACGTACGTTAGGCTATTATGACATATACTTTTATATGCATTCTGTTTAGAGTAACATTAATTAACTTGAAAAGCCTAATCCCTGGCGATCCGTTGTCTGTTGGAAAGACTGATCCTTGTTATTTTTCTTCACAACAACATAAGCCGGAATTACCAAAGAACACCACATCACCTCTCACTCCTGCGTGTTTCCATTACAATGTAGATTTTTATGTGTATTCTGCGGGATGTATTTTGAACAACCCTCAACCCCTGTCACAGTGGACTATCAGCGTCAGGACCTCCAGGACGAAGGAGAGCCAGCGAGGGCGAGCCCAGCAGGAGCAGCATGAAGGCTCCCTGCAGGTGTGTGGTGGTGAGGGCCCTCAGGTTGCTGTCAGACCTTGGTTCCTGCCCTGCTGCCTTCTGCTGCCTCTTACGACTCTTCGCCTGAGCTTCGGAAAGTAGGTCAGTGCTCATTTCTCGTACAATCCCCCTGTTGAAAATGTAAGATTGTAGTTGCCTTTCACACAGAAAATTACAATTGCGTGATGCATAAAATGAACAAATCCACAAGGGCCGTGACGAGGATTCGAACCTGAGTCCGAGAGCATCCGGACGATTAGGCAGCGTCTGGGATGCTCTCGGACGNTAAGGTAGATTTCTACTAGTAAGTTAACAGTACTCAAACAAACTCCTGCTGGGCAAAATCCCCACAGCACTGTGGTTCACGTGACATGACTGTCGAGCACTGTGGTTCACCTCCGTCCACGAATCAGTAGGACGACATTGATGCTAAAGTTGAGTGCGCCCGCAACTGCCATCAGCGTGAGGTAGTCTGAACCAGTGTAGACAGTAGCGTTGCCAGGACCCTTCAGCTCGTCCCAGAAGGGTGCGAACGGCAAGGCAGTGACGTTCACTGTGGCTCCGTAAAAGCTGCGAGTGACAACAGTTTCGTGTAATATAGTAAACATGTTTGTTTTGTGGCTGTACAATAGTGTCAAATGTTATTTTCGGAATGGCATGCTATAGTCGTTCATATATATGATTTCAAGTTTCAAATGTGGGTATGCTTGGCGACGGTATAGGACTAATGGCGTCGACAAAATATCAAATCGTGAATATATTTACTTGGAAAACTTTGGTATGAAGAAGGAAAGACCGTCTTGGATGAGGAGGCCGCGTGCGGGCGTCCACGAGGCTACCTTCACCACCTGGGCTCCCCGGAGGTATATGGCAGATAGGTGAACACCCGAACCTGTCGACCGCAGGAGAGTCACTGTTGGAGTGATGTCCACGTCAAGTGTATGACGAGTGACGACTGAGTGACACGAGTTTTATAGCTCGTCCCATCTCAATTTTAAAGTTTTTTTACAAGTCAACAGTTTGTTTCGTTGTTTCCAAATAATTTATACACAGTTTGGATCACTATTTATGTATTTAATTTGCAATTCCTTCAAATGTCAACAAAATAGATTTAATTGTGTATATTACCCAAGGTTGTTCAGCATGTTATTCAAAGTAAACAAAATGGTATTATAAATGTCCATTACATGAGGTTACATGAGGTTAGCCTCTAGAGTGAACAAGATGGCGCACATTACCTGAGGCGGTTGAAGGTGGGCTCCAGGTTGAGGAAGATGGCGGCCATCATGGAGAAGGTCCAGTGGGAGGAGAGGAGGGCGTGGAGCTGTGTCAGGGGGAGACGAGTCACCACCAGCAGCTTGGTGTCCCACGCCAGGAGGCGCCCCTTGAGGGACCTCTCAGCGAAGGCGGCGAGGAAGGTGGTGTCAAGACTGACTACCACCACCCACACACACCATGACCCCAGTCGCACCTGGTGGTCATCCAGGGAAGCTCAGTATAAACACTATATTAGCCATATTGTACACACATCCCCACCTGGTGGTCATCCAGGGAAGCTCACTGTAAACACTATATTAGCCATATTATACACGCAACCACACCAGGAAAACTTGTTAAGAACACTTAAGTAGACACATCGTAAACACAGAAGGACGCTACCACCATTACTAATTGGTAATGTTTTCTCACAGACAATAATACAGGATAAAACCCACACTTGTGTATTTGTGAAATTTATGTAAGAAATTTACACAATATCTTTCACACTCTTTGAGTGCTTTGTCAAGGTTTGAGTAAGAGATTAGGACGAGACTTACATCTCAACGTCAAAAGAGGCTGCTATCCTGTTGTTGTTTTAGATTTAGCTACTTAAAACGAAATGTCCATGTAGCACAGGCTGTGGTGAGCCCGTAAAAGGCTGCTATCCGTTGTTGTTTAAGATTAAGCTACTAGGAACAAAAAGTTCCAAGTAGCACGGGCTATGGTGAGCCCATAGTGGACTTACCTGGCACAGGAGCGGGGCTGTAACTGGCTGCTATCCTGGGTTCAGTCCTTTTATCCTTCTTGACCTCCTGACCATGTCACCTCTATTGTTGTTTTAGATTTAGCTACTCTGAACGAAATGTCCATGTAGCACGGTCTTTGGTGAGCCCGTAAACCCTGTCACCTCTATTCCCGACTGGCGATGTACCTGCGGTAATGTCTTCCAAGGAAATATGGTCATGTTTCCTCTCTGTAATCCTGCTATTCTGGGAACTGGAATTATTAATCGAGGTGTTCATCTGGATGCTGTCCATCGTAACCCTCTCCACACCACAATGAACGCGGCTACTGGGACTGCGTTCATTCATCCACTTATTGAGATCTATTTTGCTTCACTCAGTCATTTTCATAGTAAAGCTATCCTCCGAAGTAAAGCTTTTGTTGCCAGCGAAAGTATTCAGAGTATTTATTAGAACCCCTTTTACTACCCTTCTAGTTCTAATATTATTATAGCTTATTTCACACTTCTTAAAATCAATATTGTGATATTTTTCCTAAGCTATAGCACTGGTACCAGCCATGGTTCTACAGGCTTTATTATGGTCTTCAATTCAGATCTCCAGATTTCCCCCTGTTTCCCCCCCCACATAGACTTCATTACAATCTCTACAAGATAATATATAAACGCCTCCCGGACTTCTATCCTCTCCTACTCTATTCTTATTAACCCTTTCCTTAATTGTATTTGGGTAATTGAAAACGATTTTATGTACTTCTAATTGGTCCTTCATCTACATATGACCTGAGATTGATTAAAGTAGCTGTTAAATTTATTAAGATATAATTAATGATAAGGTTCAAATTTGTTTTTATAATCCATATTTACTGTGAGGCAACAAGTGATGTGACGGAGGTTACTGTGGTCGCCGGTAGAGGTCAGTGGCGATGCGCTAACACGCTATCAGGAATCAGCTAAATAAATCTAAATCATTACACAGACTAATCCAACTGATTCCTGAGAGAATGAGCAACCCTCCAGCTACATTTATTATAACAGTTAGAAAAAAGTGCACGCAAATTCAACAAACATTTATATGCATCTACTTTCGAAACTGTCAACTTTTCTCAGTCTTTGGCAACTTTGTTTACATTTATTAAATAGTTGACGAGCATTGAAACTTCCCAGACAATTGTTTTTATTGTTATAAACAGCCTCCTGGTGCTTCGGAGCTCATAAACTTTTTAATATATGTAAACAAAACCGCTAAAGATTGAGTTCGCCAGTACTTACATAACTGCTTGATGGATCCAGGTCCAGTGAACCATGCGTTTATCGAGATTTTTTGTTGTTTTTTTTGCAGGGATATCCCTGCGCGGGCCCTAAGCCTCTGGCTGGCCCACTAAGTGTTGCATGTTTCTGTTTTACTTGGGCGGAGTATGAATATTTATTACTCGTATGGTCGCTTTAGTAAGATGTTGCCATATGTGTTTAACAACTTCTTCTGCTCTGTTGAATTGAAGTTGAAATCTGAATGGGTTTGTAACTGTGCACTGTGTTAGATAATGTTCCAGAGGTCTGTCGGGCATTTCTCCACGGTGTTGACATTTCCCTCTCATCTTCCGGAACCTGTAAGCCTATTTCCCATGCACATGGGTATCCAAGCCTGATGCGATGTAAGTGTACTTCTGTTGCTCTACTGCTCCCCTTCATTAACGTAAGTGGTTCGTAGTTGGTTGAATTCCTGTACCAACCCGCAGATCGAGATGTTGCAACAGCTGAGTTGTGGTCACTGTACAACTTTTCCATTGCTCTGATACGAATTACTCGCTTAATCTGTGACAGACTCTGTGGAATGCAAATGTCTACAGTTCTTCTCTTAGTTGCAAGTTTTGCAGCTTCGTCTGCAATGTCATTTCCTACGATTCCCACATGACTTGGCACCCAGTTGAGAAGGACCCGTCGGCCTTGTCGTTTGAGTGTTTGCATTAATGATAGGACAGTTGTGATCAGATGTATGTTATCACATATGCGTTCTTGTTGCAAGGTTTCAGTGGCGGTTCTCGAATCTGTATGTATGATAATATGTTGTCGGTGTTGAGCAAGAGCATGTTCCAAAGCCTTTTGAATGGCTAACATCTCTGTTTGTAAAGTCGAACACCCATTTGAGAGCCTCCAACTATGTACAGAGTTTCCTGCTTTAACTGCAACTCTGGTTTCGTGTCCCTGCTGGCCTACTGATCCATCGGTGAAGTATGTGAAGCAGTTAGTTTTAACTGATGCAGGTTTGGGATCTATAGTTTATCGAGACTCCTAACATCATTTGAATTGTATAAAACGGAGTGGTATTACGTGATTTCAACCTTAACTTGTAAAATCCTCAACTTAGGGAAGCC
This sequence comes from Procambarus virginalis, assembly GCA_020271785.1. Taxonomy (NCBI): domain Eukaryota; kingdom Metazoa; phylum Arthropoda; class Malacostraca; order Decapoda; family Cambaridae; genus Procambarus; species Procambarus virginalis. The sequence continues at coordinate 9,859,018 of WNGS01113158.1, read as the reverse complement.
AGGAACTTCCTGGCTTCCCTGAATGATAGTGCAAGATGAAACTAGTTGCTGATAGTGGCCAGCATAGATGTGACCAATAATGCATATTCCAAATGTTTGTGGTGATATTTGCTCGAACAAACTCGAAGTAAATAAATGGTGGGAGTGTGCAACATAGGAGATTCTGCCTACCAGCCTTACTAGTAGTGACCTGCCAGTCCCAGCAATAGTGACCTACCAACCTCGGCAGTAGTGACCTGCCAGCCTCGGCAGTAGTGACCTGCCAGCCTCGGCAGTAGTGACCTGCCAGCCTCGGCAGTAGTGACCTGCCAGCCTCGGCAGTAGTGACCTGCCAGCCTCGGCAGTAGTGACCTGCCAGCCTCGGCAGTAGTGACCTGCCAGCCTCGGCAGTAGTGCCCTGTTAGCCTCGGCAGTAGTGACCTGCCAGCCTCGGCAGTAGTGACCTGCCAGCCTCGGCAGTAGTGCCCTGTTAGCCTCGGCAGTAGTGACCTGCCAGCCTCGGCAGTAGTGACCTACCCGTCGGGCCTGGAGGACCAGCTGGGAGAGGAAGGTGCTCGTCCTGTTGGGGTCCAGACCGTCCGGCCGCGCCTCCAGCACCCCCGCGCCCCAGGGACACCCCCGCCAGGTACTCATACCCTGGGGAGATTATGCAATGTAACATATGTAACGATGTATCATTTTATTATGTAATTTTGTATTTGCGGATTATAAGTTACATAACCTACTTACGTGAAAATTACCGTTCAAATTGGTCTTCTATTGCATGAGTGAAATCTAGAATTGGGTAAAATATGGACTGGTTGGTAGAGCAACGACTTCACTTCTTTCAAGTCGGCGTTCGATCCCCGATAGTCCAAATATTGGGGCACTGCTCCATTTCGTCTTCATATCCCAGCTCATTGTTCTCAGGTTTTAATTAATTGTTGGGTTAGGCAGCAGAGTGGGCTGCGTAACTAGCCCGCTATTGTAGGTTCGTGAGGATCACATACCCTCCAGGACACTATGTCACTTAAGAGTGCTTTGTGGGGCTGTTTAAAGTGAAGGCTACAACAAAAAGTATAATGAACTGAGAAGGGATATGAGGACAAGGAGCTGGGATAAGAAGACGGGCTGAAGGAACGGTACCTATCCACTTGAACCATAGGGGGATAGAACCCGGTCCTGGAGGCAGGGAGGCCGTTGTTGAACCGACTAATCCAAGTGAATGGACAGTTTGTGACATAAACAATTTACTCTTTGAAATGAGGTCGAACTGAGACAAGGTAAAGTAAGGCAATCGTGAGGAGAACGCGATAAGCCAGTGTGTGACAACATGTCGCTAACACAGCTAAGCCAGTGTGTGACAACATGTCGCTAACACAGCTAAGCCAGTGTGTCACTACATGTTGTTAACACAGTAATACGCTAAGCCACGCGTCTCATCAACTCAGATGAAATTATTAGTTATGACACTTGGCTTTTCATTCTCTACAAAATTTAGTGATGAATTCAAGCTTGATCATTTACGTCGATATTTAATCGTAACATCCAGCACATCTTAAGGTGTACTTCAAGACGTGTTTACACCGAGAGTTGAGTATACTCTTAGTACAGTATACTTAAAGATTAAGTACTAGGTGATGGGCGACCTCCATCACTCTGATGATCGATGCTCCTAACACCTCAACACTTTTGCACTTTGTTATGAAGATTTAATGAAAATTTCTCTGAACATTCGGCAGGTGGAAGCTTTGCAAGAACATGCAGCGTGCTGAGCTATACAGGAACATACAGTAGGTGGAAACCACATAAGATACAGTGGGTGGAGTTTACACAAGACTGCTGATCACCTTGAAGATGGTGGATGTGAGGCGGTGCCATCTGAGAGGAGGATGAGAGAGCAGGTGGGTTGAGAGGCAGCCTCTAGCACCGCGCCCACTGCACCACCTGCCACCGACAGCAAGTCCATTGGACTTGGACCTAAGGGGATGAACGAACACCTTGTGGGTGAAATGGAAACAGGAGACGATCAGATTGCGAAGAGGCGATATTTAGGTATAAGACAGAGCCCAGGGCTTAAGCCAGGTATTAGGCTTAATAGCTGGCTTATACTTGCTACTTGGCTGCGCGTATGGAAGCAGAGTGCCAGCAGTGGATCTTGCTTGGTACCACATTGGGCCATGGTTCCTGTAATAGTGCATGTTGCATTGTATCATGAATCTGTAGGCTCGAAAATTTTTGCGCTGGGAAGCAAGAGGTTGTGATGCTGCTAGTTAGTATGAGGGAGAAGTGTGAGGTTAGGTGCTAGGTAGAAGAAGGGTGTGGTGTTACTGGTCAGTATGGTGCTGTGTTCCTTGTGTCCAAGTGTGTACGTGTTCCTTGTGTCCAAGTGTGTACGTGTTCCTTGTGTCCAAGTGTGTACGTGTTCCTTGTGTCCAAGTGATACGTGTTCCTTGTGTCCAAGTGTGTACGTGTCCTTGTGTCCAAGTGTGTACGTGTTCCTTGTGTCCAAGTGTGTACGTGTTCCTTGTGTCCAAGTGATACGTGTTCCTTGTGTCCAAGTGTGTAGTGTTCCTTGTGTCCAAGTGTGTACGTGTTCCTTGTGTCAAGTGTGTACGTGTTCCTTGTGTCCAAGTGTGTACGTGTTCCTTGTGTCCAAGTGTGTACGTGTTCCTTGTGTCCAAGTGTGTACGTGTTCCTTGTGTCCAAGTGTGTACGTGTTCCTTGTGTCCAAGTGTGTACGTGTTCCTTGTGTCCAAGTGTGTAGTGTTCCTTGTGTCCAAGTGTGTACGTGTTCCTTGTGTCCAAGTGTGTACGTGTTCCTTGTGTCCAAGTGTGTACGTGTTCCTTGTGTCCAAGTGTGTAGTGTTCCTTGTGTCCAAGTGATACGTGTTCCTTGTGTCCAAGTGTGTACGTGTTCCTTGTGTCCAAGTGTGTACGTGTTCCTTGTGTCCAAGTGTGTACGTGTTCCTTGTGTCCAAGTGAGTGTTCCTTGTGTCCAAGTGTGTACGTGTTCCTTGTGTCCAAGTGTGTACGTGTTCCTTGTGTCCAAGTGTGTGAGTGTTCCTTGTGTCCAAGTGTGTACGTGTTCCTTGTGTCCAAGTGTGTACGTGTTCCTTGTGTCCAAGTGTGTACGTGTTCCTTCTATACAAGTGGGGTATATTTTTGTTTTTATTTATATATAAAAGAGTTCTTACATTCTTGTAAAGCCACTAGCACGCATAGCGTTGCGGGCAAGTCCTTAATCCTAATTTTCCCCCTGGAATACGACATGCGAATACCCTAAATCGTTAACATCCAGGTACCCATTCACTGCTGGATGAACAGCGGCTACAGTTAAGGACTGGCGCCCAGTCAATCCTCTCTGGCCAGGATACGAACCCAAGCCAAAGCGTTCGCGAAGCGCCGGGCGACTGTTTTAACTACTGCGTTGGAATGTTGACGGAGTATGTAGTATGTTGGAGTAGTGTTAAGCAATGTACCATTAACTGTTGTGGTGTGTGCTGTCGTCTGAATGCCTGTCACTCGGTGTCTCCCAGAACACACTTGGCACTGGTATGGAGACTCGCATTTGTTCGATTTAAAAAAAACAATTGTTTAAAATTCCAGAAAATCTAGATAACTGAAACATAAGTTCAAATGATGGTGATCTTTATAGTGCTACTGACGTGGTGATCCTGCATGATAGTGGTGACTGACATGGTGCTATGGCCTGGTGATCTGCATGATAGTGGTGACCTAACATGGAACTACTGGCCTGGTGATCCTGCATGATAGTGGTGACCTAACATGGAGCTAGCCTGGTGAGCCTGCATGATAGTGGTGACCTAACATGGAGCTACTGGCCTGGTGAGCCTGCATGATAGTGGTGACCTAACATGGAGCTACTGGCCTGGTGAGCCTGCATGATAGTGGTGACCTAACATGGAGCTACTGGCCTGGGAGCCTGCATGATAGTGGTGACCTAACATGGAGCTACTGGCCTGGTGATCCTGCATGATAGTGGTGACCTAACATGGTGCTACTGGCCTGGTGATCCTGCATGATAGTGGTGACCTAACATGGTGCTACTGGCCTGGTGATCCTGCATGATAGTGGTGACTGACATGATGCTACTGGCCTGGTGATCCTATGATAGTGGTGACTTCACATGGTACTTCAGACGTAACTGATGGGAGCGTGACGCTGAGGACTTCACATACCTGAGTGTTGGGACAGAGGGACAGCATTGGCACCAGCAGGAGCCCCCATCACCACAACTACCACCATCACCAGCACAACTACCACCACCACCAGTCGCCTGCTGCTTGCGGACTCTCTAGCCATTATCTGCAGCAGTTGAATATGTGAACATAGTTAATTATCGACAAATCTGGGTTCTAAATAAGTTTGACAATTGCAAATAAAAGCACAAAAGTAGCCATACTACGTTATACAGTTATTACCGAGTCTAGGTGTAGGTAAGAAGAAACTAACCCATCTCTGCATAATTTAGTTTAAGTTTACCAGGAAGCAGCTCTCTTAACGCACATCTCTGGTACATAGAGATCACAGGATCTTCTAATATCTGTAATTTTGACTTTCTGTTTTGCCTCGTTTCATCGCAAATGCATGATTGGTCTGTTTCACAAAGTTTGTTTTCTCTGTTGGTTAGTCGTTTTCACCTATGCTAGTGGCTCACATTCACCTAGCTACTGGTTCACCCCTTACCTAGCTAGGGGTTCACCCCTTACCTAGCTAGGGGTTCACCCTCACCTAGCTAGGGTTGTTCTATTGGCGATTATTTTGTATTTGAAGTACGTGC
>WNGS01113158.1:9830836-9853840 GCA_020271785.1 Procambarus virginalis | reverse complement strand
GGTGAAGTATGATCAGAGTTGCGATTCATAGGTAATCATCAGCTATCATTAAGGTCATTAAGATCAGAGGTCATTAAACAGTCGTGTTTAAACTATTTAAAATTTATAAACGGGGAGGTTGGTGCTGGATAAGGAGCATTTGGCCTTCATTGATGAGGACGGGCTAAGGTGAAGCATTTATAGAGATGCGATGCGAACACAGGAACAACAAATACTGTTCGAGATTGAACGTCATCAATTGTGAGTCGTGGTAAAAAGAGCTTGTCATTAATGAGTAAGGGGTTTGTTGGCTGGATTCACGAGTATATAGGCTTATTCATGTTCACGAGAACGAGCTGGCATATGAATTTGCGATTCAATGTTCAATTAACCAAACTTTCTAAGAATGTTACCAACCAGTAAACTATCTTAGAATGTCACCAGTGACCGCCTTGCGGCTTAGCTAGCGATAAAATACTTTTCCACGACACATTCAAGGTCACGTTGCCTTCGCTACCTTTGTCTTTCTCCTAAACAGGCATTTTTATTGTTAATGTCTTTGACCTAGCGCGTGTTTTTACGAAACATTGCTTTCATTCATACCTTGCAACTACCATCACCTGCAACTTACTTGTTTTCAATGGCTTGTCGTAGTCCAACTTCTATAGAAGGAACGATGTTAATTAGTTCTGCTAATCTCTGGAATACTTTGGAATCAGACTTGCTGAAGAAATGTTTAAACTCTGCTCCGTATGGTGGCATCGTTATCCTGCGTAAAGCAGACAGATAGAGAGTAGAAGGTGCGTAATACCTGCCTTCAGCAATGGCGCTCTCATATAGTACACATAGCGAAAAGGAGGTTTAGTGCACTACCTGTCTGCAGCAGCAACAAGCTGCTGGAGCGTCTCAGCTCGGGGCGGGTACTTGGGCAGCATGAGGAAGGCGGTGAGGTTGCCACGGTAGACCGTCCCTATGATAAGACCGAACACCAGCCACACCATCACCAGTATACGACAGGAGCTGGTGGTGGGCAGTCGTCGTGGCAGGTTCTGACCCAGCAACATCCCCGTCAGCTGGTGAACCACAACGCTGCCATCCGTCCGGTCCACGCCGCCTCTGCGCTCGCTCGTACGAATAATCTGAAGTATGTATTTACATCACCCCCGTCTCAGCACATAACCAAAATTTATATATAGATTGAAGCGAACTTCTAATGAACTTGTATGTGTTGGCCTAAATAAAAATCCTCAGTGCATAGTCTTCGTCGCCTGTTTTTTCTGGAGTTGTAAGTGTTCACAACTGCAAATACAACCTAGGTGTTGTGAAGGGGGCCAGAGACACCATTATCCAATAACCCCTCAGTAGATGGGCTTGAAGTTTACCTCCCTTTTATTTAGGTTCTGCGCATTTATCTCAAATAAGTCAATTTAATGTGGAACAAAGTAGGGTATTCCATAAATTATAGGAATCGATGGGGGGTATAACGAGACTTCTATCTCAAAGACAGTAGAATATAATAAAAGTATTTCAATACAAATAAATATTTACACTTTTTAATAATTGAGTGTGAACCTTGACAAATGAGTTAATTATCACAACACAAGACCAATAGCCGAGACACTTTTAAGTCATTAATACACAAACATGTATACATCAAAAGGACCAGAAATAAAAGCCTCGAACGTGATACAAGATATGATACACGAAGTATTGAAATATTATAAAGAGCTATGGACAGACTCAAAGTAGTTCTTGACCTACCGACATTTACTTAATTTTTTGCAAATTACTTAATTAAATCATTTATTGACATTTCAACTAGTGCCAGAATTATCTGAAAAGAAACATTGGAACATACTTATTTTCAAATAAGAGTAAAACCATGTAGGCTTTTAACATATAAATCTAGGATCAAGATTGAACCATCTGACAAAAACGGTACTCAAAAAATAATAAAATAAACATTACCGGTTCCTTAAAATTTTGGACCGACCAGCAAGGACCTATCTCAGAGTCAAACTGGAGTTATTATAGATTATTACAATATTTTGTTGGGGGTTTTCATGCTTGATTGACTACGCGTTCCTCGCCCCAACCTACTCTGGCCCCTTAATGCAAGCCATCCTCCTGTTTAAATAGTACTTTTATAAACTATGCGGACCATAATACGTATATGACGTAATTAAAAATTTAGATAGTAGAATTTGATACTATTCATTATACAGTCCGGAAAAATAAAGCTAAAAACCAAACTTAGATATTCTTAGGCCTAGTATAGCACATATATGTATTAGGCCTAAAGATAGCGCGTATTAGGCCTAGGATTGTTAGGTTAAATTTTATTAGCAACATGAATACAAAACTTTTTCAGGTTTGTCCAAATTCAATAGTACCAAATTCTGGTTCCTAATTGTCCACTATGTTAACATATATAAGATGGTCCACATCGTTGCTATGAGTGCTAACTAAACAGGATAGGTTGTTTAGTGCCTTTAGCTTTAATCTCTGATAGGCTTCCTGATGACTTTTGTACCAGTGGTTTTGTATTTAAGAACTTTAATTATTTGTGTTCGCTTTTTTTGTTATCGTTGTTCACCCTTATGTGGCATTATTTGACTTCTTGGTGGTAGAATTGTGCTCTTATGTGGCACTTTTTATTCACACTTATATCCAGTTTAATGTTTATTATTATTTATTTTTTAAATCCAGTTCACATAATTATTTTCGCATTGCCAGTTTTTATTTGTTATTTTTAAGTCTCATTTCACTGATTTTCACACATTTTATTTTATAAGTAAATTGTTCCATTCTCGTGGCTTTCACTTAAACTTCAGAAAGAAGCTCATTTCAAAGAAAAAATATATATAGAGGCTTAGGAATGTTTTTGAGCTAACAAGAGCGGCTTCACAGCTCTTATGCCAAAGCTACACCTTCATTTATTTATTAATAATATAACTTAGTCAAAATACACTTGTTAAAACAAGTATAAAATGAAATCTACAGAAACTCTGACAAAATTTAATGTTAAGTTTACATTGTCCCGTACAGCCTAATTATGAAGGTAAATATTAAAACACACATGACTATTGGTCAAGGAATTTCTATATATACCGAGAGGTGTACCATCCCCCCTTCTTGGTGTAAATACACTTGAGAGCTTACTTAATTACTCAATTATGCTCATGACTAAAGAATTCTTGCTGGTAGGTGAGTTTGTGGTGCCCTTAATAACCCTCCAGAGATTGCTATAAACCTTAAGCCCAACACTGAACTAAACGCTATACCATATAATCCCAGTAAGAAATACTTAATAAACAGCACAGGAACTACGTCTTAACCATAATCAAGACGATGGGAGCTGCGAGCAGAGCCAGGAGCACGGAGACCCACACCACGTCCGTCAGCGGGTAGTAGAGGCCCTGCCACTGTTGCTTCAAGCCCGGCTGAGCCATACTGAAGTCCAGCGAGCCGTACTCGTACACCCAGGAGTAGTCGAAGCGCTGGAGGCGCTCCGGCAGCATGTTGTGGTACACCGTGGCCATGAACGACACGCGCTCCTCCACGCGTTGAGTTACCTATTGTTATAGTGACATATAAGGTCTGCAGGTAAATTGTTAAATCTAATATCAACATCCATTGGGGGTACGATTAAGTCCTTTTGTGCCCTCTGTAATAATTTGGCGCTACTGTTTATAGGATGAGTATTAAATGTATCATAATCTACTGCTCACAGGATGAGTATGGAGTATACACTATATAACAAATATACATAGAGAGGCAGTGACAATGAGAGAGACAAGGGATGTGTTGACATTCGTTGAGATGCCGTACATGTTTCCATTTATCGTTACTTATGTATATTTATGCTGTATATATTGCCATTTATCGTTATTTCCCTTGAAATTTTGTGGATTGATCCCGGATCGATCCAAGTACTGGGTTTACCTGAGTTGACCCGAGCACCGCCGGGTACACACACTGTTATCTGTGACATGTACATCCACTAGCATGTGCAGTTGTAACGAGTGCTTTGTGGCGCGTGCAGCTGTGACTTGTAATGTTAGGTTTTGTGGTAAATTTTCGGCGTGGAAGGGTGTAGTTAAGCTTACTGTTAATGCTGGAGGATTTAACATGATGTATTTGTGGCGAACACTGCGGTTCACGTGACATGACTGTGGCGAACACTGTGGTTCACGTGACAACACTGTGGCGAACACTGTGGTTCACGTGACATGACTGTGGCGAACACTGTGGTTCACGTGACATGACTGTGGCGAGCACTGTGGTTCACGTGACATGACTGTGGCGAACACTGTGGTTCACGTGACATGACTGTGGCGAACACTGTGGTTCACGTGACATGACTGTGGCGAACACTGTGGTTCACGTGACATGACTGTGGCGAACACTGTGGTTCACGTGACATGACTGTGGCGAACACTGTGGTTCACGTGACATGACTGTGGCGAACACTGTGGTTCACGTGACATGACTGTGGCGAACACTGTGGTTCACGTGACATGACTGTGGCGAACACTGTGGTTCACGTGACATGACTGTGGCGAACACTGTGGTTCACGTGACATGACTGTGGCGAGCACTGTGGTTCACGTGACATGACTGTGGCGAGCACTGTGGTTCACGTGACATGACTGTGGCGAGCACTGTGGTTCACGTGACATGACTGTGGCGAGCACTGTGGTTCACGTGACATGACTGTGGCGAGCACTGTGGTTCACGTGACATGACTGTGGCGAGCACTGTGGTTCACGTGACATGACTGTGGCGAGCACTGTGGTTCCCGTGACATGACTGTGGCGAGTACTGTGGTTCACGTGACATGACTGTAGCGAACACTTGTCGGAAATTTCGACACTTATCTGCTAACCCCTGACATAATTTATCAGAGAGAACGGATTTGATAACGTTCTAGAGAGAACGGGATGGTGCCACGTATGCAAAATAGACTATACGTATCGTCTCTCTCTTGTAGTAACATAAAACTTTTAATGTGAAGACTAAATACGATAAAATAGTACTTATTAATAGTTACTGTACCTAAATAAACAGTAAATCAAGCGTCTCTCTCTCTACGTCGATAATGACGTATTTAGAACCAAGCAGAGGTAGCGTCCCCAGCAGGGGAGAGACGCCATTAGACGGGAGGTGCTAAGACCAGAAGCACACCGTGAGCGCTTGGCGGAGAAGACTTCTGCACGTTTTAACTCTTAATTGCCAGCCATAGTCGCAAATCCCGAGTTTTTGATACAGGAAAAAGACATTTCCGCCCAATCAACGAACTGGTTGTACCAGGGAAGTGTTATTTCCGAACAATTGTTGTAGTTTATGTTATTGGCTTTTGTCACGATCTCTCGTGACACATGCATGATGAGCATGTGTCATTGTCCGGTTATGACACATGCTTTCTAAACAAAATGCGTAAGCCAAATTATAAATGCAAATCCACCTTAGAATATATGCTGTGTAGTGGTAACAGTGTATTACTTATCACTTATTTGGCAGGTATAGTACGAGAGGACATTATCTAGTCGACCTGGTGCACCACGAGGCTTCCTAAGTCGCCATAGTGTTCCTACCTACAAGGTTCCAGGACTACCAGATGGAAACTCGTGCCTATTACCAGGCCTTTGCGACTCTTAAGAGATAAGCCTTACCGTTCAACTAACCTAATGTAGCAACCTAACTAACATTTCGTAGTTTTGTTACCCACCACAGGTGGTATATATTTTTTCAAAGGTTTCTTTCACTTTATTGTCTTAGGGTTTTGTACACATGTACATAATTCCTTGCGTACAAATAAAAATGCATTTAGTTCATTATTAACCACTAAGGTATTAATTTTTCAATATCAATCACAGAAATATACATTCGTTGTTAAAATCGTCTTATAGATCCAGAAAGCATTAATTTGTATACTTTAGTTTGAGTTTAGTTTAGATTTTTTTTATTAGGTACATCTGCATTTGTGTAGCTACCCTAGACTATATGAAGGGGAGTACAGTGTGTTAAAAAGCTAGCTACGTGATGCTAAAAATCCCCATCACACAGGATGGTTAGTTATACAGAGGCATGTGATAAGTAGTCTGCACTGACAGACTCTGGGTTCGTTATGAACTGGTGGTATAAGCTACATATGTATAAATACCCCCCCCCCCTACTTGTGGAAGGATAACCCCCAGTAGGACTAATCAATATAATTCAGTCCATTTGCATCATACAGTTCACGTCAATTAATAATTAATATTAAGGTAGATTTCTACTAGTAAGTTAACAGTACTCAAACAAACTCCTGCTGGGCAAAATTCCCCACAGCACTGTGGTTCACGTGACATGACTGTCGAGCACTGTGGTTCACCTCCGTCCACGAATCAGTAGGAACGACATTGATGCTAAAGTTGAGTGCGCCCGCAACTGCCATCAGCGTGAGGTAGTCTGAACCAGTGTAGACAGTAGCGTTGCCAGGACCCTTCAGCTCGTCCCAGAAGGGTGCGAACGGCAAGGCAGTGACGTTCACTGTGGCTCCGTAAAAGCTGCGAGTGACAACAGTTTCGTGTAATATAGTAAACATGTTTGTTTTGTGGCTGTACAATAGTGTCAAATGTTATTTTCGGATGGCATGCTATAGTCGTTCATATATATGATTTCAAGTTTCAAATGTGGGTATGCTTGGCGACGGTATAGGACTAATGGCGTCGACAAAATATCAAATCGTGAATATATTTACTTGGAAAACTTTGGTATGAAGAAGGAAAGACCGTCTTGGATGAGGAGGCCGCGTGCGGGCGTCCACGAGGCTACCTTCACCACCTGGGCTCCCCCGGAGGTATATGGCAGATAGGTGAACACCCCGAACCTGTCGACCGCAGGAGAGTCACTGTTGGAGTGATGTCCACGTCAAGTGTATGACGAGTGACGACTGAGTGACACGAGTTTATAGCTCGTCCCATCTCAATTTTAAAGTCTTTTTTACAAGTCAACAGTTTGTTTCGTTGTTTCCAAATAATTTATACACAGTTTGGATCACTATTTATGTATTTAATTTGCAATTCCTTCAAATGTCAACAAAATAGATTTAATTGTGTATATTACCCAAGGTTGTTCAGCATGTTATTCAAAGTAAACAAAATGGTATTTATAAATGTCCATTACATGAGATTAGTGAACATGGCCTCGAAAGTGAACAAGATGGCGCACATTACCTGAGGTTGTTGAAGGTGGGCTCCAGGTTGAGGAAGATGGCGGCCATCATGGAGAAGGTCCAGTGGGAGGAGAGGAGGGCGTGGAGCTGTGTCAGGGGGAGACGAGTCACCACCAGCAGCTTGGTGTCCCACGCCAGGAGGCGCCCCTTGAGGGACCTCTCAGCGAAGGCGGCGAGGAAGGTGGTGTCAAGACTGACTACCACCACCCACACACACCATGACCCCAGTCGCACCTGGTGGTCATCCAGGGAAGCTCAGTGTAAACACTATATTAGCCATATTGTACACACAACCCCACCTGGTGGTCAGCCAGGGAAGCTCAGTGTAAACACTATATTATCCATATTGTACACACAACCCCACCTGGTGGTCATCCAGAGAAGCTCAGTATAAACACTATATTAGCCATATTGTACACACAACCCCACCTGTTGGTCATCCAGAGAAGCTCAGTGTAAACACTATATTAGCCATATTGTACACAAACCCACCTGGTGGACATCCAGGGAAGCTGTGTAAACACTATACTCGACATATTGTACACACAACCCCACCTGTTGGTCATCCAGGGAAGCTCACTGTAAACACTATAATAGCCATTGTACACACAACGCCACCTGGTGGTCATCCAGGGAAGCTCACTGTAAACACTATATTAGCCATATTATACACGCAACCACACCAGGAAAACTTGTTAAGAACACTTAAGTAGACACATCGTAAACACAGAAGGACGCTACCACCATTACTAATTGGTAATGTTTTCTCACAGACAATAATACAGGATAAAACCCACACTTGTGTATTTGTGTGAAATTTATGTAAGAAATTTACACAATATCTTTCACACTCTTTGAGTGCTTTGTCAAGGTTTGAGTGAGAGATTAGGACGAGACTTACATCTCAACGTCTAAAGAGGCTGCTATCCTTGTTGTTGTTTTAGATTTAGCTACTCAGAACGAAATGTCCATGTAGCACAGGCTGTGGTGAGCCCGTAAAAGGCTGCTATCCGTTGTTGTTTAAGATTAAGCTACTAGGAACAAAAAGTTCCAAGTAGCACGGGCTATGGTGAGCCCGTAGTGGACTTACCTGGCACAGGAGCGGGGCTGTAACTGGCTGCTATCCTGGGTTCAGTCCTTTTATCCTTCTTGACCTCCTGACCATGTCACCTCTATTGTTGTTTTAGATTTAGCTACTCTGAACGAAATGTCCATGTAGCACGGTCTTTGGTGAGCCCGTAAACCCTGTCACCTCTATTCCCGACTGGCGATGTACCTGCGGTAATGTCTTCCAAGGAAATATGGTCATGTTTCCTCTCTGTAATCCTGCTATTTTGGGAACTGGAATTATTAATCGAGGTGTTCATCTGGATGCTGTCCATCGTAACCCTCTCCACACCACAATGAACGCGGCTACTGGGACCGCGTTCATTCATCCACTTATTGAGATCTATTTTGCTTCACTCAGTCATTTTCATAGTAAAGCTATCCTCCGAAGTAAAGCTTTTGTTGCCAGCGAAAGTATTCAGAGTATTTATTAGAACCCCTTTTACTACCCTTCTAGTTCTAATATTATTATAGCTTATTTCACACTTCTTAAAATCAATATTGTGATATTTTTCCTAAGCTATAGCACTGGTACCAGCCATGGTTCTACAGGCTTTATTATGGTCTTCAATTCAGATCTCCAGATTTCGCCCTGTTTCCCCCCCACATAGACTTCATTACAATCTATACCAGATAATATATAAACGCCTCCCGGACTTCTATCCTCTCCTACTCTATTCTTACTAACCCTTTCCTTAATTGTATTTGGGTAATTGAAAACGATTTCATGTACCTCTAATTGGCCCTTCATCTACATGCGACCTGAGATTGATTAAAGTAGCTATTCAATTTATTAAGATATAATTAATGATAAGGTTCAAATTTGTTTTTATAATCCATATTTACTGTGAGGCAACAAGTGATGTGACGGAGGTTACTGTGGTCGCCGGTAGAGGTCAGTGGCGATGCGCTAACACGCTATCAGGAATCAGCTAAATAAATCTAAATCATTACACAGACTAATCCAACTGATTCCTGAGAGAATGAGCAACCCTCCAGCTACATTTATTATAACAGTTAGAAAAAGTGCACGCAAATTCAACAAACATTTATATGCATCTACTTTCGAACCTGTCAACTTTTCTCAATCTTTGGCAACTTTGTTTAGATTTATTAAATAGTTGACGAGCATTGAAACTTCCCAGACAATTGTTTTTATTGTTATAAACAGCCTCCTGGTGCTTCGGAGCTCATAAACTTTTTAATAGTAGTAGTAGTAGTAGTAGGCATCCATCAGTCTCAGGAGACTATGGAGTTGCGCTCTGGTTGTCGGTCTGGAGTGGCCTCCAGGGCGCAAAGCCAGGGTAGGTTGATTCGGGGGAGAAGCTGTTACCCAGCTTTATGACTTTTTAATATATGTAAACAAAGCCGCTAAAGATTGAGTTCGCCAGTACTTACGTAACTGCTTGATGGATCCAGGTCCAGTGAACCATGCGTTTATCGAGACTCCTAACATCATTTGAATTTTATAAAACGGAGTGGTATTACGTGATTTCAACCTTAAGTTGTAAAATCCTCAACTTAGGGAAGCCAGGATCTTCCTGGCTTCCATGGATAATAGTGCAAGATGAAACTAGTTGCTGATAGTGGCCAGCATAGACGTGACCAATAATGGATATTCAAAATGTTTGTGGTGATATTTGCTCGAACAAAATCGAAGCAAATAAATGGTGGGAGTTTGCAACATAGGAGATTCTGCCTACCAGCCTCACTAGTAGTGACCTACCAGACTCACTAGTAGTGACCTGCCAGTCTCACTAGTAGTGACCTGCCAGATTCACTAGTAGTGACCTGCCAGCCTCACTAGTAGTGACCTACCAGCCTCACCAGTAGTGACCTGCCGGCCTCGGCAGTAGTGACCTGCCAGCCTCACCAGTAGTGACCTACCAGCCTCACCAGTAGTGACCTGCCAGACTCACTAGTAGTGACCTGCCAGCCTCACTAGTAGTGACCTGCCAGCCTCACTAGTAGTGACCTACCAGCCTCACTAGTAGTGACCTACCAGTCTCACTAGTAGTGATCTGCCAGCCTCACCAGTAGTGACCTGCCAGACTCACTAGTAGTGACCTACCAGTCTCACTAGTAGTGACCTGCCAGCCTCACCAGTAGTGACCTGCCAGCCTCACTAGTAGTGACCTGCCAGCCTCACCAGTAGTGACCTGCCAGCCTCACTAGTAGTGACCTGCCAGACTCACTAGTAGTGACCTACCAGCCTCACTAGTAGTGACCTGCCAGCCTCACTAGTAGTGACCTACCAGCCTCACTAGTAGTGACCTACCAGTCTCACTAGTAGTGACCTGCCAGCCTCACCAGTAGTGACCTGCCAGCCTCACTAGTAGTGACCTGCCAGACTCACTAGTAGTGACCTACCAGCCTCACTAGTAGTGACCTGCCAGCCTCACCAGTAGTGACCTGCCAGACTCACTAGTAGTGACCTACCAGTCTCACTAGTAGTGACCTGCCAGCCTCACCAGTAGTGACCTACCCGTCGGGCCTGGAGGACCAGCTGGGAGAGGAAGGTGCTCGTCCTGCTGGGGTCCAGACCGTCCGGCCGCGCCTCCAGCACCCCCGCGCCCCAGGGACACCCCCGCCAGGTACTCATACCCTGGGGAGATTATGCAATGTAACATATGTAACGATGTATCATTTTATTATGTAATTTTGTATTTGCGGATTATAAGTTACATAACCTACTCACGTGAAAATTACAGTTCAAATTGGTCTTCTATTGCATGAGTGAAATCTAGAATTGGGTAAAATATGGACTGGTTGGTAGAGCAACGACTTCACTTCTTTCAAGTCGGCGTTCGATCCCCGATAGTCCAAATATTGGGGCACTGCTCCATTTCGTCTTCATATCCCAGCTCATTGTTCTCAGGTTTTAATTAATTGTTGGGTTAGGCAGCAGAGTGGGCTGCGTAACTAGCCCGCTATTGTAGGTTCGTGAGGATCACATACCCTCCAGGACACTATGTCACTTTAGAGTGCTTTGTGGGGCTGTTTAAAGTGAAGGCTACAACAAAAAGTATAGTGAACTGAGAAGGGATATGAGGACAAGGAGCTGGGATAAGAAGACGGGCTGAAGGAACGGTACCTATCCACTTGAACCATAGGGGGATAGAACCCCGGTCCTGGAGGCAGGGAGGCCGTTGTTGAACCGACTAATCCAAGTGAATGGACAGTTTGTGACATAAACAATTTACTCTTTGAAATGAGGTCGAACTGAGACAAGGTAAAGTAAGGCAATCGTGAGGAGAACGCGATAAGCCAGTGTGTGACTACATGTCGCTAACACAGCTAAGCCAGTGTGTGACAACATGTCGCTAACACAGCTAAGCCAGTGTGTGACAACATGTCGCTAACACAGCTAAGCCAGTGTGTGACAACATGTCGCTAACACAGCTAAGCCAGTGTGTCACTACATGTTGCTAACACAGTAATACGCTAAGCCACGCGTCTCATCAACTCAGATGAAATTATTAGTTATGACACTTTGCTTTTCATTCTCTACAAAATTTAGTGATGAATTCAAGCTTGATCATTTACGTCGATATTTAATCGTAACATCCAGCACATCTTAAGGTGTACTTCAAGACGTGTTTACACCGAGAGTTGAGTATACTCTTAGTACAGTATACTTAAAGATTAAGTACTAGGTGATGGGCGACCTCCATCACTCAGATGATCGATGCTCCTAACACCTCAACACTTTAGCACTTTATTATGAAGATTTTAATGAAAATTTCTCTGAACATTCAGCAGGTGGAAGCTTTGCAAGAACATGCAGCGTGCTGAGCTATACAGGAACATACAGTAGGTGGAAACCACATAAGATACAGTGGGTGGAGTTTACACAAGACTGTTAATCACCTCGAAGATGGTGGATGGTGAGGCGGTGCCATCTGAGAGGAGGATGAGAGAGCAGGTGGGTTGAGAGGCAGCCTCTAGCACCGCGCCCACTGCACCACCTGCCACCGACAGCAAGTCCATTGGACTTGGACCTAAGGGGATGAATGAACACCTTGTGGGTGAAATGGAAACAGGAGACGATCAGATTGCGAAGAGGCGATATTTAGGTATAAGACAGAGCCCAGGGCTTAAGCCAGGTATTAGGCTTAATAGCTGGCTTATACTTGCTACTTGGCTGCGCGTATGGAAGCAGAGTGCCAGCAGTGGATCTTGCTTGGCACCACATTGGGCCATGGTTCCTGTAATAGTTGCATGTTGCATTATATCATGAACCTGTAGGCTCGAAAATTTTTGCGCTGGGAAGCACGAGGTTGTGATGCTGCTAGTTAGTATGAGGGAGAAGTGTGAGGTTAGGTGCTAGGTAGAAGAAGGGTGTGGTGTACTGGTCAGTATGGTGCTGTGTGCCTTGTGTCCAAGTGTGTACGTGTTCCTTGTGTCCAAGTGTGTACGTGTTCCTTGTGTCCAAGTGTGTACGTGTTCCTTGTGTCCAAGTGTGTACGTGTTCCTTGTGTCCAAGTGTGTACGTGTTCCTTGTGTCCAAGTGTGTACGTGTTCCTTGTGTCCAAGTGATACGTGTTCCTTGTGTCCAAGTGTGTACGTGTTCCTTGTGTCCAAGTGTGTACGTGTTCCTTGTGTCCAAGTGTGTACGTGTTCCTTGTGTCCAAGTGTGTACGTGTTCCTTGTGTCCAAGTGTGTACGTGTTCCTTGTGTCCAAGTGTGTACGTGTTCCTTGTGTCCAAGTGTGTACGTGTTCCTTGTGTCCAAGTGTGTACGTGTTCCTTGTGTCAAAGTGATACGTGTTCCTTGTGTCCAAGTGATACGTGTTCCTTGTGTCCAAGTGTGTACGTGTTCCTTGTGTCCAAGTGTGTACGTGTTCCTTGTGTCCAAGTGTGTACGTGTTCCTTGTCTCCAAGTGTGTACGTGTTCCTTGTGTCCAAGTGTGTACGTGTTCCTTGTGTCCAAGTGATACGTGTTCCTTGTGTCCAAGTGTGTACGTGTTCCTTGTGTCCAAGTGTGTGAGTGTTCCTTGTGTCCAAGTGTGTTAGTGTTCCTTGTGTCCAAGTGTGTACGTGTTCCTTGTGTCCAAGTGTGTACGTGTTCCTTGTGTCCAAGTGATACGTGTTCCTTGTGTCCAAGTGTGTACGTGTTCCTTGTCTCCAAGTGTGTACGTGTTCCTTGTGTCCAAGTGTGTACGTGTTCCTTGTGTCCAAGTGTGTGAGTGTTCCTTGTGTCCAAGTGATACGTGTTCCTTGTGTCCAAGTGTGTACGTGTTCCTTGTGTCCAAGTGTGTACGTGTTCCTTGTGTCCAAGTGTGTACGTGTTCCTTGTGTCCAAGTGTGTACGTGTTCCTTGTGTCCAAGTGTGTACGTGTTCCTTGTGTCCAAGTGTGTACGTGTTCCTTGTGTCCAAGTGTGTACGTGTTCCTTGTGTCCAAGTGTGTACGTGTTCCTTGTGTCCAAGTGTGTGAGTGTTCCTTGTGTCCAAGTGTGTACGTGTTCCTTGTGTCCAAGTGTGTACGTGTTCCTTGTGTCCAAGTGTGTGAGTGTTCCTTGTGTCCAAGTGTGTACGTGTTCCTTGTGTCCAAGTGTGTACGTGTTCCTTGTGTCCAAGTGTGTACGTGTTCCTTCTATACAAGTGGGGTATATTTTTGTTTTTATTTATATAAAAGAGTTCTTACATTCTTGTAAAGCCACTAGCACGCATAGCGTTGCGGGCAAGTCCTTAATCCTAATTTTCCCCCTGGAATACGACATGCGAATACCCTAAATCGTTTAACATCCAGGTACCCATTCACTGCTGGATGAACAGCGGCTACAGTTAAGGACTGGCGCCCAGTCAATCCTCTCTGGCCAGGATACGAACCCAAGCCAAAGCGTTCGCGAAGCGCCGGGCGACTGTTTTAACTACTGCGTTGGAATGTTGACGGAGTATGTAGTATGTTGGAGTAGTGTTAAGCAATGTACCATTACTGTTGTTGTGGTGTGCTGTCGTTCTGAATGCCTGTCACTCGGTGTCTCCCAGAACACACTTGGCACTGGTATGGAGACTCGCATTTGTTCGATTAAAAATAAAACAATTGTTTAAAATTCCAGAAAATCTAGATAACTGAAACATAAGTTCAAATGATGGTGATCTTTTATAGTGCTACTGACGTGGTGATCCTGCATGATAGTGGTGACCTAACATGGTGCTACTGGCCTGGTGATCCTGCATGATAGTGGTGACCTAACATGGAGCTACTGGCCTGGTGAGCCTGCATGATAGTGGTGACCTAACATGGAGCTACTGGCCTGGTGAGCCTGCATGATAGTGGTGACCTAACATGGAGCTACTGGCCTGGTGAGCCTGCATGATAGTGGTGACCTAACATGGAGCTACTGGCCTGGTGAGCCTGCATGATAGTGGTGACCTAACATGGAGCTACTGGCCTGGTGATCCTGCATGATAGTGGTGACCTAACATGGAGCTACTGGCCTGGTGAGCCTGCATGATAGTGGTGACCTAACATGGTGCTACTGGCCTGGTGATCCTGCATGATAGTGGTGACTTGACATGATGCTACTGGCCTGGTGATCCTGTATGATAGTGGTGACTTCACATGGTACTTCAGACGTAACTGATGGGAGCGTGACGCTGAGGACTTCACATACCTGAGTGTTGGGACAGAGGGACAGCATTGGCACCAGCAGGAGCCCCCATCACCACAACTACCACCATCACCAGCACAACTACCACCACCACCAGTCGCCTGCTGCTTGCGGACTCTCTAGCCATTATCTGCAGCAGTTGAATATGTGAACATAGTTAATTATCGACAAATCTGGGTTCTAAATAAGTTTGACAATTGCAAATAAAAGCACAAAAGTAGCCATACTAATGTTATTACACGAGTCTAGGGTAGTAAGGAAACTAACCCATCTCTGCATAATTTAGTTTAAGGTTTACCAGGAAGCAGCTCTCTTAACGCACATCTCTGGTACATAGAGATCACAGGATCTTCTAATATCTGTAATTTTGACTTCTCTGTTTTGCCTCGTTTCATCGCAAATTGCATGATTGGTCTGTTTCACAAAGTTTGTTTTCTCTGTTGTGTTAGTCGTTTTCACCTATGCTAGTGGCTCACATTCACCTAGCTACTGGTTCACCCCTTACCTAGCTAGGGGTTCACCCCTTACCTAGCTAGGGGTTCACCCTCACCTAGCTAGGGATTCAGCTTCACCTAGCTAGTGGTTCACCCCTCACCTAGCTAGTGGTTCACCCCTCACCTAGCTAGGGATTCAGCTTCACCTAGCTAGTGGTTCACCTTCACCTATGCTATTGGTTTATATATATTCATGTACATCGATCAGGCACACACACACACACACACACACACACACACACATATATATATATATATATATATATATATATATATATATATATATATATATATATGCCTCTCCAACTCAACCGACATAATCGCTTATGTGGAAATGTGTCTGAAGTTGAGAAATAAAACTCACACCTGCGTGAAGGTGAGAAAGTATTCCGTTTACCTCTGTGATTTGCCCCTTACTGACTGCCGCCCACACTCTGAAGCACTATTTACGTGCTCGGAAGTTACCCCTATGGATGATTAGCTCTGTGATTGGTCGCCGCCGCCGCCGCTGGTGCCAGACGCGGTGTGTGATTGGTCAGTGTTGAGTGCATGTCTGTTTTACATTTCGACTCTTTTGTTTATGTTTCTTTTAGTATTTTAATTTTTAACTTGTATGACTTCCCTTTTCCCTTCCAGTTACTGTATCGTTCTGTTGGTTTATGTTCTTTTATGATATCCGAGCACTGTTGTACTGTTGATCTCTGTTACTTTGATATCTTAGTATTGTAATGCCGTTAGTTTATATCCTAGTTTATGATATCCTAGGGTAATGATTTCCTAGCACTGTTGTGATGACCTCTGTAGTGGTTGACCTCTTGTTACTTGATAATGTCCTACCTTGAAGAACTGATGGTGTCTGTTAATTTAATAAGGTTTAAAGATAAGGTTTTTAAAACCTTCTGTGGTGGAGGATGACTCCATACACAGTTTCAAATATAGATATGACAGAGCCCAGTAGGCCCAGGAATCTGTACACCAGTTGATCGACAGTTGAGAGGCGGGACCAAAGAGCCAAGCTCAACCCCGCAAGCACAAATAGGTGAATAGGTGAGTACACACACACACACACCCTCCCCATCTCGTCACACACACACACACACACACCCTCCCTCCCCATCTCGTCACACACACACACACACACACACTCCCCATCTCGTCACACACACACACACACACACACCACACACACACACACACACACACACACACACACACACACACACACACACCACACACACACACACATCTTCCATCTCCACCTGCACACACACTTTCCATATCTCCTATCATTATAACTATGTCACTACATGCTATCTACATCACTGTAATCAAAAGGTTTAACCCAGAATGCAAATCTGTCTTCTGAACAATCGTTTGCATGTCAATACCTGAATATACTAATATTGCAATCCATCCTCCTGTTTAGATAGTAGTTTTTGTAACTATGTGCACCATAGTACAAAGATTGACGTACTTAGCAACTATATAGTAGAATTTTGTACTATTCACTTTATAGTCTGAAAAAAATATTCCTGGACCTAGTATAGCACACATATATACTATATATATATATATATATATATATATATATATATATATATATATATATATATATATNTACAGGTTCCCGAGCCTATTGGGCTCTTATAATATCTACATTTGAAAGTATGTATGGAGTCTGCCTCTACCACATCACTGCTTAGTGTATTCCGTTTTAACTAGATTAATCTAGAATATGGAGCTCCTGCTTATGGAACCCACACCTGGTTAAATTAAATATGCAAAGAACCAGAGATTAGACTGATGGGGATGTGATGAAGGAACACTAACAACTATTCAGATGTGTAGCAAGAGGAGACGAGTGTTTATTAGGGAAAAACTAAGTAACTTCGGCCAGAGTTGGTTTGGTACTGAAAAGTCTTGGCAGTTATAACTGCTAAGGCTGTTTGGTGTAATTGTTGTGGGTAAAACTATGCTAGCACCTGCACCCCCTCTACTTAATATTACAGTAATGCGTGTTTGCTGCACTAGCTTGCTAATTATATTGTACTCGATTTGCTTTTGTGGGTCTTAAAATTTTGGTTAGGTCAAGGGATATCTGTTGTAGAATTATGTATTATTGTAAATGTTTTTTTTAAGATGCATTAGATGAACATAGTACAGTGTATTGATTCATGAATTATTACAGAATGTTCTGGTGGGCGAATTGAAGCAGATCTTCAACATTGGAAAAAGTTCTGGTGGGAAGTGTCTGGTATGTATTTGTTACACATCACGTACATTTAGTGTTCCAAGTGATGAATCTAAATAACCTTGACTTGCCTGAGAGTGTTAACTGGCTTAATCTTTTCTGATTATTGTATTTTTTTTACCTAGATTGTATAGATTGTGGACATTGTGTTTTCATATCTTTCTGGTTACAGATGCTTGGCGTATGCAGTTACTCTGATTGTGATGATCAATAACTGGCAATGCTGTGATTGTGTTGGTCATCATATTTGTCATAGAATCATGCTCTTTAAAAGAAGCCAAGACTTGAAGATAAGTTAATACTGTACTTTCAATAAAAATTTATGGTTTATAATGTTTTTATTAACTTGTAAATAATGAAATGGTTTCCCTTCCCTGCTAGGTGTATAGAAAAAAAAAATAAAACTTACAGCAAGCAGCAGTAATATTGTTTATGAATCAAGCTCTGAAAGTCTCTAAATTTGTTGATTTTCCAATTATTGAATCAAAGTAAAGGAAACTAGATCTGCTTCCCAACCATAGGGTAGCTATCGTACTGTGTAACAAGTCTAGCATCTGAAAATCGAGCAAGATGGGAGATC
The DNA here is from genome assembly GCA_020271785.1 of Procambarus virginalis. NCBI lineage: Eukaryota > Metazoa > Arthropoda > Malacostraca > Decapoda > Cambaridae > Procambarus > Procambarus virginalis. The sequence continues at coordinate 9,835,593 of WNGS01113158.1, read as the reverse complement.
TTGCGTGAAATTTAAACCAAAGATATTTTCCCTCTGCAACAATTGCTATAAATGTACCTCAAGGTCACCTACAGATTCTTTCATTGGGCATTTGAGTAAATTTGAAGCACCTACCGACAGTAGGCTGGTATCTTAGTTTTATACCTATACATGGGGTTGGTGGAGCACCCGGTATGAACTTTCCTGCTGGCTTTGAGAAAATGACTTTTTTTTTACACTATTTTGGGCATGTTCTGTGCACTTTGGTAACTGCTGTGCTAAAGTACCTGTCTGCTATTCTTGGTTTGTGTTGAATGCAATGCAGTGCCAATGCAATTTAGGGAGCCGAGCGGACAGCACGCTGGACTGTGATCCTGTGGTCCTCGGTTCGATCCCAGGCGCCGGCGAGAAACAATGGGCAGAGTTTCTTTCACCCTATGCCCGTTACCTAGCAGTAAATAGGTACCTGGGTGTTAGCTGTCACGGGCTGCTTCCTGGGGGTGGAGGCCTGGTCGAGGACCGGGCCGCGGGGACACTAAAAAAGCCCCGAAATCATCTCAAGATAACCTCAAGAAGAATCCACATGTATTCTTATGACTAGTTTCTGCTGGTTATTTACTCATGGCCATCTGGCAATTTCACTGGCGGATGTTGCCCATGTCTAAATCTAATCATACAGGTTCATGAAATGCTTAGTATTCAGAGGCACTTCTATGCGCCACATTCTAATTTCATTATGAACAAAAACTTATACCCATCCCCTCCCCTCTTTTGTATCGTCCACTGCAGACATTTGCATGAATGTCTGATTAGTAAACTAGGCACATAATCTTGTAATACTCGTGGCAACACAAGCTTAATTGAAAAGTTTAGATTTTAAACTATGAAGTGCATTTCAAACTTCTACAGAGTAAAATCTACGATGGTGCATGCAGTTTGCAGGATGGAGTTACAGATGACTGAAAAGTTTTAATAAAATATAAGTAGCTTTCATGGAGTAAAACTAATGATAATTCGGGCGCACATTTCTTTATAGTAATGGCGCAGTCCAGAGTAATATGGGTGCGTAAAATACATTTAATAGCCCAACAAGAAAGTGACAATAGGTTAACGTTTCTTTATTGTTATTATCTTTGTTTAAAAGTACATACGGAACTTTAGCAATGCCTGTCTAAATCCTGAAATTTACCTAATGGCCACCAACTAGTGGCCTCGACGAGGACAGGAAGCCGGCAGCTGTCAATGGATCCCACCCCCCCCCCTCCCCACATTTTTTTATTTATGGGAGGCGGGTAGGTGGTTCTAAGGGCGTATAACGCTATAGGTGAAACTGCATTTTTTTTTTGTCCTATATTGTCTTGAGCTTCAAACTGTTGCTCTTCGTTTGTGTTACATACAGACTTGAAGTTGTCTGGATCAATATCCTCTCAAATTGTTCAGTACTGTATTTAAGTTTCGACGAGATTGGCCCTGTCATGTCTGGTTTTTGTATTTTACTTCAATAAACTTTTCATTTTCAATCAAGAATATAAGTTCAAAATGAGCCCTGTGGCCCTCGACGTTCCTGATATCAAGAGTACATAATTTTGGAATTCATTTTGTTGCCCAGTGTTGATACAGTTCAAAACTTTTTCCTTGAAGTCAAAGGTTCGCTTAATAACTATCCCTAGGGTTTGAAGAGTTAATTTCAGTGAATGATGGGTTCTGACTCTTAAGGTCTCGTTTTTTTATCAATCTGCTGCAAGGTAATAATTTGTGATGTGGATTATTATGCTCCATATACATGGTCATGCATTTTTCAATATTAAAAAGCATTTGCAATACATGCTCTTCTGACCATTTGTGTAGTTCATATAGATATCTTTGTATGGCCCAATATCATTTTCACTTCGTTATAATATTAATCTTAGTGTCATCTGCAAATCTGATATGGTTTGTAATACTCTAGTTCATGTATGTGATGAAAAGGGTTGTCCCTAAAATGGACCCCTTGCTGTACCAAACTCGTCACATTTCTCCAGATTAATTTCTGTTTAATATAGCGCTTTGCTTTCTTTGGTTCCTTAGCCGCTGTCTTAACCCTTGCTATCTTATCTTGAGCTTATCTTGAGATGATTTCGAGGCTTTTAGTGTCCCCGCGGCCTGGTCCACCCCCAAGAAGCGGCCCGTGACAGCTGACTAACACCCAGGTACCTATTTTACTGCTAGGTAACAGGGGCATAGGGTGAAAGAAACTGCCCATTGTTTCTCGCCGGCGCCTGGGATTATCAGAGGACAAGGCACGGTACTCACGCCCAGTTGTCGGGCACAAACCACCGCCCAGGTGGTCCAGGATTATTACTACGACTACCACCGCCTCTTTTCATGCTACACTCACAGAATGACCACTTGCCCGAAATACGAAGCCACTCACCCGGCCTACGGGAACATACAACGATAGATATACAATAGATTGATAGGGCCTCGGCCTCACATGCGTGGAGTCCATGGTTCGAGACCCATAGTCTGAATGGAAGGACTGTACAACGACGCCTGATGCCCTTTGCTCCCAATCTCCTGATGCACACCTTTTGCCATCATCCGCACGCACAGAACTCCCATTCTCCAGATCCCGCTCATAGGTCTAGGTTATGTTAGGCCTAGATAAAGTACAGTTGGGGTTTATTTCACGTCTTTCTCTAATATTGTATATACCTTTATTCCCATTTATTACTGTTTGTAAGTTTTTTTCTTTTTTAGTAAATGTAGTTCCCAAACGGACTTCTCAATATGTAATTGTCTTCCAAAAATTATAGTATCAGTATACTTATAGCTACTGTGGATGGAATGTACAAAATATGAACTATTGCATCCACAAAGTTTTATATAGACAATTTTTTTTAATTGTCAAACTGCGAGCTACGTGATGCTAAAAATCCCCATCACACAGGATGGTTAGTCATACAAAGGTACGTGATAAGTAGTTTGCACTGGCAAACTCTGGGTGCACTATGAGGATATCATGAACACGAGTGAATAAGATAGCAGTGATACTGAAGGTCCCCTACTGTCAATTCGGAAGATGGGTTGCATCTCGCACACGCTACTGACCTCAATGACAGCCATGAGGCAGCGATCAAGGACGGACTTGTAGGGAGCGTCGTGTGGTATGGGCCAAGCCGCTTGTCCAGGAAGAACACTCTCTCTTCCAATGTACAGCTTGGAGCTCCCATCCGGCCTGGTGTACGTCTCTGCTATCCTCAGTTGCTGGTAGCGTCGGTTTTCTAAGTGTGCCTGTCTGAACCACATATTCACGGTTATTTTAATGTGTATAAGACAAAAATATAAAAGGGAAATTATAAGAATATATAGTAAACTTCCCGCACCAGTGTACCATACTCTGACTAGGCTCATTTAAACGGCGGCCGATTTTTGCATTTGGTTTTGTTCATTTATTATGCACCTCATACCTATCCCGTGGGCGGTAGTAGAAAAAGGTTATAGAGGCACATAATGGGCTAAGGAATTGAACCCCAAAATGAATTGCCTAACCAGCCGAATTTGTCTGAAATTATATATTTTTCTCTTTTTTTTTATTACGATAAAGCTTTGATAAACCTAAAGAATGATAACCTATATTATATATGATTTAATTTTGTTAGTTAAAACTAATATAATATGTTTATATGTTAAACTTAACTAAGTCAGTCATTTATGTTCTTGATATAATAATATTAATTGGATAAAAGAAATATTCAATAAAAGAAATATTTAAAAATAACGAAAATCAGTTAGGCAAATCCGGCCTTGCATACTAAAACAAGTAATGCGGTTCTATATCTATTTCTAAAATCGCTATTAGATAAAGATACATGCTGCTAGTTTTTTTTTAAGGAGCTGGGGTCCAAGCTAATTAAACCAACTAGAGACCCCTAAAGCCGCGAGTTACCTCTTTCAGCTCGAGATCCAGAGAGGAAATGCTCACTGCATCTACGGTTCCTGCCCGTCTGAAGAGCTGGAGGAACTACAACCTGTGACGAGTAGCCTTGTACCCTGCATGTAACCAATGTTGTACCCTTTTTGTGCAGCGGTAGGGCGGTACTCTGGAATACTTTTGTTGGGCGGTAGCCAACCTTAAAGACGCATTGATAAACTTTATCGTACTCTGTATTTAAAGTCTATGTTTCTCAAGTATAAATTAATAACATTATATACATTTACATTTTGTCTATAGTTAGGCATAGGTTAGGTTAATGGTTTAGGTTCTGTTAGCAATTATTTGCATTTTTAGCAAGCTGTTCTCAGGTCAGACTCCATATAGCGGCAGACGTTCTTCCCAAGACGAATTCATCAATTTTAACATACCATGTATAAAAAATAAGTCAGTTCGCATAAATTACTACAATCTCATTACCTATAATTAGGTTCTCAATCTCTTATATGTATATGAGAGAGTGTTCTATGTACAATTAGGCCTAGATTAGGTTAGGTTAGGTGTTTAGGTTCATTACACACAGAGATCACACTAATGTGTGATCTTGTGTTTAGGTTCTGTTGGCGATTATTTGTATTTGAAGTACGTGGGTGAAGTATGATCAGAGTTGCGATTCATAGGTAATCATCAGCTATCATTAAGGTCATTAAGATCAGAGGTCATAAACAGTCGTGTTTAAACTATTTAAAATTTATAAACGGGGAGGGTTGGTGGCTGGATTAAGGAGCATTTGTTTTTTTTATGTTTTTTTTTTATGTTTTTGGTATGTGTCCTTTTTTTCCAAAGAGAATCGTTTGAATTGGGT
>WNGS01113158.1:9724587-9810805 GCA_020271785.1 Procambarus virginalis | reverse complement strand
TAAGTAAATAATCATTTGACAGTGTGCCAACTGCTTCTCTTTTAAAAACTTCTTCCTTTTCCTATTCTAAAATATAATGCAAGAAATATAAATCATAAAAAATAATACTGACAATCAAATTTGGCAAATCGTTAAAAATGGTTATTGAAATAGTGATTTTATTGTTAATTGTGCAGGTTACATTAGTATAATATGACAAACCATTATCAATACGCTTTCAGATACAAACATCATAATTTTTATATATTTATAATTATCTGTATATTTATTTATTACTAATTTAGAGCTAGTACGATAAAAAAGTAGCCAAGATAATGTAATAACGAGAATGACAACATATGACTAGTCTTCAGTAATTTTATATTACTCTAATGAAAATTGGTTAGTTTAAAGTAATGTTAAGATTGATGATGCATGCAAGTATGTGGGCATGGATTGACCTGGGTTCAGATGGATTTGTGTGTCGGGGCTGGTTAGATGTGTGTAGAGCTTGCTCTAGTGAATGTGAAGGCCAATACATTAATGTATTAATTAATTCTAGAATTCACCTAAGTTCTGGTTTTGCATGTTGCATCATCTGATTATACGTAATCTGAAGAATATGATTATTTTAATTATAATTCAAATTGACATAAAATATTGTTAATCAAACAATGAGACATAAATTACAGAAGTTTTGCCTCAAACAGAAGCAGTAGCTTGGAAATGTTAAGCAAACACTTGCTTATGTGAATATCCCCCAGCTGCCAGAAAATAAATGTATGCTGCATTTGAGGCCTTATTATTGTATTGTAGCAAGCTTAGTGTACCATAGTGAACAATACCCTGCCAGCCATGTTAGGATCTTGAATAATAATTAACATTTTAAGCTGAATGTCAACCCTTATCCAGGACAGATTCAGATATGTAACGGTAAAATTTGTTATTGTTAATTTATCCTAATTCGTGTATCCTAATGTGTTAGGCTGTATAGTTAAAAGTTTGTTGATCTCATGATTAACTTTTAAGATTTTATCGGAATGAAAGCAAGCTTGTCTTTCCAGCCTCTGGGATTGAACCTGGATCTTTGAAGCAGGCTGTTTTTCCAGTTTTGTATGATTGAACCTGGAAGTAGGCTTCTCTTTCCAGTTTCTTTGGATTTAATCATACATACTTGTACAGTATTGAGCAGGCTCGTCTTTCCAGCTACTGGGGTTGTACTTGGGGTCTTTGAAGCAAGTTTATCTTTCTGGCTTTTCGGGTTGATCCTGGGTTTCTGAAGCTGTAAACAAAGGGCTTTATTTTTAAACAAAACACCTTGCTCAAAACTTTCCATGGAACTGCTTGTGTGTTTTAATGGAAAAATAATAGTAATATAATATAAGCATGCACGACTTCCTATAACTGGAGGCCATGCGTATGAGTGGGCATGGAATTAGGCAAGTACTGTACTCACTGACACCTTCCCATGTGTAAAATATTACCTAATATGTATTGGGATTTATTGTGGTAGCATTGAGATTGAAGAATTGGAGTGGAGGTTATGAATATTATACTGTGTTGTCTTGGTTTGTTGCAGTGATTGATGGTTGTAACTTTGACTCAAGTTGCTAGCTGTATAAGGCATGTTAGATTATAATTGTTGCACGTGACAGGGTTAAAAATAGTGCTGTGTTGTAGGTAATGGTTATGCTGCATGTTGTGGATCCAAGAGATTTCATTGCTTTTCGCAAAAGCGCATGCGATTTTTTATATAAGAAATTTGTATAGGGCTATAGCAGGCATCATGGATGATGGTAACTTATGCTGTTAATATTGAGGACATCAATAAATCTTGTGATTAATGGATACTGCAAGTGCTTTGGTAGAGTGATTGTGGTGTCATGCTGGGACAGGTTCTATAGATGATACATTGCAACAAATGTTGCATTTGCTAGGGACAGTATTCTATTGTGAATATCACATTGTAATGTACAGGGTTGTAAGCTGCCATAGTATTTATGATAGTACTGGCTATATAATAAATGTAATTATCTACAAATAATTTGTGCTGTTGTACAATATTTTTTGAAGTGACATTTATTGGGAATTACGATGCTAAGCTTGACCTTGCTCTTATCAATGCAGAACTTATTACGATCTACAAATTTAAACTCTGTTGAACTTAGTGAACTTGTAGTGATGTATACATTGCATTTTAATGCTTTGAACATTCTGTTTAGTATTGCTGGAATATATATTGGAACTATTTGATATTTAACACTTATTACTTTTCTTTATTAATACCAAAATAATGCATCATTGAACCCATAATTAAAGAAGCTGTAAGACACCTGTTCCATAATTTCCAAAAATGGAATGAAATTTAATTTTATTTTTAAGGGTCAACTTCAGGGTATGCAAAGATTCTTTGTGACAACTTAACTTAGAATCTTAAGATAATTCTCAAGACACATAAGTTTCCTTAGTCTTAGGATAATTCTTAAAGACTTAAGACTTTAAAGAAAAGTCTTAAGCAAATTCTTAACAGACAAGTTATTCTCTTTTTTTTTTCTCATAATTTTTGTTGAGTGGAATTCGAGCATGTCAAAAGCATCATCTGAGGCTGGGTTAGTGACGGCCAAGTAGCAGCTCTAAGTGAAGTGTATGGAAAGATAGTTCCAATTGTGCTTAGCCCTGTGACACCCATGTCTTGTGGGTTGTGGTTTACCTGCATAATCATTGTACCGTAGCCAGCATTGCATGTAACCTATTTAACTTACAGAATGAATAGCTTCTATATACAATAAAAATTAAACTACAGAATTTAAATTAAGATAATACTGTACATTATATGCATAATATATATATATAATATATAATAATTTTTCTGGGGAGCCCCTTGAGGCTCCCCTGAAGCCATCTTGCTGAAATGGCATCCAACTGCTAGCTCAGATCAGTTGCAGAGTTGTGTTAGATTTACCAGGGGACCAAAGCCAGAACCTGCCCCCCCTCCCTTCACACAGGTGCACAGAGTAGGTGACACTGCTACTCAACCGGGAAAGCATCCAGAAAGTCCACGAACCAACATAGACCATTTGTCAGGTTCAAAGAGACTGCTGCCTTGAAATTACAATACAGTACTTCCTAAACAATGGAAACAAACTATCGAATCTCTCAAAACTAGTGCTAGCTCGTTGACCAGACCACACACTAGAAGTTGACGGGACGACGACGTTTCGGTCCGTCCTGGACCATTCTCAAGTCGCACACACACAAGCGACTTGAGAATGGTCCAGGACGGACCGAAACGTCGTCGTCCCTTCAACTTCTAGTGTGTGGTCTGGTCAACATACTTCAGCCACGTTATTGTGACTCATCACCTGCATAGTGCTAGCTCCATCAGTAATAACCCCCTTGCCAATAGGGGGGCAGGCCCAAAGCTCCAGGTCTCCCCAACCTACCAAGCCAGTTCCATCACTGACGTGAACACCAACAATTGCCCACTGTAGGGTTCCTGGGGTCACTGACAAGTCGCATGGGTCCTGCTGCTACTAAGCTAAGTGCCAACCATCCTAGGACTGTCCTGCAGAAGCTATTTGCTTGGTATTATTCTACATTTAGTTTAATGCAAACCAGACAGAAACACGCTCTTGAAGCTATGTGAACCTGGTTTGTAAGGCACTTAGAGCAGCATGTGCTCATGGCTACCTTCCCTGTGTGCTTCCTAATGCTGTCCCCTCCAATGACAGTTCTCTTTTCTGGTGTGCTCAGTAGCTTACATTTTCAAGACTAGACCACCTTCGATGCATCAGGGGTCTTTGCCCCCCCCCCCTTCTATCTAAAGGGAGGGCCAAATACGAGTGAACTTTAAGTGCACTCCAACCAGCCAAAATATTTGCCTCAAACCAAGGGTCTGTCTAGAGGGGGGGGGAGGGGCACTCTATCTAGACCCTTGGTTTGAGGCAAATATTTTGGCTGATTGGAGTGCACTTAAAGCTCACTCGTGTTTTACATTGCATGCCGAGGACAACCTTTGCAGCCCCATTAAAGAGGCTGTGTTGGTCTACTTATATAATTACGGGTGAGCATCCCCAGTGCCTCAGTGTCCTGTTTGGTCAGTCCTTCAGTCCTTGGTGATCCCTTGTGGGTGTCAGTGTTACTTGTGGATATTGCCTGCCAACCAGCTCACACCTTGTGTGAGTTTGAAGACTGTTTAGTGTTCATTGTCTGTGCAACGGGGGCGATGATAATTCTTTTGTCATTGCAATGATGCCTGTTGGGCTGGTGACATCCACGACTCTGAGGTAAGTAAGTAACTATCAATAGAAGGCATCAAACTGGGAAGGCTATGTAGCAACGACTCTGAGGTGTGGGTGGAACGAGAGCAACAGCAAATATGGGACCTGGCCCCTCCAGTATTTTCATGTGTATATTATTTGATACCTCATTCGTCACCTTTCTTGGGAGTACTTTTAGAGAGCTTTGAGATGGTCCTGATAGTTCAGGTGCTTTTTTGTCTATTTATGCCGTCTATGTTCTCTGTATTCCATAATGACAAAATTTTATTTAAAAAACTTATTCTTGTTACTTTCTTTCATTTTAAATAACTCATATCCATGCTGCATACATAAACTGACAATAAAATTATATAAAAAAATCCTGTTGCTTTCATTTAAAAATACAAAACATTTTTTTTTTTAATTTTTATCTATTTAAATTGTTGATTAGCTGAAGAAAAATTAATTGTTTGACAACCATTTCAAGAGTGATGTGGATTCTAATGACTTTTAGAAGCAGTGTGTCATGGCTCTGCTCTGTCTTCACTAGTAGAGCCATACCGAGATAACTCGTCAGGATCTTTTCATTATGGCTCAAGACCATGCCAATTGCTAAATACGGCTTTGAAGTGCTGTTCTAGTCTTTGTCTTTCTTTTAGCCAATGTCGTAATGTTAGTACCAGCTTGCTCCTCATATCTCGTGAATAAATTCCTTATTTTGTGTCCAAGCAGTGTACCAACATAATACTGTCTCAAGGCTGAAAAGTGTTGTAACACATCTTGCATGTGCTGAGCAAGGCTATAGCACACTCTTCTCTTTCCCCCCCCCCCACCCTAAGATTTGGTGCAGCTTCTGTCATTCATGCACACTTGAGTGACATGCGTTTTTTTACCGTATTTCGGGTATTTTTTAGCAACTCAATGATTGCCTGTTTGTTTTTTGTTCTTTCCCAACAGGCGGGGATTGATGCAGCTGCATGCCCTTGCCTTTTCTGTCGGCTGCCCTTGTGGCAAATGATGTGCAGGCTCACTCACCCTTAACTATGGTTATGCATTTCTTGCCCTCATTAAGCCTTTTTTTTTTTTTTACTGGCTCCACGAGAACATTTATTTGCTTGGCTAGGAGTCTGGTGCAGGTGCTTAGTTGCCTGCCATGGCTCTCCTAGAAAACCAGCATTGGATATAATGAATTGCCTCTTTCTGGGTGGGCCCCAGTGGTTCTCTGATCCCTCCCTTCCAGGTTGTTGGTTGGTGGGTGTTGTCTACACACCTGCTCCAGAATTCCAGTGGAAGGCTGGAGGGAACTGAAAGCTCTGGATCTCCCATCTTCCCAAACTGGTAGAGGTGGGTAGTGCTAACTGGCCCTTGCTTTTGTAGAGAGATTTGATCGTTTGTTTACATCGTTTAGGGAATTTATTTGGTGGTTTTGAGGCTTTGGTCGCTTTGGACCCAGCAATGGTCTATATTGGTTCGTTAATTTTCTGGATGCACTTTGTGAGGTGGCAGAATGTCACCTACTCTCTGCACTGATGTGAAGGGGTCAGATTCTGTCTCTGGTCGTTGTAGACCAACAAAACCCCACGGCTGGTGTGACCCAGTACTAGTACAGGTAGTTGGGAGCCATCTCAGCAATATATCTTCAGGGAGACACAGGGACTTTCCCAGAAAGAGGCATTTCATTACATTCAACACTTTTTTTTGGGGGGGGGAGGGTTGACATGTATTTATTCATGATTATAAAGATAACTTGCTTATATACCATTGCAATCACATTAAAAAGTAAACATGTATGCAGATCATGGGGGTAAATACAGTATGTAAAATCATAAATTAATGAATCTATTTGCCAATGTTTAACTCTCCACTACAGCCTATTTGTTAAATTTTCCATGAATAATAGTTCATACTGTTGCATGTCAGTTAGTCATAATACATTTATGAATTGGAATAATTTCCTTGCCTTACTCAAGGCAGGTAATATTCCCATTATGAGTCCTCGTGTTAATGTGTTGTGCTAAATGAAAAAAAACAGTTTAGCCAGTTTTCTGATTTCTGTATTATTGCTGAGATTTTTTTAAATATTATATATACAGTATTGTATATGAAACAATAGTAAAGTTCTAAGTGTCATGCTATCTAAATTTTGAGTTTCACATTTGTTAACACATGTAAACTTTCATTTCAATTTTAAATTTTCAGCCATATTGAGCATCCTAGCAGCAGTTACCTCAATCCAGAACTACCTCTTGTTCAGTAAGTAGTAAGACATTTGCATGGATGTGTGTGTGTGTGTATATATATATATATATATATATATATATATATATATATTATATATATATATATATATATATATATATATATACATACATACATACATACATACATACATACATACATACATACATACATACATACATACTGTTTTTGCAGCACCAGAAATCTTTCAGGCAGTAGAATTTAATATTTTATATGGTAAATAATGTATATATATATATTTATCCTCATGATTTAAATATCTTGGACATATTTTTGTATTTCTGTATACAGTATTTGTTTTGATTAAAATTTATTGTTCAAAATACTGTACCTAAATTCTCTGAATCTATTAAAATCTATATGATAGAAATTATTAATTAAACTTTAAAATTAATGAAATTGGATCAAATGGGTGAATCAAATGGGTCTTTTGAATTAAATGAATATCTGTATGGTACACAAAGTGGGCAAATCATCATAAAAGGTAACAGATCGTAGCATAGCTCTGCTTCCCATCTTTAACTACCTCCCTCTAAAATTTTAGGATTGATAAACATCAGATAATACAATAAAAGTCAGATAATAACAGTTAGATAATACAATAAAAAAGTATGACTGCCAAAAACAAACTTCTTGGGAGGGCTTTCTTTTTCTTGTATTTGCTGCCTTGTAAGATTTACATGTGTAATATCACACCATGCCCTTGCAAGTCAGAATATAACCTAATGCAGACCAAAAACCAAAGCCTGGTCCACTCACAGAGGCACAGGAAGCAGGGACACTTGATCACCCAAATGAAGAAAATAGACTGCCAAAATGTAGGGCAAGTTAAAATTAAATGACTACAAGAAAATATTAGTAACACTGACAACAAGAAACATGGTAGTTAGGTCATTACCCCTGCTAGTTACACACCACTACCAGGTGGCAGCCCCATTGAAATTGAAGACCACCAAATCAAAATACCAGTCATATGCCTGGTGTGGACCCTTCCACAAGTGCTTTTCATGTGGCCACCTTCTTTCAAGTCCCAGTTTCTCCAAATAAGTGTTGGCCATCGTTTGGACTTTGTCCTGCATGGGCCTATGTTTGTATTTGTTAAATTTTCATATCTGCTTCATGAGTATATAGTTTTCAGCTTTCACCATTCACTAGCTGCATGTCTTAAAGGTTCACTTTCTTAAGCATTTGCTGACAGTGCCCCTGCCTTGCCAGTGTTGCTTTCCTGGGGGTTCGGGTGTCTGTTCCTGAGAGATCGTCTTCCTGTTGAGGGGTCTTTCACTTTCTCTGTGTGGGTGGTCACCAAGTGGATTGCACTAAAGGAACAGGTTTTTGAAGTCAGTTCCATCTACAACTTAAGAAAATTATGATGAAAATATTAATGTTGAGAGAGATAATTTCTATGTCAGGTGTAAAAGGAGGCGAGGCATAAAGAGCTAGTTTTCACTCCCGCTTTCGTCACCGATAGGTAGGCACAACTCTGTGAAAATCGTGGGTAGGGGCAGACGGGCTTATTCTTATTTTGAGGTGTGCGAGGGTTCGCACTGGACCTGCAGTGTGCGCTGCCTATGCCTTCCTCAACTGTCCCTAGCATTTGTGAGGGCAATCTTGATATGGTTGCCTTCTGGGCTTCAGGACCTCATTTGGTATTGGCGTCTTGACCTCAACGTGGTTTACAGATGTCCCCTCCCCTTTTATGGGCTTGGTTTCCTGTTTGCAGTCCCCAGACTGTTTTTTGGCTGTCTGAGTACCTTATTCTTAGGGTTGACTTCCCTCTTCCTGCCCTGCCCTGCCCTGCACTAGAATATATTTTTTTGACTTTGCTCTCATCCCTAGCTTCTTCCCTGTTCTACTTTGGTTTTGTTATATTCTGGAGTTGTTCTCCAATCAGCTTTTTAGTGGCATGGTTGCTTTGACTTGGTGATGGATTTTTGCACCCCATGCTGTGGCAGCTCTGCCCTGGTTCTTGTCCTCTTTCCCTCCTTTGGATGGTGGTGGTTCTCTTTGGCTCATATGGCTTGATGATGAGCTGTCCTCACCCATATTTGGATTTGGCTAGATTCCTTTCCCTGGCATCCACCTCTTCTTTTCCCCACTCCTGTTTTGTGTGGTGGATGATTTTCTTTTTTATCAGCAGCATTTGTCTGCAGCTTCTCTGTTATGGTATGGTGCAGTTGGTTTTTGTCCTTGCGGCGTTGGGAGGCAGTCTTCCGGAGATTTAGTCTCGCCTTTTCCCTGGTTATGGTAGGTGCATCTGGTGGTGCCAGATTTTTTGTGGTTTGTCCCTTTATTTAACGATGCTTTAGCGTGAAGTCTAGCCCGTTTCTCTGGTTTATGGACTCGTGATGCTTGGTCCTTTCAGGTGGTGTCTTGGATCTGTGGTGTGGGTGGCTTTTGACCCCTCCTCCCTTTTTGGTGTCAGCGGTCCTAGGCCTGTCGTCTCTCCTGCAGCTCTGTTCAATCATTTTGCGTTGGTTGGATGCTGCAGTTAACACCCACTGAGGTCAAATGGGTGTCCCATTCTTGTCCTTATTCTCATGTGGGTCCCTTATGATCCTAAAATTTATTCCTAGCTTCTCAGGCTTGTGTTCCTTTATTAGCTATCTGACTTTTCACGTGACCACCTTCAGTCTGGTCAACTTCTCTGGTTTGTTTTTTTCAACCTTAGGGGCTGTAAGGTGTGGGCTCCATTGGCCCTTTGGCTGCTTCTAACTTGCTGATTCCTCTTTTTTTTTTTTTTTTTTTTTTTGAGATATATACAAGAGTTGTTACATTCTTGTACAGCCACTAGTACGCGTAGCGTTTCGGGCAGGTCCCTGGAATACGATCCCCTGCCGCGAAGAATCGTTTTGCCGCGAAGAATCTTCAGGCTTTTCAGGGTATGCTCCTCTGCACACATCCTGTTCCAGGTTCTTTGTCTCTGGGTTGGGATTTTGTGCTAAATGCTCCTCTGGCTTCTCCAGGTGGCTGATTGGTTCCGCTTCATTGGGAGTTCAGTGAGCTCATCACAGGGTTTGGCTGTGTGTGTACCTGTTCACACAGGTCCACACAGAGCCAGTCACCAAGGACTCTATTCTTTGAATGGGCCATGGGATGCTTTGAGTGATGCATTGTTTGTTGATCTGGTTTCCTTAGTACAGTGTTAGAAGGCCAGTTTGTCTCAGATTGCAGCAGTCTTTATTTTTAGCAGGCCTGTGGTCTACCCTCAGGCTCGTGACGTCCATAGGTTAATGGTTTTGTCCCGAGTCTTCTCTCATGTCTCAGGCTCTTATTTTGCTGGCTGCTTTTCTTCACCCCTGGCAAGGCCTGTTCTTATTTCATTCTTTCTCTGTGGTAAAATGGCATCAGGGAGCAACCAATGGAGCCTGTATTGGTTGCAACGTTGAATGTAAAGAAATGCCTCTATCTGGGGAGTCCCTCGGTGGCTCTCTGTTCCTGCCCTTCCCCTTTCAGGGGCTTTGGTTGCTTTGGGAGGTGTATGTCTGATGTGTTGACATTGGATATCCTCAAGCTCCCAGGGCTGCCACCTGGTTGCAGGTTGTGTTACTAGCAGGGTTAATGACCTAATTAACTTTTTTTTTTTCATTTTTATTTTGGCTCACCATATCTTTCTGGTGGTCTGTTATCTTGGTTTGGGTGGTCAAGTATCCCCTGTTCTTTGCACCTCTCAGAGTGAGTCAGGTCTGGGCCTAAGGTCTGCTGTAGGTGATATTCTGACTCATACGGGTCTGGTGTGACATGGTACATAAAAACTTACCTTGCAGCAAGCACCAGGGGAGCTACCAAGGCCCCCATCAGAAAGGGGCATTGCATTACATTCAACAATGGATTTTTGTACTAGTTTATCATATCCATTATATTCACAAGAATACTTGGTTATTTCAGTAAATTATATTGTTGAATTGTAAAGAAGATAGCCACTTAATAATGCATTATTATTTAGGTGTAATGCAGAGAGTACACAGAAATTACAAAAAAACAATATAATAGGAAACTTGTTAAGGAACTATTGTATGGATAAATTTAACTACACAAAAGAAGGCATGAAGTCATGAAGTTTTGTTTATCTGTGACTTGGTAGATAAAACATTTTAAAGTGTAATAATTTTTGTATCTGTCCTTTCTATCTGCTGTATGTTATGAAATTCATGTGTGTATCTAGAGTGTTTAAGCCACAACTGCAACACTTGCTGTGTAATAGTGTGTGTCAAATCACTGTACAGTACGGTTATTGTGAAAAATTACTCTGATTTCATGCATTCTGGGGACTATGTTCATTCTCATGTTTTAATGAAGAGGGAGGAAGCGGAGGTTAAGGGAGCTGCATCTCCCGTAACCTACACACCTGTAATAAATGCTATGGAAGGTAGATCTTTAAGCTTAAGTTACATAGCACTCTTGCCCTTATTTTATACCTTACTAAATTTCCTGAGCAAAATCATGCACAGTAATCTTCATTTATCCTGTATGTTGTGCTACAGGATAGTGTAGAAACACTACACATCATGATGTTTCCTAAAACATCTTTAGGACTACAAGTATAAAAAAAAATCTTATAAGCTTTTTGTTATTTGGTAGAGTAAATTTATATAATATTTATTTGTTGACTTTGTTTCCAGCTCCCCCTAAAAGACTGCATTATGATGCTAGTCCTTCCATCATTGTTTAAGATTGTTACAACACTTTTTTTTATTTTACTTCTGATAACCATGGCTATTTTAATCTTTAATATTCATTCATTTTAGTACAATCTCGTAGTCTCATTTATTTATTAATTAATTAATTAATTTTTTGTTTTGATTTTTAAGAATTTTCCTTTTTTTTATTTGGGCATATGTTTGCTTTTGAATATCCTTTAAAATTGGCTGATGCTATTTTCTGTAATTTTCTTGATTTAAGGAGCATATTGAAGGCAAGATTAGTGCAGATAATACTGATTTACACAGTAAAGTGTTTGCATTAAATAAAAATCTTAAAAGTTTTATTGGCAAAGTTGCCCAAAACAGTTTTAAATATTTTATAAAAAAATTGTAAATTTTAAAAACTGAATTTAAAGTACAGTACTGTATATACAATAAATACTTTAATTTATGAACAATAATAATGGTTATTTAATGTTTTTCCCTGTAATCTACTAACACCAGGAGGTTTTAAGACAGCCTTTTAATCACTAGTTAATCTACAAAAATATTTTTGCAAAGCAGCGATGCAATGGTAGGATAAGATTATAACATTCTGTGTTATGCAGAAAATTGAACACTACTGTCAATCCAAAATAGAGATGGCTTGCCATTGAGTACATTTAGTTTTGTGAAGGTGGGAGACATTGCACTAAACCCCAAATGAAGATATTCTCCAATGCTTGGACAGTACATACTGTATCATGAGCGTCATGCTTGAGTCTGAGGGCATTACGTTCTTCTCTGGGCTCAATCTTTGTGCTAAATGTAGAGCTTTATTCCTCTATGATAGAGGTGACCAGTATTGTCTTCAGAACTTTGTGAAACTCTGCTGCCAACCTCACTCAAATTTATACCATATAGGGTTTTAACCATTATCACTGTTTCTGACTTCACAACTTGTCTTTTACAATCTTTCAGTGTTTGAATACACTTTTTACCTGCATCAATCTCACTCAGTCTTCACGATATATTTTTACATTATATACCACATATTCTAACAAGTATAAATTCTGTTTTGCACAGTCTTGACATGTAAAAATCAAATTCTTCACACATCCTAATGTTTTAAAGCAACTATTCCTTAAACATTTCAGTATACATTCCCATTCTGTTATTTTCCTTGACGGCTCTAAATCTCCTACTGGCAAAGGGACATTTTTTGTTTTCTCGAGACATCATATACGAGTCACATTTCCTAGGAAACTGATATTCTTACCTCAGAATGATACTCAGTTTTATATGCTGTTAAAAAGTTTGTATTATTAAAACAAATATTTTTTATTGGTGTTGTAGACTACAATAACCTCATCTGGCTATTAAATCTTTTAACCCCGCTGAATGTTTTGGTTATGGAAATACAATATTATCTATGGATATTCTATATTTAGCAACAAGTGATGTTTTGCTTGGTACCTAGTAATATTTGCGTAAACTCCAATGAACTTATGATTTTCAGATGTGTTCCATACTCTTGAATCATATTCCTTTCACAGATTACTGCCCAGTAATACATTCAGGCCTATTTACATGATGGAGAGAGGAATGTGTAGCTTAATCCAATAATACTCTGCCTTCATACAAAACAAAAATAGGACACTTAATTAGCTCACTTGCATATTGGCTATACTGTACTAGATTGACTCTTGGTCATTTAATTGAAAGAAAATCTGCATAGAAGAAAACCATATGGATTGGGTAACAAATATGGATAAAAGTGAGATGTACTTTGTCCATGGTGAGTAAAAGAATACTGAATTTGTGTCAGCATATTGTGGGTGTAGCATAGGTCTCACTGGATGTGTTAGATTACTAGTGTATGTATTTTTTGCTCAAATTGCTTTAATTTGTAGAACTCGGGGGGGTTTGCATATGCAGTATACTCTGTAACATTTGTCTCTAAGGCATTCTCAGTATGATTTGTCTGTGCAGCCAAATTAATACAGTTAAGTCTGTAGCATTCTCAATACCATTTGTATCTCCAGCACAGTCAACAGTATTTGTCTACAGAATGGTCAATACCATTTATTTGCCTGCAGAATTGTCAATACTGTATAATGTAGGTAAAGGCATAACAAAATCTGTAAATTATTATTAAAAGGTGTATATTTCAATACTTAAGGGCTTTTTATTAGTGTATATTTCCCACACATTTTAGCTGAATTGTGTGTGTGTAGAATTCCTCTCAGACATTAATTTACTGACCACAACTTCATTCTCAAGATCAAGATCTGAAGGCCCAACAGCAATGCCAGAAACTGTTACAAAAGTTCTAAGTTTTACTTGGCTGTTGCATATAGGTATATTACACTCATTTGTGACATAGAAATGTAAAAAAAATAATGGATCAGTTCATACACCTCACGGAGTAAATGGACGAAGGAGGACAGGAAACCTATGGTTCAACAGTGTAAGGAAGAAAAGGAAAGGAGAGAAAAAAGACATGGAAAAAGTAAAGGGACATGGATACAGAAGTAAAAAGGGAGATATTTAAGCAAACAGAATCTGGACAGTACACCAGAATCTGGAGGGCAGCATAGATGCAGTCTGAAAATGTCACTGCAGCAAAAAAGTCAACCTCTTTGCTCTATTCCATAACCATGTACTGTACAGAAAAAAACAGTACAAGTGTGATCATGTGATCAGACTGCAGGGACAGGGACGAACATACTTGGCAAATGACAAAGAAGTGTAAAGAACTCGACAAGAGGTTTCAAGAAGCCTACAAATCAAAACCAGATTGTGTCCAAGGAGAGGTGACAACAGACAACCAGAAACAACATTAAAAAGAACTTAAGTTAATGTAGAGGAGGTAAGAAAAACAGCAGGAAGAACTGGATGCAGCAAAAGCAGTAGAGCCAGACCAGATATCACAATCATTACTGAAGAAAGCTACAGGGATATTGTGTTACCCATTAACTATAGCGCTTAACATTACACTAGACAGCTACGGGATATCTGGAAAAAGGCAAATGTACTGTAGTTCTAATATTCTAGAAAGTAGACAGAAAAAGCACTAAAATATAGACCATTATCATTAACATGTGTACCATCCAAAATATGGAAAAGGTGATCAGAAAAAGAATTGTGAAACATTTGGGGAGAGTAAATTATAAAACAGTAATAATACCTCTTAACAAACTTTATTAAATTCTATGACAGGATCACAAAAATAAGACAAGAAAGAAAAAACGATGGGTAGCCCACCAGAAAGCCTTCGGTACAGTTCTTCACAAAAGACTAAAACACAAGATGGAGAGAGAAGCGGGAACAACCCAGGAAAGGCTCTGGACTGGGTATGGGAGTATCTGATGAATAGGAAACAAAGGGTCATAATCAGAGAAGATATACTATGCTGGAGAGAAATGGAAATTAGTGTTCCACAGGGCTCTCTCCTAGGCCCATTGCTCTTTTAAATTCATGTAAATTGCCTTTTAAAGAAAGTGAGCATGTATCAATGTTTGCAGATGATGCACAGTTAATGAAGAGGGTAAGAATTGAAGAGGACTGTAGGGTCCTGCAAGAAAACCTTAACAAACTATGGGAGTGATCGGATAAATGGCTAGTGAAATTCAAACCAAATAAGCATTAAGTAATGAAAATGGATAAGTGAGATAGGATACTGTACCTGTATTTAACTAAATTATGAGAGGAAGGCAATTACAAGAGATAATAAAGGAACAGACCTGGGAGTAGACATAATCTCAACACTAGTGGTTCATGTGAACAGGATGACATCAGCAATATATGGGAAGTTATCAAACATAAGAACATCATTTGAGGATCTAAACAAGGAGGCTCTCAAGTCCATACACACTGCCTGTGTAAGGCCATTACTTGAGTATGCAGCACCAACATGAAGTGCACAACTTGTAAAGCACAAATAGAAACTTAAGAAAATTCAGAGGCTTGCAACTAGATTAGTATCAGAATTGAGAGGGCACTGCTTTGAGAACATATTGAGGGCACTCACACTCTCAACCTTAGAGAGAAGAAGAAACAGGAGGGGATAAGAGCACTGAGGAGAATAGACAAAGTGGACAAAGGAAGCCTATTTTAATTAAAAAACAATAGGACAAGGGAACATCAATGAAAGCTAAACATGCAATTGAGACAGAGATGCAAGGAAGTTTTCATTCCCTGTACAGGTGGTTGGCAAGTAGAATACCTTGTAGGAAGAGGTTATTGAAGCCAATTCCATCCACAACTTTTAGAAAAAAATATGATGAAAATGTTAATGTTGAGAGAGGTAATTAACATGCCAGGTATGAACTGCTAGGAGACAGGGCACGAAGAGCTAGATATTTCTTTTCCCATAGTCATTGATCGATAAGTACAGTACATGAAATGAACGTGTGATATAACTGAGCTGCTTTTGTAACTATACTGTACATTGGAGAAAATGTCAGTTGTGGAAACAATGCTGAAAGAACAGAAGCAAAATGCCAAGGGAAGCAGCTAGAGAGAATTTAAGAGCAGTTGCTGACGAAGACTTCCATGGAGCTTGACAAATATATGCGGCACTTAGTGAGTGGTATATATATAGGCACATGTGGTGCGTGATAACACACCACATATGCCTGATAACCATCTCGAGGTAACTAAAGTGAAAGATTTGTCAAGTTTTGTTTTCAAATGTTCACTTGATATATTTATATCAAGCAAACACATTTTCTACAGGCTGAATGGTGGCTCCCTGAAGCTAGTTCACCAAGATAACTCCTCCCTAATGAGTCATGTCACATCAGCCATAGTAGTCCTGTATGGCCTACCTGGGACCAGAGCCAGAACCTGGCCACCCTCGCAGAGACAAAGGGAGCACAAAATTATGACCATCATCACAGAAAACATCCAGAATTAAGCAAAACAATACAGATAAATGCAAAACTCGGATAAAGTAAATCACTAAAGCCGCCAAATGTCTAAAACTATTCACTCAGAAACTAGGTCAAACCTCACTAGTTACTGCTGGCCACAATCAGGTGGCAGCACCACTAGGAGCTACCTGCTTCCATATCATCTTAACCTTAGTATTGTCACTAATGTGCTGAAATTCGGACATACCCAAGTCGCCAGTTGTATCAAATCCCACTTTTTAAGCCAAGTGTAGACCATCCTTTGAACACTGTCCTGTGGGGGCCATTTGTTTGTGAGTTGTTCCTGTCGTTGGCATTTGTTTCACGAGCATGTTTTTCAAGCCTCACTTGTTGCATGGACTTTCTTTGTTCTTTGCCTCAAGCTCTGTGTGTTTAGGGCAGTTCTTATTTAAGTGTTTATTTGGTATTGCACTTGCCCTGACAGTGATTTCTCTGGTGGGTTTAAAAGTTTGCATCTGCGAGGCCAGACTACTGTGATGAATGCCTTGCCCTGGGTAATGCAAGGGTCTTTGATTCTATTGCATGGCCCTGTGCTTGTGGGTGTTTGGGTTTTTTGCTTTGGGGTGCACTAGGGTTGACATGTTTGTCTATATGGCATATTGCTGATGCCCTTTGCTGCCATGTTTATCATCAGGTCTGAGTTCAGCATCAGTTGTTTGTGCCTGTGTGTCCTGCTTGTATGGAGTGGTATTCTTCAGGCCGTGGTAAGCCCCACAGGTATTTCAAGTACAGTAGTTCATGGTGGATCAACCTGCCAGTACTGCACTCACTACTTGCGAGTTTGAAAAGTGCTTGTAGGCCTTGCATATGTCCTAGAGCTGGACATATGGGATTTATTTTGGGTATGCAACAATGATTTGGCAGCTTGGAATTTATTAAAACCACTCCAAGTTACCATGACTCCTGACCCAAAAATTTAATTTATTGAAAGCCTACCAGCCATCCAGGAAGAGTAGGAAAAAATACTGGTGCAGGAGCTAAGGCTGTCAACAGGGATGAAACTGAAGTAGATGTTAAGGAAGTTGTAAATTCTGATTAAGTATGTTCAGATAAAGATGACAGTAGACAGGAATGTGTAACAGTTGTATCAAGGCTCAATGGTACAACACTGATGGCTCAATAGGTACAGACGCTACAATAGACCTTAATAGACACAGACTAGAAAAACAAGACATTTGCAAATTCTATGCAAAGCACATTTGCAGACAGATATTCAGGAGAGAGAAAGGCATTAGAATGCATCTACTCTCATCCCAAAAAATTTCTAAATATACTTAGGAAGGGAAAATGTCATTTTGGATCAACATGTAGGCATTAGAAGTGATATTAAAATATGATGCTGCTGCTGCATGAGAAATAAGATTTGGAGTTTGGGTTTAATACTTACCAACAGTGGTATTAAGATTCCACAATGATAATTAACAATGTTAGTGATGTGAGATATTGCTTAAATGTATAGTATAGGATCAATTTTTAATATTGATAATGAATTTCATAGCACCATTATCTATATCTTGAGGTTATCTTGAGACGATTTCGGGGCTTAGCGTCCCCATGGCCCGGACCTCGACCAGGCCTCCTTTTTGTTACACACCCCCATGAAGCAGCCCATAGCAGCTGTCTAACTCCCAGGTACCTATTTACTGCTAGGTAACAGGGACATCAGGATGAAAGAAACATTTTGCCCACTTGCCTCCGCCTCTACCGGGGATCGAACCCGGAACCTCAGGACTACGAATCCAAAGCGCTGTCCACCCAGCTGTCAGGCGCCTATGCAAACGCTTATATATTATATTAATAATTTGATTATGTCTATACTGTATAGCAAAAGGCATGAAATTAATTTAATATTATTAGAACTTCAGAAATATTAAAGGCAAGTAAAGATGCCGATTCTCATAAAGCATTCTAAGAAGAACAGATAATAAAGGAAGCAAAGAGATAATCAAAATAACACTGTATTATATTTTTTACTGTGGTAGAAAAGTTTAATAAAGGTCACTTAGAATGGTTGAAGAGAACACAGGCAAAATTTTACAAATAATCTAGTCTCATCTTCACGTTTCTCTACATTTTTCATTGGAATGACAATGTAATAAAGAATGAGCAAGAGTGAGAGAATATATGAGTAAGAATGAAAGGTTTTATGAGCAAGAGTGAAGGGATTTATAAGCAAGAGTGAGGGGATATATGAGCAAGAGTGAGGAGGATATATGAGCAAGAGTGAGGGGGATATATGTGCAAGAGTGAAGGGTTATATAAGCAAGAGTAAAGGGATTTATGAGCAAGATTGAAGGAATATGAGTGAGGAGGAATATGAAAGTGAGGAGTGAGAATACAGTATATAACAAAGAGTGAGAGGATATATGAGCAAGAGTGTGGGGGGAAATACAAGCAAGAGTGAGGGATATATGAGCAAGAGGGGGATATACAAGCAAGAGGGAGGGAATTGTCAGGGGAAAGTGCCAAGCCATTACGACTATATAGCACTAGGGGGGAAAGCACTTGGAATACAAGCAAGAGTGAAAGGATATATGAGTAAGAATGAGGGGATATATGAGCAAGAGTAAGGGAGTATATGAGCAAGAGTAAGGGAGTATATGAGCAAGAATGAGGGGTATATGAGCAAGAATGATGGGTATATGGGCATATGAATATCACTAAGTAATCTTCACATCCATGTATATATTGGAAAGGCATTTTCTAAAGAATTTCCAAACTGTAAGATAAACTATATTAACTCTGTATTTTCATTAGTCATATGTAACATGTCATAAACTTTCAGGTACAAATATGACTGGTCTACGCTTTTAAATTTTGTTGTTGGTCATTCATAGTACTGTACTATCAATGTAAAAGTATTCTCACATGTGTAGATACAGTGCTACAGTTAGTCTGTTTTCTGGGCTTCATTCTTATTAATGTGTAGCTCAGCTTTCTTGTGTACAAAGTTTGTCATGTATTGAGGTTTTAGAAAAGTAATATTTTGGGTGTTAAGACATGCAGTACAATTATTTTCTTTGTAAGCCAACATGAAGAAAATACTGAAAGTACAGTACTGTACTGCATAGGTAATATTTGAGTAATATTCATGGAACAGCAAAAATTGTATAATCACTCTTTATTTGTCCCGATAGATTTAATAATATTGCTCACTAATTTTAGTGTATGTTACTCGTTTTATATAACTGATATACTGTAGTTCTATTTTCAAGGCTTTTAGCTGTTTTGTAGATAAATGGGAATTTGTCTTTTATGATGTTGAGCTGATCATCTAAAGAAAGTTGATACTTTATACAGTATTTGATTTATAAGAAGTGCCTCATGTTCCCTAACCATGACTATATTCCATGTCATAATTTACAAGAACTTACTTTAGTCATTCCACTGTTTGACAAATCATTTCATAAGAACTTATTAATGCTGCGAACATTCAATATAGTGTACAATATACTGTATGAGAAAAGCAACATGTCTCCCAGGATAAAATCAAACATTAAGACTGTGTGCATAGTATTTTTATTTTCATTTTGTTCCAAAATTGTATTTTTGCCATAGGAATTTGTGCATATATATATTGCAGTTATTGATATCTCTGTAATTAAAATTTGTGTGCATATAAATATGTGGTACACAGTACATTCATATGCACACATTACAGTACTTGGTTTTAAATATGCACTAATGCATGAGTCTTGTTGAATTTTATTAAATGTTTATATAAATTTATTACTCATAAAACGTTTGTAGTGGTCTGATAGTATGCTTGTTTTCGTTAAATAAGCTGGGGGTGTTGTTTTGTTCAAGCTAGGATTTTGTCATTTTTTCAAGCTTGGGTTTTGCCATTTTGTTATGTTGTACTTAATTTTTTCAATATCATTGGTTAAAGCTTTCTTTGCAAATACAGTATGTGGTATTCTAAAGACAAAAATAAAATGTAATTAATGTACAGTGATTTTATTATGCATAACAAGCATATAAAAATGGTACATGCAGCACAATCTAGAGCATGTAGGTAAATGAAGAGTTCAGGTTCTTTAACTACCTCCAAGCTAATATTATTTTTTATATGAAATAAGAAAATTGTTTCTTTTGGAAGATCTCAAATGTATAAAAATGTTGTAAGCAATAGAATGAATGAAACAGAGCACAATCATTTGATAAGATGCTATTTTAAAAACCATCCAAGCCTGTTTTAGTTGGTGGAATCCTTGTATGCAAGAAGCATACAAACTACTTTACATCAGGACAAATTGGGAACCTCTTACACCACTGGCTTCCTGACCCCATATAAGCCACTAGTGAGATGGCTGCCCTCAGGTAAATTCAGAGGCATGGATATCATTCTTCAGTAATATCTAGCACTGATGAAATGAGTTCAAGTCTCACTTGGACTACAATGCAATTTTAGTCACCATACTACAGAATGGACATAGACTGAAAGATAATACAGAAAGGATGAAAACCTGATACCTGTTATATATCAATACAAGTATGAATAACTAAATAAAATACAATATCTACAATAATAGTGAAACATTTGGAATAATTACAAAATTCCATTCTTATACGATGTAAATCCATTGTTATGTATGCAAATTATATCTACACAAATCATGTAAGACACATTTTAATTGGTTGGACAGAATTGGTTGGCACATATCCTTTCACCTAATACATCTGTTCACCTAGCAGTAAGTAACTCCTGAGTTAGTCAGCTTGTTGTTGTGTTGTATCCTGGGCAGGGTCAGTAATTTGACCTGATGGGAGGGGGGGGGACTCAATATTAGCCTAACGTGTATGAATACACTGTGGCTTCCTGTCCCGACACAATGTAATATTATTATTTATACCTTATTCCCATNAATCTAGAAACAAGACACACAAGTACAGGGGTACTTATGTGTATGTATTTATAAATTAAAATTTCTATTCTAATTAGCCCCCCATGCATAAATACCTGAAAATAACCTATCACAATTGGTTAATTGTTTAAAATCAAAAGCTGTTATATACAGTAATTGCTTAAGATCATGCTGCACTATATCTAGACAACGATATTGCTCCCATGATTGTAATTATCTTTCACACCCCACCACATTCTCTAATGGGTCATGTATTTAGAAGCTATTGTAAGCATCACTACTTAAATGCTGTTTTCTGTAATTGGTAGAGACTCAGAATATTTAGTCTAAGTTTTTACATTTTCTGTGTGTCATGACATACGTGACTCCCTCACGTATGCTTCTCTGACTTTGGATCGCCTTAAAACTTCTTTCAACTGCAAACAAAGAGAGCTCTCGGGTCTTTGTCCTCTTGACTTCGGTCTTGTAAACCTGGTGTTCCTCTTATCCTGTCATTTCTTCTAGTCTCTCTGTCGGCTATCTTCTTGCCTTCTGGGTTGCCAAACTCTTGACTTCTTATCTTGGCACTTTTTCTTCTGCCCACCTCCATCACTTTCAGGACTTTATAGAAAAACTGCACCTGCAGCCCTCCTGTAAGATTCTTAGTCTTGATGTTGACTTTGCTTACTAAGTTTCCATTGATAACGTTCTCTCTTTCTGTAGTTGGAAGGCACTGAAGGCCTTCATCTTACTCGTCTCTCTATCTGGCTTCGCTACGTTGATGACATTTTTGCTTTAAGCCTTGTGACCTTAGTCTTTTCCAGCCTTTCCTCTTCTTTCTTAGCAATCTGGCTCCTATCAGTTTCAAAGCTGAATGGGAATCTAATTCCCTCTTCCTTTTCTTGATGTTCATGTTCACAGCTCTGTGTCCTGTTTCTCTTTCTCTGTCTCTGCAAACATATGCATAGTGGTTGTACATTCACTCTTTTCCAACCATCCTCCTCCTGTTAAGAAAAGTGTTCTTGTCTCTCTCTTCTCCACACTCTACACATCAGTGACCCTCAGTTTCTTGATTATGAAATTTCCTTAATTTACAAATCTTTCTCTTACTTTGTTACCCCTTTATTTATCAACTGTGCCGTTCTCAAACTAAACTAAATTTCTTTCATCCTAAACCTAAAGCTGTTTCCAACACTGGTACTACTGTGCTTTGCCTTCCCTTCATATCTGAACTCAAAATTCTCACCAATCCCTTTGTCTCTTGACATAGA
This sequence comes from Procambarus virginalis, assembly GCA_020271785.1. Classification (NCBI taxonomy): domain Eukaryota; kingdom Metazoa; phylum Arthropoda; class Malacostraca; order Decapoda; family Cambaridae; genus Procambarus; species Procambarus virginalis. Next base: position 9,788,637 of record WNGS01113158.1, on the reverse strand, counting down.
GGACTCGCATTTGAAAAACTAACACTTCTTAGTAATCTGGTTCACACTGCTCCTCCTGCTTCTAATGCTGCTGGTGTCTACTCTTTTTTTTCCTATTCTTTCTGTCCTCCCTCCAGTACTTTGGTGAAACTGCTGTACACTAAATGACAGACTTAAGTTTGACAACACACAAAAGAAATGTTAAGTCTACAGATACAAACAATGCTCTCTTCTGTTATGTTAGAAACTCTAATCATCCTATTGTTTGTCCTCTTCTAAAATAGTCTCTCGTGCTTCTACTCTTCACAGATGCTGTTTTGTCGAATTGAATCTGATACACAACATAGCCAACATGAACTTTAATCCTGGCTTTGTTGCAGTTGATTCTTCCCTTCAAAGTACACATGCAAATGATTTAACCTTCAAAGGTGATCTGACATAAGCCTATCCCCGCCTTTCTTTTCTTATCCTCTTATTCTTACCTATCCCATTCTTTTTTCATCCCATTCTTACCTTTTGATGTACTCTTACCTTCTAGAATTCCTGTACCATCTTTTCTTACCTGCTCCCCACCTTACACTTTACCTTTACATAATTCCTTCTTCTCTTACTTGCTCCTCACCTCACTCTTGCCTTATTTTAATGCCTGTGCCTCCCTCGCTCCCATCACAATCAACTTGATAATGGTCCAGAACTGATTGAAACGTCGTCATCTCTTCATCTTCTGGTGTGTGGTTTGGTCATCATCTTTACCCACATTATTGTGACCTCATCTGCATGTGTTGCATTTGTATTTATTTAGTGTATTATGTTTTGTCCATGTTTGTTATATTTGGTCTGTTGATGTAAGTATCAGAAGTAAACCACAAAGAAAATTTTAAATAAGTGGTTCACCGCTCATTTTTTCTGGTATAGAAGATAAACACATGTACATAATATTTATTATACTAATCCTTCTGTCTTTTTAACCAAATATGTAGCTAGATCTATATGAAATAAATTTCATGTAATTTAATTTACTAAAATGTTGCTTAATATTAACAAATACTATTTGTTTAACTAAAGATAAGTTTCAGTCATCAGCTAATCAGTCACACACTTAGAGAAGCAAGTTATATAATTGTTTTGATGTCCCAGGAATTGCAAAGTTTCTTGCCAACGGAAGGGGTTACTAACACTAGTCCCTGTGTTTCAGTGTTCCATCCCTCAAAGAAAGATTACAACAGTGAGTATATTGGTGCAGATACTTTATACACACAAATTTTCCCTTAGCATGTTTGGGATGTAGTGTAGAGTGACAGATATCTGTGTCGCTTTTAGGATTGATTTCAGGTTTTTCATTGTCTTGAAGTGAACAGATACTAAATTATTCTCCTGCCATGCAGAGATAAGCCTGTTCCCAGTAAAACTAAAATAGAGCCCACAGGCCTTTCTTCAATACTTGGTTTCTCCTGCACTGCATGATAAGGTTTCTTTGATGCACTCTGATGATCAGTATTTTCCTTCAGTTTAAAGAATGCACCTATGGTTCTATGTAAATATCTACTTGCATGTACTTTTCTCAAGCTGACCTTTCTTTTTTACAGGGCATCCACTGAGCATTATCATAGTAGAGAAATGTGATGGTAGCACTTCTAGGGTTGAACACACGGTATGAAAGTTTTTGCATTAGTTTAAGGAATGGCGCTTGTTGTGACGGCTGCATTTGGTAATATTTAGTCCTTGTTTTATTTTATATATACTGGTATTGTAGAATGCATTATGGGTTTTAAATCTAAAAGTCTGGTTTAAAATTTTGTAAAGTTTTAGCTTAATAAGGTAGTAATTGTTTTTGTTTAAATTAGTAGGCAGTGCTTTAAATGTGTATATTGTGTTGTAAAGCTTACTTTTTAAGCAGATTTGGCTATATAGTATTCGTTTTAAAAATAATTCCAAATATGACAAAGGAAATATATTTGCAAAATCATCATTTGCTCTTAGCATGGCCTTAATAAATAACGCAAATTCAGTTAGTGCACTCATAGAAAGCAACTCGTGTGAACTAATATTACAAGGAATTTAGTGTTGCACTATCATCTTTGTAGTTAAATGACACATTTTATTTGCACATACAGTACTGTACTTACAAGTACAGTACTGTACTTATAAGTACAGTGGTACCTCGAATAATGAATTTAATCCGTTCCAGCGCCGTCAGTGTCATGTGAAATGGACGTCATACAAAACGAATGTCCCCATTGACATTAATGGTAATCAAATTAATCCGTTCTACCACTGAAAAACATCAATATGATATTCAATGTTTTAAATAATGGAGCAGCCTACCTATATACACTGTAAAAGTAAGCTGACCTGGACAAGCTGCAGGAATGGTCGAACAAATGGCTGTTAGAGTTTAACCCAAGCAAATGTAATGTAATGAAGATAGGAGTAGGAAGCAGGAGACCAGATACAAGGTATCATTTGGGAGATGAAATACTTCAAGAGTCAGAGAGAGAGAAAGACCTGGGGGTTGATATCACGCCAGACCTGTCCCCTGAAGCTCATATCAAGAGGATAACATCAGCAGCATATGCCAGGTTGGCTAACATAAGAACGGCCTTTAGAAACTTGTGTAAGGAATCTTTCAGAACATTATATACCACATATGTCAGACCAATCCTGGAGTATGCGGCTCCAGCATGGAGTCCCTATCTAGTCAAGCATAAGACTAAACTGGAAAAGGTTCAAAGGTTTGCCACCAGACTAGTACCCGAGCTGAGAGGTATGAGCTACGAGGAGCGACTGCAGGAATTAAACCTCACTTCGTTGGAAGACAGAAGAGTTAGGGGGGACATGATCACCACATTCAAGATTCTCAGGGGAATCGACAGGGTTGATAAAGACAGGCTGTTTAACACAAGGGGCACACGCACTAGGGGACACAGGTGGAAGCTGAGTGCCCAAATGAGCCACAGAGATATTAGAAAGAACTTTTTTAGTGTCAGAGTGGTTGACAAATGGAATGCATTAGGAAGCGATGTGGTGGAGGCTGACTCCATACACAGTTTCAAATGTAGATATGATAGAGCCCATTAGGCTCAGGAAACTGTACACCTGTTGATTGACGGTTGAGAGGCGGGACCAAAGAGCCAGAGCTCAACCCCCGCAAGCACAACTAGGTGAGTACAACTAGGTGAGTACACTGCACAAACCTTAATGCAATTTTTCTTTCTTCAAATTTGTTCAATATTTATTTTCATTTGTCTTATATCAAAAGGTTCGTTCGGTGGTCGGCACATAGGCTGCTCCATGTTTCTTACATAAAAAAAAAATCAAAAATGAAGAATTTTGAAAACCAGAACAAATGTCAAAAAGGTTTGTTCGGTTGTCTACAGGTAGGCTGCTTCATGTTTCTTGAATAAAAAAAAAACAGTTGAAACAATTTGGAAAATGGACAAATGCCATAAAGGTTCGTTCAGTGTTTGACGGTAGGCTGCTCCATTATAATAATCTTTCTTAGTTTCGTTCCATATGTTTTGTATTTTTCATTTACATCTCAATAATGGAGCTGCTTACCCGACAATCACTGAACAAACCTTTATGGCATTTGTCCATTTTTCAAATTGTTTCAAGTTTTTTTTTTTTTTTTTTTTTTTTTTTTTTTTTTTTTTAAGATACATGGAGCAGCCTACCTGTAAACAACTGAACGAACCTTTTTGACATTTGTTCTGGTTTTCAAAATTCATTTTTTTTTGTTTTAGTTTTTTTTATGTAAGAAACATGGAGCAACCTACCTGCCAACCACCGAACAAACCTTTTGCTATAAACCAAATGAAAAATAAACATTGAACAAATTTGAAGCAAGAAAAATGTCATAAGTCATAATGAGATGCCAAATAATATACACGTGGAAANCTCTGCCCTTGGGGCCCCACGACCTTTGCCCTCGGGCCCCACACAGACCTCTGCCCTCGGGGCCCACTCTTTTGATAAACCACTTATCTTCCTGGAGATTTCAATTTACCGAGTCTAAGATGGAGAATGGCAACACAAATATCATAGCAGGGAATGACCCGGGAAAAACCCAGCCACAGGTCAGAGAACTTTTGAGATTCTGTGACAAATTCTCGCTCAATCAACAGATTACAGAACCAACTAGAACGAAAACACACTAGACTTGTTATTCACAAACAATGATGAACTAATCAGAGACATAACAATCTCAGATACTTCATACTCAGACCATAAGCTCATTGAAGTGCGAACTAGCATAAATAACGGTAGTAGATCTAAGAGACCCAACAAGCGAGAAGGAATATTCAATCAATTCAATTTCAACAATAAGAGGATTGACTGGGAAAAAATAAATGTAGACCTTTCAACCATTCAATGGGAGACGGTCTTAAGCGACAAAACTCCCACACAGGGAATAGCTCAACTGACAGCTGAAGCTTACAAGGTCTGCTTGAAGCACGTGCCGGTGAGGAGGGGCAGAAAGAGGAACACTCTAGAAAGAGAACGCAGACGACTGTACAGGAGAAGGAAAAAAATTACGGAAATGCTTCGGCAGACACAACTATCACAAGCAAGGAAAATAAGCCTAAGCAGGGAGATCGAAGAAATCGAACAAACGTTGAAGCGATCATATGAGTCTGAGGAAATGGAATTGGAACAGAGAGCTATACAAGAGATAAGGAAAAATCCGAAATATTTTTTCACATACGCTAAATCAAAATCCAAAACCTCGACCAGTATTGGACCGTTAATTACAAATGAAGGTACGTACACAGAGGACAACAAAGAGATTAGTGAAATTCTAAGAAGCCAGTATGAGGCTATGTTTAGCACACCAATTAACAACATGAAAGTTGATGACCCAGACAGCTTCTTTATGAATGACATTCAAGCTGCAGATAATATAACGGATATTACCACAAACTCGGAAGACTTTGAAAGAGAAATTGACAATATGCCCATGCACTCAGCCCCTGGGCCTGACTCATGGAATTCAATATTCATAAAGAAATGTAAAGTACCAGTAGCGAGAGCACTCAGCGTAATATGGAGAAAGAGCCTGGATACAGGGGAGATACCAGCAGCACTTAAATCTGCAGATATAGCTCCGTTGCACAAGGGGGGGAGTAAAGCCTTGGCAAAAAATTATAGGCCAGTTGCACTAACATCACACATAATAAAAGTGTTTGAAAGAGTGATTAGGAATCAAATTTCTAGTTTTATGGAAAACAATGAATTGCACAATCCAGGACAACATGGATTTAGAGCGGGAAGATCCTGTCTGTCACAGTTACTCAACCACTATGACAAAATCACAGAAGCCCTAGAAGAAAAGCAAAATGCAGATGTTGTATACACAGACTTTGCAAAGGCTTTCGACAAATGTGACCATGGGGTGATAGCTCACAAAATGAGGTCAATGGGAATAACTGGAAAAGTAGGACGCTGGATACTCAATTTCCTGTCGAACAGAACACAAAGAGTAACAGTCAATCAGATAAAATCGAGTCCAAGCGATGTTAAAAGCTCTGTACCTCAAGGTACAGTCCTTGCACCGCTACTGTTCCTTATTCTCATATCTGATATAGACAAAAATACACGTCACAGCTTCGTGTCATCCTTCGCAGATGACACAAAAATCAGCATGAAAATTACCTCTGCTGAAGACATTGAAAAACTACAACAGATGTCAACAAAGTTTTCGATTGGGCAGCAGAAAATAATATGATGTTTAACAGTGATAAATTTCAGGTACTCAGGTACGGCAAAAATGAGGATCTGAAACATAATACAGGGTACAAAACACAATCAAATCTTCCCATAGTAGAAAAACAGCATGTCAAGGATTTGGGAATAATGATGTCCGACGATCTAACGTTTAGGGAGCATAACCAAGCAAATATCGCATCAGCCAGAAAAATGATCGGATGGATTACGAGAACTTTCAAATCCAGGGATCCCATCACAATGGTTGTACTCTTCAAGTCACTTGTGTTGTCCCGTCTCGAATACTGCTCAGTACTCACTTCCCCCTTCAGAGCAGGAGAGATTGCTGAAATAGAGGGAATACAGAGAACATATACGGCACGCATAGACGAGATAAAACACCTAAATTATTGGGATCGTCTCAAAGCTCTCCAAATGTACTCTCTAGAAAGGAGACGAGAGAGATACCAAATAATATACACGTGGAAAATACTGGAGGGCCAGGTCCCAAATCTACACAGTAAAATAACAACGTACTGGAGTGAACGATATGGAAGAAAATGCAAGATTGAACCAGTGAAGAGCAGAGGTGCCATAGGCACAATCAGAGAACACTGTATAAACATCAGAGGTCCGCGGTTGTTCAACGTCCTCCCAGCGACTATAAGAAATATTGCCGGAACAACCGTGGACATCTTCAAGAGAAAACTGGACTGTTTCCTAAGAGAAGTCCCGGATCAGCCGGGCTGTGGTGGGTATGTGGCTCTGCGGGCCGCTCCAAGCAACAGCCTGGTGGATCAAACTCTCACAAGTCGAGCCTGGCCTCGGGCCGGGCTTGGGGAGTAGAAGAACTCCCAGAACCCCATCAACCAGGTATCAACCAGGTACCTGTGGCCACAATCTCAAACCAATCAATTTTTGTTTATCAGATGGATTCATATTTTCTCATGCTGTAGTCTATCTAGGTGTGTGTCATGTCTCATTTAAAACCTTAACCACTACTTAGAGGTCTTCAGTATGTACACAACAAATGTAATGTTACCTTTTTTTTTATACCTTGAGTCTTGCTTGCTGTTATAACTTGAGCAAGAATATTTGCTTAAGTTGTTGTCCCAAGTCTTCTTAGTTCAGACTTAGTCTTTTATCAGGTCTCTTAAGAGTTACAAAGTAAAGTTTATAACTAATTTTGTTTTAGATGAGAGTAACGAGGAGACAACAGTATGTGCTGGATGCATGAACGTCATCGAGGAAGACGAGTTCTTCTCAGCACTCGGGCAAGATTGGCATACTGATTGTTTTAGGTAGGATTTCTGTGACTTTGTAAATGAAAAAATGTAGCCTATTGAAATTTAAAGATCACCGAGTACAGTAATATAAATTTGACAGACTATTGTTATTTGTTCAGTTTTCTCTTATTTTTTAGAATGACGATTATATAGGTACTGTATATTAATTATACTGTAATCCATATGATTCATTTGTTTATATTTAATGGTGTGCTCCAGAATATGAGGATATGTTCAGGACATTGCTCCTAGTTTTGTTTTGGGTCTGTGTTTGATGTACAGTAACTCTAAACCATGATCTCGCATGAATGTATGGCGGATAGTACTCTTGAGGCAAGAGTTATCAGAGAAGAGTGTGAGAGGTACAACATTACAGTAGGTTGTAAGGGTTGTATATGTTACTACTAGGTCATGATGATACTAGAAAAGCACTGGAGAACATTCATTCATTCATTCTAGTCCAAAATGACCTCTGTAAGGTTAATTCACAAATACTCGAAGCCCCTCATAAGTCCTACATTGCATCACATGGACCGCAAAGTAGTGCATTCGCTAATGACCAGTTGGCCTATTATGCCAACTGCGACCAGGTCCTAGTACCAACATCACAACAGATAGGATGGCACAGTACCCAGCTCTGGGTAGATGGAGATCAGGCATCTTGTGCCTTGTTTTCCCTGACAAACTGGCAGCTGGTCTGTTGGTCTCAGGTTCTCGAATTATTAGTCAGTCTTCTCAATTTTAGTGTTGTACTGGTATGGGAGTTCTTGGCCTTGCAGAAATGTGCCCTGTATGTCCCTAGTCCTTTTCAACATGCAGTCCTTTTCAACATGCAGTCGTCTGGCAGCCAGGTGTCTGGGTTCTCTAATTCCAGTACTACAACATCTCATTGCAGCATATTTTAAGGGGTGCACTTGACCGTGCAATGTAATTAGGTTCTTTACCCACCAGAAACATTTCTTCTATCTCTAGTTTTGGAAATCTTTGTATAGCTCCAGCTTTTCTACTAAGTAGACGTGTATCTCGGCTCTATTCTGGTTCATGTGCTCTTGTATACATTGCACTCTTACCCTTAGGTGTTCCTTTACAATAGTGTCTTCTCTTTTTATGCCTTCCAATTAAGTACAATTCATTTGTACAATTCCATGTACTGTACTAATGCCTGTATCTTCCAGGTGTTTTGCAGAGTATTGTAATCAAGCCAGCTAAAGGTGTACCCTCGAGCAGAAGAACTGTAGATGTGTCTCACATATAAGGTATCCTTCTCAGCAATGTCCAACCCTGACATCTGAGCTCTTGGCTCTTTGAAAGTCAAACTGTAGTTCATGGACCATTATCTTTTCCACTGCAGGCCAGTGTTTTGTGCTTGGTTGGTTTGTCTCTTACTGATCATCTCGTCTTCTAGCAGGGGTCTTGGTCAGTGATGGAAAAGTGTTTTGTTAACTAGGTATACACTTTGGCTGTACCCAGGGTTTATACTCTGGGATTACAAGAAGGTCCAGCAATAATTATAATAAATTGACAAGTAATTTTAATCGGTAGAGATTTGACAAAGGATAGCTAATTAGTAGTCTCCATTAGTACAGAAATTGAACATTAAAAAATCTTTGAAATTGAGAAGTAGGTATAGTATATGCTATAAACCTGCGCAGCCATTATTTCCATCACTGATCTTGGTGCTTTGGTCTCTGGATGCTTCCTGCCTCTTTGCTTCTCCTTTGCCTTCAGCTTTTTATTCTTGTCTTAAATAGCAAGTACGTGTACAGTAAATAGAATAGCCGAGAAAAATCCAGCGTTGAACATGAAGTGCCTGTTTTTGGCGAGTGTGTCTGTGCTTTTCCCGTAGGTACCGTCTGGATAGCTCTACATGTCACACCAGGCCCTTGCAAGTCATAAAAGCCTACCAGAGACCAAAGTTTGGTCTATGCAAAGAGGCACAAGGTGCAGGGGATACTTTACCACCCAAAACAGAAAATATGCCACCAGAAGGGTAAAACAAAAGAGGCATTTCATTACATTTAATGCTTGATTTTTGGAAAAACCCAAATCCAAAGGGCAGGAGGTAAAACAAGAGCACTTGCAAACAAGTTTGTTCTACATGACAGATGGGTTGACCCTAGTTGGCTCGATCATTAGCTCCCTGGATTGCCTTGTGGTGGTAGGGGTGTGTAACTAGTGGGGGTTAGGGGGACACCCTAACTACAGTACTGTGTTTGTAGTTGTCAGAGTTGTTCATATTTTCCTTGCAGTTGTCTGACTTCTTTCAGTCTACCTTTCTGGTGTCTTATTCTCACAGTTTTGAGGAGTTTTAAGGGATCTAGTATTCCCTACTCTTTGTGCCTCTTTGAGTGGACCAGGCATTGTCTTCTGATCTCCTGTAGGCTGTTTGACTCAATGGTCTGATGTGATATGCGTAGAGCTATGCAGGCAGTAGCTACAGGAAGGGATCCCTCCCAGAAAAGGCTTTGAATTTAATGAAGTGCTTTTTTATGAAGATTTTACTCAGTTGCTCTTGTTCTTTTCTTTTGCATCTCTGCTTTCCAAATTTGCAGTTTTCTTTGCATCAGGAACTATGAGGGGAAAGCTTGTGCCAGTGAGCCCTGTTATAGTTTTTGTACTGCCATCTGTTGGTGGTCAGGGGTAGCAACCTGGCAGGCTAACTGGCTCTTGGTGAGAACACTACTTGTGGGCCCTATGATGAGTAGTTGAGCTGTGAATTGAAATGAATGAGCTTTGTGGAACTTGTATCAGATAGGGGTGAATCTTCTCCAGTGTTTCCCCTAGCACTATCACACAGCCCGTCCTTGCATACAAAGATCCAAGCTCATTAATCCAGCTGCCAAACCCCATGTTTATGAATGAAAAAGCGGTTTACATGGCTCACAACTGATGACATCCGAACACTTCCGGAACAAGTGCTTTGTACACACGTCTTCTATTCGAACCACAATTTTATAAATGCTTCACCCACGTACTTCAAATACATATAATCACCAACAGAACCTAAACACCTAACCTAACTTATGCCTAAGTACATAGCATTTTTATGTATTAATATTAATTTATATGTGAATACAAACCAATTTTTAATACACAGTATGTTAAAATTGATGAATGCATCTGGGAAGGATGGTCACTGCTTTAAACAGCCTTGTGTGAGGACAGGTTGTATTATGACCCAGCAGGAACATATGAAAGTTTCCCTGTTGTGTTGACACAAAAAATGTTAACCTTCCTTGGATTTTCATGATCGTGTCCAATGGGTCCAGTAGGATATTGCACCCACCCAAGGGAGCCTTTCATAATATTTCTTTCTTTTGAATACTTATTCTTGCATTTGTTATTTCAGATGTAGTGCTTGTGATGTAACTCTCAGCAGCTGGTACTTTGAGAAGGATGGTTTACTTTTTTGTAAAAATGATTATTGGAAGAAGTATGGGGAAGCCTGTCAAGATTGTGGTCAGGTATGTGAATGTGATTCAGCGTTCATAGCTTTTATGAAGGTCAAGTATTTACTTATTATTTTATATATGCAGGTATTTATATATTAATTAGGTTGGCAAAGAAGTCTTTAATTTACAGAAAATAATAAGTAGAGAAAAAAATCAAGAACAAGCCTACATTTCAAGACACTATTTTGTGTATGCCCAGCCCTAAATACCCTTGTGTATTTAGTACATTTTTCTATTCTCTTGATGTTTAAGTTCTGTGTTGTGTCTGTTCTTGAAGTTGTGGATGGAGGTTGCTTCCATGACTTCTTGCATTGCATTCCATTTGTTTACCACCTGTACAGGGTACGAGTATTTTCATATATTTGTTTTGACTCTACTACATTTTCAGCTTCTGCCTATGTCCTCATTATATTTTCTCTATTTAAAAAGGCTGTTGCTCTCCCCTTGTGATGTCTCTTCAGTATCTTGTATGCAATAGTCATATCCCATATACCTCTTTTTTCCTTTAGTTGTTAGATTGGGTTCCTGTAACCTGTCTTTATAGATTAGTTTACTTGATTCAGATACTGAGTGTATATTGTCTGAAAATTAAAATTTGTCCTTTAGATTTTTTCTCCTGGTACCTGTTTCAGGTCCTGATCATGTCATAAAATGTTTTCTTGTTCTCATAGAATAGTTGACTTTGGCTTTGTTTTTTTCAATGGTATTAATGCATAAAGCTTATCAGCTCTTATTTGAATTATTGAGGTATCATGTTAATATAAACAAATCCTCAAGGGCTGTGATGAGGGTTTAAACCTACGCACTGGATGTTTCTAGATGCATCTTAGTCAACTGTGCCACGACATGGTCAAAAGAATTGCAATCTGGAGTGCTACTGCCCTAACTAGGATCCTGAAGCTTCTCCGAAGCACAATCGGAGTTTCACACAATTCCCCCGTGCACCCGGGCTCTGTCAACCAGATATTCTACTGCTACGCCCTTACTTCAGTACACACAGAAATCACAATAGCCTGATATATCAAATGAACAAATCCACAAGGGCCTTGTGGATTTGTTCATTTGATATATCATGCTACTGTATTGTGATTTCTGTGTGCATATTAATATATACAAACTCACAAGATCATATTGAGTCTTATTAATACATGTTAAGAATGTCAGTGTACATCTCCCAGGAATACTTAATGAAGTGCAAACCTGGATGTAGAGAGTTGTAGAAAGTTGGCAAACTTTAAATGAGAAGGCAGTGAATGCCAAAACTCATTAGTTTCAAACTATCATATTATCAAAGATTACTGAAAGTATGGAATCCTACGAGTGTTGCTCTCATCTTGTAACTACACATGGATAATTACTTAGTAAACTACTTGTGACATTACAGTAATCACAAGGGATGGATACTATTCAACCTTATAAAATTATTTACAGTATTATTTAAAATGCATCATGTGCTCCTGGTCTCCTTGTTTTGTTTCCTGTACAAATCTCTCTCAAGTCTTATTTCATTGTTTTGTACTCCTTCAGATCATCACTGGTCCAGTCATGGTTGCAGGCGATCACAAATTTCATCCAGAATGCTTCATATGTACCTCATGCTCAGTATTTATTGGTGATGGGGAGTCATATGCTCTTGTTGAGAGATCTAAATTATACTGGTAAGGAAAACTTGAATATTTAAAGGTTGTGTCATATACCAAGCTCATTTAGTTATAAATAATTTATATCAATATTATAAAGTCATAATTTCTCTTTTTTTTCTTTATTAATTTTATGGATATAATTTTTTGTTTTTATTAGTGTTTATGATAGCATATTATTTTGTGCATATTTTGATAGCAAAATTAATTTAAATAGTTTTAGTTAAGAATAGTGTCCGAGTTTATGAAATTCTTCCGAGGGTCCCTTGGTTGCTTCGTGAGTCAGGTCCNAATGATTTTCCATACTTTGTGTTTTTAATAATTTTGCACATTTGGGAAATAACAAATTGGTCGAGAAGTTGGTACATAGCTCTTGGACCTTGTCACTGTATACCTGAAACTGGAGTCCATTAGTTCATGAAACAGAGGTTGCAAGGTTCCTCATTTTGCACAGCTAAACAATTTTCCAATAAAATCCATAATCTTATTAGTTGATTATACTCTAGCTTTTTTTTCTAATTGTTTAAACTGAATATATTGTTAGGTAGTTGGATTAAGTTATACTAAGTTTAGGTTTAAATAACATGACTGGCAAAACATCTTATATATAAGAGGAGCTACAACCAGTGACAACAGCACAGCCCCGCTCCTGTGTCAGTAAGTCCCTACGGGCTCACCATAGCCCGTGCTACTTGGCCCGCTCCTGTGCCAGGTATGCTACGGGCTCACCATAGCCCGTGCTACTTGCCCCGCTCCTGTGCCAGGTATGCTACGGGCTCACCATAGCCCGTGCTACTTGGAACTTGTTCCGAGTAGCTGAATCTATAAACAAACAACAATGACAACAGTCCCATGCGACACTGGGCTTTTTGGACACAGGTCGTCCAAGTTTCCCTAAAAACGCACAAAATTCCAATTTGATAACAGTGTGACATTCATGATGGCTTCATGCTGTAATTGTTGTACTCTACACTGGGTAATGATGAAATGTACCTTAGAAACGAAGGAGTGGTTGACGTTTGAAGGAAGTGGATCACAGAACACTGCTCTTGCTTGACCACAGTCCGGATACAAGTCAGCTGGTACAGAACATGGATCACGCTCACACATATATTTTTTTTTTTTACCATTTATTTATTTATATACAAGAAGGTCTAACCGAGACGCTATGCGTGCTAGTGCCTTACTGGAATGCAAAACTTTAATGCTCTGTACTCTCATAAGCCCAATGTACCTTCTTGTATAAATAAATAAATAAGTAAATAAATAAAGGTACATTGGGTTTATGAGAGCACATAGCATTAATGTTTTTACATTCTTGTGAAGCCACTAGCACGCATAGCGTTTCGGGCAGCATGACCATTTCGGACACATAGTTTGTACGTTCCGTATACAAATATTGGTCAATATTTAACCACAATATAATGCTATTAACAGCTAAAAGCTTCTACTTAGCAGGTATATAGTTATGAAATGAAGCCAATTCACGCCAGTGTTAGTTTAGTTTAGTTCATTTATTATGCACCCCATACCCATCTCTTGGGCGGTTGTGGAAAAGGTTGTTGTTGATTTAGGGGCGACGACGATCGTGGGATCGGATGCGCCCCGGCGTACCGTTAAGGGTGAATCGCGAAGTCTGGAAAGGTGGAACGCCAAGCCAAATCGCAAAACGAGTGACGCTAATCACTAGAAACTAATATGCCATATGGCAAATAAACGCAGTCAGACAGATGATTGGGGAGCCCCAGGAGTCCCACCGGGTGACAAGCACCTGCTCCGCTCCACACAGAGAACACCAGGTAGTAAAACCAAAACTCGGCCCCCAACTAAAACGCAAAAAGTCATCCAGTGTCCTCCGGTAGAGCAGAAGCCAGCCTCCCACCTCCCGCCAGCCAGATCAGGCGGCTCTCAGGCGGAGGTGGTGTCCAGACGTCCGCTTGGCGTCAAGGTTGAACCAGGAGTCGTGGAAAAGGTTACAGATCAAGCAGGCGATGAGTCACAATAACGTGGCTAAAGTATGTTGACCAGACCACACACTAGAAGGTGAAGGGACGACGACGTTAATCGACTTGAGAATGGTCCAGGACGGACCGAAACGTCCTCGATCGTCCCGTCACCTAGTGTGTGGTCTGGTCAACGTTACAGATCAAGTTCAAGTATGTTTACTGAGAATGGTCCAGGACGGACCGAAACGTCGTCGTCCCTTCAAATACAAATATTTATTCAGGTAAAGTACATACATACAAGGTGAGATACAAAAGTTGATGGATTTATAGATAGAGCTAGTACATACAATGCCTAAAGCCACTATTTAACATTTCAGGTTAATATAGGAAGCACAGTATATAAGTACAAAATTGGGGCAAAAACTCTTGGGGCAAAATTCTTGTAGCTCCTAAGTATTCTGTCTATCATACCATTTTCAATAAGTTGACACTCAAATATATAATGTTCTAAGGTGTGGGCGTGCGGCATACTACATAATTTACACTCCTTATCTTTTTCACTGACATCAACACCGTATACAGTGCCGATGTCAGTGTACTCCCTGATCAAGACTCCACATCCTGCCTTCCCATCCCTAGCTACTGACCCATCACAATACTGTATATATGTAGAGTTTTTTCTGTAGGTAATTTTCTAATTATACAATCATATGTTACTCTCAGCTCTCCTATCTCATTCATACTTTTTTCTTTTGCAAGGGATTAATTACTACATCTACATTACAATCCTCCCACGGTGGTGTGAATTGTCTCTTAGGCAGAGCAATACATTATGTAAAACATCATACTTTATAACATTAGAACATAAGATACTCATATATGTTCTCTTCTTTAACATACATTGTTCATTGCTTCCCACCTTTTGAACTGAGAGGATTAATTCATTAGCTCCTCCACCTCTCATTAATCAAATGGCAGAGGCTACATATAAATTATCTCTGAAATTCTATCCCCAATGCTCTTCAGATTCAACCTCATCCTCATTATCTCAATCACAGCATTTCTTTGGCATCCTAAGATAAATTTCATGGCTTCATTTTGTACCTTCTCCGGCTTGCCCATCCTACCTTTACCAAACAAGAAATGACAGGTGCAGCATAATCAATAAGGGATCTTACAGTACTCAAGTATATCATTCTTAGCACAGGGACTCCCACTCCCTTTCCACAGCATGCCAAGGCCTTCAGAGGTTGTAATCTCTTCCGACATTGATCCAACAGTCTGTTCATCTCAGCATCCAAACTCTCATGGGTATATCCAACATATATGCCTACATATTTATATATATTAGCTCTATATTTTTACCGTTTATTTTCAATATAATGGGCCTCCGACTTCTCAATTCAAACTTAGTTTTGTCTTCATTAACTACCAGTCCCATATGGTGACACAGATTTCCGAAATTATCCTACACCGTTTGAACCTTTGAAATGTCTTTGCCCTGAAATAAAATATCATCGGCATATATGATCGGAGTTACCCCATTTGAGTATCTCTCAGATGCTATCTTATTCATTAGTATATTAAACAGGGTGGGACTCAACACTCCTCCCTGAGGTATGGCGAGTTCAAAAGATCTCACACCTGTCATACAACCTTGATACCACACCTGAGCCTTCCTTTCGTGAAGATAATCCCTATCCAGCGCAATAATCTCCCTTTAACACCAAGACCAGCTAGTTCATATAAGATAACCTCCTTGTTGACTTTATCAAAAGCGCCTTGTAAATCAATAAAAATTTTATAGTAATCATTATCATTAGCTAGACATTTAATAATATAGTCACAGGTACTTTTGCCTCTGAGGAACCCGAACAAATTACTAGACAGCTGATCACCTATTATATATAAAAGTCTATTTAAAATGATCCTCTCCATCATTTTACAAAAACACGAGGTTAAAGACAGGTCTGTACTCTCCATTGGCTTTAGGGATAGGGATGAGCATGTTTTTTTACCATTTACTAGGGATACTGCCCTCTTTATAACTAATATCAAAGAGGTTTAACAGTGGGCTTTTTTCATAATGGCAAGTTCATTAAGTATTTCATAAGTTACTCCATCCTCCCCAGGGGCGGTAGATTTCCCAACATTAATCGCCATTATTAGTTCATCTCTGGTAATATCTGTGCAAGTGACATTACCACTGTTACCTGCTGTAAGTATAAAATCCTTTCTTAGATCTTTCCAAGACTCTCATGACTCCTCGTTATAGCAGGTAATGAACTAAGTTTGGCAGCTTCCGCCCATTTATTTACGAGGCCATTTGCAATTCCTTGCGGGTCAGGATGTGCAACAAAATTATGCATTTTACCCCTTACTTTATTTACGCCTTGCCAGATTTCCTTCAAGTTTCTGATACTCCCAACTTTCTCTGCAAACTCCTGCTAACTACAGGCTTATAAGTATCATACCAAGACTTAATATGACCAACAAGACCCTTTAATTCTCCCTCACTAAATTCTAATCTATTCCTCAGAAAGCAGGCATTCTTTTTATCTAGTTTAAGCTGTATTTGTAATGCAAAAGGATCACTTAGCATTTCGTCCACAGTAAGACAATTCCCCTCTATGCCCTCAACATTTATCAAACAATCATAATCTAATCTCCCTCCCCGCAAATGAGTAGAAAAGGGCTCGCCCAGCAGTTAAACATCTTCATGTTCCTGCAAAACCTGGTACCATCTGCAACCATTACTATTTGCTTTACCCCTTGATCCTAAAGCTGGATGTCTGGCATTAAAATCTCCTACTACAAGTGTATCTTCAGAAAAGAAGGAATCTGGCAAGTATCTTAACTCAAGGGAGCTATCAGAGATGTATAGATTAATGAAGTTTAACTCTCGGTCTTGTAACTGTATCCGCAAACTAATACTTTCAATACTTCTATATCTCTCTGAGGTATTCCAATTATCTCAGCAGGTATGGTACTTTTGACATAACATGAGACCCCCCTAGTTCCTCCATTAGCATATAAGTGAAAACCTGCATAGCCATTTTAGCCTCAGAATGCTACCATCCCTATCCCCAGTTTCATGGAGTGCTACTGTGTCAATATTCTTTCTAAGAGTATAATAGTGTATATCCGCCGTCCTAGTTTTTAATCCATTAACATTTTAAGATAATATCCGCACTCTACTTTCATACATGATTAATAATAAAACTACCTATGCCCTGTCCGTCACATTCCTTGAGATACGAGAGTACCTTAGAGACTTCCTCCTAACACTAACATTTTTACTTTCTCCTCACTTGCACAACAATTATTAACATGGAAGGTATTAATCTATTTTCTTTTTTATTTCTGTATTCCGTTTTACTTTAACCTTTGTTTCAACATTTGTCACTACAGAAGGTTGAACACCGCTAACACTACTAGAAAGGGCATTTTCCTGACTATCTTCAGTCAGGAAAAATACGTCATGCTTTTCCTTACTTTCTTTTACGCACGTTTCACTTTCCATTTCACGTCCTGTTTCACCACCATTTTCACCCTATCTACGGCAATCTGAGAGCAGCAGTACACCGAGAACTTCAACAAGATCTTGTAGATCTGAGGCAAAGTGAAATTGACACCAGTAATTACATCTATCATCATACTATCATGCAAGAGGAGCCACACATCTATGGATCATCCAATAAAATAAGCAGACTTCTAGATGTTACTGCTGCTCGGCTTAGACTCGGTTACAAGTATCTCTGGGAATTCTCATTATCTGCCGATGTAGACCTGACCAAATGTAAACTGTGTCAACAAAATTATTCGCACACCCTCCGTCACTATGTGATGGAGTGCGAAAAGATACGTGAATTTAGAGACAATTCTATAACCAATGTTCCAGCGATGTGTAAATATTTCATTCAAAATGATCTGCTACCAGAAATTTTAGCCAAATATCCCCAGTTTGCTAACTGTAGGTAGTAACTGAGTGATTGTAACCTATCCACCGCTGCCCACTGGATGGGAGGCGGTGTGCAGGACAAACATATAAATTTTGACACTAGCTCTCCACATATGTCAGTTGCTTAATTTAGAACCTGTACTTGAGGTCGATCTCGAACCCATTGTTGATGTGACGACTTATATTGAATTTTGTAACTAGCTCATCAAGATTGTAACTTGCTTAGCTAAATGAATTGTGGGGTTCAGTCCCTGAGCCCATTATGTGCCTCTGTAACCCTTTCCACTACCGCCCACAAGATGGGTATGGGGTGCATAATAAATGAACTAAACTAAACTACTCCCCATAGCTAATTTTTCTAATGCCTCAATCCTCTTGTTTAATTTTTTTTAGATATTCCCATATTTGAGTACCAACTTCCGAGTTCACTATATTGTCCTGTACAAGGTTTAATTTGTTTAACTGCATTACCTACTTTCCCTAGTCTCACCTTAATTGTTTCCGTTCCTTTCTCCCACACATTGTTCACAGGGGCTGTCGTTGGTTTTAGGCTGTTTCCTCCATGTTCCTGCTGCACAATCTTTTCTTCCTTCGAGGATACATCTACACACAGAAATCACAATACCGTGATGCATCAAATGAACAAAAGGCAGCGTCTGGGATGTTCTCGGACGAAGGTTCGAATCCTCGTCACGGCCCTTGTGGATTTGTTCAGGATACATCTATCCTGCTTGTAGGACCCGTCTTGGAGTCTCTCAGATGAGGCTTCATGGGGTCTCTCAGATGAGGCTTCATGATCGGAACCAGCATTGTGGCTGCCTCGACAATTGCAACAAAATGGGACGAATTTTTCACCTTTTTCAATCTTGACTCTACACTCTCGCGAGGCGTGTTTCTTACCACAATACCGACACCTGGGGTCAAACTGGCATTTCCAAGCCAAATGTCCCCAACGAGAACACTTCATGCATAATATGGGCTCCTCAATGTATTTTGCAACTTTCCTGTAGCCTAGCCCTTGCACAAAAATTCTTTCTGGAGCCTCACCCTTTACCAAGGCAACAACCTGGCTGTATAAATTACCTGAATAAACATTTGAATTTGAATATGCATGCAACGCCCCTCATCCATTGTCCACAATTTGTTCATTTGATGCATCATGCTATTGTGATTTGTGTAACCATGATTTTTTTTAACTGGGAGCAATGTACAGAATTATTAGCACAGATGTTGCTGAATTCAACTCTAACCTTAAAAATCTAATACAGTAATAACAAAGAAACGTATTTATTTATATACAAGAAGGTACACTGGGTTTGTGAGAGTACATAACATTGGTGTTCTTACATTCTTGCAAAGCCACTGACACGCATAGCGTTTCCGGCAGTAAAGATGCATGTCTTCAGTACTAATATTGGAGTAGGTAGCACAAGATAAAGTGTGAGTTTGAAGCACAAAGAAACTATGAGGATGAAATTAGGTACTTTTTGGTTTTTATATTTGAATAAATCATAGGTTGGACAATTTTGTAATTCATTAGAGAGCGAGTTCCATTGACTGGGTCCTTTTATTTGCATAAAGTGTTTGCACAGATTTAGTGTGACTGGATATCAAAGAGAGATTTATTTCTGGTGTGGTGCTCATCCCTTACATCTACAGAGGAAAAGTTTCAGATCAGGATTAGCAATTAGGAACAAGATTTTGTACATGTAAATAGCACAAGAGAATGTGTGGAATGAGTGTATGTTTATCATATTTAGGGATTTAAACAGTGTGTTGTCTGAGGACAGTTTGTTATAGTTCTGATAGCGGATTTTTGCTGGGTGATGATGGGTTTGATGTAATTTGCAGTAGTTGAACCACATGCACAGATACCGAATGTAAGATAGGGACAGATTAGCGAGTAGCAAGTTAATTCCACATAACTTATCCCTAAGAACGCCACATTCCTAGTTCTACACTAATAAATAAATAAATAAATAATATGTTTATTCAGGTAAGGTACATACATACAAGTGAATTTTACATAAATTGATCGACTAATCCCAAGTGCACTAACCAGGGGGGTAGAAATAGCCTAAGCTACTCTACCCCTTTGAATGTATTTTTTCTTGTCTCAATAAACATACTTGAACTTGAATGTGCACTAATTACAACTGATACTTCTTCCCAAGAGTTCCAGGAATCACTCAGGACCTCTGAAAAGTGACCAGCAAAATTATGGTCAACTTGCCTAATCAAGTGAAGCGTTAATATAAGCCGTCAAGGACGGAGCTGCTTCAGTCTAACTCCAACAGTGGTTCAGTGACAAACGCTCTGTATATACTTCGAAACTTCAACACCATTGAAATTCACCCGGTAACAGTCGACACGTCTAGTTCCTGCTCTCACAAGACGATACAGCCTCTCTGCTACCCCGCCTGCATTTAGCTCTATGAACAGCTTCAAAAGGTCAGATGTAAAACAAAAAGCAACAGCCTCAAGTTTAACATGCCAGAATGTAGGATAGAAAACATGAGCTGTTTTTATCACCCACAGGGCTATAAACCCATGGAACCACAAACTCGCTTAAGCCGTAAATGAAATGTGTTTTAACACTGCTGAATTTTAAAATCATTAGGAACATTGTGGAACATTTGATAAGCCGCCGGCTTCCTGTCCTCGTCGAGGCCACTTGTGAGATATTGGCCTTCAGGTAAATTTTAACCGAAGTGGTTGGTACAAGGGCGGCAGTGAATGCCTCCTGTCAGACGCTTGCAGAAGTGGTAATGTCTCTTGGTGGCAGAAGTGGTAATGTCTCTTGGTACTGCACAGATGGCAGCGAGTATCTCTAGCTGATTATGTTTGCATCGGAATCAGTATCTCCTGGCTATGCCAGCATGGATGGAATATTGCCTCCTGCTGGTGATGCTGGCACAGATGGTACTGTCTCCTGTTGGTGTTGCATGCACAGATGGTGCTGTCTCCTGTTGGTGATGCTTGCACAATTGGCATTGTTTTCTGCTGGTGATGCTTGTACAATTGGTACTGTCTTCTGCTGGTGATGCTTGCACAATTGGTACTGTCTTCTGCTGGTGATGCTTGTACAATTGGTACTGTCTTCTGCTGGTGAGGCTTGCACAATTGGTACTGTCTTGTGCTGGTGATGCTTACATAATTGGTACGGTCTTCTGCTGGTGAGGCTTGCACAATTGGTACTGTTTCCTGCTGGTGAGGCTTGTACAGTTGGTACTGTTTCCTGCTGGTGATGCACGGATTGCATCACTAGCATCACTTTTGCACGGATTGCAGCGAGTGCCTTCTGCTGGTGATGGCTGCATGGGTGGCACTACTAATGATCGCTGCATTGGTGGCAACCTCCTGTTGATAATGCCTGCATAGGTGGCATTGCCTCCTGCTGGTAATGTTGGCATAGTTGACATAGTCTTCTACTAGTAATACTTGTACAGGGGCAGTGAGAGTCTCTTGCTGGTGAAGCCTGTACAGGTGACAGTAATAGTAGTTCATAGCATTTTGATGTATAAATCCCATAAGGCCAAAAACTGATGTACTAAAAATCGTAGCGCCTCGCAAAATTGACGTGATGTTCCGTTTTCTATTCATGGGTCCTGGGTGTTGTTAGGTCCAGGCAATTTAATGCATCAGCAGCCCGTCCTCTAAACCAGGGGTCTCCAAACTTTTCAATGTAAGGGCCACATTATATATTTCCCATATTTATGCGGGCCGAAGGAATAAAAAATGAAAAAAAAACAAAAAAACAAATCAGTGCCAGTAATTTAATTTCCTCAAATATTAAAGTATAAACATGGAAAAATTAAAACATATCTTTTTGGAAAAAATTAGGGTAAACTAAATAGATTCCTGCCTTTAGTTTTATGCAACCAAATTAGTGTGACGAATGATCAATAACCCACAATATACAGTTATACACAACTGATTGGTTGTAATGCACAACACATACCTACCAGTACTAGTATCTGTGCGTCACACTATCGAGAGAGAGGAAAACTGACTCGGGCTGAGCGCCACCAGTCAGCAGCCCCAGCTTTGAATAATTCTGCGATGCCATTCGTACGATAATTATTTTTTCAAGGCCACCACACAGGGATTTGTTTGGCGGGCCGGATGAAATTATGTGGCGGGCCGGATGTGGCCCGCGGGCCATAGTTTGGAGACCCCTGCTCTAAACGAAGACCCAAAAGTGATTCCCAACCTGTCCTCTACTAAGTCCATTACATCCTGCGGTCGACCACACAGACGCATTCATAAATTTTAACATGCTGTTCATTCAAAACGGGAATTTTCTCAAATATAAATCAATATTATAATATATTTGCATATTGTGCATATATAGGCATAGGTTAGGTTAGGTTAGGTTAGATTAGGTGTTTAGGTTCTGTTGGCGATTATTTGTATTTGTAGTACGTGGGTGAAGCATAGCGTTGTGGTGGGAACAAAATTCGTTAGTAAAGCACTTGCTCTGGAAGTGTTCGAACGAAATCAGTTGTGAGTCATGTGTAAACCGTTTTTCCTTCATAAACAGGGTTTGGCAGGTGCATGGAATCACTTTTAGGTCTGTTTGGAGAACGGGCTGGTATTTGTAGTACGTGGGTGAAGCATTTAAGGCATTGTGGTTCGAACAAAATTCGTCAGTGAAGCACTTGTTCCGGAAGTGTTAGAACGAAATCAGTTGTGAGTCGTGTATAAACTGTTTTTAATTTATAAACAGGGGGTTTGGTGGGTGCATGGAATCACTTTTGGATCTTCGTTTGGAGGACAGGCTGTTCTGGGGAGGATGGCTGCACGAGTCAGTCCTGCCGGTGGTGCCTGCACGGGTGGCACCGAGTCAGTCCTGCTGGTGATGCCTGCACGGGTGGCACCGAGTCAGTCCTGCTGGTGATGCCTGCACGGGTGGCACCGAGTCAGTCCTGCTGGTGATGCCTGCACGGGTGGCACCGAGTCAGTCCTGCTGGTGATGCTTGCACGGGTGGCACCGAGTCAGTCCTGCCGGTGATGCCTGCACGGGTGGCACCGAGTCAGTCCTGCCGGTGATGCCTGCACGGGTGGCACCGAGTCAGTCCTGCTGGTGATGCAGTGTCACACTCTGTGTTTACAGTTGAAGGCTGTGTCAGGGCGGTGATACTCTCCCACATTCCAAGACATTTTTCTCCTTAACACACTACTCTATTCTTCCCTCTTCTCTTCTCTGGTCTACATAACTGTAAAAATAATGCTGAAAAATAATTTACTTTGATTTTCAAAACAATGACTATTTATCGTTCATTTCTAAATTCAATGCGAGAATTCATTTTGCGGCAGCTTCGTTATTATTAATAAATGTAACTTTTATCATTAAATATATTAATTTCTATATTTCAAATTGTAAATTCATTATTGTAAAAACGATATAAATGATATAATGGCGTAGGTATGAAGCAGCAGGATGTAGCTTCTTCAGTGTCACAACCATTGCAAAAACATGGAAGAAGAAGAAGCCACTTCACATGGTAAACTAATATATTGTTTTCTCTTTCATTTGTCGTTACATGCACTTCATGTGTGATAATAGCATGTCTTAATACCTTACCTTCCAGCTGTGCATGTAACAGACTAAATCAGTTCAATTTATTGGTTCTGGGATTAAGGATGACCAATGGAGTCTTGAGCCTTCACCTCCGCCCCCACAACCCTGTCACTTGATGCCTCTAACCTCCAAGCTGGTGTCGTGTGGGGCTGGCGCACGCGTCTCATTCCTTCTTACTCATGTGGTCAAGTTATTACCTTGTGACTCCAGAGTTTTCAACTTTATCTCTGTCCCCTTTCCCCCTACCATAACCTCTGCCCTCGAGGCCATAACCTCTGTCCTCGGGCCCCACGACCTCTGTCCTCGGGCCCCACGACCTCTGTCCTCGGCCCCACGGCCTCTGTCCTCGGGCCCCACGGCCTCTGTCCTCGGGCCCCACGGCCTCTGTCCTCGGGCCCCACGGCCTCTGTCCTCGGGCCCCCGGCCTCTGTCCTCGGGCCCCACGGCCTCGGTCCTCGGGCCCCACGGCCTCTGTCCTCGGGCCCCACGGCCTCTGTCCTCGGGCCCCACGGCCTCTGTCCTCGGGCCCCACGGCCTCTGTCCTCGGGGCCCACGGCCTCTGTCCTCGGGGCCCACGGCCTCTGTCCTCGGGGCCCACGGCCTCTGTCCTCGGGGCCACGGCCTCTGCCCTCGGGGCCCACGGCCTCTGCCCTCGGGGCCCACGACCTCTGCCCTCGGGGGCCCACGACCTCGCCCTCGGGGGCCACGACCTCTGCCTCGGGGGCCCACGACCTCTGCCCTCGGGGCCCACGACCTCTGCCCTCGGGGCCCACGACCTCTGCCCTCGGGGGCCCCACGACCTGTGCCCTCGGGGCCCCACGACCTCTGCCCTCGGGGCCCCACGACCTCTGCCCTCGGGGCCCCACGACCTCTGCCCTCGGGGCCCCACGACCTCTGCCCTCGGGGCCCCACGACCTCTGCCCTTGGGGCCCCACGACCTTTGCCCTCGGGCCCCACGACCTCTGCCCTCGGGGCCCACTCTTTTCATAACCACTTACCTGTGGCCACAATCTCAAACCAATCAATTTTTGTTTATCAGATGGATTCATATTTTCTCATGCTGTAGTCTATCTAGGTGTGTGTCATGTCTCATTTAAAACCTTAACCACTACTTAGAGGTCTTCAGTATGTACACAACAAATGTAATGTTACCTTTTTTTTTATACCTTGAGTCTTGCTTGCTGTTATAACTTGAGCAAGAATATTTGCTTAAGTTGTTGTCCCAAGTCTTCTTAGTTCAGACTTAGTCTTTTATCAGGTCTCTTAAGAGTTACAAAGTAAAGTTTATAACTAATTTTGTTTTAGATGAGAGTAACGAGGAGACAACAGTATGTGCTGGATGCATGAACGTCATCGAGGAAGACGAGTTCTTCTCAGCACTCGGGCAAGATTGGCATACTGATTGTTTTAGGTAGGATTTCTGTGACTTTGTAAATGAAAAAATGTAGCCTATTGAAATTTAAAGATCACCGAGTACAGTAATATAAATTTGACAGACTATTGTTATTGTTCAGTTTTCTCTTATTTTTTAGAATGACGATTATATAGGTACTGTATATTAATTATACTGTAATCCATATGATTCATTTGTTTATATTTAATGGTGTGCTCCAGAATATGAGGATATGTTCAGGACATTGCTCCTAGTTTTGTTTTGGGTCTGTGTTTGATGTACAGTAACTCTAAACCATGATCTCGCATGAATGTATGGCGGATAGTACTCTTGAGGCAAGAGTTATCAGAGAAGAGTGTGAGAGGTACAACATTACAGTAGGTTGTAAGGGTTGTATATGTACTACTAGGTCATGATGATACTAGAAAAGCACTGGAGAACATTCATTCATTCATTCTAGTCCAAAATGACCTCTGTAAGGTTAATTCACAAATACTCGAAGCCCCTCATAAGTCCTACATTGCATCACATGGACCGCAAAGTAGTGCATTCGCTAATGACCAGTTGGCCTATTATGCCAACTGCGACCAGGTCCTAGTACCAACATCACAACAGATAGGATGGCACAGTACCCAGCTCTGGGTAGATGGAGATCAGGCATCTTGTGCCTTGTTTTCCTGACAAACTGGCAGCTGGTCTGTTGGTCTCAGGTTCTCGAATTATTAGTCAGTCTTCTCAATTTTAGTGTTGTACTGGTATGGGAGTTCTTGGCCTTGCAGAAATGTGCCCTGTATGTCCCTAGTCCTTTTCAACATGCAGTCCTTTTCAACATGCAGTCGTCTGGCAGCCAGGTGTCTGGGTTCTCTAATTCCAGTACTACAACATCTCATTGCAGCATATTTTAAGGGGTGCACTTGACCGTGCAATGTAATTAGGTTCTTTACCCACCAGAAACATTTCTTCTATCTCTAGTTTTGGAAATCTTTGTATAGCTCCAGCTTTTCTACTAAGTAGACGTGTATCTCGGCTCTATTCTGGTTCATGTGCTCTTGTATACATTGCACTCTTACCCTTAGGTGTTCCTTTACAATAGTGTCTTCTCTTTTTATGCCTTCCAATTAAGTACAATTCATTTGTACAATTCCATGTACTGTACTAATGCCTGTATCTTCCAGGTGTTTTGCAGAGTATTGTAATCAAGCCAGCTAAAGGTGTACCCTCGAGCAGAAGAACTGTAGATGTGTCTCACATATAAGGTATCCTTCTCAGCAATGTCCAACCCTGACATCTGAGCTCTTGGCTCTTTGAAAGTCAAACTGTAGTTCATGGACCATTATCTTTTCCACTGCAGGCCAGTGTTTTGTGCTTGGTTGGTTTGTCTCTTACTGATCATCTCGTCTTCTAGCAGGGGTCTTGGTCAGTGATGGAAAAGTGTTTTGTTAACTAGGTATACACTTTGGCTGTACCCAGGGTTTATACTCTGGGATTACAAGAAGGTCCAGCAATAATTATAATAAATTGACAAGTAATTTTAATCGGTAGAGATTTGACAAAGGATAGCTAATTAGTAGTCTCCATTAGTACAGAAATTGAACATTAAAAAATCTTTGAAATTGAGAAGTAGGTATAGTATATGCTATAAACCTGCGCAGCCATTATTTCCATCACTGATCTTGGTGCTTTGGTCTCTGGATGCTTCCTGCCTCTTTGCTTCTCCTTTGCCTTCAGCTTTTTATTCTTGTCTTAAATAGCAAGTACGTGTACAGTAAATAGAATAGCCGAGAAAAATCCAGCGTTGAACATGAAGTGCCTGTTTTTGGCGAGTGTGTCTGTGCTTTTCCCGTAGGTACCGTCTGGATAGCTCTACATGTCACACCAGGCCCTTGCAAGTCATAAAAGCCTACCAGAGACCAAAGTTTGGTCTATGCAAAGAGGCACAAGGTGCAGGGGATACTTTACCACCCAAAACAGAAAATATGCCACCAGAAGGGTAAAACAAAAGAGGCATTTCATTACATTTAATGCTTGATTTTTGGAAAAACCCAAATCCAAAGGGCAGGAGGTAAAACAAGAGCACTTGCAAACAAGTTTGTTCTACATGACAGATGGGTTGACCCTAGTTGGCTCGATCATTAGCTCCCTGGATTGCCTTGTGGTGGTAGGGGTGTGTAACTAGTGGGGGTTAGGGGGACACCCTAACTACAGTACTGTGTTTGTAGTTGTCAGAGTTGTTCATATTTTCCTTGCAGTTGTCTGACTTCTTTCAGTCTACCTTTCTGGTGTCTTATTCTCACAGTTTTGAGGAGTTTTAAGGGATCTAGTATTCCCTACTCTTTGTGCCTCTTTGAGTGGACCAGGCATTGTCTTCTGATCTCCTGTAGGCTGTTTGACTCAATGGTCTGATGTGATATGCGTAGAGCTATGCAGGCAGTAGCTACAGGAAGGGATCCCTCCCAGAAAAGGCTTTGAATTTAATGAAGTGCTTTTTTATGAAGATTTTACTCAGTTGCTCTTGTTCTTTTCTTTTGCATCTCTGCTTTCCAAATTTGCAGTTTTCTTTGCATCAGGAACTATGAGGGGAAAGCTTGTGCCAGTGAGCCCTGTTATAGTTTTTGTACTGCCATCTGTTGGTGGTCAGGGGTAGCAACCTGGCAGGCTAACTGGCTCTTGGTGAGAACACTACTTGTGGGCCCTATGATGAGTAGTTGAGCTGTGAATTGAAATGAATGAGCTTTGTGGAACTTGTATCAGATAGGGGTGAATCTTCTCCAGTGTTTCCCCTAGCACTATCACACAGCCCGTCCTTGCATACAAAGATCCAAGCTCATTAATCCAGCTGCCAAACCCCATGTTTATGAATGAAAAAGCGGTTTACATGGCTCACAACTGATGACATCCGAACACTTCCGGAACAAGTGCTTTGCACACACGTCTTCTATTCGAACCACAATTTTATAAATGCTTCACCCACGTACTTCAAATACATATAATCACCAACAGAACCTAAACACCTAACCTAACTTATGCCTAAGTACATAGCATTTTTATGTATTAATATTAATTTATATGTGAATACAAACCAATTTTTAATACACAGTATGTTAAAATTGATGAATGCATCTGGGAAGGATGGTCACTGCTTTAAACAGCCTTGTGTGAGGACAGGTTGTATTATGACCCAGCAGGAACATATGAAAGTTTCCCTGTTGTGTTGACACAAAAAATGTTAACCTTCCTTGGATTTTCATGATCGTGTCCAATGGGTCCAGTAGGATATTGCACCCACCCAAGGGAGCCTTTCATAATATTTCTTTCTTTTGAATACTTATTCTTGCATTTGTTATTTCAGATGTAGTGCTTGTGATGTAACTCTCAGCAGCTGGTACTTTGAGAAGGATGGTTTACTTTTTTGTAAAAATGATTATTGGAAGAAGTATGGGGAAGCCTGTCAAGATTGTGGTCAGGTATGTGAATGTGATTCAGCGTTCATAGCTTTTATGAAGGTCAAGTATTTACTTATTATTTTATATATGCAGGTATTTATATATTAATTAGGTTGGCAAAGAAGTCTTTAATTTACAGAAAATAATAAGTAGAGAAAAAAATCAAGAACAAGCCTACATTTCAAGACACTATTTTGTGTATGCCCAGCCCTAAATACCCTTGTGTATTTAGTACATTTTTCTATTCTCTTGATGTTTAAGTTCTGTGTTGTGTCTGTTCTTGAAGTTGTGGATGGAGGTTGCTTCCATGACTTCTTGCATTGCATTCCATTTGTTTACCACCTGTACAGGGTACGAGTATTTTCATATATTTGTTTTGACTCTACTACATTTTCAGCTTCTGCCTATGTCCTCATTATATTTTCTCTATTTAAAAAGGCTGTTGCTCTCCCCTTGTGATGTCTCTTCAGTATCTTGTATGCAATAGTCATATCCCATATACCTCTTTTTTCCTTTAGTTGTTAGATTGGGTTCCTGTAACCTGTCTTTATAGATTAGTTTACTTGATTCAGATACTGAGTGTATATTGTCTGAAAATTAAAATTGTCCTTTAGATTTTTTCTCCTGGTACCTGTTTCAGGTCCTGATCATGTCATAAAATGTTTTCTTGTTCTCATAGAATAGTTGACTTTGGCTTTGTTTTTCCAATGGTATTAATGCATAAAGCTTATCAGCTCTTATTTGAATTATTGAGGTATCATGTTAATATAAACAAATCCTCAAGGGCTGTGATGAGGGTTTAAACCTACGCACTGGATGTTTCTAGATGCATCTTAGTCAACTGTGCCACGACATGGTCAAAAGAATTGCAATCTGGAGTGCTACTGCCCTAACTAGGATCCTGAAGCTTCTCCGAAGCACAATCGGAGTTTCACACAATTCCCCCGTGCACCCGGGCTCTGTCAACCAGATATTCTACTGCTACGCCCTTACTTCAGTACACACAGAAATCACAATAGCCTGATATATCAAATGAACAAATCCACAAGGGCCTTGTGGATTTGTTCATTTGATATATCATGCTACTGTATTGTGATTTCTGTGTGCATATTAATATATACAAACTCACAAGATCATATTGAGTCTTATTAATACATGTTAAGAATGTCAGTGTACATCTCCCAGGAATACTTAATGAAGTGCAAACCTGGATGTAGAGAGTTGTAGAAAGTTGGAAAACTTTAAATGAGAAGGCAGTGAATGCCAAAACTCACTAGTTTCAAACTATCATATTATCAAAGATTACTGAAAGTATGGAATCCTACGAGTGTTGCTCTCATCTTGTAACTACACATGGATAATTACTTAGTAAACTACTTGTGACATTACAGTAATCACAAGGGATGGATACTATTCAACCTTATAAAATTATTTACAGTATTATTTAAAATGCATCATGTGCTCCTGGTCTCCTTGTTTTGTTTCCTGTACAAATCTCTCTCAAGTCTTATTTCATTGTTTTGTACTCCTTCAGATCATCACTGGTCCAGTCATGGTTGCAGGCGATCACAAATTTCATCCAGAATGCTTCATATGTACCTCATGCTCAGTATTTATTGGTGATGGGGAGTCATATGCTCTTGTTGAGAGATCTAAATTATACTGGTAAGGAAAACTTGAATATTTAAAGGTTGTGTCATATACCAAGCTCATTTAGTTATAAATAATTTATATCAATATTATAAAGTCATAATTTCTCTTTTTTTTCTTTATTAATTTTATGGATATAATTTTTTGTTTTTATTAGTGTTTATGATAGCATATTATTTTGTGCATATTTTGATAGCAAAATTAATTTAAATAGTTTTAGTTAAGAAATAGTGTCCGAGTTTATGAAATTCTTCCGAGGGTCCCTTGGTTGCTTCGTGAGTCAGGTCCAAGGGCTACCCAGGATACCGCATTCTCGTCAGTTTTGTATGCTTATCCTCCACAGTGACAAGCAGCTTTGCAAATGGTCTTGCCACATCATAAAACAGATTGTAAACTCAACACACTTTCCAAGATTTAACTGAAAACACACAAAATAATGGTTAGAACTCTGTAATGTACAGTACAGTATGCTAAATACAGTATTCGCTATCCAAACAACCACAAGATGGAAGCAGCACTATCACTTTTGAGTCTGAGGAGCCTTGAGTATGGCAAGCTTATACAGGTGATGTTGCTGGAAATAAATCCACTGGTTTAAGGAAGAGCGTGACAGAAGGTTGCTCAAATGCCCGGCAGAGCAGCCACAGAATATAGGACATGATGTACAGATGGTCTCACAAACTACGCTTGCATAAGTGTAGGGCTCTTCCTGAAAAAAAAGACGTCTCATTCTATGCTTGGAAGGATAATAAATAAAAGGTGTAACATAGTCAAAATTTAGAAACTAAGGACAATAGAGCAGAGCATGAAGCTTGCCATTCTAGCAATCAGTAGTGAACAGCACTAGGTACAATGCCTGCAAGTTCAGATACTTAAAGTATGACTACACACTGAATCTAGGAAAAGTCAAGATGGGCATGAAGATGGCAAGACACTATCCTAAGACAGGACAGCTGGTTGATGAAGCAATGGAGTGAATCCAGAACCATTCTCCGGATAAACATTGTCCTTCCAATCAAGCCCCTGTGACCTGCAAAACAACCACTGTTGTAAAGTACATGTCTGGTTGAAGAGAGCATGAGGGTCAGACTCAGATTGACTGACCAGGAACTACAGCAAATCCACGTCAAAGAATGAGGGCAGAAGTGGCTTAATGCCTCGCCACCCAAAAATTGTGACTGACAGCAGCAACGCTTCAGTATTAAAAACGGCAGCCAATTATATGGCCTCGGTATATATTACTAGATTCATCATGTTATTTTTCATTGTGCCAGCATTATAAGCTGTTGACAGGATTGAGGCTTGCAGAACCATGATCTAAATATGACACAGAACACACCTGTGACTGAAAACAGGATTACACCACACAGATGGTTTCAAAAGTACCAGGGATGACCATGTGTCATCCTTGCATGGTCATATAAATACGTAGTGACGTATTTAAGAAAAACTGTGCCACTGTGCAGAACGGCACCGTGCAGAAGCTGACTCCGTCTCGAGTAGAAGTTCCATATCTTCAACACTTTGGAGAGCAAACTAGGCAAGAGCTTGGTGGTATTCCACCAAAACCCACCCCAGAGAAATTCTGAAGAATTTCTGCCACAAGGCTTATGCTTTTTTTCTTTGTGCAAATGCCTCCCTGCCTCATAAAAGTTGGAAAAGGGGTAATGATAATTATTGAATGTTTGATCATGTGCTTTACAGTGTCATTCATGCTAGCTTTATTAAAGAAAACAGTGCTTTAGGTCTTATTAGGCAAGTTGTTATCTCTCCTTAATATGGATTGGCAAATTTTATTCTTTGTTCTTTATAACAATAAATAAATATATTGACTAGAGTAATTTAATTATTAGCAGCAATCATGTCTTGTGTGTTAGATACTGTTGCATATGCCATAATTACAGTTAGCATAAAAAAAGGTGCAATTTAATATAAAGCATAAAAGCAAATTTATTATACAGTACCTGTATGATAATAATTACTGTATTTTTTAGTGGATTGTGTTACAAGAGGCAGATGCAGCCTTTGAACAAGTCTACGTCGTTCACAAAGATACCTCACAGTATACAACTTATTGGTAAGTTTGTCTGAATTAACATCAAAGTTAAACTTAGATGAATTGGAATACTGCATCAAGATAATTTAATCTATGATCTATATTCATACCTGCATTTTTTTCCAGGTATTGCTTAAAGTGATGTATTGATTGATAATGATTGTAGTGTTAATTGTGTTTACCTATTTTACTGCAGAGTTACCAGCAAAGTCGGATAATCAGAGAAGAATCAAGCTTAGCGTTGACTCGAGAAAGGGCTTCCCTCTGGCAGGACTCAGTAATTATAGAGGCCTACGTATTGCAGAGTAAGATCTCATGGTTTAAGTCGGTATTAGTACAGCAATGTACTTGCATTGAAGATAATAATACAAAACTTGGATGTTATATTGCTCTTACAGGTACAGTATTGTGCTTCAGTACTGTCAAGCATTGCATTCTGAATTTTGTCTTGATATAGCATAGGGAAGTAATGCTGATAAGAGATGATTAATAACATTAGCAATGTGCTAGAGGTAATAATAATTTATATAGAGCACTCTGCAGATAATTTATCTTTGTAACATGTGGCTTATCATGTTTGTTGATTAAGGCCATTTTGTAAAACATATTTAACAACATGCTCTCTGTTAGTTAATTAGGGAGGATCATTTTGTGATATACTGCTAAACCTGAATGTAGTGACTGTGATGTGTAATCTGTAATATATTAATGGCTTCAATTCAGAGTTTACATTATCTTTTATCTTGGTGTTACCTTGACATTTCAGAATGATGCCAACATCTGTAGTGTGTATTATTTAGGAAGATGATGTGACACTGATTTGCACTTATTTTCGGGTAGACATGCATCAACCTCTTGAGAAATAGTTTGCAACTACTTTCCTTCTTACCTCCCAAAGTACTTCCTCTTTTCTTCTTTTATGAAATAGGCCTCTATCTAGGGCAAGTTGCCCAATCTGAGTGCAGGGGTGGATTTTTTTTTACCAAGTCAGTTTTCATCCTTATTTTAATTTATCCATGTTCCCTTTAAGATAACAGCATTCTTTATCACAAACCCTTGCACTCCACTTGGCCTGGCATGGCATCCTTAACCACCGTGACATCCTGCAATTGGGTAACTGTTAGTGTAATACCATCTTTGCCCCATCTGGGACTTGTTTGAGGTCTCATAGATCTTGGTTCCTCCAAATCCTGTGAATTATTACCCTTCAATATTTTAGAATGTATCTTTTGGCATCATCATAAGTTTCCTGTACATTCTTGCCTTTATTAATGAGGTTGAGGTTACAACTATATTTCTACAGCCTATGCTCATTTTAACCTATCAGGTTACATTTTATTAAGGTACATATTGTTGGGTGATGTCACTTAGACTTCAGCTATGTTGGATCTGCAAAACCTTGTAAGTGCTACTCTCATGCACCACATGACCTGTCACTAATGTACTCATACCATTCCAGGAAGTAAATATTCATCCCAGCCTCAAGCATTAACTTATTTGTAAAATATTCTCTCGAGTGGACTCGGATAGCACCTGACATAATAGTTGTAAAGCATCAAATCCCCTATTTTACTGCTGCATGAGCTTGGATGCCTGTCTCTTGATTCCTAGGCATAGGATAGATATGCATCTTGTCCTAAAGATAATCTCTAATAATTCTTTATATTATATGTTGAGAAATCTAGAAACAAGACACACAAGTACAGGGGTACTTATGTGTATGTATTTATAAATTAAAATTTCTATTCTAATTAGCCCCCCATGCATAAATACCTGAAAAAACCTATGCACAATTGGTTAATTGTTTAAAATCAAAATGCTGTTATATACAGTAACTGCTTAAGATCATGCTGCATCTATATCTAGACAACGATATTGCCCATGATTGTAATTATCTTTCACACACCACCCACATTCTCTAATGGGTCATGTATTTAGAAGCTATTGTAAGCATCACTACTTAAATGCTGTTTTCTGTAATTGGTAGAGACTCAGAATATTTTAGTCTAAAGTTTTTACATTTTCTGTGTGTCATGACATCGTTACTCCCTCACGATATGCTTCTCTGACTTTTGGATCGCCTAAAACTTCTTTCAACTGCAAACAAAGAGAGCTCTCGGGTCTTTGTCCTCTTGACTTCGGTCTTGTAAACTGGTGTTCCTCTTCATCCTGTCATTTCTTCTAGTCTCTCTGTCGGCTATCTTCTTGCCTTCTGGGTTGCCAAAACTCTTGACTTCTTATCTTGGCACTTTTTTCTTCTGCCCACCTCCATCACTTTCAGGACTTTATAGAAAACTGCACCTGCAGCCCTCCTGTAAGATTCTTAGTCTTGATGTTGACTTTGCTTACTAATGTTTCCATTGATAACGTTCTCTCTTTCTGTAGTTGGAAGACAACTGAAGGCCTCTTCATCTTACTCGTCCCTCTATCTGGCTTCGCTACGTTAATGCATTTTTGCTTTATAGCCTTGTGACCTTAGTCTTTCCAGCCTTTCCTCTTCTTTCTAGCAATCTGGCTCCTATCAGTTTCAAGCTGAATGGGAATCTAATTCACTCTTCCTTTTCTTGATGTTCATGTTCACAGCTCTGTGTCCTGTTTCTCTTTCTCTGTCTACCACAAACATATACATAGTGATATGTACATTCACTTCTTTTCCAACCATCCTCCTCCTGTTAAGAAAAGTGTTCTTGTCTCTCTCTTCCTCCACTCTCTACACATCAGTGACCCTCAGTTTCTTGATTATGAAATTTCCTAAATTTACAAATCTTTCTCTTACTTTGGTTACCCCTTTTATTTTATCAACTGTGCCTGTTCTCAAACTAAACTAAATTTCTTTCATCCTGAACCTAAAGCTGTTTCCAACACTGGTACTACTGTGCTTTGCCTTCCCTTCATATCTGAACTCAAAATTCTCACCAATCCTCTTCGTCCTCTTGACATAAAGCTCGCATTTGAAAAACTAACACTTCTTAGTAATCTGGTTCACACTGCTCCTCCTGCTTCTAATGCTGCTGGTGTCTACTCTTTTTTTTCCTATTCTTTCTGTCCTCTCCAGTACTTTGGTGAAACTGGCTGTACACTAAATGACAGACTTAATGTTTGACAACACACAAAAGAAATGTTAAGTCTACAGATACAAACAATGCTGTCTTCTGTTATGTTAGGAACTCTAATCATCCTATTGATTGGTCCTCTTCTAAAATAGTCTCTCGTGCTTCTACTCTTCACAGACGCTGTTTTGTCAAATTGAATCTGATACACAACATAGCCAACATGAACTTTAATCCTGGCTTTGTTGCAGTTGATTCTTCCCTTCAAAGTACACATGCAAATGATTTAACCTTCAAAGGTGATCTGACATAAGCCTATCCCCGCCTTTCTTTTCTTATCCTCTTATTCTTACCTATCCCATTCTTTTTTCATCCCATTCTTACCTTTTGATGTACTCTTACCTTCTAGGAATTTCTGTACCATCTTTTCTTACCTGCTCCCCACCTTACACTTTACCTTTACATAATTCCTTCTTCTCTTACTTGCTCCTCACCTCACTCTTGCCTTATTTAATGCCTGTGCCTCCCTCACTCCCATCACAATCAACTTGATAATGGTCCAGAACTGATTGAAACGTCGTCATCTCTTCATCTTCTGGTGTGTGGTTTGGTCATCATCTTTACCCACATTATTGTGACCTCATCTGCATGTGTTACATTTGTATTTATTTAGTGTATATGTTTTGTCCATGTTTGTTATATTTGGTCTGTTGATGTAAGTATCAGAAGTAAACCACAAAGAAAATTTTAAATAAGTGGTTCACCGCTCATTTTTTCTGGTATAGAAGATAAACACATGTACATAATATTTATTATACTAATCCTTCTGTCTTTTTTAACCAAAATATGTAGCTAGATCTATATGAAATAAATTTCATGTAATTTAATTTACTAAAATGTTGCTTAATATTAACAAATACTATTTGTTTAACTAAAGATAAGTTTCAGTCATCAGCTAATCAGTCACACACTTAGAGAAGCAAGTTATATAATTGTTTTGATGTCCCAGGAATTGCAAAGTTTCTTACCAATGGAAGGGGTTTACTAACACTAGTCCCTGTGTTTCAGTGTTCCATCCCTCAAAGAAAGATTACAACAGTGAGTATATTGGTGCAGATACTTTATACACACAAATTTTCCCTTAGCATGTTTGGGATGTAGTGTAGAGTGACAGATATCTGTGTCGCTTTTAGGATTGATTTCAGGTTTTTCGTTGTCTTGAAGTGAACAGATACTAAATTATTCTCCTGCCATGCAGAGATAAGCCTGTTCCCAGTAAAACTAAAATAGAGCCCACAGGCCTTTCTTCAATACTTGGTTTCTCCTGCACTGCATGATAAGGTTTCTTTGATGCACTCTGATGATCAGTATTTTCCTTCAGTTTAAAGAATGCACCTATGGTTCTATGTAAATATCTACTTGCATGTACTTTTCTCAAGCTGACCTTTCTTTTTTACAGGGCATCCACTGAGCATTATCATAGTAGAGAAATGTGATGGTAGCACTTCTAGGGTTGAACACACGGTATGAAAGTTTTTGCATTAGTTTAAGGAATGGCGCTTGTTGTGACGGCTGCATTTGGTAATATTTAGTCCTTGTTTTATTTTATATATACTGGTATTGTAGAATGCATTATGGGTTTTAAATCTAAAAGTCTGGTTTAAAATTTTGTAAAGTTTTAGCTTAATAAGGTAGTAATTGTTTTTGTTTAAATTAGTAGGCAGTGCTTTAAATGTGTATATTGTGTTGTAAAGCTTACTTTTTAAGCAGATTTGGCTATATAGTATTCGTTTTAAAAATAATTCCAAATATGACAAAGGAAATATATTTGCAAAATCATCATTTGCTCTTAGCATGGCCTTAATAAATAACGCAAATTCAGTTAGTGCACTCATAGAAAGCAACTCGTGTGAACTAATATTACAAGGAATTTAGTGTTGCACTATCATCTTTGTAGTTAAATGACACATTTTATTTGCACATACAGTACTGTACTTACAAGTACAGTACTGTACTTATAAGTACAGTGGTACCTCGAATAATGAATTTAATCCGTTCCAGCGCCGTCAGTGTCATGTGAAATGGACGTCATACAAAACGAATGTCCCCATTGACATTAATGGTAATCAAATTAATCCGTTCTACCACTGAAAAACATCAATATGATATTCAATGTTTTAAATAATGGAGCAGCCTACCTTATATACACTGCACAAACCTTAATGACATTTTTCTTTCTTCAAATTTGTTCAATATTTATTTTTCATTTGTCTTATATCAAAAGGTTCGTTCGGTGGTCAGCAGATAGGCTGCTCCATGTTTCTTACATAAAAAAAAAATCAAAAAATGAAGAATTTTGAAAACCAGAACAAATGTCAAAAAGGTTTGTTCGGTTGTCTACAGGTAGGCTGCTCCATGTTTCTTGAATAAAAAAAAAACAGTTGAAACAATTTGGAAAATGGACAAATGCCATAAAGGTTCGTTCAGTGTTTGACGGGTAGGCTGCTCCATTATAACAATCTTTCTTAGTTTCGTTCCATATGTTTTGTATTTTTCATTTACATCTCAATAATGGAGCAAATTACCTGACAATCACTGAACAAACCTTTATGGCATTTGTCCATTTTTCAAATTATTTCAAGTTTTTTATTTTTTGTTTTTGTTTTTTATTTAAGAAACATGGAGCAGCCTACCTGTAGACAACTGAATGAACCTTTTTGACATTTGTTCTGGTTTTTAAAATTCATTTTTTTTTTTTTTTTTAAACAAAAATATGGAAGGGAGTACCACCTCTGGCTGGAAGAAGGGGGACCCATAGCCTCGGAGGAAATCACACATAACGCATTGGAGGGAATGTAGGTCCCCTCCAATACAGTTTCTGTGTGCTTTTCTCAACCACCCAATTTTATTTCTTCAGTTTTTTTGTTTTAGTTTTTTTTATGTAAGAAACATGGAGCAACCTACCTGCCGACCACCGAACAAACTTTTTGCTATAAACCAAATGAAAAATAAACATTGAACAAATTTGAAGAAAGAAAAATGTCATAAGTCATAATGAGATACCAAATAATATACACGTGGAAAATACTGGAGGGACAGGTCTCAAATCTGCACAGTAAAATAACAACATACTGGAGTGAACGATATGGAAGAAAATGCAGAAGAGAACCGGTGAAGAGCAGAGGTGCCATAGGCACAATCGGAGAACAGTGTATAAACATCAGAGGTCCGCGGTTGTTCAACGTCCTACCTACGAACATCAGAAATATTGCCGGAATAACCGTGGACATCTTCAAGAGAAAACTAGAATGTTTTCTTCAAGGAGTGCCGGACCAGCCGGGCTGTGATGGGTATGTGGGCATGCGGGCCGCTCCAAGCAATAGCCTGGTGGACCAAACTCTCACAAGTCAAGCCTGGCCTCGGGGCCGGGCTTGGGGAGTAGAAGAACTCGCAGAACTCCATCAAGCAGGTATAAAGGTTTGTGCAGTGTATGTACGGTAGGCTGCTCCATTATTGAAACATAAATGACAAATACTAAACAAATGGAACACATTTGAAACAAAAAGATTGTTATAATGGAGCAGCCTACCTGCCGAACACCGAACGAACCTTTTTGACATTTGTTGTATTTCAGAAATTTTATTTCTTTTCTTCTACAAAAATGTCAATGCTTTGCAAAATCTCAGCAGTCACCCTTTTATATCCCAGCATCATTAGCATCTTTAAACAAGAACAACATAATTTATTTGCATCGTCGGAGGCGTCCAAGAATGTGCAAGAAGCAACGCGACCCCACTATGTGGTGTTGACGTTACTCAAATGAGCATGTGCCGTACGGGACGATTTGTCACCGATTGGGCCGGTCGTTACCCAAATTGTTCGCCTTTTGGGGCGATTGTTATGTGAGGTACCACTGTACATCTGACAATATTTTCCATGTACAGTAAATGCATGTTATTGTGACCAATGTTTTTAAAAATACCAGAAGTTAACTAAGTTCAAAGGGATTACCCAAAAAATTACACAAAATATAAGCTCTCTAATTTGAAAAGTACAAGCTCACAGACAGAAAGAGATACTCACATACACTCAAGCCAGAATGACCTTCATGCTGGGTATGGAGAAATTGCACTCATGAGCTTAGCAACCCACTACAAATTATTTGCCAAGCATCTTTACAAACAGGAAACCTCTTAGACATACTGAAAAAGGCAAACATTTCCAATTAAAGAAAACGGTGATGGGGAAGACCCATTAAACTACGATTAATATCATTGACATATGTGGTTGCTAACTCACTAGAGATGGTAATTAATTTTAAATGGGTGAAATATCTTGACAGAAATGACATAATAGTAGACTGGTAGTGTAGTTTTCGAACAGAAAGGTCATGTGTAACAAATTGACTAACTTTAAATGAAAGGTCATGATATCTTATAGAAAGAGACATTTTGTTTGGCTTCATCATTTGGATTTAAAAATGACATTCGATTAAGCCCCAAACTAGTAAGTAAGGGTGACAAACTATTAACCTGGAAGAAAGATTTCCTAAATGATAGTAAGATGATTATTGAGGATTACTGGATCACTGAGAGCTGTTATAAGAGGGGGTGAATTCGAGGGAAGAAATGCCGCTAGTGGACAACACACTATGCAGCTGTTATTTAAAACTCTTTATTTTAAAGAACGTGTGGAGAAACGGAGAAACTCCAAAAGATTCAGAGACCTGCTATTAAATGGATTCTGAATCTTAAAAATGTAATTTTTGTGGAGAGGTATGAAACTCCAACATGCCAAAATTGAAAGACAAGGAAACAAAGGGGTTACAGACAAACTGTAAAAAAGCCAGATTATATAATTTCAGACCCGGTCCGGATTTGCTGGAAATTCAAATTTCTCAAAATTTGGCCAAAGATGGCTATTTACCTTTATTTTTTATTTTTCCCTATAGCAAGTGATACATATTTAGACACAAATAATATATAAACACTGATTTTGGTGAAATATAAGTAGTATTTGTAATGTAATATACAGAATGTAGTTTATTACTAAACATTTTTGGAGCTGCAGCTGGTCTTCCTAACGCAGTGGTATCAGAATGTGCTTATAGTACTGTATAGTATATATAGTTCAGTACAAAGATTAGGCTTTTGGGTGAGAGGAACTGGGTGGGAAGGAGGGTATTCAGGGATATCGAGATGGAAGGACCAGCAGGCAGGATTGCCAGATATCAGTTGGGCGGGAGTTGGGGAAAGATGAGGAGTTGAGCAGGCAGCATAAGGTTGGGAGGGAGGAATCTGGAAGGTAGGGGAGAATCATGGGGACATGGGGTATTGAGTGGGCATCCATGAGACATTTATAAAGGGCTTGGGTGGGCAGGAGGGAGAAATTGGGCAGGCAGATGGGAGGAAGGTATCAGATGGACAGGCATGAGGGGTTTAGTGGCCTTGAGGTGGGCAGGCTTGAGGAACTGGGCAAGTTGGATTCATTGGTTAGGCAAGCTGGAAGATGGGTGGGCAGGTACAAAACTGCTTAACTTACAATGAAACAACCTTCAGATAACCTTCCCCATATACCCTCTCCCTTACTCTATCCATTTCCTCCCATCCACCCCTCCATTACTTTCCTTTCTTCCTGGAAAGAATCAATTCTTTATGGATTGGTCTCTAACTGCAATGACAGACATACCTGATGCTCCACCATCAACAAAACCCAATTATGGTTTTGTTAATTATTTTATTTGCAAGGGTAAACTACAGGCTGGCTAGACTTAATGACACTGTACTGAGTACTACCTGAGAAACATGAGCCTTGGAACAAGGAACCAAGGACACCAGATTCACCCATAAAGTGTCTTCCGAGGTAGAATCAGTGGCACGTAAGTAATGGCAGAGAGCTCTGACGGGACACAACACATGATGCACCCTCAGCGTAACTATTCAAGCATCAATATGAGACTACCCCTCCAGAAGCCAGCCGACTTGTTCTCCTCCAGAAGAGGAGGAGCCATTGAACGCAAGCTACAGCAGCTCTGCCAACATGGCATGACATGAGGCAACAGCATTCGGCATGAAATTCTGATAAAGTAGGAGAGCACTACCTACTCAGAAACCAAAGGATAACGATGAAGAGAAAAAAGTGGCAAAAGGACCACCAGGAAACTTCATACTGTTGCCTAGAAGAAGAAGAATGTAGGTGATCACCATCAAAGAAACCACCTGCTCGTGGTAACTCTATCAATAGAGATGATGAATCACAATAACATGGCTGATGGTGATCAAACCACACTCCAGAAGATGGAGAGATGATGACGATTCAGTTTGTCATCTTCCCACTATTGTTTCTCTCTCTCTGGCTTCGTTATGTTGATGACATTTTTTTGCTTTATGGCCTCATGACCTTAGTCTTTTTTTTAGCCTTTCCTCTCCTCTCCTCTCTTAACAATCGGACTCCTTCTATCAATTTCAAAGTTGAATGGGAATCTAATTCCCTCTTTCTTTTCCTTCATGTTCATGTTCACAGCTCTGTGTCCTGTTTCTGTTTCCTTGTCTACTGCAAACCCATGCATAGGGGTATGTACATTCACTTCTTTTCCTACCATCCTCCTGTTAAGAAAAGTGTTGTGGTCTCTCTCTTCCTCCGTGCTCTACGCATCAGTGACCCTCAATTTCTTGATTCTGAACTTTACTTTAGTTGCAAATCTTTCTCTCGCCTTGGTTACCCTTAACATTTTATTAACTATGCCCATTCCCAAGCTAAACAAAATTTCTTTCATCCCAAACCCATTTCCAATATTAGTACAGTACCACTGTGCTCTGCTTTCCCTTTATATCTGAACTCAAAAATCTCACTAATACCCTTCATTCACTTGACATAAAGCTTGCCTTCAATAAACTAACACTCTTCATAGAAATTTAGTTCACATTGCTCCACCTGCTTTTAATGCTGCTGGTGTCTACTCT
This sequence comes from Procambarus virginalis, assembly GCA_020271785.1. Lineage (NCBI taxonomy): Eukaryota > Metazoa > Arthropoda > Malacostraca > Decapoda > Cambaridae > Procambarus > Procambarus virginalis. The sequence continues at coordinate 9,746,532 of WNGS01113158.1, read as the reverse complement.
ATTTCTTGTTTTTCCTGTCCTCACCAATACTTTGGCAAAAACTGACTGTTCATTAAATGACAGACTTGATGAACACAAAAGAAGTGTTAAGTCTGCAGACACAAACAATGCTCTCTTCTGTCATGTTAGGGACTAATCATCCTATTGATTGGTCTTCTAAAATAATCTTTCCTGCTTCTACTCTTCACAGACACCATCTTGTTGAATCGGTTGTTTGATACACAACATACCCAACATGAACCTTAGTCCTAGCTTTGCTGTTGACTTTAACCTTTCACAGTACATACTCAAATACTCTAACCCTGCCAACAACCTTGACCTGACATAAGCCTACCTTCCCTTTTCTTTTTATTTCACTTCTCTTATTCTCACCTATCCCATTCTTCCTTTATCCCATTTGTATTTTTCTTTGTATTCTTACCTTTTGCCTTACTCTTACCTTCTAGGAATTACCTTATCTTACCTGCTGCTTGTGATTTGGTCATCATAGCAAAAGATTCATCAAAAAGTCCAGAGGTGAAGAGCAGAAGAGAAGATTAGACATGCATATGAGTGGGATTGGGTGGTTATAAATAGCTGCCTCGTATGGGCCAATAGGCCTTCTGCACTTACCTTTGTTCTCTGGTTCGATCTTAAGAACATAAGAACATGAGTTGTACGTCACTGGACTGATCTTCTGAAAGAGGCAGAGCCGTGAAAAACTCTCTGGTTTAAACATCGAGCCAGCAGTGCTTGAAATCAAGGCTGAGCCTGCCACCAAGAGGCCAGCATATAAGGAACACAGAGTTTAGCTTAATTCCAGTAACTAGAAGTAGGTATTTTCACTTTCACTCGGTAATTCTTTTTGTACTCCATTTTTCCATTGGATTCTTGCTGCTCTTAGCCATGCCCTCTAATAGTTCAGTATACTGTATTCCAATTTCTTTTGTTATGTAGTGTGCTATTTTGCAATGTGATGATGTTGCCCACCGATGATCACTTTTTGAATTATTTTTCTTAATGTGTCTTCATTTCCAGATAATATTTTTTATATTTTGACCACCTTGATTTAAACTTAAAATAAAATGTGTTGTCAAGCATTGTGGAGTGCTGCATTGTTTTGGGATGAGCTTTCCTTTTTTGTGGGAAATTTCAGTACTGTACTAATATTTTTATTTCTTAATATACTGTATCTTTATCTTAATTTATATAATTTCAGATTTTAAAACCCAACACAGGACATTTCTAAATTTTACCATCTTGTTGAAGATATTTGAAAGTGATGCATTATATGTTGTTTATTATTTCTTTTGTTATTCTTTATATACTGTATATACCTGTACATAACAGAAAATTCACACATTCATATTGAATAATACAGTACAGTATAGAGAAATATTAAAATTAATGACTTTTCTGTGGGGAACCCCGTTGGCTCTCTGGAGCTATTGGATTGATATATGCTATATTAGTCTGGGCTGCAGTCACATGGAGTTCTGCCTTCATCTAGTTTAGCCAGTTTGTGTAATTACCTAAGTGTAATTACCTAAGTGTAGTTACAGGATGAGAGCTACGCTCGTGGTGTCCCGTCTTCCCAGCACTCTTTGTCATATAACGCTTTGAAACTACTGACGGTCTTGGCCTCCACCACCTTCTCCCCTAACTTGTTCCAACCGTCTACCACTCTGTTTGTGAAAGTGAATTTTCTTATATTTCTTGTGGTCTACCCTTAATGTAATCAAATTTGCAGCTTTGTCTGTTGTGTTTGCAAATAGGTCTTGGGCAGATATTCAGGTTCAGGGGTTATTGACTTCTGTTCTCCCCTGCCTCTGAGTGCCCATTTTTTTCTCTCTTTTTCTCTTTTCTCTCTGTTCTCTTTTCTCCCTGGTTAGATAGAAACAGGGAGCCACCAAAGGAGTCTTCTCAGAAAACCACCATAGAGTGAAATGAAATGCCTTTCTTGTGAGTCCTTAGCTGGACGGTAGAGCGACAGTCTGACTTCATGCAGGTCGGTATTCAATCCTTGACCATCCAAATGGTTGGGCGCCATTTCTTTTCCCTGTCCCATCCCAAATTCTTACTCTAATCCCTTCCAAGTGTTATATAGTCGCATTGGCTTGGCATTTTCTCCTGATAGTTCTCTTCCCTTTCCTCCCTTTGCCTTTTGACTGATTGGACTTCATCGGCTGAGCTGGTAGCTGCTGATGCTGCCACGTGGTGGTATGCAGCTGCTACTAAAGGAAAAATAACCTAACTACAGTACTGGGTCAATTGGTTGTTTAGATTTACCATTCTGTTGTCAGTTTTGTCTTGCTTCATCTTTTCGGTGGCTGTATTCCATGGTTAGTGATCTAGAATCTTTTGCTCCCTGTGCCTCTATAGAGGAAGCCAGATTTTGACCTCTGGTTCCTGGTAGGCTTTTATTGATGCAAAAGTGCCTGGTGCAACTTGAATTGGATGGATCTATCCAGATGGTAGCAGCAGAGAGCTTCCGAGAACCCACCTGTGTGTGCATGTATGCCGTGTGTGTGTGCGTATATGTACACATGTGTGTGCATACATGCTTGTGCATGCATATGCTTGTTCTTTTTCATGTATGTGTGAATTTATGTATGTACCTGTGTATACATACATGTGTACACACAAACTTTAATTAACCTTTATTATAAATACAGTGTATAGGAACTCCTCATTATGTTAGTCAAACATTTCTCATAACAGTTTTCAAATTTGAATTTTTTTTTTTTTTTTTTGCTTTTATTGTACATTTTATAAAAATGATTTAATATGGACTTTCTAAATTGTAAATTTTTGTTTGAACCAGACTGGACTCTGCAGCAGACTTGATGTCTCTGCACGTTGGAGATCGAATACTTGAAGTGAATGGGAGGCCTGTTGAGGATCATTGTATTGGTGACATTGAAAATCTTATTACTTCCTCTCAAGATGTATTGCAGGTTAGATATTAGTCACTTTTTATATATTGTTTCTTTTAAGTTGTATGAGGATGTGTAGAATTGTACAAGCTTTGTCACATATTGTCGAGGGTTTTATGTAGACTGTAGTCCATGTATGTTAGTGACGGTCTGATATTAATGTAGGTGTATGCCAGGGGGGTGCGAAGTCACCTTAGTCGTACAGTACAGTATATACATGTTTATATGTGTGTGGTCATGAATTAGGACAAATTAAGAAAATTTGAGAAGGTTTAAACTTGGTGTACATGCCTAATAAGAAAACTTTGATGTTTGGCAGTCAGTGATAGAGATTTATGAAGGATACTTGAAACGTTTATTGCTGTGTGTGAAGGAAAGACTATGAAGTGAGTGTCTACGAAAGTTAAGTTGTGGTGGTGGTATGAAAAAGAAATTATGTGAACAAAATAAATGTGAGCGATGAAGTATTAGTAGTGGTTGATCAGTTTAAATAATATAATTGGGATTATGACTGATGAAAGGGGAAAATGTGCAATTGAAGTGTGATACCAATTTTTATTCATTACTTTTTTCTTTGCTCATAAATAATGCCATTTTATTCATTCATTTGGCAGATTTTCACTCTCATTTATTTGACAGCTTCTTACTTCTTTCACACTATTGTATACAATTTGATTGTCTTTCCTTGCATGTAGCACAGTAGCTTATCCCTTTATGGTTGTCAAGATAATGCATCATCTCTCTATTACTCATATTTTCTTTCATCTCTTAGTGTATATGTATCTATCCATTGTGTACTGCTCTCTTTATCTGTTTATATGTGTAGCTGTTCCGGGAAATTACAATTTTTACCATAAAAATACTGATCTGTGTAGCAGTCGAAAGTAAATAAGTTCCTCCCCTTGATTAGTTTTTCATAAAGCAGCATTTACATTTAACTGATGCATCAGATCAGGTCTGTATGTTTAAAGGCACTTGCATCCTTTCCCAGAAAATGACTGTGCTTTCTATGTTCAGTGTTTAATTTAAAAGGGAGCTCTGGGTGTTGATGCAGTAGTTCTGGGAAATGAAGCTGAAACCCCATTACCATATGTTGTCATCTACTCAGATGCATCAGATATGATTAGTTTAAATTTCATACTTAATTATAGCGAGTAACATTTCTGGAGCTAACATTTGAAGTTTAATTTGTTACATTTGCTTTTTAATTTCAGTTAACCATTGAACATGATCCTGAGCAAGTATCTACCAGACGACAGAGCTTTCCCTTTGTTTCACCTTGTCGTAATATATCTCCTGTTCATGACCCGCAGCAAAAAGAAGGTCAGTAAATCCGAGGTAGTTTCCGAGCTTAGATCCCGTGGGAGTATCTGAAGGACTGGCTCAATATGGAAGATTTTCATTATGTTCGATACCCTCATTGTGTTAACAATTTCTACATATGTCCTCTTATTGTTTGTTAACCTCATGTCCACTTTTTCTGTTTCCCTCTATATCTTGCATGCTGTGATAATATCCTCTCTGTTCCTTCTTTCCTCTATAGTTATGAGATGGAGTTTGCTTAACCAGTCCTTGTAGCAATTTTCATTGTATACTTCACAGGGTGCAGATTCCATACTGGTGCTGGTATTTTTTATATTGGCTATATAGATTGTCTTGAGAAAATATCTGGTGTTAGTGCTGGAGATATATCAACTCTCAAGCTTGTTTCTCTTTCTGGTTCTTATACCTGTAGTTGCTTCCTTCTTATGGTGTAGATTTTTTCTTGTCTCCTATATTCTTTTATGATCTCCATTACCATACATGTAATGATACACAGAGTGCACCAGTTACTTTCACTCGCCATGTATTATCTTGATGCGAATCTCACAAAAATAATTTCTGAGTTGTATTTGTGATGTTTGTATGAGGTGTGTATCTGTATCCTTCTTCTTGCCTTATCATTCGAAGAATGGGTAGACAACTTTTCAATAATAAAGCTAGTTATCCCTCCCAAATCTTAGCCTAGACTAGTGGGGGCTTCCGAGCTTTCTCTAATGGGTAATGGCAATGTAAGAGTCCTGGGAAAGTGGGACTCCTGCACAGGGAAACGACCATGTAGCTTGCTCAGAAAGGAGTTTTTCGTCCACATTCACAAGCTTATTAATAAAATACACGCATTGTATCTCAGGACAAAAATAGCTGAGGATTGAAATACTGTACCTCCTCAGATGTACCTGTATTGAATTTTGTTCCCAACCTGATCCAGTTTGTTCAGCTTCCTCTTGGATATTTCTTTACATTAGAAAATATTTAAATAAAATTTAAATGGCAACTCTGGGGAAGCACAGTACTGTAGTTGTATGAAGCAGTGGGGTTCTCTGTAGCTTATTTGTGCTGGCATGTAATGGTGGTCATTGTATGTGATACTGCAGTATGGTGTGTGGAAGATATTCTGAATAGATCGGTGGAATTTTATGTATCTTTGCCCATATTGCTCTCGTGTGTTTTTTATGCTGATACCTTCTCACCCATCATAATCAATCATCTCAAGATAGCCTCCATTCATGTGTGAAGTGGGATAATGATGATAATGCACTTGTTTGGATTATATTAACGTGAATTCACCTCAGTTAACAAAGATATTTTTATTCAAATGTGAATTTTTTGTATATTAATACATACATGTTCTTAATATATAAATGTTCTGAACTACTACTGTATTATTCAAAACAGGTTTGAGAGAGCGTCTTTTTAAGCGAAGAGATGAAGGTTATGTATCTGGTAACACCAACGCAGTCGTCAGCTAAGACGAGGACGAGGGTGTAAAGAGAGAGCATCCTCACTTCCTAAGCTATTAGACAAGTATGATTTTTTTTAAATGAAACTTTAAATATTTATGACTATTGGGAGGCAATTTTATTAGTTGATTTTTACTTGAATTTTTTTTAAAACACAAGCTATACATTTTTTAGAAGTCATGATGATATATACTGTATAAAGTTTACAGTATGCAGAATACTGTACTGTATAAAGTGCTAACAGTGCAGAATACTGTATAAAGTGCTAACAGTATAAGTATACTGTATTAAGTGCTAACAGTATACAGTATACTGTAAACATACAGTATATAGTTATCACTTCTGTAACTTGGGAACTTATTCTCTAAGACATCTTGATTTTTCATACTTTTGGCATGCCTATAACTCGCATCAACTTAAAAAAAAAAAAAATGTAGGGAATTTGTTTTTATAAAGCACTCCTTTCAGAGTGCCCCCTCTATTACCCTTTGAGCCAAGACCTGGGTCCATCAGAACTCCATATTCCTGTTGAGCTCTGTCAATCTGTGCTACGTAGGGAAAAATTAACTTTTCAAGTAGTCTTGCCATCTTCTTGAAGAGACGGTAAAATTCAGTCCTTCACTAAAGAGCCGCTTGCTATGACACCATCGAGCATAAATAACAGCTAAACACTCCCTCCGAGAAATAATTGGAAACACAAGGAATACAAATTAAATCTCAGTAATTACCAAACTGATAGTTAACAAACTTCTCTGGGCACCACTAGATGGCAACACCACCACTGTTACAGGGTCAGAAGAGTAAGGTATCTTGAGGTTATGTTGAGACGATTTTGGGGCTTAGCGTCCCCTACGGCCCGGTTCTCGACCAGGGTCTCTTTTTTTTTTTTTTGTTACGCACCCCCAGGAAGCAGCCTGTAGCAGCTGTCTAACTCCCAGGTACCTATTTACTGCTAGGTGAACAGGCACATCAGGTGAAAGAAACTCTGCCCACTTGTTTCCGCCTCCACCGTGGATCGAACCCGGAACCCCAGGACTACAAATCCCAAGCGCTGTTCGCTCAGTTGTCAGGCCCCCATACCCTAATTTGAAGACCAGCCTTCCCACATAGGCACTGAGAATCAGGACTTCAACAGCGAGAAAGGAAATGATAAAAGGGCTGCTCGGAAACGAGCTTTTCACAAATTCAGTACCCTTGTTAAAGGCTTTAAGTGAGGGAGCAATCTCTACTACACCTGTTAATGATGATGGTGCTGCTATTTGGTGGTCTTTAGGATAACAGTTAATTAGTATAGGGTAGTTTTTGCAGAGTTTTAGTTAGGATTCATTAGAGTGGGTAGTGAATTTTTGTTGTTAATCTTTGGTGATATTGTGGGCAGTCCTTTGGTGGATGATTTAACTTTTTATCTCCCATGTTTTCCTTCCTCAATTGAGGTATTTTTGGTTACTCAAGGTTACTCAATTGGCAATACTTTTTGCAAAGATGCCTGCCACCATAGGGGCACAGATCAACAGATACTGACAGGACTGTGAAATCCTGGATGGCCACTGGTACTGGTAAGGGAAGTGGCCGAGTGACTGCTAAGAAAAATTGTTTTGTAAACTCTACACCCATCCATTAAGTACTTTGTACTGCTACTCTTTAGTACATTTTCATGCCTACTTCAGCAGCATCCTACGAGGGTATATATAAAACATACTGTACTGCTAGCCTCCTCGCAAGTTCATATTTAGTCATAACAGTATTGTATTAGAGATAATAGCTGGGCTTATGCTTGAATGTATTTGTTTGAATTGGAGTATGTAGGTCAGTTTGTGAGGAGCACTGTACATCTGGTCTTATGTAGTGGAAGGGTACTGTTGTGAGTAACTGCTGATGTGTGCTGCTGCTTGTTTATCTCTGATTCACTATATACTAGTATGAATTGTAAAATGAATAATGATTGTATTTTGTTGGGTAATTCATAATTATTAATAATATTCTTTTAATGTCTTATTCCACATAATGTATTTGATTGATGTCTCTCTACCATATAAGAGTGTGAAATGCGGTAATGCTAACGTGTGATTAGTTAATAATTTTGTTTGGTTACATTTAGACCCCTTAATAGGGATAGCGCAAAAAAGTGTTGCAACCAAATTACCTTACCTATTTATATTTTTGTTTATTTATCACCAGTGACTATTCTCGGGAATCTGGCTACTATGACCTGAGCCGAACTAAGTCATTCCGTGTAGAGCCAAAGAATCATCGAATCTTCCGTGCATCTGATCTCACTCAGGGAGAACTTCTTGGCAAAGGTTTCTTTGGACAGGTAAGGCAAATATGTTTTTATTAAGTTTAAAGCAAGGTTTGGTAATGATGACTCATTGATTCCATTTACAGTATATTATTGGACATCTTTTGCAATTTATAGGCAGGGTTCCTTCATGATCTGAGCCAGCAGGAATCTTGTTGACCTTCACCCTACTGTGATTAGAAATTTTGCAAATAATCGTGCCAAGTAGTTGAAAGGGGGAAGACAGTGGAGAGTTCTCACAATCCATCACCAAATTTGCTTTAATAATAAAGAGAAGAAATAAACCAGTCAACTCCCCCCTGCAAAAGTTAATTAGGGTTACCAAGACAGCCAATTATTTTTATGCTAATAGTTAATGAACTACCTGACACCTGACCACTACTAGTTGCTAGAACTAGCTACAGTACACTAGTTGCTGGGTTTTCATTAAGATTTTGCCTCTGTGCCGGGTATCCATTGTGTGTGTGTTTATTTCATGGTATGGCTTCGTTCTTTTTGTGTGTCTGACTGTGGGTTCGGGCTTCAGTTTTGTTTCAGGGTTAGCTTCCCTGGTGCAGATTGATCAAAGACTAAATTTCCCCAAAACTATCTTTTCTCAAGGGAGCCCCTTCTGGCTACTATCTCTGAAGCTACTATCTCTGATAGTGTGCCATATTACTGGGTCTCATTAGTCACAGAGTTCTATAGGCCTACTGGGGACCTTCGCCTGAACCCGGCTCCCTCCCTCAAAGAGGCACAAGGAGCAGTGGCATTTATTTATTAATTTTTTTTTAAATTTTGTTAAGTAATTCATTTATGCCACCTGCGAGAAAGGTACCCAGATAGTCAGCGAAACAAAATAAACCACCTCTGGCTATAAATGAGACCACACCTTAAGAACTGCATAAACAACTCCCAAATCATGTTAACAAATGATCAAATTTTCATGAAACTAGCATAAGCTCGTTCAACCCATCTTCCCACTCATTTAGGGGAAGGAGGGAAGTAGGCTGCAGTCAGCCAGCTGCACCATCATTGGTTCTATTCTGATGGTAGTGTGTGTTGGGTCGCTTTTATGTCACTCTGACTCCAGTGTTTGCTTTCAGCTAAGTGGTGTTTTTTGCCTTTGTGGCTGTTCCTGTACACTTTAGTACAGTGTGAGCAAGGGGTTGTAATGGTTGTAAAGTTTTAATGTAAAGGACCTGGGAATTATGATGTCTGACGACCTGACATTTAGTAAACACAACCGAGCAATCGTAACGGCACCAGGAAAATGATAGGATGAATTATGAGAACATTCGAATCCCCCACAGCAATACTAATACTATTTAAATCAATGGTGCTGTCTTGTCTTGAGTATTGCTCAGTACTCACTTTTCCTTTCAGAGCAGGAGAGATCTCTGAAATAGAAGGAATACAGAGAACATATACGGCACGCATTGAAACGATAAAACATCTAAACTATCGGGACTGTCTCAAAGCTCTTAAGATGTACTCTTTGGAAAGGAGATGAGAAGGGTATCAAATAATATACAGTGGGGCCTCGACTTACGATGGTAATTCGTTCCTAGAGACGGATCGTAAGTCGAAGCGATTTTTCCCATAAGAAATAAAGGGGAATTGAATTAATCCGTTCCCCACCCTCCAAAATATTAACTTACAAATACATTTTATACTGAATACAATGTTTTTTTTCTAACTACAATACAGTACATGTTTATCTTACCTTTATGGAGGACTCATGATGCATATGGAAGTTGGTGAGGAGGAGGGAGGAGGAGAGATGTTATTGTTTGGAAGGGGAGTCTCCTTCCATTTAACAGCAGGCAGTGATGACTTCTCTGGGGTACACTCTCTCTTACGTTTTGGCTGCATACCACTAGGATCTGGATGTGATTCTCTGCTTGTTTCTCACTAAAAACCTTTCCAGAGATTTTTGTTTTTCCGTATGTTTTAATTTTTGTCTGTAGTGAGGTATCACAGTATCATTAAAAAGGTTAAGGCAACGGCCTACTGCACCGTGATTTGGGAGAGTCATTTCAGCAAAAGTTTGCAATTCTTCCCATGCTACACACATTTTCTTAATGAGGAAGGGACATTCTGTATTGTCTCTTCCTCCCATGAAGAAATTTCCTCAGCTGTCTCTTGTTGCTGCTCCTTGTGAAGTTCTTCGGTGGTCATTTCTTCGCTGTGTTCCTTGACCAGCTCGCAACACACAACACTCAAAACACTATGAATGCCACTTCTTTTTCTAAATTTCTCAAACCATCCCCTGCTCGCCTTAAACTCTTTCGCATTTGCATCACTCGTTCCAGGGGTTTTCTTTAAAAGGTCTTCATGCAATTTCCTTACTTTTTCACAAATGATGGCCTCTGAAACTCTATCACCCGCTAACTCCTTGCTGTGTATCCAAATTAATAATAACTGTTCAACATCCTCAAATGTTTGTGTTATATGTTTCGTGTTTATTGATACGCCTTTTGCCATTTTAGCACTCATAATGTCCTTTTTCTTAGCCAGTATGGTGGATATCGTTGACTGAAATTTGTTGTACTGCCTAGCTAGTTCAACAACCCGCACACCATCTTCATATTTACGAATGATCTCTTGTTTTTGCTCTATGGTCATCCTTAATGGGTTTTCATATGTTGAGCCTTACCACTGACTTTCTTGGGACGCATTGCGTGATATATAATAATTACTTTTATGTTCAAGAAGCAAAAAATCACCACAAAAACGGAATTTCTTATAGGCATGATCATCACTAAGCGGGCAGCTGTAGTAAACTGAGGTAGGTCGGCCCGCGTGACCGGGAACCATGCGCTCGGTCGACCCGAACCTGTACCAACAAATATCGTTAGTCGACGACATCATCGTATGTCGAGTCGCATTTTTCGATCAAATTTACATCATAACTTGAAATTATCGTAAGTCGAGGTGCCACTGTATATACATGGAAGATACCTGTACTGGAGTGCCAGGTCCCAAATTTGCTCAGTAGAATAACAACATATTGGAGCAAAAGGTATGGAAGGAAATGCAGAATAGAACCAGTGAGGAGTAGAGGTACCATAGGCATAATCAGAGAACACACACTGAAGATCAGGAGTCTACGGCTGTTCAACACCCTCCCAGCAAGCATTCGAAATATTGCCAGAACGCATGTGGATGAATTCAAGAGGCACTTGGACAGGTTCTTGCAAGAAGTGCCGGACCAACCAGGCTGTAGTGGATATGCGGGCACATATCCACTACAGCCTGGTTGGCTGCCCGCTCCAAGCAACAGCCTCTTAGACCAAGTTATCAGTTATCACAAGTCAAGCCTGGCCCCAGGCCGGGCTTGGGAAGTGGAAGAACTCTCGAAACCCTCTCCAGGCATGCTCCAGTGTTAAGAACACTTAAAGCAACATGTACTCAGGGTTCTCTTCTCTCCCAAGCAGCACAAAAGAGATGGCCTATGTCTGCTCTTTTGTATTATAGTGAGCTGTTGGTTTGATAAGAGTAGCAAACTGTCCACTGCCTTTCCTCCCCCAAATACATGGCAATACTATCTGCGAAGTTACTCGTCACATCGAGATAAAGGTTGATGGAAGACTGGCATTCTTATCAGTTCCTTAAGTGGATCCTGGCTGCTGGCTTGAGGAGTGACCAAGGGGTCATTCAGAAAAGAGCATTTTATATACAATTGAATGTCATATTTATTTACTTTAAGATTGATATTATTTGCATGCATAGTATGGTTTTAATTGTACCGAGATCTGTAATTTGACACAAATTTGTTTATGATGCAAACTTTCCAAACTTTTGTGTGTGTGTTATGCAACTGCTAAATCATGTTCATTAACTATTTCAAATAAAATATCTTCAGATATGAAGTAAAAGTAAGCTTAAGATTTAGGTGAAACTTTTATATGGTAGAATGCAAATGTAAATTATGACATGAGAAGACATACTTTTAAGTGCAATAGTTCAAATATAAGACGAAGTCAACTAACTAGGGTAGGAAATGAAGGTGTACTAATTCAAGTTCTCGATAGTTGGATCTGTCAAAGGTCTCGATAGATCTTTGTCAAAGATGTTTTCATGTGTAGCATTTACAGTTCTGATGAGATGTCACCTACATAATTTTTAAACATCTAAGAAACTCAAAGATAATTCATTGATTATTATGTAATTCAGCATCATCTGAATACAATGAAAAAACATTGTTTTAATATAAAACAAGTGTTTTGTCAAGTAAATTGTGGTAAAAAATGGACATCTATATATCTTATTAATATTTTTCCAGGTTTACAAAATGACACACTCAGAAACAGGGGAGGTTATGGTGTTGAAGGAGCTGTACAGAGTAGATGAACAAGCCCAGAAAAATTTTCTTAAGGAGGTATGTGTCACTCTGGTTACTTTGTTAATTATAATTTTGTTATACATTTGCAGCAAATGCTTTTAGTTATTGTTAAATTATTTCTACCCATAGCAGGAATTTAATTCATAGTTCAGGGTACAGTGTATTACCTTCTTTATTACAGTGCAGTCCTGCATTACAGACAGCATCATGTTATGAACCTGTTAAACTATGGGCTAAATAAAGCTAGAAGCAGACATTGTTCTTTTAGTTGGCTGGAATGGCTCGGTTGATTCAAAGTGATACTGCGATCAGTAGCTCAAGTTTTTGTTGGGAATGGTGATGTGTTGCCATGTATATATTTTCTAAAATAATTGTCACAAACCTTTGTGCTTTTTTAAAAATGCCTGTTTTAAATCTGAAAATGTTAAGTTCTTCGAGAGGGTTTCAAGAACCACCTTAGTGGAAGTTTTTTTTCAATCAACCCTGTATCTGATAGTGCTCTGGAACTTTGTTGTCAATGTGACACTTGTGAGAAGGAGATAAATAGCTATTTGTGTTATACTTGGTTCTGATTCATGCATCTTTATCTGACGTAGGAATGAAGTCATGAAAAGGGATCATTCCATTTTTTCATTAAAGGCATAAGTCTTCTCTGTAAGCAATGTTCGGCATCTTCCCAAGGGGCTTTCCCTTGCCAAGTGCCAGGATGCAAAACAAGGCCTGAAAGTCCTTGTTTTGTCCTTGATAGTCCTTGAACTATCACCTTGCCAAGGTGATAGTTCTAAGCAGTCACTAACATAACTCTGTCAGGAGTTCCAACAAAGAAGAGCAAACAATACCTGTGACATTTAAAAAAAAAAATTACAAAATGGATGGTCATAGCCACTCTTCCAAGGTTTGATCTGTTGGGTACACCAAACAGTGGAATTACAGTCCGCCCCAATACACACACACAAGGTGATGTAATAACCAAATGGACCCTTGTGAATGAAGTGGTATGAGCTCACCAAGCTAAGCCACTGTTGTGCACAGCTGCCAGGATTTGGACAATGAGTGTTATGTTAATTATCCTGGGCTAAATCAAATCTTCCCCGGTGGCTCCCTAGCACCTTAATGATCTGCAGGGACCACATGAAAAATTCCCTGTGGCACTAATACCAGAATGTCATTATACCTTCTGTGCATGATCTGGCTATAGACTTGATGGATCTTAACAAAGGGAGCAGCCAGGTGGCAAAGCTCAGGAAGTTGAAATAAGTTCAAAATGATGTACTTCCTTTAATTAAAATTAACTTTCTTTCCACACCAGAAAAAATACAGTATAGAGAAAATCTACATAATTTATTGTGTATTAATAAAGCCCAGTTAGCTCTTTATTTTTTAGGGTAAATAGTAAACTTTTATAATGGAGGCTTCTAGTTATGAAAGTACAGTACAGTATTCCAAGAGCCAAGTGTAGATGTAATTTACTTAGAATTAGGAGATAGATTAAAACTTTTGAGCCTAAAGCAAACTTTTTAGACTAACAAGTTTATTATGAACTAAGTGTAAGTTTTATCATTTTCTCATATATTGTTTTTGTATTTGCTGTATACTGTATAAAAATGAGTTATTTATTACTGTACTGTATTTATCGTTGTAATTTTTTCAGGTTGCAGTCCTAAGAAGTTTAAGTCACAAGAATGTCTTGAGATTTATAGGGGTATTATACAAGGACCGCAAACTTCACCTGCTCACTGAATATATTAGTGGAGGAACGTTAAAGGAAATTATCCATAACCTAGAAGAGACTTTACCTTGGGATCAACGAATTAGTTTTGCTAAAGACATAGCCTCAGGCATGGCATACCTACATAATTGTGATATTATTCATAGAGATCTTAACTCCAACAACTGCCTAGTCAGAGAAGTAAGACCTTGTATTAAGTTTGATATAATGAGAAATGCTTGTGAGGTTGAAGTTTTGGAGAATTTGAGGCCTGGCTAGGAATGAAGATTTCCCTTCGTATTATATTTTCCTCCACCTCTGCATGTTTACTAATTGTGTTTCCTGGGGTTTTCCTCTGGGTATTTATATAATATTTGGATGTATTTTAATTTGTTTTGTTGGGTTTGTTGGATTAATCTGTGCATATACTTGTACTTTAGGCTTGTATTGAGCTCTCCTCAAGCTCAAACTACTGACCTTCCTTGGCTGCAGCCCAATAACAGTTACCTAGCTCCTTAGTATCTATTTACTGCTAGGTAAACACAGATATTAGGCAAACAAACGGACCCAACCAGTTCTGTCCCACCCAGGGATCGAACCCGAAATTCTCGATTGTATCACACAAAATTTAAACTACTGTATTGCTATTCTGCTAAACACGTGTCTTTCAGCTAGGGTAAAGTCATGGGTCCCCTCAACTACTTTTTATTTTATAAGAGAAATAAAGAAGTGTGTTCAATAACTTTTTTGGGAAAATATCTATGGTATGAATTGAAAAAGATGTTTAATTATGAAATAGCACATTACTCAAGTCTTGATATAGATATTAACCAAAATATATGCACAGTATGTCATGAGTTAAAGGTAGTGTGAGTGTAAGAGTGATCACTTGGGCAAAATTGGTCAGCCAAATAGTTATATCCTGTCTATAAAGGAGTTTGATTAATATAAAAATGTGTCCTATTTTTCGTTACCCATGTGACTAATATTTTTAAAGGTGTTGCAATATTCATCTACACTTTAATCTGTGGCCAGGATACCTGGTGTTGGAGTCATCTCCTGGGGTCCTTGGGATTGTAAGTTAGGGGTCAAATCACATTCTGACACTTTTTTACTATAGATGACTATAAAACACTTTTAAATGCATTCTATGTTAAGCTTAGGAACATTGTATTCCATGTAAATCACTAAGATAAAATATTAATGACAGAAAATATTTAATTGTTTGTTAAAAGTTCCCAATCCACAAACATCAGGTCATGCTTAAATCTTTCATAATAAGCTTTACAAACAAAATTTGGACTCGGTTTTCTTAAACCTAACATGCTGTTTTTTTTTTTTAATTTTGCATGTTGTTTATTATATATCTTTTAGATTTATTCATGTTAAATTTATAGACAGTATTTTAAAGTTTTAATTTTGTGGGTTTTGTTTTATGGCATGCTTTTAGCATGGGACTATTGTCCAATGCAACACTTTACTTAAACCTCATCCTTCTTTGTATTTATATTTGGTTGCTCAAGCTAACTTCTATAAACTTCACTTAGGCAATATTGCAGCACTTGAGGTATGTTTGAGGTTACTGAGGGCTGAAATGTTTTGCAGAAGTTGTCTGCATTACACTGCTTTACACAAGGCACAGTGTAATGTAACTACTGTAAAAATAAGAAGCTTTGCAAATGTAACATTAGGCAACAATTTTGCAGTCATTTGTTGACTTTTCTAATTATGGTACTATATTCTGTGCCTCAGTACTTACATCCTGTGTATTTTTTCAGGATAAAAGGGTTGTTGTTGCAGACTTTGGTTTGGCAAGAATTATGCCACAAAACAATTGGACAGCTGAAAGGAAAAAATTTGGAAAAAAATATGCAAGAAAAAAGAGGTAAAATGCAAGATGCATGTATTTGGTTTCTCTTTTACTCTCATGCATATATCTACCCTTTTTTTTTTTTAGTCATATAGGTGCAAATATCTCATTCATGTCTCAAAAAATTGGTTAGTTTCTGAGTCAAGGCCCATTGAATTTTCTAATGGCTAGAACTCTTATTTCCCACAAGGCTCTTATGACATGTGTGTAGGGACAGAAAACTGCCTATTCTTATGCCTGCTCACTTTAATACAAAGGAATAGATAGTTTCAAACACCCTGCAAGCAAAAATTAGAAATATCTAAGACTGTGAATTATAGCTTTGGAACCTGCAGGTCTGTAAGTGTATGAAAAGGATATACCAAAATTCCCTGAGTGACACCACCGTTAACACAAATGTTTGGAGGGGCCACCTACTCGCTTTTCGTCCTGGTATTCGGCTGTCACACCTAGCAAACCTATCATGTTTGCTCTGCATTGCCGATTAAGTTTTCTTTTGTCTGGGTTTTCCTAGAAATTATATCAGTGGTGGGGATGTTCTAAATTTTGTTGTTCACACTGAGGTGCACCAGTCTTGCATACTACTGCTGGTAGCTATCTAATGCAGCATGTTTTAAAAAATTTTCCTTGGCACTGTTTAACAATGACTGCAGGACCACTGATATACTTTCTGGGGTTGCTTTCAGCTTGATTCAGCCTCTGGGGCTATATCTTGAGTCTGGGCTTTCTTTACCCTAAGTCTTTGGGATTTAATATTGAAACAACCATACTCTTTTGGGTTTTGCTTATGAATATAGCGTGGCTTCTTTTTATTTTTTTATTTCTGTTAAATCCAGTGCTGCCTAGCCTAGTCTTTATTCTTATTGTAAGTAGGCTAAGTGGTATATGCTGAGTGCGTGCCCTTTTCTACCAGGTTCCTACTTCAAGGCTCAATCTGGGTTTGGGGACTGACTCTTGTGTTCTCTATCAGGGCTGGTCATGATTACTATTTATTGCTCCTCAACAGGTGGTTGTGTGTTTGCTGCCTTGCCCTCTTACTTACTGTACTTAAGCTTGCCTAGTGATTAGCCTGTCTTTAATATTCTTTATATTTGGTTGTATATTATAAGATGATCTAAATCTTTATATTACAATTTTTTTATTGCTTATAGAGCTCAAAAAGTATGGCAGCCCAACTACACTTTTCTTGCATGGTTTGCTTTATGAGGCCTGTCTGTGAATTATGCCTCATGCCTTTATGCCCAATATTCTGTTTTTGGGGCTTGGTATACACTTTGAGTGTATACATGTGGGAGTGCTCAAAGTGCATACCAAGTGCAGTACATCTTAACACAGCTATGCTTCTAATAATACACCTCTTTGAGTATGCATATGTAATGAAATTGTATGTATGTCTATGTTGATGGTGGCTTGCGGTAGACTGCCTATAATCTACCTTTCCTTGATGCATGATAGTAACACTTGCAAAAATCCCTGTCACTATGAAAAGTGGTGAGTGTGGCAGGCAATACAAGTCTTGGTGAACAATATAGATGCTGGCTATGGCAGTATCTGAGGGTCATCCATGTTTCACTGTGCTCAAAATGCTATTTATTTGTGTCAGATAAGGCAGACTGGCTTATATCATCATCATCGTCATCATCATAAGACATCATTATGATTGAATAAATAAACTATTGATTTAACTATTGATTTAAGAATTTCCTTGTTTTAAATTTACAATAGATACACTGTTGTGGGCAACCCCTATTGGATGGCACCAGAAATGATGAAAGGAAACAAATATGACGAGAAGGTGGATATCTTCAGTTTTGGTATCATTTTATGTGAGGTAAGTTCATAGTTACAATTACTGCCTTTCTGGAAAATATTTTTCATGATATTAATATATTGTACATATTTTAGCTCAAGAGTTGTAATGTAAATTTGTTATTTGGAGACTTTTTAAATGAAAATTGAACTGTCAGTTATCAAGTCTTATTCATCATTATTGTATTTAGCAGTGATTCATTTTAAAACGTTCAGAAAATAATTGTGACATATAGTTTACAAAGGATTACAAAGCATTCAAGCAACAGACTAGATACAAACTAAGCTGGTTGTGTATGGAAAACTTATGGTGGTACACATTATACAAAGAGTGAATTTGAAGGGAAGCGTTTGTGTAATCTGCTTCAAAATACATACATGCTATTACTCTGTACATATATACATACATTATCCTTACCATGTATTAATGTTTTGGAATATATATTTAATATAATAATTATTTAATCCCCATGTGTATTCAAAGTTCCTTTTGGTATAACAGATTATTGGGCGAGTTGAAGCAGATCCTGATTACATGCCACGCTCCATGGATTTTGGTCTTAATGAAACAGTCTTTCATGCCAAATATTGCCAAGATTGTCCTGAACCGTTTTACAAGATTGCTTTCATGTGTTGCAATACCAATCCAGATGCCAGGTATTTTTGTTTACTGTTCTGTGGTACACAACTTTGGTTGTGCTGCAAATAGGTGCCATGTAAATAGCTCATATATGTGTTTCATGATAAACTGTTAAATGAATATTATCTCTCTTTTTTTATGTGACTTTTGCACTTCATTTATCTAAAAATATCTTTATCTTTTATGGTAACTTTCAATAAATCATGTGAAATGGCGAATTATTTTTTGTTATTGGTATATATCTGGTATATCTGGTTTTTCACTTGTAAAGCTTTTATATAATAAGGAAAATTTATTTTATATAAAATATTTTAAAATCTTAGAAGATTTTATCTGAATAATATAAATATACAGTATGTGGATAAATTTTATGATTGTTTATCCAATTACAGACCAGCATTTGAGATACTGGAAGTTTGGTTAGAGGGATTAGCAATGCATTTTGCTGTTGGTATTCCTCTTCCCGCCAATCTTCTGGCTGACATATATACGTTTAATGGTATGATCAAAATGGATTATATTCTTATAAATGAATTTTTGTTTAGCTGAGTAATCATCTAACATTAAGATTGAATGTCATTAAATTTAGGTTTTATGTATATAATTTATATAATTACAGTAAATCTTTGCAAAAAATAAATTGATCTTACTATAAAGTTAGCCCTCAATATTCACATGTGTAAAGTAACCACCAGGTAAATCAAACTTGTTACATTGTAAACTTTCTTATTCAAATTACTGCATATTACAAGATGTCCAAATATGAGAGTTAGCCTGATAGTAAACTTTTCCTCATTTCTAATTTTTCCTCCCCTCCCTCTTCCCCCACACTCTTTTTTTCTAGTGAAATATATGGTATAGATTGTATTTGCCAGAGCTAATTTTTATATATCTTTTTCCTCTACTGTTTTAGAAAGATTTACAAACACTAAGGCATATGCAGGCTTACCTTATGATAAATAAATCCATATTAAAATACTGTACTTACTGGCATTTGTGACTTGGTGGGAAGACTAAAGATAAGCAAAGTTGACCAGACCACACACTAGAAGTTGAAGGGACGACGACGTTTCGGTCCGTCCTGGACCATTCTCAAGGCAGCGACTTGAGAATGGTCCAGGACGGACCGAAACGTCGTCGTCCCTTCAACTTCTAGTGTGTGGTCTGGTCAACATACTTCAGCCACGTTATTGTGACTCTTCGCCTGCATAAGCAAAGTTGGTATATGGCCTGTTTTTACCATATACAGTGGAACCTCGAATTTAATCCGTTCTGGTACCGAGCTTGTTATGTGAAACGCTCGTCTTTCAAAATGAATTTCCCCATTTAAAATAATGGAAATCAAATTAATCCATTCTACCACCGTAAAATATGAATATGATATTCGATGTTTTAAATGATGGAGCAGTCTACCTTACATACGCTGAACAAACTTTTATAACATTTTTCTTTCTTCAATTTTTTTTTTTTTTTTTTTTTATATATAGCAAAAGGCTCGTTCAGTGTTTGTCAGGTCGGCTGCTCCATGTTTCTTAAAAAAAAATTGAAAAAATTTGAAAAACTGACAATTTCCATGAAGGTTCGTTCAGTGTTTGTCGGGTAGGATGCTCCATAATGACAATCTTTCTTTGTTTCAAATGTGTTCAATTTGTTTTGTATTTTTCATTTATTTATTAATAATGGAGCAGCCTACCTGACAAACACTGAATGAATCTTTATGGCATTTGTCCGTTTTTTCAAATTTTTTCCTTTAAGAAACGTGGTGCAGCCTACCTGACAAACACCGAACGAAGTCATTCCTTGTTTGGCTGCAATAGAATTATACCTAGTTCTTATAATAATGAGCAACTAAAAAGTAAACTCAAATTTCAGTTTAGATGCGAATCCTATTCATCGTATATTTCTTTTCCAGGCCGAAGCAATAGCAGTTCTTCCGAAGCATCTACACCCGAAGCTCCAACATCAGATTCAAGACACCCTCCACCTCTCTTACGCACTATAAGTGAAGGGACTTATTCCACCACTAATAGTCTAAACCGTGATTGTTCATCATCATGTGCCAGGGGGGATCATAGTAGTTTTGATACTCAAGATATGCTTCTTAATGATGCAAGTTGGAAGCTAAGGGAAAGCTTAGATTTAGGCAACTAGATATTTTGAAGCCAAGTTGGAGCCCTGGTAAAAACCTGGATGAAACAGATTCTGTTACAAAAAATTCTAGTGCAAAGACTGAAGGAAATTTAGATAAAGATTCCATTCCAGATACACTGTCGTCTCTCTCTCGGCCACAGGCCAGCAGCTTGGTGGGGGATGTAGAGTGTACACCACTATGATTTTTTTTCATTTTTTTTAAGAGATTTGTTATGTTTGCAATAATGTACAGGAAAATTTGTTGCAAAAAGTTGATGATTTTTCTATGGAATTACATTGGAAGTATTTAACAAAAAATTGGTACAAAGTTGACTTATAGCATTCCCATGATAGTGATGTTAGTGGAGTAGAATTGTAATCCATAAGTGGTTATAATAATAATTATTTATCACTGATGCTGTTTCCCTGTTTGTTGAAAACCCCACAGCAGATGCTCATCCTTGGACAGGTGATGCCTCATATGGAAGACCCTCAAGTATAGAACCCATGAGGAAGGTATACCAAGAGATATCTGCCTCTCACTTGTTAAACTGCAAGGTAAAAAAAAAAAATCAAAGGTGAAAGTGACTTCTTCCCCCTTTAACAATGGTGAAAGAGACTTCCTGTCCTTTTATCAAATGTGAAAGTGACCTGTCCTTTTATCAAGTTCCTGTTAGTGTTTTCCTCCTCTGAACATAGCATAATAGGGGACAGCAATTTCATATGCTTTAATAACTAGAAAACATTTATATTTTCTTTGTGATATCTAAATAATTATTTTCCTTATTGTTAAAGTAAAATAATCATTTGACAGTGTGCCAACTCTTCTCTTTTAAAACTTCTTCCTTTCCTATTCTAAAATATAATGCAAGAAATATAAAATCATAAAAAATAATACTGACAATCAAATTTGGCAAATCGTTAAAATGGTGTATGTGAAAATAGTGATTTTATTGTTAATTGTGCAGGTTACATTAGTATAATATGACAAACCATTATCAATACGCTTTCAGATACAAACATCATAATTTTTTATATATTTATAATTATCTGTATATTTATTTTATTATAATTTAGAGCTAGTACGATAAAAACGTAGCCAAGATATAATGTAATAACGAGAATGACAACATATGACTAGTCTTCAGTAATTTTAATATTACTCTAATGAAATTGGTTAGTTAAAGTAATGTTAAGATTGATGATGCATGCAAGTAGTGGGCATGGTATTGACCTTGGTTCAGATGGATTTGTGTGTCTGGGCTGGTTAGATGTGTGTAGAGCTTGCTCTAGTGAATGTGAGAGCCAATCATTAATGTATTAATTAATTCTAGAATTCACCTAAGTTCTGGTTTTGCATGTGCATCATCTGATTATACGTAATCTGAAGAATATGATTATTTTAATTATAATTTCAATTGAACATAAAAATATTGTTAATCCAAACAATGAGACATAAATTACAGA
>WNGS01113158.1:9692161-9715537 GCA_020271785.1 Procambarus virginalis | reverse complement strand
CCTGGTTCCCGAACAGGGAGGACAACAGCATCGAGCCAGTCTTCAGGGACTGACGACGACTCCCAGACCCGATTGTACAGACTCAGTAAATACTGAGACGTGCACGGAGGGAGATGGCGGAGCATTTCATAATGAATGCCATCAGAGCCCGCTGCCGTAGAACCACAAAGGGCTAGGGCAGATTGAAGTTCAGAGAGAGAGAAGGGATCATTATAGGGAAGATGGAGAAAAGTACAGAAATTTAAAGGACGAGACTCAAGGAGAGGCTTACGAAGAAGGAAGGATTGGGGGAGATGAGAACCAGAACTAACAGAGGAGAAATGGGAACCCAGTTCGGTCGCAACCTGCAACGGTCCGCCACAAGAGCACCATGGAGGCGAAGGACTGGGGGACATCGGGAATGAACTTGCCCGCAATCTTGCGGATACGTTTCCAGACCAGCGGAAGAGGAGTTTCGGAAGTAACGGTAGAGACATAAGTCGCCCAGCAAGCACGTTTAGCCGCACGGATGGTCCTACGGGCCACCGCACTCGCCTTCCGAAACAAAAGAAAAGACTCAACCGTCTGCCGGCGGCGATGTCTCTTCCAGGCTGCACGCTTACAGCGGACAGCCCGAGCACAGTCCAAATTCCACCAGGGAACGCACTTTCGCGTTCCCCGAGAGGAAGAGCGAGGAATAGAGTGCAGGGCAGCGTCAAAGATAGTGTCATGAAAAGAAGGAGGGCGCGAGGGAGAGGTAAAACGGAGAGCTCGGAAATAGTAGCACGGAGAGTAAAAAAGGCGCCAGTCAGCCTCGGCAAACCGCCACCGAGGGAAGGAGAGAGGAGGGCGAAAGGAGAAAAAAGTGACAAGGATAGGAAAATGGTCACTGCCATGGAGGTCGTCAAGGACTCGCCACCCGAAATCTAAGGAAAGGGATGACGAGCACAGAGAAAGATCGAGACAAGAAAGGGAGCGAGTCCGAGAGTCCAAATGAGTGGGCTCACCAGAATTAAGAAGGGATAGGGAAGAAGAGAGGATGAAAGGTTCAAGTAGGCGACCCCGGTGTTTGTCAGCACATCACCCCAAAGGGCATGACGACAATTGAAATCACCCAGCAGGAGCACAGGCTCCGGCAAGGAGTCTAGGAGGTGTTTAAGATCGGGAAGAGAAAGTGGGACAGTGGGGGGAAGATAAATGGAACAAACCGTGTACCATCTACGCACAAAGACACGGGCGGCAGAACAGTGGAGAGGCGAGGAAAAAAGTAAGGGGACAAAGGGAACATCGGAACGAATCAAGAGAGCAGAAGAATTATGGACCCCAGCGACAGCTGGGGGGGGGGAGAGAAAAGAATAGCCACGGAAGCGACCAGAACGAGAACCAAGCATCGGCTCCTGGAGACAGACACAAAGGGGCGAAAACTGTGAGATGAGAAGTTGAAGGTCAAGGAAATTGGCGTAAAATCCACGGATGTTCCACTGAAGAAAAGACATCACGAAGAGAGAGAGGAGAGTAACAGAGAGCAAAGAAACAAAGGTGAAGAAGGAACACAGCACGCTAAAAAAGCACAGAGTCAGGATCAGGGTCAGCAAAGTCAGGGTTAGGGGGCATGGGTAAACTGAGTAAAGAAGGAGGGCAAGAAGCGGAAGGACGGACCAGAGGTGGACGAGCAGGGCCTGGAGGAGAAGGAAGGGGAGGAGGGGGAGCAGAAAGAGGGGAGCGCACCTCAGCAAGGGCAGTAACCGAGATGGAACTGGGGGCTAAAGAAACCCCCACAGTAGGAACAGGGGGCACCACCACCGAAGCGGGAGGGGAAGGAACGATAGAAGCAGAGATAGGGGGCGAAGAAGAAAGCGAAGCTTTCTTACCGACAGGGGAGGAGGAAGGAGAGGACCCAGGTTTCCGTTCTGACTCAAAGAAACAGGCGTCCCAGCAGCAACGTACTGGGCAACAGACTCCAGAGTCTCGATAGGAGAAGAAGAGCGAGAGCGAACAACACAACCATCAGGAGAGCGATGGACGTCGGCCCGCACAGTCAGGCGGCGTGGAGAGCCAAGAGACGGAGGAGAAGGACTAGTAGGAGAGGAAATAGAAGACACAGGAGATGCGACAGACTGGGTAGAATGAAGGGGAGCCCTAGACAGAGAACCAGGAGGGGGACCCTTCGGGACAGAACTGAGGGAAACAGGGGAGGCGGTGGTGGGCGTGTCTGGGTCTAAGCCTCGGAAACGGTTGTGAGACTGAGGAAGGCGGGAAGGACGAGGAGAGGAAGAGCGCACCACTCGAGCATAGGAGACACCAGCGAAAGAGGGGAGACGATGAACTTGGCGTCGGGCCTCAGGAAAAGACAAACGGTCCCGGTGCTGCAAGGTGAGGACAGCCGCCTCAAGTTTGTAACGAATACACGCACGGGAGAAGGTAGGGTGGGCCTCACCGCAATTGAGGCAGCGGGCCTGGGGGGAAGTGCACTCTAACTTAGAGTGACCCTCGCTTCCACACAGGGGACAGAGAGAGACAGGACTAGAGCACCTGAGGGTACCATGCCCAAACTTCCAGCACTTACCGCAGAGCCGAGGAGATGGAATATACTCCTGGACGGAGCACCTGGCACCAGCGAGAATAACAGAGGATGGAAGGGTCCTACCATCAAAGGTAACCTTCACAACCCGGAGAGGCAGACGGCGATGACCACGAGGGGGACGAATAAATGTATCCACTTGGAGGACAGAATGACCCTGGGCCTCGAGGACATGTTTGATATCCTCGTGGCAGTCCCTAAGATCCCTAACACCGGTCGCAACATGGTGCGGGAGGAGAACAGTGCCCACACTGGCATTCAACCGGGCGTTCTTCGAGACCCGAACAGGGGTCTCACCAAGGCAGGATAAGGCGGCCAAGCGAGTGGCCGCATCCTGAGAAGGAGCAGCAACGACACGGGTACCAAGACGAGTGGGGTTAAAGGTGACAGAGGCGTCCACGGAATCGACAAGATGCCTATGAAGGGAAAAATCGTCAGGAGGAGTCGAGTCCAAGGGTTGGAGGTCAAAATACTTAGTCCATGTAGCAGGACCAAACAAAGCATGGAACGAAGTAGGATGGGAAGGAAGCATACGAGAGCGGCCGCGGCGGGGACGGCGATGAGAACCCGTAGAGAGAGACGGGTCGAAAGGCGCAGTAGTCGCAAGAAGAGATGGAGCCGTGCAAGGGGACGAGACGGTCACCACAGCAGGCTTGGAGCTCGACCCAACCACAGAGGAGGGAGGGGAGCAGGGAGGAAGAGTCCGGTCTGGGCCTAAACCGGGCTCTGCAGTGGAGGCTACAGATCCCGGTCTTCCAGGACGGTCCGACTCAGGGGCCTGGTCGCCCACCCCATGAGCCTGATTAGAAGTAGGCAAGTCGTCATCCATAAAGCAAACGAATAAAAGAGATGGGACCCGGAACCAAGGGATACCACCTACCAGGGCAGCCAGGGAGGCCGAGCGCGGGCCAGTGCAGGAAGGGTGTGTCGTCCCCAGCGGTGCTCCCCCTTTTCAACAGGGGAGTCCTACTACTTCGTGCATTCTCCCACACAGGTGCTAAGACCCCAGTCCCCCTATCGCCCTAGCCTGGACACCCAACCATCCACTCAGGGCGGCCTCTCACAGGCGACCCTTCCAGCGGGGGGTCCGATGGCTCACAAGGCCCCTACATGGTGCCCTTCAGCACGTACACCACCCAAAGAGGGGGCAGGTGAGGGGGCACAGGCAACCCACACCGGTCCCAGGGAGGTGTACGTGAGCCCCTCACCACGGCAAGGAGGCACCACGGAGGGGCTGCAGTTGTAAGTGGATAGTGAATACTTATTCTCAGAGAGTAACCAAGAAATTGTACGTCAATAAATTTTAGCTTTACTGCTTCCGAGATGCGTTTGTGCTGTACTACAGTATCGGGGATTTTTTTTTTTTTTAGCTGATATCACATCTCGATTTAGAGCAATGCGCGTGCACGAAAGCATCCATTGGGATTAAGCAATTCATTATAAATGCTGGTATTTATCATTGCACTAAAATTCTAAAAATCAAATACTGTAAACTATAAACATAAATTATTTTGAAAATGTATATACAATAATTATTTTGAAAAGATATAACAGAAAATTAGGGCTATGGCAATAGCCTCTTTTTTAACTTTCCTATTAGTCAAGCCCTACCTGTACCCAAACCTGCCATACTTAACCCTCATTATATACACTTACACTATATAACTGTTCTGAGGCAATTCTCAGTCTTACCACACACTAATTTATCATCACAAACCAGTGTCGACTGCTTCACCAAAATGTCAAATTATCATGCAATTTATTTTGCAGATATTTAAACCCTTTAATTCTTGAAGGGGTCAATATACTGGACATACACAACCTTCTAAATGAAGTCACTCTCATCAACTGTAATACAGTAATATTCCCACATAGTAACAATTAATTTTGGAGGGTCAAACCTTGCAAAACATTTTCATTCATTTTTCTGTTTCGCAAGTGTTAAGTGAAACCTATAAAAAGTGTGAAAGTTTCTTGCACTATTTACTGTCTACAGAGTTATGAATGGAATAAGAATAACCGATATATTTAAACAAATTTAAATAACAATATTATGTGATGCAATAAAGAACTATACTGTACTAACTTTGAATAAGAGGTGCAGCATCCAAGTTTAGAGTACTCTGGTTGATTTGAAGTTCATTCATGATTATATTTTGTACACCCGTTTCACGAGACATATTATTGAGAATCGTCTGTAAAACAATGAACAAGATTATTACTACCGTACATAATAGCACGATAACTACATCATCCTCATCATCACTGCCCTACTTCTCACTTTCAAGGGGTAGTGATGTCAACACACACGAGATAGGAAAGCAAATATAAAAATTAACATTAAATATGGTTAGATCTTGGCTGATCGAGAGGGGCAATGTAGACCCATCCACACCAGTGTGGTGTAATGAGTACAGGTGAGGCAGTAATTACAGAGCAATGTAATGGGCACAGGGATACAGGGGACCGAGATTTAGCTCTTTATGCCCAACTTTCTAGCCTTTTATACCTATACGCTTGTTTCATCTCTTGATGTTCAAGTTCTGCGTAAGTGGAAATTGTGGTTGCAAGATTGGTGGTGATGGTACAGGTGGGTATAATGGTGGTAATTGTGGTAATGATAATGGTGGTAGTGTCAATAATTATGCTAACAGTGTTGATATTGATATTGCAAATGGTAGTAGTGGAAGTGGTAGTGATGGTGATGATAGTAATGGTGACAATGGTGTTACACTGGTAAATGTTGGGTGTGTAGGATAATGATAAGTCATCTCTGCTATTGAGCTTCTTAAAAATAAAAAAATAAATAGTATACTCTGGGAGTACTACTGCCATAAACTAAAGTCTAAGCATACAATTCAGAGCCTGAGGAAGTCTAGAGGTCATTGTGTCTACAGGTCAGTGTGTGTGAAAAAAAATAGTAGTAGTTAGTAACAGTCGAGAGGTGGGTCGAAAGAGCAGAGCTCAGCCCCTGCAAGCACAACTAGCTGAATACTTATATATGCTTACATCTTCAAGTAGGTCGTCAATATAAATTTGAAAGAACGATGGTCTCAAGGGACCTCGTTCTCCACTCTTCTCCAGCATGACACACTTTCTTCGACTATGACCCTTTGTTTCAAGCCAATATGCTAAGTCATTCTCTATATATAATATGGGCACCACAAATTTGGAAACAATAGAGTATCCCTTTGGGAAATAACAATAAAGATACAAAGAAAAAAAGATTAGATCAGATTACAATACTCTATACAATAATTTATGTGAAATAATGATAGTAAACAGTGTTAAAGTATATATTTGAAATGCACTTTCAACACACACCATCAACACGGGTTTAGGGATAGTAAATTTTGCCTCACACATTTAACAAGGCAACAAAACTTAAAGAGAAGGGTGGGCAGATTGTCAGAAAAGCTGGGTGTTTTATACTGTAAAACGTCTTTGACACAGTACCCCATAAGAAGCTGATGCATGAGTTACAGAACCAAGCAGGAGTAACAGGTCAGGTGCTCCATTGGATAAAGGAGTACCAAGGCAAAAGACAATAAGTTACTATGATGGGGAAGGGGGTTATCTGAATGGCAAAATGTCACTAACAGAGTCCCACACAAACTGTCCCACTACACAGTTTCAAATGTAGATTTAATAGAGCTTAAATATGTGTAAATCATTCAGAACCTTGTATATAAGCATACATCCAAGCAATCCTGGAGTATGTGGCTCTGGCATGGAGTCCGTAGTACAAGATGAAATTGGAGAATGTTCAAAGGTATGCCACCAGACTAGTCACAGAACTACTTCGAGGTACGAGCTACAAAGAGAGACTACATGACTTGAACCTCACATCACTGGAAGACAGAAGCATTATGGGAGACTTGATTACCACATCCAAAATTCTCAGGGGAATTGATAAGTTAGATAAAAAGACCATTTAGCACAGGTAGTCACACACAGGGGCACAGGTGGAAATTGGGTATCCAAATAATGAGTCAGACACACTAGAACAAATTGTTTTGTTCGATGTCAGTAGTTAACAAATAGAATGCACTAGGCAGTGATGTGGTGGATGTAGACTCAATACACAGTTTCAAATGTAGATATGATAAGCCCAATAAGCTCAGGAACCTGTAAACCAGTTGATTTACAGCTGAGTGGCCAACCAGAGCCAACCTTTGTAAACACAATTAGGTGAGTATATGGAAGTAACAAAATTAGCTTCTAAGTATGACTTTGTGAACACTTCTGACAAGCAAGGATTTTTGCAAGTCCTTTATACTGTAACCTTCAATTATTTATAAAGAAAATATATGTACATTCATTTTTTTTGTTTTCACCACAGAAGATGTAATTAATTCAGCAGTCCAGGGGTAAATTAGTTTGTCTTCAATCTCAATAGCCTTTCATAAAGATTTACTGACTGTACTCTATATCTTTCAGTGGCATTGTCATTATTTACTCTTATCTATCTTCCCAAGAACAACAATATATCTTGAGGGGAGTCCATTTCTACAGCTTAACTCTTAATTTTATATGCCTTTATCAGCTCCCATTGCTTGTTTCTCACGATTAAAGCCATATTAATCTTATTCTAAAAAGTACTGTACAGAACTAACCTGATTCACATCAGAGTTGTGGGGAGCATCTATTAGCGAAGGATTGAGGGAATATGAGTGGGCCTCAATTGCTGATTCTAGTGGAGTATTGTTTCTTGACTTTAACTCAACATCTTGTATGTGGCCCAACTGGCTTCTTATAGTTAGCTCCTCTACCTGATAATATAAAACAAACAGAAAAGAGAGGGTTAGATTATGAATATGTTTAGAAACTCCTGAAGCTTTGGGAAGCTGAAAGAAAGAAGTTGAAAAAACAGAGTATTGATGCGATCTATCTTTCTCATATTGCATGTTATTTAAACAATTACCACTCTTCATTATCAAACCAAAATTAATAAGATGAAATAAGAAATGATATGTATACAGTACCATATATGGAGAGAATAAAATAGACTTGTGTTATCGCATGTTCTGGAAAACCTTTTTACGTCAACATCAACATTTACATCAACAGTTTGAAGTTGTCTAGAGATAAAAAAAAAAAAAAAATCACTATATAATCTTCACTGCTTGGTGCCTTCTTGTGACTTTTGATAACTTACTTAGGGAGAACAATCGAAGGAGGCTTCCTCAGAAATAAAGCATTGAAATTGAAAGTATTGAAATGCTCATTTCTGAGAAAGCCTTAATTGCAGTACTGTACTCACATTTCGACTCTTTTTGTTCCTGGCTTGCCCGAGTATGCTTGGATGGCCTGGGCTTTATGAACGATCAGCCGGTCCCCTAAAGTTTTATTGTGGCCTAACAACCTGCTATTTGCAGTCAGATGATGACTAGTTAAAAAGCTTGCACAGCTTCAATTGCACTGATCTATTCCTTGGTGAAATAGCAAACAATAGATCAATGCAATCTATTGCATTGATAATCAGGAAAGTGCAATGCAATCAGGTAAGACTTGATTTGCTCTCTACCCATTTGAAAAGTTACTTTTACAGTACTGTATTCATAATTGTTATATTTTTGTTCTCTATCCAAAACTTAACAGATATGGTTGGGTTACCTGAATATCATACATTATGAATTTATAAACAAATAAAAATCACCATAAAACTTGAAATACTGTAGGTAGAGGGAAATGTCTTAAACCTCACCTGGAATGTATTTTCTGGTTGTATCCTAATAAAATAGTTTGTATTGCAATAAAAGAACTTACTTGGAGTCTGTTCAGGCTATTTCTATACATTTCAATTAATTCTCTTACAGCTACTTCTTCCTTCTTTAGAATCATCAATTCAGCTCTTCGCATTCGGTCTTTATTGGCCATCTGAAATTACAGTAATTTTAACATTAATAAAGGCTCTTGATCAATATAAATTAAGCCTAGATGCATCCCCTATCACCTATCCCACTATATCCTGATAAAATAATTTTATGATGTAACCTTAAACCATATGCCTGAAGATTTTTTTTTATTACAGTACTCATTAACTAATAAATTCATAAATTTACACAAACAACATAGAGGATGGTGAAATTGGTTATATCAGTCTCAGGTGATGATTAAATTGTACATTCTCACAAAGCTACAACATTACTGTATAACCCATGTAGTGTATTATGAAGTAATTATATACCTATTGTAGGCTGCATCTTGTAGAGAGATTAATATATATATATACTGTATGTATGTGTGTGTGTGTGTGTGTTTATATATAATATATATATATATATATATATATATATATATATATATATATATATATATTATATATATATATAGACATACACACTGTATATATAATGGGGCCTCGACTTACGATGCTAATCCGTTCCCAGAGACGGATCGTAACTCGAAATATCGTAAGTCGAAGCGATTTTCCCATAAGAAATAAAGGGAATTGAATTAATCCGTTCCCCACCCTCCAAAATATTAACATACAAATACATTTTATACTGAATACAATGTTTTTTCTAACTACAATACAGTATAAGTGATCTTACCTTTATGGAGGGCTCTTGATGGCGTATGGAAGATGGTGATGAGGGGGGAGGAGGAGAGTTGTTACTGTTTGGAAGGGGAGTCTCCTTCCATTATAACAAGGCAGCGAGGACCTTTCTGGTGTGCACTCCCTGGCACATTTTGCCTGAATACCACTAGGACCTGGTTGTGGTTCAGTGCTTGTTTGTCTCACTACAAATTTGTCAAGACACATTTGTTTTTCCCTTGTTTTAACATTTGTCTGTAATGATGCATCACAGTGTCATTGAATAGGTTAAGGCAACGCCTACTGCAGCTTGATTTGGGGGAGTCGTTTCAACAAAGGTTTGCAATTCTTCCCATTCTGCACACATTTTCTTAATTGTTGAGGAAGAGACATTCTGTACTCTTGTTTCTGCTCTATGGCCATCCTTACATGGGTTTTCATATGTTGAGCCTTACCACTGACTTTCCTGGGACTCATGGCATGATATATAATAATTACTTAATGTTCAAAATGCAAAAAATCACCACAAACGCAGAATTCTTATAGGCGCGATCGTCACTAAGTAGGCAGCTGTAGTAAACTGAGGCAGGTCGGACCGCGTGACCGGGAACCACGCGCTCGGTCGACCCGAACGTGTACCAACAAATATCGGAAGTCGACGACACATCGGATGTCGAGTCGCATTTTTCGATAAATTTACATCGTAACTCGAATTATCGTAAGTAGGGGCAATCGTAGTCGAGGTGCCACTGTATATATATTATATATATATATATATATATATATATNATATTTCAGGTTTCATCCTCTTAAGTCAGGGAGATGACTGGTATACAGTACTGTCCATATTCCTGTTTTCATTAGCAAATTTCCATGTTCGTAGCTTTTGATGCAATAAGTGTAATTTTAAAAGGTTTATTTTGTAACATAACTCTTCAGACTCATATTGAAGTCTATATTTTCAATAAATTACAAAATACTGTAACTGTTTAATATTATATATTTTTTCAAATGTAACTAATTTGCTATATTTTATTTTTTTCAGTGGTAACATGTTTGCAGGTTTACAGATCAAACTAGGGGAAACAGAGAACATGCCCGCCTCTAAAACTGTGGATACATCAGACACGCATAGCATGACAAGTGTGTCTTCTAATAAGCAGAGTAGATGCACTAAGAAGGAAAGGAGAAGACAGAGACATGAGGAATTTATGCAAAGTAAGTTATACAGTAGTAAGATTGATAATATAATGAACTCTTAGAGGCATTACATAGCAAAGTTGGGGGGGGGGGAAAAAAGGTGGTGAAGAGGACAGTCATGATCAGCTTAAAATAAATCATTATTAAGAGCATAGGTTAACCTATGAATACAGGTGTGTACCCTAAACAGCATACATTATGGTGTGAATTCAGGCACACAGAATTTCATGGGCTGCCAAGCCAACACTGAATTCTTTGGCAAATGTTACATTATTTACGTAAAAAGCCACACCTTAAAAAGTACTGCACTGTACAGTACGTTTACAGGCCTTTCCTATTGATATAATTTTGCTTGATCGTGCTTATTTAAGTCTAATTATATTTGGAAAAATCCAGCCCTGATCAATACATTTAAAATAAAGGCATCAATGTGTGAGAACTTGGCCTCATTTCTTAATCAGTAGCCTTTGCCCTTACATCCTAATTTGCCCCCCATGGTACATCATCCTCAGCATGGAGGTTCTTTATCCAGTTAGTTTCCCTGTGGCTGAAGTCACCATTTACAGTATTAACTTTTTCATTTGACAGTGTTATTGGTCTTCCTTATCTACATTCCATTCACATTTTCCTCTACACTTTTGCCTCTCCACCCCAATGGAAAGGTGAATTTGGGAATTGTAAGTGATACTAATTTGTGTCATTATTTTCAAATAGAAATCGACGTCATCCGGGCTTCCGCAAAAGCCGAGAGGGAGCGCAAGAAGCGAGAGAAAACTGCCATAGTTGGGGATATGCATCCTTTGCTTAATGCTTTGCCCTCATTAGAAGAACTAATTGCTACTTCTGCTAGTAAAACAGATGTGCAGGCATCAAAGAAAGTTAAAGGAACTAAGAAAGTGAAAGAAAGGCAAAAAGACTTGTAAGTAGATTACTATTTTTATTGCTATATAAAAAAAATTATTACCACAAAAATAATAATTGTATAGTACATTTCATAAATATTAACTTGTTGCATGTTTTGAGTAATGAGGGGTTGATTAAAAGCATTGTTTTTTGTTCATGTTCAGTGTCTTCTTGTCACATCTTTTATTTAAGAGTTGGACTGTTCAAAATCCAGATTACATTGTTTCAGATCCAGTCCAGATTTCCAAATAATAGCCTTTTTCTTGGAGAGTCCCTTGTGGCTCCCCAAGAAAATGTTTTCTTGGTGAACATGATTAATAATGAATTTTAATAATGTCTGCCACCACTGGGGAAGCTCCCATAAAGTCAGCAAAATAAAACAGACCACTGCTGACTATAAGAAATATTGATACCTCAAAATCACCAAAAGAACTCTCCCAATAATGTTAACAAATAATCGAAACTTCTTGCCCCATCTTCTTTGTTGGGAGCAGGAGGCAGACTGAGTCAGCTGGCTTCTTCACCCACAGTCCTGTGATGATGGAAAAAAACCACCCCTGACTTCCTGGGGAAGGAAGGGTGACCCACCCTCATCAAGCAGGTGGTGCTGCCACCTGTTGGTGGGCAGCCATAACTATTGGGTTAAATCTAGTTTCTAAGGGAATTGTTTGTGGACTCATTTGGCTGTTTCATTACACCACTTTACTTTCTGCGAACTTTGCAGTTGTCTGTGTTTCTGTGCTTATTTTCGAAATGTTTTCTCAATGATGGTAATAACAATAATCCCCTGCTCCTTGTGCCCTTGTGAGGTTGGGGTCAGGTTCTTTAAAATATTTTGTTCTCTTTTTCATACGAAATCTATCCGAGGGTTTCGTTATCCCAGTCTGCCTCCCTCATCTCACCAAATAAGGTGGGCGAACGAGCTTATGATAAACGATGAATTTCTTATCGTTTGTTTACATTGTTGGGAGAGTTTTTTTTTTTTTTGGTGATTTAGGGTATCAATATTTCTTAACCAGCAGTGGTCTGTTTTGTTTCACTGACTTTGTAGATGCTTTCCCAGTGGTGGTGGTGGGGGACACCTGAATAAATTCACTGACATTTTATCATAGTGTCAATGCTCTCTTCATCTCTCTAGAGGGGACCAAGATTCTGCATCATGGTCCCCAGTAACCTAAAAGAACGCTCTGGGATTGATGGCACCTAGTAGTTTGGTACTATATCAGCTTGTAGTTTCATGGAGCCATACGGTGCACCCCAAGAAATTAGGAATAATGAAAATATAAAATTCTAATAATTCAACATATAACTTCATGTCTGTAATAGATATGGTTTTTTGTTATGGGGACAGGAAGTACATTAGGCTTATCAATGTCCTAGGCCAATTATCAGTACTGACCTCCAGGATGAAACTACTGTACAACACTTGCTTAACTTTAAGACACACACTGCTAGGTGAACAGAGGCATCGGGAGTAAGGAAACGTGCACAAATGTCTTGTCCTGTATGGGAATTGAGAGGTCTTCCAGTTGTAAGCTGACTGCACTGACTACTGCACTTCAAGTCGTGTATGTAAAATGCACGTAATATCTAACTTAATTTTACTGTAATTTAAAAAGATGATGTAGAAGAAAATACTGAAATGAGTTCAGAGATAAAAGACTAAGAATTTTTACTAAACTCACTTATTTTTTTCTACAAGACAGAGTCCTCACAATTTTATCAAAGGTAGTACAGTACCGTTATCTATACCTGTATAGATAAAGGTACTATGCACTCACACCCACTCTTGCACATCAATAACTCTGAACCACTCACTCAACATCTGCACATTATTTTAAATGAAGGCATTTTTGTAATGTACAGCTTTATCATATATTTGAATGTGACTGTTTTCTCACATCTTTCAGTTTATAAATCACATTTAATAAAACACTCAGTTTTCTCAAAATGTGACTTCATTGTTATAAGTGTTGACTGTTCTTAGTTACCCTGTTCACTAAATATATACAGTAGAGTATGCACAAAATTATTGTTTTACAGTATCACTATTCATGTGAAAATCTGTAAAAACTGCCAGTCTTCAAAAACAGTATAATACATGAGTTTAGTGTTCATTTATTAAAGAAAGTAAAAATGTTGCTCTTCTTTGGTCTATCCTGGACCATTTGAAAGTCCCAAGTTTTTACTTGGTCAAGGATAGATTGAAAGATCATGGTTTTTACTACTATAATGTGTAGGTTTAGTGTTCATTTGTTCTTGCTGTACTGTATTTCAAATGTATGTTTTGTCCTGGTTTTATTATAAGGTCCCTGCATAATAATAAACACTGCCCCATTGCTTAGGCATTCCAGAGGAATATATGCTGTTAATTTTTTTCTAAAGTACCATAGTTTGCTTTGGAATACTAATAAATTTG
The DNA here is from genome assembly GCA_020271785.1 of Procambarus virginalis. Lineage (NCBI taxonomy): Eukaryota > Metazoa > Arthropoda > Malacostraca > Decapoda > Cambaridae > Procambarus > Procambarus virginalis. Next base: position 9,701,914 of record WNGS01113158.1, on the reverse strand, counting down.
TACTCCTTTCAGCATATCAGATGTACAAATGTTTATGGCAATACAAGAAGATCCAGTCTACAAAAATGACCCGTTTGGTGCAGTTAGTAAGGCGATTGAAAACAGAGTATTAAATGCGCAAGAAGATTCTTGATTGTGTATTGATTGCAGGAATTCAGTTAAGTGCTGAATACAGTGCAAGTTGGGTGTGTGGGTTGGAGGAATTCACACAAAGAATATTTAAAGTTGTGAAATGAATTAATGTCATTTTTTAACTTTTTTGTATGTTGCTCTTCCCTCATCTCTGGAAATGCCTTATCATTAAGTGAAAGTAGAAGTTGGGTTTGTAATGATAGTTAATTCAAACTTTTTCATAATATTGTGTGCTCATAACCATGTTGAAAATTTGTGTCATCTTATTCAAAAGGGACCATTAAAAAAAATAAACTAATTTTGCATAATGTTTTACGGGTAATTTAAAGTTTAAAAATTAAATCACGCAAACCTTAATAATACTGCACTTGATAATACTGTACTTTGTAAAATGTTGAAATATAATTTGTGATATTACCAATTTTACAAAATGTAAATTTGTTGGTTTATATTAAAGAGCTTTCATTTTAACAATGTTAAATTGTATTTATTTCTTACTGGCAATTTCTACTGGATACAAAGAATATAATTGTTAGGACACTTATTTTATTCACAGGAATTGCAAAGAATAAAAGTTTCAAGGATGTGATAAGATTATTGGATTTATAATACTTAATAATGACAGCCATTATAAGAGTACTAGTACCTGTACTGGGTAAAATTCAGACTCGCAATCTATAATCTCTCACATTGAAAATAGCAACTGCAGTCATTAGAATGTTCTGGTGTTTTGAGCAAATGACGACTGTAGGCGTTACAAAAAAATTAAAGGGTTAAGAAAAGCTGCTGGAGAAAGTACTGTAGTACTGTATATGAGAGAGATGGTATGAATGACAGAGCCAAGACAATGAAATGTAGAGTGGAATGTACATGTTAGTAGAATCCCTGGAAATTGTTTAAAAAAAAAAAGAGGGAGGGGGGGATGGTAGAAGCAGATACCAGTAATTTGGAGTGGAACAATGCGTGAGAGCGAGTGTGTGATTAGTAGTAGGCACCCATCAGTCTCAGGAGACTATGGACTTGTGCTCTGGTTGTCGGTCTGGAATGGTTTCTCCAGAGCGCAAAGCCAGGGTAGGTTGATACAAGGAGAGTTTTACCTCAAAGTTGGTAAAAAAAAAAGACACAGGGACTCCAACCCGGAGACCACTGTGGTCGGGGCCAGAGAAAAACCACCCCAGCAAGGGCAAGAACGACTCCAGCCTCCTAAAGCAGAGCTTGGGCCGCATGAGCCCCAGGAGGTGGATGTCCGAGCCCCGCACCTATGGGATCCAGACAGATCGTCACAGCCCTCCTTTAACCCGAAGCCAGCTTTTTTTCATGACCCAGCAGAAAGAAAATAATAATTGTTGTAATTAATAATTATTACTCATTATAACAAGAACCTCCTGGAAAAGCTGTGGCATCCTCCTGATGGGGAGCTCCTGGGAGGAAGTAGAGAGTTGAGGCTATAAGTATAGCCATGAAGGTGAATACTTCAGAAAAGTATTATCATTGTGGATGTCGATATTAGCCAGGTCAGTTTTCAAAGTATACATATATATAGAGAATACTTTATATGGAGATTTCTTAACTCGCCTTACAAGTTTCAGTATTATTCAAATTATAAAACATTTTATGTAGAATCAATAGATATTGTTTACAATGTGGAAAGTTAAACTTTATTATTACAGTACAGTACTCTTCCTCACTCCTCAAATTTGGTCTCCATGTCATCGTCGTCCTCCTCCTCCTCGTATACCTCGGAATCATTAAGCATTCCTGAAATATAATAGAACATTGAAAACCAAAGGAAAAATATAATTAAAAAAATTATGCTAAAATTTAATCGAATGATGCACATAAAAATTAAAATTGTCCATAAATTAGTAGTACATGCAGTTGTTTTCATAATACAGTATGTGAAAAAGCCCAGCATAAATTTTTAAAGATCCTCTAATCAGGCATGCCAAACTGAGGGTCCCCCCCCAGAGCCATATGGATCACATTTGGGTTGTCATGAAGGTTCTGAGTGTAGAATCCGACTGCATTTCTAATAGTTCTATCTGCAGACTTTCTTCAGCCTTGGCAACATCAACGGTGAATAATGCGGGCCACATGCGGCCATGGGCCTCATGTTTGACATGCCTGCAGTGTAATGTAATGTAATTATCAAAAGAAGGCACCAAACCGGGAAGGCTATGTAGCACCATCAAAGTGCGAAATAATCAGAGGGCGCTAAATATTACTAAGAAAGCCAATACGAGAACAAAAACGCATAAGGCGAACGATATCAAAAGTATCCGATTCACCTAGAATTCTATCGAGGAACAAGTGACCGCGAGGGACGGTCGGAAAGCAAGACACACGCTCGTCCTGGAAGGCAGGACATTCAACAAGGATATGCATAACGTAGAGGGACACGCAATTCGGACAACAAGGAGCAGGGCGGCGCTCCATTAAGTGACCGTGGGTTAAGCGAGTATGGCCAACCCGCAGCCGTGCTAAAGCAGTTTCCCACCGCCGATTACGGTGTAGGGGAAGGCCGGACACACTACGTTTGAGAGTACGCAGTTTGTTACCAACCACAGAGGACCAAAACTTGCCACCGGGCAAGGATAGAGGAATGAATAACCCGGATAAAAGTCAGAATAAGGAGACCCTTACGGGAGATGGGACAAGAACGGATGGCATCTTAGCGGCAGCATCTGCACGCTCATTCAAAGAAACCCCATATGGCTGGGAACCCGCNTTTATTTATTTTTGTATTTATATATTACAAAGTTTTATACATGCTGTAAAGCACGCATAGCGTTTCGGGGAGGAAACGCGCATGCATTTACTGCTAGGTGAGCAGGAGCAAATAGGAAACGTGCCCAACCATTTTCTGCCCTACCCGGGATTTGAACCCGAAATTCCAGATTGTGAGTCGAGTGCTTACCCGATTGTACTACTCTTAGTGGCCTCGACGGGAACAGGTAGACGTCGGCTTGTCAAGGACTTCTCCGTTCCTCCTAAGGTTTTTTTTTCTAGCTAAATTTTAAACTATCCGCCATTGTGGTTGGTTGAACTTGAAGCTGTTGCCCCTTGTTTGCGTATTATTAGTTTGACCTTCTAAAGAAGTGATCTAGCTTAGTATCTTCCTACTTGTTCAACATTTTAAAGCTCTTGACGAAAAGCTCCATGTCATGTCTGGCGTGTAGTGTTGTTAGTGCTGTGCTCGGAGGAATGTGAGATTGTAAATTTCCAGGCACAGATACCATAATTGAGATATGGATAGATGAGGGAATGATAAAGAGCTATCAAGGTAGGGGGAAATATGTAGGATATGATTTTGGAGAGAATGCCTGCTGTTTTATAACTTTTTTTATATTTCGTATATAGCAAAGGAAATTCAGCTTGCTGTCAATGTGAACACCAAGGAATTTTCCATCTACTTTGCTCAAGATTTGGATAGTGTTACTTCTTAGGTTTGTTGGGTTTGTGGACTTGTTATTAATTAAACAATATGTAAAACGTTTTTATCAGTGTTAAGGGGGAGTTTGTTAGCAGTCAGCCACATTTTTTTTTAGTTCAGTATGTAAAACGTCATTCAAAATAAGTAGATTAGCATGGGAGAAAAATAAAGGTTGTGTCATCAACAAATTGAACTGGCTTCGAGTGTGGAGTGGCATTTTGAAGATCATTGATGTAAATGAGAAAGAGAAGTGGACCAAGTATACTACTCCGAGGAACGTCAATGTTAATTTGTATTTACACAGACCCTTGGGAATAAACCTCTCGACCCCAATGTATATGTAGACGTGTGTTAATACAACGTGTGTACCCCCACTAGGCTTCTCCATAATTGACGTGACCATGCAGAACGGGCGGCGATGGTCGACGAACGACGGATATCTCAAGCCTGCAGCCCGGATTAGTCCCAACCTGCACGTTGCCCTCAACGCCCACGTTGTCAAGGTACACTTCCGTTAACAACGATGCGTTATCTCACACCTGTCGACCACCCGCAGCAGGTGCATCTAGTGTATACCAAAAACATTATATATATATATATATATATATATATATATATATATATATATATATATATATATATATAAACAAGCCTGAATGGTCCCCACGACTAGATACAACTGAAAACTCACACCCCAGAAGTGACTCGAACCCATACTGCCAGGAGCAACGCAACTGGTATGTACAGGGACGCCTTAAACCACTTGACCATCACGACCGGACATAAGGAAGTGATAGCCGAGGCTATATGAACCACTTCCCCGCCGGCACTCGGATGGTAATCTTGGGCATAGCATTTTATCAAATCACCTCATTTTTTGGGGCAACACGTGAGGAACACAAATGCAAACAAGCCTGAATGGTCCCCAGGACTATACCAGGACCAGGATGGTCCACTTCCTGAATGGTCCCCACTTCCTGGGGACCTGAATGGTCCCCAGGACTATACCAGGACCAGGATGGTCCACTTCCTTATGTCCGGTCGTGATGGTCAAGTGGTTTAAGGCGTCCCTGTACATACCAGTTGCGTTGCTCCTGGGAGTATGGGTTCGAGTCACTTCTGGGGTGTGAGTTTTCAGTGATATATATATATATATATATATATATATATATATATATATATATATATATATATATATATATAATTATCAACATACCATATGTGTGTAATATAGATGGATGGATATATTTTTCTCTTAATTAATATGCCCTTTCGTATTATTCAAATTATTAGTTATATTAGGAATAAATATGAAAGGTAATTATATCTGAAAAAAATGCCGAGGTAAGGTCATTATTGATCAACACTGTAGCACAGTAGTCTACGTCCTTGGCTTACAACCGAGGAGCTGCCCTGTTTGAATGTTACATTCAAATTGCAGGTCCATTTTTATCTATATCTCTGCCTGTTACCCCAATGTACACTTACATAATTAATCGGGCATAAGTTCATAAATGCTAAATAAATATTTGAAATTTTACAAGATATGACAAATATTTGTGATGGTGTTAGTAGATGAACGCCTCAGAATATCGGGAGATTGCCTCTCTCATTTGCGTTAGGATAATATGAACACAATTGGCTTTGAATGAGGCTATATCAGCGAAAATATGTCCACTGAATACTTCAGAATAGTTCATATTCCACAAGAAATTATTTCCATTCGGCATTTTTGTCAAAGAAATTATTCACATACCTAATTGTTTTCAGATACTGTTTAACGAGGAGAAGAGAGCGGTGGGTGTGAGTTTCGAGCAGGGAGGCAAGGTATGGCGCCATCTTTGTTTTGTTCGTGAAGGATTCGTATAGTCATTCAGTACTCTTTAAATATTACACATATTATATTATATATAGAGCTCGCTATATATAAATACCAAAAATAGTCTCAGTTGCATGACATACTAATGGGGGGTTTACTCTCAAACTGTTGTACTTCTCTGTGAAGATAATTATAATACAAGAGGACGGTGGATGTTCTACAGGTGCGGACAGTACAGGCGCTGAAGGAGGTGGTGTTGTCTGCTGGCGCTGTTGGCAGCCCACACCTGCTTCTGCTGTCAGGTGTAGGACCCTCAGGACATCTCCATCAGCATGGTGTTAGTACCAATTCCCTTACTCTTATGCCATAATTTATTTCCATAAGTAGCTTACAACATAGGTCTAACTTAACTTACGCCTAATTTTGTACCGAAACAAAGTTCAGAAATTTGTTTTATATAAAAAATCAATATTCTGTTATATGGTCAATTATCAACATACCATATGCGTTTTATTTTTATTATGAGGCATTTATTTATCATTAGTGCATATTTATGTATATTTAAATGTGGACAGTTTATACATATATGTATTGGAACACTTCCCGCTCGGTGGAGTAATTGCCACTGCCATGAGGGGAAGTTATATATAACGTTGGTTAGTTGTACATTGGTTAGTGATATACATCCTTTGACTAAGCAATGGACGTTAACACACACAATGCCGAGTATCTATAGATTAAGCTGTCAACGTTGACCTCTGTGGGATGCTCCCTTAGATTCCAGTTGTGGCGGATGTGGCTGGGGTCGGCCAGAACCTGCAGGACCATCCTGCCGTGGGTGGCCTGGTCTGGACCGTGAAAAGGGGCTCCTCCTTCAACCTCTTAAGACTCATCAACCCTAAGAACATCCACGACTTCCTCCGCAACGCCCAGGGTTGGTGGAGACTGTGAGGGGTAGTGCGAGCCATGATGATTGAATTGTGGCATCTTGTACCTACCTCTAGTTTAACTTCTGGCTCCTACTCCTGCTATTAGCTTATTTTATCATAACTTTATTTGTCAATGACGATGGTTATTTTCTGTTGCCATTGTTGTGCTGTTTGGTATATAAAGGTTTCGAGTCGATAGCAAAATTTAATTTTGAGAACTGAGACAGATGGTTTTAATTATTAATGCATATGCTTTTATGTGAAGTAAGTGATAATCTCTTCCTTTTATTTGCAAACTGTTATTCAATAATACAAATAAATTTTAAATATAAAAAGTAGATTTTCAAGTTTAAAACAAATTTAATTATGCTAAACTATTTTTTTAGACGCAAATAAAATAACAAATTTGACCAACATATTAACTGGGAACATATTAACACAAGCGACTTGAGAATGGTCCAGGACGGACCGAAACGTCGTCGTCCCTTCAACTTCTAGTGTGTGGTCTGGTCAACATTAACTGGGAATATTATTGTCTCTTTTTTTTCGCTCTCTTTCTTTATCTGCCAACGCCTGCCCAACGTGCCCAATAGGCTAACGTGCCTGTTGGCTACGTACTCAACAGCAATTACTCTTAGAAAATGGGTAAGCCTAGCCCAAAGCGTCTGGCCTCCAATCTTAGGCAGAGACAAACATTGAATGGTCTCCAGGCCTTACATCATATTAGAACTCTGACCCGATTTCGAATTTGCATTACCAGGGCTCACCCCTTCCCCCCCCCCTCCCCCCACTCCTAGCGTATACAGTTCCATAACCACTTCACCAGGGATTGCCCATAAGGATTTGTTAACAAGCTCCAGGAATAACAATTACATGCAATTAACTTTATTTCTGTGAAGCTATTTCTATTATTTTAAATAAATTGAAGGTGTATATCTTTTCACTTATTAGACTTTTCATAATGAGAACGAAATTTCCAAGAGGAAAATACATTCATATATTATATATCCATATGCTATGGACAGGTCGGTCACATCGCCAATAGGAACAGAGGGGAACGCGTGGGTGCCATCAGCAGTTGGTGACCCCTTATGGCCTGAGATCCAGCTGGCACTTGTCACTGGCACCCCGGCTCAGGACCGCGGCCTCCTCGCCCCTCAGCTTCTCGGCTACAAGGATGAGGTATGGGTGAGATAAAGCTATATTTCTGATGTCGAGTGAAACAGAGAATGCTGAAATTAATTTTTAATAAACTGAAGTAAACAGAAAAGTAAATTATAATATAAGTGCATAGTAATAAATTGTAAAGTAAAAATATAAAGTATAAAGTAACTAGGTAATATAAAGTAAATGGGTAACCGTAAGATGAGGAAAGTACACATGGTACGGTCCCGACAGATAAGGTTGGGGGAATGTAAGTAAGCAGTAACTGTGGTAAGTTAGAAACCAACCTAAGAGTGAAGTATGGGTGCGCAAACGGGGTGGGAGGGGTCCGCTGTGAGCCCACCATCACCACGGCCCTGGGGAAGCTCCCACTCCCCACACTCCCCGAGAGGGCCGACCTGAGGCAAGCAGACGTGGGGAGGAGCGTCACGGAAGGAGTGTCGGTGTCCCATGGACGATGTGCTCGTTGCAAAGGGGATTTTTAGGTCCTAACCAAAGCAGGTCTCATGTTCCTTTTTCGTACAGTTTTTGGCATAAGACTGTCATCGTGTCATAAAGTGTCATGGATACATATCATGCATAAACAAAATGCATCAAATATATATATATATATATATATATATATATATATATATATATATATATATATATATATAATATATATATATATATATATATATATATATATATCGTACCTAGTAGCCAGAACGCACTTCTCAGCCTACTATGCAAGGCCCGATTTGCCTAATAGGCCAAGTTTTTATGAATTAATTGTTTTTCGACTACCGAACCTACCTAACTAACCTAACCTAACTTTTTCGGCTACCTAACCTAACCTAAGCAATAAAGATAGGTTAGGTTAGGTTAGGTAGGGTTGGTTAGGTTCGGTCATATATCTACGTTAATTTTAAATCCAATAAAAAAATTGTCCTTGTACATAATGAAATGGGTAGCTTTATCATTTCTTAAGAAAAAATTAGAGAAAATATATTAATTCAGGAAAACTTGGCTTATTAGGCAAATCGGGCCTTGCATAGTAGGCCAAAAAGTGAGTTCTGGCTACTAGGTACGACATATATATATATATATATATATATATATATATATATATATATATATATATATATATATATATATATATATGCAAACAAGCCTGAATGGTCCCCAGGACTAGATACATTTTGCATTTGTGTTCCTCACGTGTTGCCCCAAAAAATGAGGTGATTTGATAAAATGCTATGCCCAAGATTACCATCCGAGTGCCGGCGGGGAAGTGGTTCATATAGCTCAGGCTATCACTTCCTTATGTCCGGTCGTGATGGTCAAATGGTTTAAGGCGTCCCTGTACATACCAGTTGCGTTGCTCCTGGGAGTATGGGTTCGAGTCACTTCTGGGGTGTGAGTTTTCAGTTATATATATATATATATATATATTATATATATATATATATATATATATATATATATATATATGTTATTAAATATGACCGAAAAAGTAAGATTAATAATTCTAACACGAATTTTCTCGATTTTCCTTATGTTTCTTTTTACTGGTGACGGTAAATGAAAAATCATTCTCCAAAATTCATTTTTATTTCTAGTCTGACACGACACTTGAGCGCGTTTCGTAAAACTTATTACATTTTCAAAGACTTTAGTTTATTCACACTTAACTTATGATTGAAACAGCATTGGCTCTTATACCTGCATTTGGGTGAGGTGATGTAATACAATAGTGGGGTGAAAAACAAACTTTCAACAAAACACAGAACACGGAACAATGGGTATAGATTTGCAGAAGTTGGGTAACAGATAGAACTGCAGAAGGCCTATTGGCCCATATTTCTTGATGTTTCTATATTGGAGCGGAGTCTTGAAGTGGGTAGGATATAGTTGTGCGTTAATTGGCTGTTGATTGCTGGTGTTCAAGCAGGAGACTTGAGAGACTGCTACCAAAATATACTAATATATATATATATATATATATATATATATATATATATATATATATATATATATATATATAGGCAGCAGGTTTCTTGTAAACATGTTTCATTGAATATGACCGCATATTCTGTATTTACTATCTTCTGATTTAGGGCTTCTATCCCTCTAACTATTTTCCTAACATCAGGGCTTAAATGAAGAGGAGTTCTCCAAATCTCATTTTCGTTATTTCATTATTGAAATAACGAAAATGAGTTTTGGAGAACTCCTCTTTCAGTTAAGCCCTGATGTTAGGAAAATAGTTAGAGGGATAGAAGCCCTAAATCAGA
>WNGS01113158.1:9688619-9692136 GCA_020271785.1 Procambarus virginalis | reverse complement strand
ATATATATATATAATTTGGCCGGGGAGGGAGCCTTTGGGGGCGGTCACCTCTTGGGAGTTTGACACATAACTGGACTAAATGACCACACACCATACCCAGCAGGACCCCCCTCCCCTACACCTAGTACGTAAGTCTGCCTGTTTACTTTCCCCTCCGAGGTTGAAGGAGGCTTACACGCGTGTCTCTATATTCACAACAAATAATGACTATAGCCTGAGGTATAGATCTTTTAATTTCCTTGGACTCTTGAGTAAGGAGCCTCATCGCAACCAGTCTTCAATTTTCTTCTATATAATCAAATTACTGCCCACATTTAAATAGCATTTAGCATAAGTCAGTAAGCAGTCACTCAGGTAAAAGCCAGTATACTTTTTACTAATGTGGAAAACACAACTTCTGGAGCCAAATCGTATACCAGTCTTCAATTTTTTTCTAGCAAATCAAATCAGTAACAGAATCACTCAGTAAACTCAGTCAAAGTCAGTAAGTATGCGTTTACTGAATGAGGGAAACATTTTGGGGCGGGAAGCGAGCCATCGGAGGCGACCCGCCCCTGTAAAGTTTGACACATAACTGGGGCTAAATGAGGCGATACCGCCTACCATACCCGCTTCCTCCTTTCACACTTAGCAGTCACTCGACACCCACAAGTTAACAGCTTACATGAATTTCTCGCAATACAGAATAATAAATAATAAATAAATAGTTAGGAGAAGTAAACCCGTTTATATATAATTTGTATTCTTTTATTATTATTAATCACTTAAGCAGCACCGCGTGTCTCTGTATTCATATCAAATAATGACTATAGTCTGAGGTATAGATCACTTAATTTCGCTTTTGACTCTGAGTAACGAGCCTCATCGTATACCAGTTTTCAATTTTCTTCTATCAAATCAAATCAAATCTCTGCCAGTAAAAGCAGTCACTCCGGTAAAGTCAGTAGACATTTGTACTTAATGTGGGAAAGACAACTTCTGGAGGCAGCAGCACTAGGAGACTTCCAGGTAGGTGTTTTTCCACTACTGAATGAATATATGTAATTTTAGATCAATCTTAGGGTTGGGATTGATCAAAATCCCATTGATATATACCTTCGCCATTGCATTCATCTGGGGTGGTGGTTTGAGGTGTAGTGAGACGGACGAGGTATTGGGATGATCATACCATCACCCCCATACACCCCCACCCCAACCCCCCCCCCCACCCCCTCCCCCAGCCCTTACCATCAACCATCACCCGACCTTCCCAGACCGGTTGTTCTGTGCAAAGCCCTTAGTATTATTTCTGATCATATGTAGAGTAGTGACCCAGTTCACAAACGCACCATTAGGTTTGGAGACTTAAAACTTACATTAACCGAAGGAAGACTGGCAGATCTTCATCGGAATAAACACAGTTGCCATCACATTCCACACGTCCTCACCAGAGAATGGAAGACTAATGTCAATTTTCGGCACCGCATCACAAGTTCAAGTAAGTTTATTGAGACAAGAAAAAAATACATCTCAAAGGGATAGAGTAGCTTAGGCTACTTCTACCCCCAGGGCACCTCATCACTCTTCCCCCTTGTAACCTTGTAACGTAACGTTACCAACATGGTAACATCATTCTTTGCCCAAATACCATTTTAAGAGTAACGAGTGTCGTAAGGTGTCTTCAATCTTATTATTATAACAAATCATAGTGTTTTTTGTAAACACAGCTGCATGGGATACACATAGCAGTCACTGGTTACCAATCTACATGCTTTTCTCCTCTCTATTTAGATCATTAAATAGTTAGGGGAAAAGTAAACATCAATTCCTTTCTCCTGAGTCCGCTGTTAACGTATCTTTTTACTTTCACTTCTTGCATCTGTTTACTTAGCGTTAACAATATTTTCTAATTCATTTAACTTTAAGAGTAAATAAATGCAGTCAACGTGTCAGTCAAACATGTTGTAGTGAACTGATGACTGTATCAAGCTATTGGGATAGAATAGTTATACCTTTCCCAGATCTCGCAAGGCATTACTCTTGAATGATCATGAATTGCAGGAAGGTCATAGGTCTGACCTCCGCTCTACCTCAAACACGCCATTCATTCTCTCTCTCCTTTAGGTGCGCCATGTTCCCCACATACAAATACCAAGGATAGCGCTGTTAGCAAAGTTCACAGGTCATTTCCTTAACCCTGTAGTCTGTCTACATTTCTCCTAGCTCCTACCATCGCTCAGTAACTCAGTAACGGCAGTCAGTCAGTCAGTCAATCAGTCAGTCAAACAGCAACAGTGGACTGTCTATGTCTTTCATCAGTCAATAAGTATTTAAAAGGCGTAAACCCTTTATATGTATAATTTTTATTCATTTATTAAACACTTATGAGTAACATCAGTCCGTCGTAAGCTAGTCTTCAATATTTTTTGTTTGTTTTTTAAAAAGTAGAGTTCACACTTTCAAGCTAACTAGGTAGACTAGTTATAAGGTTCTACACATATTCCAAGCCGAGGCAGACCACGTCAGAAACTTGTCATTCATTATTTTAAAAAATTTTTGCCTGGATGTCTAGGTTAAAGACCCCGTTCTCTCTCTCCCCTTAGGTGAGCCATGTTCCCCACATACAAATTCCAAGCATTGCGCTGATAGTAAAGTAAACATATACAAAACATATGACGCTACCATTTCGTTCCATGTTTTTACCATATGAGAGCGGGTATGAAAGTGGCACCACCCACCTAACTTGTAACAGGAGTTTTCTTTCTCTCACAGCGGGGTACATCAGAGATACACTAAATGGGACGTCATATGTTCATGTCTTAAACACAGGACCCTGGGTGAGTGTTTCTAATGAGCCGTGAGCGAGCGGTGTGGTATTTTGTAAACACACAGCTGCATAAGATACACTTAGCAGTCACTGGTTGCCAACCAACCAACCAACCTACATGCTTTTCTCAGTATACAGATCATTAAATACTTAGGGGACAGGCAATCATCTTTTGCTTTCTCCGGATGCGTCTGTTCACATAGAGTTTTCCTTTCAATTATTACTTCTGGTTAATTAGCGTTAACAATATATCTAATTCATTTAACTTTTACATATATTATTTTTCATATTTCATATCGAGTGGGTAGATTAGTTTTAAACAAAGGTGTTCCACTAGTCCATGAACTAAGAATGGGGAGTTAGGAAGAAAGACTTTGTGAAATAAGCACCACACCGTTATCTTGAGGTTATCTTGAGATGATTTCGGGGCTTTTTAGTGTCCCCGCGCCCGGTCCTCGACCAGGCCTCCACCCCCAGGAAGCAGCCCGTGACAACTAACACCCAGGTATCTATTTTACTGCTAGGTAACAGGGGCATAGGGTGAAAGAAACTCTGCCCATTGGTCCCGCCGGCGCCTGGGATCGAACCCAGGACCACAGGATCACAAGTCCAGCGTGCTCTCCGCTCGGCCGATCGTCTCCCTAAGTATGGAACCGTGATGGAAGACAGAAGAGTTTGGGAAGACGTGATCACTACCTACAAATTCTATTA
>WNGS01113158.1:9671119-9683619 GCA_020271785.1 Procambarus virginalis | reverse complement strand
CGCCCACACCACTCACTCCCCGCCCACACACACACACAAACCCCGCCCACACCACTCACTCCCCGCCCACACCACTCACTCCCCGCCCACACCACTCACTCCCCGCCCACACCACTCACCCCCGCCCACACCACTCACTCCCCGCCCACACCACTCACTCCCCGCCCACACCACTCACTCTCCGCCCACACACACACAAACTCCCCTCCCATACCACTCGCATACTTACTCTCAATAATAATTATAATAATAATCACATAGAAATTACATGCGACTGGCATGTAATTGTACGCATACTGAGTATGCGTCTGGCGAGGTGGTAGGGTCGCGCCCTAGTGGATTTCCTCAATAATAATAATAATAATAATAATAATAATAATAATAATAATAATAATAATAATAATAATAATAATAATATAACAATAACAGAATTTTAACTGTTGTGGTTTTTGCTGACAGTTCATGTGACAACCGTAACCCTTGGCTGACAGTTCTTGTGACAACCGTAACCCTTGGCTGACAGTTCGTGTGACAACCGTAACCCTTGGCTGACAGTTCTTGTGACAACCATAACCCTTGGCTGACAGTTCTTGTGACAAGCGTAACCCTTGGCTGACAGTTCGTGTGACAACCGTAACCTTGGCTGACAGTTCGTGTGACAACCGTAACCCTTGGCTGACAGTTCTTGTGACAACCGTAACCCTTGGCGGACAGTTCTTGTGACAACCGTAACCCTTGGCTGACAGTTCGTGTGACAACCGTAACCCTTGGTTGACAGTTCTTGTGACAACCGTAACCCTTGGCTGACAGTTCGTGTGACAACCGTAACCCTTGGCTGACAGTTCTTGTGACAACCGTAACCTTGGCTGACAGTTCTTGTGACAAGCGTAACCCTTGGCTGACATTCTTGTGACAACCGTAGCCTTGGTTGACTTTCTTATGACAGCCATAATTCTGGCTGACAGTTCATCGAGCCTAGATCAACAGCTGACATCACATGCAATGACAAGAGTCAGCGGCTGACAGTCCATTTGACGACCGCGCCCGTCAGCTAATAACACAATGATGAATTTATTCAGTGGATGACGTTACACTGGACGACCTTAACCAGCTGATGACGTTACACTGGACGACCTTAACCAGCGGATGACGTTACACTGGACGACCTTAACCAGCTGATGACAGCACATAACAAGTACACAGTACCGACCATCGTCTGGCCTACGAAACTCGCTACACTTGGTACTCTGAAGGCACGTATTGGTCGGCAGGTGCTGAGTGGATGCGCGCACGAGAAGGCGTACTCAGACGAGTACTGGGGGTGCTACGTGCGCCACATGGCCACCACGGCCTACCACGCCGCCGGCACCTGCAGGATGGGACCGCCCTCGGACCCCCTGGCCGTCGTCGATCACAGACTCAGGTGAGGCTCTTGGGGTCTTGGTCGCTGCTGTGGGACACTGCGACGATGCTACGGGGAGGGATGAGTGGGTCTTTACGCGGATCAAAATCCTCAGATTAGGCAAAGTTGTAATTAATTTTTGTCAATAAAGATGTTAATAATAATAATTCACGCGCTCGGGTCTTGAGGGGGGGGTCTTTAGCAGCGGGAAGTCATGAGCGGAAGCGATGATAGTTTATAATTAGAATAAATGTAAAGGAGATTTCACGTGGGGAGACTTAGAAATCAGTGAACAAAGAGTCCGGTATAAAATAATATTTGGTGCAATAAGTAATGGTAATGTCTTCTTACAGACATAATAACATAGGATAAAAACCTACACGTGTGTTTGTAAGATTTATATAAAGCATTTACACCGAGTCTTTCGCACTCTTCTGAGTACTGAAGGGCTCACCATAGCCCTTGCTACTTGGAACTTTTTGTTCCAGGTAGCAAATCTTAAACAACAAACAACATTCTGAGTACTTTGTCAAGGTCTGATTGTGTAGTTAGGACAAGACTTGCATCTCAACGTCTAATTTATTTATTTATTTATTTATATATATACAAGAAGGTACATTGGGATTGTGAGGATACATAATATGGTAATTACAATCTTGTAAAGCCACTAGTACGTGCAGCGTTTCGGGCAGGTCCTTAATCTAAGAAATTTTAAGTAGGTAAATACTTGCAAAATTTATAAAAAATGATAACAGTACAAGCAAGAAAAAAAAGATGAGAGAAAATTGTAGGTATATTAAAGCACATAGTAGCTCAGATTGATTGCAATGACAGCTTGAATGGTAGTTGACAAAAATTAGTAGGTACAATACAGCATATGGCTAGCACATAAAAGAAGACAGCAATGAACACAATGATAAGGTTGTTTGGGTTAAGTACATAAAAATTGGAAGATTGGGTAACACTAGATACAGAGCAAATTTAAAGCTCAGTGTAGGAAACTAAGAAGATGAAATTAGGTACTTTTTGTTTTGTTTTTAAATAAGGCAAAAGTTTGACAGCTTTTCAATTCACTAGGGAGTGAGTTCCATAGACTAGGTCCGTTAATTTGCATAGAGTGTTTACACAGATTAAGTTTGACCCTGGGGATATCTAGAGAGATCTTATTTCTGGTGTGGTGATATGGGTCCTGTTACATCTGTCCAGGGAGAGTTTTCAGAGCATGGTTTGCATTTAAGAACAGATGAGCTCAGTAACGACGGGAGACATCTCCTGTCCACGAGGCTAACCATAGCCCGTGCTTCTTGCCCAGCTCCTGTGCCAGGTAAGTTACGGGCTCACCATAGCCCGTGCTACTTGGAACTTGTTCCGAGTAGCTGAACCTATAACAACAACAATCAGTAGACGACGTTGAGATATTAGAGAGAGCGACTGGAGTATAGTGAGAAGATAAGGAGGGTGTTGAAGGCGTGTTGTTGTGTCGTACACAGGCTGCGAGGCGTGTCTGGAGTGCGGGTGGTGGACGCCTCCATCATGCCACTCGTGGTTTCCGGCAACACCAACGCCGCCACCATTATGATCGCCGAGAAGGCCGCCGACCACGTCAAGCAGGACTGGGGCGTCCCCGGGTCATAGAACTCATGCCCGCCATATTGAAACATTCACACTCGTGTATGTGATCTATAACATGTAGTATATTACTGTTCCATGGTTGAGTTATTTTTGTGATTGTAATTTTTGCACCGTGTGTGTTTTTATTGCTAAAACACAAGATTTCTTATTTATACTTTGTTGTACCAGGGTTTGATTGCCGCAGTAGGACAGAAACGTCACGAAGAACGTTTCCTTTCACTACGGGCTCACCATAGCCCGTGCTACTTCGAACTTCTTGTTCCAGGTAGCGAATCTTTAACAACAACAACAACAACAACCTTTCATCCGATGTCTTTGTTTACCTAATATTAATTTGTATCTTCATAAAGGAAACGTTCCCAACCATTTCTGTCCCGCCCAGGAATCGAACCCGAGATCCCTGATTGTGAGCCGATGGCGAAGCCAATTGTACTACGAGACCCGAGGGTTTTCCAAGTGTCGAAATTATGAGTTAATGGCGAACAGAAAATACCTGAATTTCCTTGTCAGTGATCATACTATCATGCAAGAGGAGCCACACATCTATGGTTCATCCAATAAAAAAGTATCTCTGGGAATTCTCATTATCTGCTGATGTCGACCTAACCAAATGTAAACTGTGTCAACAAAATTATTCGTACACCCTCCGTCACTATGTGATGGAGTGCGAAAAGATACGTGAATTCAGAGACAATTCTATAACCAATGTTCCAGCGATGTGTAAATATTTCATTCAAAATGATCTGCTACCAGAAATTTTAGCCAAATATCTCCAGTTTGCTAACTGTAGGTAGTAACTAAGTGATTGTAACCTATCCACCGCTGCCCACTGGATGGGGGGCGGTGTGCAGGACAAACATATCAATTGTGACACTAGCTCTCCACATATGTCAGTTGCTTAATTTAGAACCTGTATTTGTGGTCGATCTCGAACCCATTGTTGATGTGACGACTTATACTGAATTTTGTAACTAGCTCATCAAGATTGTAACTTTCTTAGCTAAATGAATTGTGGGGTTCAGTCCCTGAGCCCATTATGTGCCTCTGTAACCCTTTCCACTACCGCCCACAAGATGGGTATGGGGTGTATAATAAAAGAACTAAACTAACTAGTGTTACGGAAACCCATCCAGACCCAATAGTGTTTAATCTGGTTGACCGAACGAGGCGATCAACATACATAACAATGGTTGCATGTAAAATTAACACTATTCACAGCCAGATTTACATATTTTCTGGGAATGACAAAGTAGCCAATTTCACTCCACCGGATTCTCTTGTTAAATATATATAAACAAAATGTACTAGTTGTCACTCGTATGTGAAATAGTATTTTATAAAGTGTACTGTGTTCGTAAATTTTTGTCGAATAAAAATTACCAAACCATATTGTACTTTTCTTATCTGTTACTATGTCCAAACTCTGGAGAAAGTATCAAATCCACTTGAAGGTACCACCTAGATATATATATAGATATGAGATATACAAAAGGGAATTAAATTCACGTTCCCAGGAAATCAGATCATCCAAAAGCAGCTATGAAAGAAAATTTCTTCAGAACATTAAGAAATATACCAAGTTTTTTGTATGCCTATAAGAAGTAATCCCAAGACAAAAGCCTCGGCAGGCCCCGTAAAAGATTAGACCAACCACGTTATAACTGACGATAAAATGGCAGCCAACACTGAGTAAATACGTCAGTGTATCAGGGAGGATGTTATTAAACAAATAGTGAAACTCAAGCCAAATAAATCCCCAATGCCAGACGAAGTGTTTGCCAGGGTGCTTAAAGAATGCAAAGAGGAGCTATGCGAGCCGTTGTTTACCATATTTAATAAATCAGGCAGTCAGGCAGAGTGCTAGAGTCGTGGAAGGTTGCTAATGTGGTACCAATTTTCAAGAAAGGAGATAGATCACTTGCGTCAAACTATCGGCCAAATAGCTTAACGTCTATTGTGGGAAAGCTGCTTGAATCGATAATTGCAAATACCATTCGTCTTCATTATGAAAAACATAGATTAATAAATGATTCACAACGTGATTTTACTAATAGCCGTTCATGTTTAACAAATTTGCTATCATTTAATCCAGGATAGTTGAGGCAGTTGATAGTGGTAAGGTTTGTGATGTTGTATACCTTGATTTTAGCGAAGTTTTTGATACAGTGCCACATGAAAGGTTGATTAAAAAGATAGAGGCTCATGGTATTGGAGGTGCTATATTAAGTTGGATAGGTCCATTATAGGTTGGATCTATGACTATACCAAAGGAAACAAAGAGTTAGTATAAATGGGGCTAAGTCTGAGTGGGAAAATGTTGTAAGTGGAGTGCCTCAAGGCTCTGTCCTGGGACCTCTGTTATTCATAATAAATATAAATGATTTAGATTCAGGTTTGAGCAGGAATATTTACACATTTGTCGATGATACAAAAATCGGGGGGGGGGGGGAGAGGTAAACACGGTAAAAGACTCACTATCACTTCAAGACGATCTAAATAGGGTTTTGAAATGACCAAAAGATTGGCAGATGCAGTTTACTGCTGACAAATGTAAGGTTTTAAGGCTAGGTAATGATAATAGAGTTACAAGATACGAGCTAGAGTGTATTGAGATTGCAAAGTCGGATTGCGAAAGGGATCTGGGAGTTATGATTAGTAAAAATTAAAAAATTAAAATTAAATGCATAAATGTTCGTAATAAGGCAAGTATTACACACACAAATCACAATAGCGTGATGCATTAAATGAACAAACCCACAAAGGCAAATATGACAACTGGGTTTATTTTCGAGGCGTTAGTAATAAGACACCTGGTATTATTCTTCAGCAATATCTTGCTCTTGTTTGGCCCCATTTAGATTATGCAATTTAGTTTTGTCGCCATACTCTTCGCGCTGGAAAGGCGGAGAATTAGGGGTGACATGATAGAAATGTACAAGTGGATGAATGGATATAACAAAGGGGATATTAATAGTGTATTAAAGGTATCAACACGAGACAGAACACCAATTATACGACCATACGACATGTGTTCAATCCCCGACCGTCCAAGTGGTTGGGCACCGTTCCTTTCCCCCTCCCCGTCCCATCCCAAATCCTTATCCTGATTGATTGATTGATGAAGATTAAGCCACCCAAAAGGTGGCACGGGCATGAATAGCCCGTAACCTTATCCTGACCCCTTCCCAGTGCTATATAGTCGTAATGGCTTGGCGCTTTCCCCTGATAGTTCCCTTCAGTTTTAGGAAAGACCTGGGTAAATGAACAAATCCACAAGGGCCGTGACGAGGATTCGAACCTACGTCCTGGAGCATCCCAGACACTGCCTTAATCGACTGAGCTACGACAGGGTTAAAAGAGTTGAAACCGAAGTTCTACTGACCCCTGCACCCCCTCGGGTGCAGGGTGGGGGGTTGTGTAAAAATCCCTACTGGATCCAGTAAGTTCAGTAGAACTTCGGTT
This sequence comes from Procambarus virginalis, assembly GCA_020271785.1. NCBI lineage: Eukaryota > Metazoa > Arthropoda > Malacostraca > Decapoda > Cambaridae > Procambarus > Procambarus virginalis. The sequence continues at coordinate 9,677,123 of WNGS01113158.1, read as the reverse complement.
TTAACCCTTTTAACCCTGTCGTAGCTCAGTCGATTAAAACCTGGGTAAATATTGCTTCGGTAACAGGGTTGTTGATTTGTGGAACCAATTACCGCGTAACATAATAGAAGTAGGATCCCTTGATTGTTTCAAGCGTAGGTTAGATATATATATAAATGAGATTGGGAAGATATAAGTAGGAGCTGCCTCGTGTGAGCCAATATGCCTTCTGCAGTTACCTTCAATCTTATGTTTATAAATAATAAGGATGGAATTGAACTTACATAGTATTGGGGGATAGAGTGAGCTAGTTACAAAATTCAGTGCACATCGTCACATTAACAATGGGCTCGATACCGACTACAAGTACAGTTTCTAAATGGGGAGACATCTCCCGTCGCGCAGGGTGCAGTCGCACCTCCACAGATCTCCAGTATCATCTATTGATACTGGTAATGGCTCAAAAGGGCCACCACTTACGGGCTATTCATGCCCGTGCCACCTTTTGGGTGGCTTAATCTTTATCAATCAGTCAGTTTCTAAATTAAGCAATTGTTTTACCCGAGGGCTACTAACACTTTAGCGGCCTCGAAGGAAACCGGTGGCTTGTCAAAGGTCCCCCAATTTACCCTGTGATCTTTTCCAATTGGATTTTAAAATTTAACAGTTTTGGCATTTACGTCTTCGGCGGGTAGGTTTTCCATGGTTTTATAACCCGATGGGTGTAAAAGCATCTCCTGTTCTCAGTCCTATACTGTGACTTGTTAAGTTTGAAACTATTGCTCCTTGTTTATGTTACATCTAACCTTTTGCAGACGTTGTCTGCATCAACATCCTCTAAATTGTTCAGTATTTTAAAAGCTTCGATGAGATCCGCCCTATCATGTCTGGTTTGCAGAGCTGTTAGCCCAGTGGCCCTCAACCGTTCCTGGTATGAGAGGTTACTTAGCTCTGGAATGATTTATATTGCCCGATGTTGCACTTTCTCTAGAACGTCCTTCTGAATGTCCTTCTGAAGATGATGTCTCCATGCGTGGATACAGTAATCCAAATGTGGGCGCACCAGAGATTTATACAATTGAATCACTGCCTGCTTTTCCTCAAAGTCAAAGGTACGTTTGATTATTTCAAGGGTTTGGTAAGTTTTTCTGACTGTTACTCCTACCTGTTGTGCAACTTTCAGTGAATGTTGGATTTTGACTCCAAGGTCCTTTTCTTCATCAATCTGCTGCAATGAAATATTATTAATTTGGTAGTTGTGCCATGGGTTGCTATTCCCCATGTGCGAAATCTTGAAGTTATCGATATTAAAAAGCGTTTACCAGTCTACTGAACATTTGTGGAGTTCGTGTAGATTTCTTTGTTAGGCTTCAAGATCATTTTCATTTCCCACTACCATAGATCATTGTGTCATCTGCAAATTTGATGATATGGTTTGTAATATTTTCATCTATGTCATTGATGTATATGACAAAGGGGGTTGGCTCCAAAATGGTCCCCTGTGGTACCCCACTTACCACATTTCTCCAGTCAGATTCATTAATATTAGTATTAGTGGCAGTCCCCGTGGCGCAGTGGTAATTTAATTAAAGCACTAGCCCGGCGCTTCGCGAGCGTTGTGTACTGGGTAAGATTAACTGGGCACCAATCCTTAACTGTAGCCTCTGTTCACCCAGCAGTGAATGGGTACCTGGTTGTTAAAGGATTTGGCCGGTCGCATTACAGGGAAAATTTGGATTAAGGACCTGCCCGGAACGCTATATGCGTGCTAGTGGTTTTACAAGAATGCTTGTATATATATAAAAAAAAATATTAATAAATCCGATCCTCGTCAAATCATATTAATAACACCATTATAATTGTGTATTGCGCTCTACATATATTACTCTGAAAACCGTACCGCTAAATAACAAAATTGGGCTAGTTTCTTTTAGTTTAGTTCATTTATTATGCACCCCATACCCATCTTGTGGGCGGTAGTGGAAAGGGTTACAGAAGCACATAATGGGCTTAGGGACTGAACCCCACAATTCATTTAGCAAAGCAAGTTACAATCTTGATGAGCTAGTTACAAAATTCAATATAAGTCGTCACAACAATGAGTTAGAGATCTACTTTAGTTACAAATTCGCCACCTTTAGTCCCTCAGCTGGCCACTGTGAGCCAGAGAACACGTTGCCTCAACAACAGTCGCTGGCAGGACTCGCCTCGGGCTGCTTCCCATCCTCCTCAACCTGATATAACAACAACAAACTAGTCGCCACACCATCCCCAGCCACAGTAGCCTGCCACACCACAACAACCACAGTAGCGTTGCATATTACACACACAATTAGGTGAGTACAGTGATGAGCAATGCCACACCACACCTGTACAGTGATACATGCCACACCAACCACAGTGACGAGCCATGCCACACCAATCACAGTGATGAGCCACACCACACCAACCACAGTGACGAGCCATGCCACACCAACCACAGTGACGAGCCACGCCACACCACACCAACCACAGTGACGAGCCACCCCACACCAACCACAGTGACGAGCCACGCCACATCACCAACCACAGTGACGAGCCACGCCACACCACCAACCACAGTGACGAGCCACGCCACACCACCAACCACAGTGACGAGCCACCCACACCAACCACACAGTGACGAGCCACACCACATCACCACACAGTGACGAGCCACGCCACACCACCAACCACAGTGACGAGCCACGCCACACCACCAACCACAGTGACGAGCCACACCACACCACCAACCACAGTGACGAGCCACCCCACACCAACCACAGTGACGAGCCACGCCACACCAACCACAGTGACGAGCCACGCCACACCACACCAACCACAGTGACGAGCCACACCACACCAACCACAGTGACGAGCCACGCCACACCAACCACAGTGACGAGCCACGCCACACCAACCACAGTGACGAGCCACGCCACACCACACCAACCACAGTGACGAGCCACACCACACCAACCACAGTGACGAGCCACGCCACACCAACCACAGTGACGAGCCACGCCACACCAACCACAGTGACGAGCCACGCCACACCAACCAGTGACGAGCCACGCCACACCAACCACAGTGACGAGCCACACCACACCACACCAACCACAGTGACGAGCCACGCCACACCAACCACAATGACAAGTCACGTTAAGGATTGGAGACCATTCATCTTTCTGTGCTAAGGGCTCAAACCCTTGCCAATATCAGTCATATGCAGGGGTGAAATTGATACCGCTACAGCAGGGAGCTGGATTTCAGTATCTGTTGGGAAGATACCTGGTTACCTGGTTGATGGGGTTCTGGGAGTTCTACTTCCCCAAGCCCGGCCCAAGGCCAGACTTGACTTGCGAGAGTTTGGTCCACCAGGCTGTTGCTTGGAGCGGGTCGCAGGCCCACATACCCACCACAGCCCGGTTGGTCCATATTCATCGTGTGCTTTTGCAGTTCCATTCAGTTAATAAAGTTTCATTTAAGTGTATATACCCTAAAATTATAATAATTATGCTCATTAATTTAGCAAGAATTTAATATTAATCCACATTTTTTATTCCCTTTCAGGAAATTACATTAAATCAAACTTTCTCAACATGGGTAAAGTAAAAAGACTTCGACAGAAGTTCCATACTAGTTTGGCAAAGGAAAGAAAAAGCAAAGAAAGCAATGATCTTCCTGCTCCAGGGATTCTACAGTTGGTGCCTATGGTTAAGAAAATTGAAAGTGATGAAGCCACTGCCAGGTACAATATACTATACAATTAAACATGTAACTGCTGCAAGTTACAGGTTTAGTTTTCCTTTTCCTGGAATGGGGAAGAAAAGGTGCCCGACCACTTGGAAGGTCGGGGATTGAACCCCGACCTGCAAGAAGCGAGACTTGCTCTACTATTCAGACCAAGTGGTTGGGCACCATTCTTTGCTCCCATCCTATTCCAAATCCTTATCCTTTCCAAGTGTTATATAGTCGTAATGGCTTGGTGCTTTCTCCTGATAATTCCTGGGGCAGAAATTGCCATGAAAATAATTTTTATAATAAAATGTGTAGAATATTGGTATACTAAAATGTATTGGTGTTGCTAATATTAAATTCTTAGAATTACAAAACACAGTCTTTGCTGTTATTACACTGTATACACATATTATATATAACTACATTTTTTATGCACCACTACGCAGGTGTGGTGTTCTCATAATCCAAGCATAACATAGTGCCAGTCAGTTGGCAGTGGCACCTGACAAAGCAATATGCCTCTAAATATACTGTGCACAATGCTACTATAGTATTTTTATCAGAATCTTAGGCCATTAAATACTGAATATAAATAATTTTCCACAAGTTAATTTTCTAAAAGAACATGAGGTACTGTTTCATGATGCGTACACTCTAAGCTGCAGATCTACCTTGTGCTATGAACATCATGACCAGCATTGGGTTCACTGATATGAGTACTGTACATAGTATTTATCACTTCTATGATCTGTGAAATTATCATCATTAAATAATTGCAGTTTCTTATATCATCATTAAGTGATGCAATGGACATGAGCTGCAGAGCAGTACTTTTGAGTTGCTGCATGTACTACTCATGGCCAGGGGCACTATTCATGGTCGTGCTCTCTACTGAAGCCCTCGCACCGAGGAGAGGTGCCCTCAATTTTTTCCAAGATGGCATCTGTTTACTGGAGGCCTCAGGAAGCAGATTTGAGCTACATATACCTGCAGGAGTTTTTAAATCTTATGCAGTACAGTACTTTAAAACATCCCTGACTGTGTCGAGCAGTTTACGGATAATTGATGAGAACATCCCTGGTTATGTCATGCAGTTGAAGGGTTAATGAAGCTGGAAGTTGCTTGGAGGGGACAAGATAAAAATAATGAGTACAGTATCTGTATAGTATATTTCTTACTGCAAGTTTATGCATACAGTACAATACTTTAATTTGAAATTGCTGGGATACACTTTCCTGCTCAAAAGAAGGAGCATGGTTAATTCTACACACTCGCATCCTGGGACTACCCGGATTCTGATTCGATTCCTGTCCTGGTCCAATGATTTTCATAATGATTAACTATGCACTTGGTCAGGTTGCTATATTTAGAAAGGCAATTAAATAGTGTTTAGAAGTATGAATAAGAAGTACTGGTAGTACAGGTATTGAGCATGCTGCTAAGGCACTGGGCTACCTACTTAGTATTGTACATACAAATCAAACAAGGAAAAGGAGAATTATTGGTCCACGCTATCATGCCAAAACTTTATTTAATACTACTTTACAGTACTTGCAGAACTACAGATATTCTGGGTTTTTGAAATACATTTTGTTATATGTGTACTTTTTGTTAATTATGATGTATTAAATTGCCTAAATTGCCAGGGCTAAGTAAATGTATAGCCTGCACAAATGTGTATGTGGGCATATATGTAGACATCTTTGACATTTGCATTTATCACTGATAACCTTAATCCATAAGAAAGGTCTTCATACATTCATACCCTAAATATAATTTACTAGTCAGTTTTATTCCCATCAGCACCTCATGATACATTTTCTATATATTCCAAAGCTTTATGCAGTTTAGGACCTCTTATCCAGTTTAGCCCCCTTTTATCCATGCTAACCCCTTTCTATCCAACTTAGCGATACAGTATGTACTTTACTGGTGTAAATTCTCCTTGCAATCCTGTCATCCAGCAGCAGTCTTGATATCAATCATAATATCTGCATATCTATACTGTACCTCCAAATATTTCTTGAATAACTACAGTCTATACCTATACTGTAGTTTGTTAGAGATGAACACACTTGTGGTGGAGCCTTAATGATACAATAATCCATACACTAATATTTGAGCTGCTACTGATTGCTTAGGTTTTTTCAGCTGAACCTAGAATAGAACTGTAGGCCATTAAATAACTGTAGGTATGTGGTTTAGAATTAAGTGTTCTAATATGTAAAATATGCCTAAACAGGATCCTCCTTCACTTTAGGCACTA
>WNGS01113158.1:9646848-9663508 GCA_020271785.1 Procambarus virginalis | reverse complement strand
ACTGTCCACATTTAAATATACATAAATATGCACTAATGATAAATAAATGCCTCATAATAAAAATAAACGCATATGGTATGTTGATAATTGACCATATAACAGAATATTTATTTTTTATATAAAACAAATTTCTGAACTTTGTTTCGGTACAAAATTAGGCGTAAGTTAGGTTAGACCTATGTTGTAAGCTACTTATGGAAATAAATTATGGCATAAGAGTAAGGGAATTGGTACTAACACCATGCTGATGGAGATGTCCTGCGGGTCCTACACCTGACAGCAGAAGCAGGTGTGGGCTGCCAACAGCGCCAGCAGACAACACCACCTCCTTCAGCGCCTGTACTGTCCGCACCTGTAGAACATCCACCGTCCTCTTGTATTATAATTATCTTCACAGAGAAGTACAACAGTTTGAGAGTAAACCCCCCATTAGTATGTCATGCAACGGAGACTATTTTTGGTATTTATATATAGCGAGCTCTATATATAATATAATATGTGTAATATTTAAAGAGTACTGAATGACTATACGAATCCTTCACGAACAAAACAAAGATGGCGCCATACCTTGCCTCCCTGCTCGAAACTCACACCCACCGCTCTCTTCTCCTCGTTAAACAGTATCTGAAAACAATTAGGTATGTGAATAATTTCTTTGACAAAAATGCCGAATGGAAATAATTTCTTGTGGAATATGAACTATTCTGAAGTATTCAGTGGACATATTTTCGCTGATATAGCCTCATTCAAAGCCAATTGTGTTCATATTATCCTAACGCAAATGAGAGAGGCAATCTCCCGATATTCTGAGGCGTTCATCTACTAACACCATCACAAATATTTGTCATATCTTGTAAAATTTCAAATATTTATTTAGCATTTATGAACTTATGCCCGATTAATTATGTAAGTGCACTCCTAACATATGCACCGATCCCACTATCACTTGCAGCACCAACAAATAGGAAGAAACTCCAGCGTATCCAGAACAGGGCTCTCAGATGGGTGTTCGATACCCACTGGCAGGACTTCACCACTAGTGAGGCCCTGCATGAGTGGGCGAACATCCCACCTCTGAACATAACCTGGGATACCATGGGGAAGAAACAGATAAATAGAATTCTCACCTATCATGACAACTACGACGCGTTCCTCAGAAACGTCCTAAGCAGACCCAGACATACGCACAACCTCTTTAACCTTATTGACGATCCGCCTCCTGCTCCGACTTTTACATGACACCTCTCCTCTAAATACCACCACTCAAGTCACTTAACTTCCAACTATATAGCCTCCTAACTCTTCTCCCCCCTCTTTAGGGGGGGGGACCTGCTAGCTCCCGTTTTCTGGTGCCCTGGGTGGGGCTCGATGCTGTTTGGCGAATCCTAGACCACATCTGGTGTGAGCCTCCATGGCACACCCAGCTGGGGGCTGCTATCTCCGTGGGTGCTCAGAGAGACGAAATGTTGTCACAAAATCCGATTCCTTGCCTCCACTGTCTAGTCTGGTCATAACGATGACAATGCCATGCAGCTGGGTCTAGCCCTGGCACTTTACCTCATACTGAAAACCCTTCCTCTCACCCCCACTAATTCTTCCCCTATCCCCACTTCCATGCTCACCCAAAGGGTATCTTGACCTATATTTAATTGATTGATTGATTGACATTGGGGGTAACAGGCAGAGATATAGATAAAAATGGACATGCAATTTGAATGTAACATTCAAACAGGGCAGCTCCTCGGTTGTAAGCCAAGGACGTAGACTACTGTGCTACAGTGTTCATCAATAATGACCTTACCTCGGCATTTTTTTCAGATATAATTACCTATCATATTTATTCCAAATATAACTAATAATTTGAATAATACGAAAGGGCATATTAAGAGACAAACATATATCCATCCATCTATATTACACACACACACACACACAGATGCTAAGGGGCACACGCACTAGGGGACACAGGTGGAAACTGAGTGCCCAAATGAGCCACAGAGATATTAGAAAGAACTTTTTTAGTGTCAGAGTGGTTGACAAATGGAATGCATTAGGAAGCGATGTGGTGGAGGCTGACTCCATACACAGTTTCAAGTGTAGATATGATAGAGCCCATTAGGCTCAGGAAACTGTACACCTGTTGATTGACGGTTGAGAGGCGGGACCAAAGAGCCAGAGCTCAACCTCCCGCAAGCACAACTAGGTGAGTACAACTAGGTGAGTACACACACACACACACACACACACACACACACATATATATATATATATATATATATATATATATATATATATATATATATATATATATATATATATATATATATATATAATGTTTTTGGTATACACTCGATGCACCTGCTGCGGGTGGTCTACAGGTGTGAGATAACGCTGCGTTGTTAACGGAAGTGTACCTTGACAACGTGGGCGTTGAGGGCAACGTGCAGGTTGGGACTGATCCGGGCTGCAGGCTTAAGATATCCGTCGTTCGTCGACCATCGCCGCCCGTTCCGCATGGTCACGTCAATTATGGAGAAGCCTAGTGGGGGTACACACGTTGTATTAACACACGTCTACATATACATTGGGGTCGAGAGGCTTATTCCCAAGGGTCTGTGTAAATACAGACAAATTAACATTGACGTTCCTCGGAGTAGTATACTTGGTCCACTTCTCTTTCTCATTTACATCAATGCTCTTCAAAATGCCACTCCACACTCGAAGCCAGTTCAATTTGTTGATGACACAACCTTTATTTTTCTCCCATGCTAATCTACTTATTTTGAATGACCTTTTACATACTGAATTAAAAATGTGGCTGACTGCTAACAAACTCCCCCTTAACACTGATAAAAACGTTTTACATATTGTTTAATTAATAACAAGTCCACAAACCAAACAAACCTAAGAAGTAACACTATCCAAATCTTGAGCAAAGTAGATGGAAAATTCCTTGGTGTTCACATTGACAGCAAGCTGAATTTCCTTTGCTATATACGAAATATAAAAAAAAAAAGTTATAAAACAGCAGGCATTCTCTCCAAAATCATATCCTACATATTTCCCCCTACCTTGATAGCTCTTTATCATTCCCTCATCTATCCATATCTCAATTATGGTATCTGTGCCTGGAAATTTACAATCTCACATTCCTCCGAGCACAGCACTAACAACACTACACGCCAGACATGACATGGAGCTTTTCGTCAAGAGCTTTAAAATGTTGAACAAGTAGGAAGATACTAAGCTAGATCACTTCTTTAGAAGGTCAACTAATAATACGCAAACAAGGGCAACAGCTTCAAGTTCAACCAACCACAATGGCGGATAGTTTAAAATTTAGCTAGAAAAAAAAAACCTTAGGAGGAACGGAGAAGTCCTTGACAAGCCGACGTCTACCTGTTCCCGTCGAGGCCACTAAGAGTAGTACAATCGGGTAAGCACTCGACTCACAATCTGGAATTTCGGGTTCAAATCCCGGGTAGGGCAGAAATGGTTGGGCACGTTTCCTATTTGCTCCTGCTCACCTAGCAGTAAATGCGCGTTTCCTCCCCGAAACGCTATGCGTGCTTTACAAGCATGTATAAACTCTTGTATATATAAATACAAAATAAATAAATAAAAATAAAAATAAATAGGTTCCCGGGAGTTAGTCAGATTGTTGTGGCAGATTACTGACAGATTGGTCAGTAGTTCGACCTTGGGGGGAGGGAGGGACTCGATATAAGCCTGACATTAAATACACACTGGCTGCCTGTCCCTCGACAAAAAAATTATCACAAGAAATATATAATTATGCTGGACAAGGTCTTCGAACACTGATTGGTATATTGTTATATAAGTGTGTGTTTTCTGTAAATTATGAATTACTGTATATATTTCTTGTGATAAATGTTTTAAAAACTTAGGCTATCTTCAAAAACCCGTTCTCTATGATATTGTTTATGAAAGAAAACGAATATATCTTTACCGCTCCATCTGTCTCTTCTGAAGCAGAGCACAGGCATAATGAACTAATTAATAATGATTATTTTTTAATAACTAATAACAATTCGTTGTGTTAATAATAATTCATTGTGATCACTCCAAGATAGAGTTACTGAGGATGGGGTCCTTAGCATGGGTAAAATGAAATTCACACTATTATTTTCTCGTCATACTGTTATTCAAGAAAGCGCCATATATTTATGGGTAATTTAATACGGTCATCAGATTCTCGACGTTGTACTCGGCTTAGGCTCGGCTACAAGTTCCTCTGAGAGACTTCATCACTTGCTAAGTAGATCTGACCATTGTAAACTCTTTCAGCAGAACTGTTGACATACCTTCCATCACAATGTTGACCAGACCACACACTAGAAGGTGAAGGGACGACGACGTTTCGGTCCGTCCTGGACCATTCTCAAGTCGATTGCTTCCGTTACAATGTTATTAAATTTGAAAAAGTCGTAGAATTTGGAGATAATTCTATCACCAATGTTAAGAAATGTGCATTACTATAAAAATAATGTATTGCCAGAAATCTTAGCCAAAAATTCGTTTTGTCGAGGAAGCCTAGTTTTATATATATATATATATATATATATATATATATACTGATCTTTCACTGTATGCACTCCCATAACAGATGCCTAACTTGGTACTAGTTATGCACTTTGGTACTATTATGAATTTGGTACTATTCACTTCATAGTCCGAAACAAATATGACTAAAAACAATGTTTTTTTTGGGCTAGGAAGGTTTAGTTAGGTTAGTTTAGGTTGTCTTTGCAACATAAATACAAAACCTTTTCCCGTTTGTCCAAATTCAATAGTAAAAATGTATACTTTCTAATTGTTCATTACGTCATATATGTACTATGGTCCTCATCGTTACTATTAAATGCTAACTAAACAGGAGGACGGGCTGTATTCTCAATGTATATAAGAACTTAATGATTTACTCATGACAGGAAACAAAAACAAATACCAGAGATGTATATACACCGACAGGTGTCCCTCACTTTTTGTATACACTGAGAGTTTACTTTAGTCGTGGCCTATGTTCAGGACTAAAGTATACTTGTTCCATAGTCGGTCAGTAAGCTTGTGTTACGACGACCTTCATGTTAACTCCCTCGAGGTTGCTGATATATATATACCTTCAGAACAACCCCAGAGCAAATAAGGTAAAATGGTAGGCCTGATATATTTTTGTCAATAAAAATATTATTATAATAAAAATCCTAATTACGAATAATTACCAATTTGTTCGGGACCGTTGGGGTCTATGACGTCAAAGCCGAGTTGCTTGCCGGCCTTGAGGAAGGACCAGGCCACCGGAGTGTTCCAGCGCTTGTTCTCTACTGTCAGGGGTCCGCCACGCCCGTGGTATTTCTCTGCAACGTGTCCAAAAGTATAAGGTTATTTCCAACAAGAAAAGATTTAATGATTTTAACCTATCTCGTGCTTGCTTTTTATATAACTGTTCTAGATTGACATAGGCTATCGGAATTCGCTTGTTCTTCTGGTATGTTTAATGGAAGAAGTGGTATGGAACATAAAAACCTGGGTTGTTGTTTATTCGTAAATTAATGTCTCCTCTCAGAAACTTAACCTTAGATTATTTTGTTCACAGCCTGAAAATTTCCCTTTTTCAAAAATAGAAAGTAATCTGTCATTTACACTTTCCTTAACTGGAGAAAATCCCTTCACCTCAGTACAGAAATTCTCCACATCAGAAGAGATCCTTCCCCTCAATATAGATGTCCTTCACCTAAATAGAAAGGGCCTTCATCTCAACAGAAGGTCCCTAATTTCAAGAGAAAGCAATCCTTCCATTCAGAAATAGATAAATAAAAATTCAGGTACAGAAATCTCGTGGTGCAAATGGGCACAGTTTTTATCAAGCCTGGTGCATGCTCGGGCCGCGCTGAGCCTATAAATGTGTTAGCCATGGAGCTTAGTTAATAAATTCCAGGACTAACCCATCCGAATCGCTGGTTTAGCTTATTAAATAAGCTCCATGATTAATCAGTCCTATGAGGCAATCGCTGTAGAAGTGGTTCTGGTATTGTGTACGCCAGGGGGTGTTCCCTTATATGTTATGCCAAGTTCTCATGTCTGTCCACATACCTGTTTCGCTATTTAACACTCCTTTAAAGTCCTCTGATTTCTTGAAGTACTTGAGGACGCTGTCATAGCGCCAGCCGGGGTTGCCTAGCGCCTCCCAGTTATCGAAGTCTCGCCGGTTGCCACGGACGTGGATCATGGAGTTGATAGAGGAGGAACCGCCAGCCGTGCGCCCCCGGGGGTAAGGTATACTCTGCCGAGGTAGGAGTCCATAAACCTTTTAATCACATAGCCAAATAAATGTGCAGTGAGACAGTCTCTCAGCAGTGTTAAATTAGCGACATGACACCTTATCCATAACACCAGCTGTTTGAAGAATTTTCATTTAATTGCTAATTGTAAATTCCAAACATTTCTCAACTTAATCGTTAACAATGGTTCGTTAATAAGGCAGACTACAGCACTTGTCTAACAGTAAATAATGATAATATCAGGAGTCATTGGAATTTAAAGTAAAAATATTCAATAAACGAAAATATACAATAGGCTGATATCCTTTACACAATTTGGCGCCGAGGCAGGAAGGGCGCCAGCAGTCAGTTACTGCTCGACATGGGTGGAGTGTAGCTGTGTTATTGCGTCTCTGGTCACCAACTTTACAAAACTGGTTTGTTAGTGAAGAGATGTTCCCCATTCTCCTTTGTAGTAAGTAATATTGTATGTTGAGAGCTACTGGTGTTAGTAGTAGAGTGTAGACAGATAAATACTGTGAGCTATGTGAAGGTTGGATCATTTGTCACCTAGTTGTGCTTGCGGGGGTTGAGCTTTGGCTCTTTGGTCCCGCCTCTCAACTGTCAACTGGTGTACAGGTTCCAGAGCCTACTGGGCTCTTATCATATCTGCATTTGAAACTGTGTATGGAGTCAGCCTCCACCACATCATTGCTTAATGCATTCCACCTGTTAACTACTCTGACATTGAAAAAGTTCTTTCTAACGTCCCTGTGGCTCATCTGGGTACTCAATCTCCATCTGTGTCCCCTTGTTCGAGTACCCCTTCTTGCTCTGGCCAAGTGGCCATGTTAGCACCTGGAGAGTGGCTGATAGTTAGAAAAGATATCTGGGTTTTATATGTATTTGTGAGGTGATCCTTGAATGTTGTTTGACATGTAGGATGGCTAGGCTATAACCTTTATTGTTCAATAGAGTTGTGCTTCCTTGGAGGATTTAATATTTACTGTTGCTTTTAAGTTAATCCTATTGTATTTATAAAATAGTTTAGCGCACTATATGTGTACACACACACTTATTGGAATACCCGGCTGTGGCCAGTCACCGCAGATCGATCTCTGGTTTTTATGTCTGTCTCTGGCTTCTTATCTCTGCGTGTTTATTGTCTGTTTCTCACTCTTTGTGATTCTGTCTTCCAGTCTCTTTCTCTGTCCGGGTCGACCCGGCGCCCAGGTACGTTTGGGACTCGTTGAAGGGGAGGAGTGTAGGGAGGGAAGGGGGTAGTTGTGCTACGCCTGAGCCAGGGTGAACTCTACCGGCCCGGTAGCTTTCCCTCCACTCTCACCCCCCACCCCTCCCGGCTCTCTCTATTACAGCTAATAACAGGCAACCTAGCACAACAGACAGACATTCTAATTTATAGGTATTGAGATATAAGTACACCAAGTCTGAATTATTTTAAGAGCAAAATAACTTCTCACATTATTTTTGAAGGCTTTAAGCGAGTATTTCTGAGGAGTGCTACGGAAGTTCCAGTCGACGTCGCTCTGGAACAAGGCGACGTTGAGGGCTGGAACCAGACTCTCCGGAGGCTGCTGGCCGCCGGCCTCCAGCAGCAGCACCTTCCACTCCGCCACTTCCGCCAGCCGCGCCGCCATCACGCTCCCAGCCGACCCGCCGCCCACTGCCACACACACATATTATTTACCTTCAACTTCTGTAGACAATCATGCATAATGGTAAATGTAACATCAGCGATAACAGTGTATTTCACGATGACTTCAGTTCTCCCATTCTAAGCCCCACGCGTCATGATATTCCACATAAGATAACCTAACAGGTTCCAGCACCTGGTTTAAATTCCCAAATACACATAAGCGATCGTACCAATGATAAAGTCGTAGGCCGGTGAGAGGTCGTGGGACTGGTCGGGGAGCTGGTCACCCGCCTCCCGCAGCAAGGACGCCACCAGCAGCCGCAGGAGTGCTGCCGGAATCATTCGCAGCGCCCCCGATAACTGGGTCATCTTCCCTAGCTACTTCCTTCGTTCTTTAGAAAATCTTTGGTCCCCCTTCGCTTCCTCAGTGGCTCCCTCACCTGCTGTGACGACTCTTATATCTTCCCCGGCCGACGTCACAGTCTCGCTGCAATGATAAACCGTTAATATAACATATTTTGTCTTCACATGCTCATTGTTTTGTGTGCTTACCTAGCTGCACTCGCCTAGTTGTACTTGTGAGGGATGAACTACAGCTCTTTGGTTAAGTTTCTGAACCCTGCTCCTGGTTACCGCCTGCGTGTTTGCTTTTAAGTGCAATTATAATATTTATTAGAGGTGCCTAAATCTATTTCTGGAGAGCGTGAGGTTATCGCGTAAGCATTATCAGGGTGAACAAGACTCACCTTCCATGCTTCACCCGTGCGCCCATCCAAACTTTTCCTTCAGGGCGGCAATGGCAAGCATTGGGACGGCAGGAAATGCAGCTGTGTAATCACCTTATGTTAATGTACACACCTGTACCCACCCAGTATTGGAAACATCTTTTTCGCGGTGAGGGATTGGGTGCTGCGACGATCTCAAACAGTATTGTCTGTAGGGTGCCGCTGACCTCATTCCTAAAACGCTCGATTTATAATCAACCGGGCTGGTTGGCCCCGCCACCCGCACCCGCGCCCGCACGCCCCACGCAGCCGCGCCCTCACGCCCCAGTCAGCCTCTCGCCCTCACGCCCCACGCACCCGCGCCGCACGCCCCCACGCAGCCGCGCCCGCAGTCCCCACGCAGCCGCGCCCGCACGCCCCACGCAGCCTCGCCCGCACTCCCCACGCACCCTCGCCCGCACTCCCCACGCACCCGCGCCCGCACTCCCGACGCACCCGCTCCCTTACGCCCCACTCACCCGTCGCCCCTCACGCCCCACGCACCCTCCCTCAACGCCCCACGCACCCCTCCCGCACTACCCCACTCACCCTCCCGCACGCCCCACGCACCCTCTCCCGCACGCCCCAACTCAACCCTCGCACCGCACGCCCTACGCACACCTCTCCCTCACTCCTACTCACCCTCTCCCTCACTCCCCACTCACCCTCTCCCTCACTCCCTACTCACCCTCACCCCTCTCTCCACACTCACCCTCATCCCCCCTCTCCTCACTCACCTTCATCCCTCTCTCTCCTCCCTATTCCCCCTCCTGCGCCCCACACCCACTGACATTCCCGTCCTACGCTGCGCCTTAATTTAATAATAAAAACAAAACAAAAATTGCTAATAAATAAATTCCTAACTGGAGTTTTGTTGCCTTATCACCAGCGGGTGATAAGACAAAGACAGTGTTCGTATTTGTGCAATATTTATTTGGATACCTGTTGTTTGGTGATCACACATGCTCTGTTTGTTTTGTTCATCCGGAAATGACTCGCCGATAGGCTATGTGCATGATATTAGCAGCAAGGGAAGGACTGGTCAGTGATCTAGCGTGAGAAATGCATAGATTAATGAGGAACTCTACATCAGTATGCGCAAGTTCACCCTTACAGTCACAGGACAAGAATACTGACCTCATGAGCACTTCGAAAATTCAGATGAGCCATAATGTGAGGAAATATTTCTTTAGTATGAGGACACTATGGGAGTGCACAATAAACTACCGCTCACGGGTTGAGTATTGGGTGCACAATACAAAACTGCTAAGAGGATGAGTACTACAAGCACAATGAACTATCGTTCACAGGATGAGTATTGAGCACACAATATAAAACTGCTAACAGAAGGAGTATGGGGTGCACAATAAATTACCGCTCACAGGATAAGTGGATAAGTCTGGAGTGCATAAACTACCACTCACAGGATGAGTATGAATGTGCACAATAAACTACCACTCAGGATGAGTATGATTATGCACAATAGGCTATCACTCAGGATGAGTATGGGGTGTATAATAAATTACCACTCAGGATGAGTATGGATGTGCTCAATGAACTACCACACAGGATGAGTATGAATGTACCAGGATGAGTATGGATGTGCACTGCCACTAACAAAATGAGTATAGGTTATCAACGCAGACGCCGGTTTGATTGGCCGGGTAGCTGGGTACACAGGTATGTATACTCAGGTAGACACACCTGATTTGTGCAGTGTACTTCGGTAGACACCTGGGCTATGTAGTGTGCGCTGGTAAACACCCGGACTGTCTGTACTGCGTGCTCTATAAGACAGGTGCTGTCAAATAGGGCGCTCTCTGTCAGTGATGAGAGAACTTGGTTCTAACTGGTATGTATCATGGGGATTGTACCGGAAAGAGCGCGTATCTAACCGTTCCCAAGACGACCAATGGTGGTGGTGGGGAATACGTAGATTAAGCATTGGGTTGGGAAGACACACTCTGCCCCGCCCATAACACGCACACGCATGTACGGACGCAAGTGAGCGCACACAAACACACGCATTGAACGGACAGCACTCGTATTTATATGGGTCCGGGTTACATTCCCGACTGAGGCAGAAGCAAATGGTCAGGGTTATTAAATATGATTGAAATTATTCAGAAATTTTTCACAAAAAATTATATTTATTACTATAAATATTCTGTTATTATTTATATTCATCACTGTTTGTGGAGTGGACAGCCGTGATGTTTGTGCATTGTTAATCGCCTAAAGAGGGACGTTGTTGTCTTGCCTATATACTGAGTTCGTTAAGGCTGACAATCCCCAAGTGGGCACGTGAAGGTGTAGACAATCTTGGTCTCTTTCAAGGCGTTTTTCTTGGTGTCGAGAGAATTCTTTACTTGCAGGTTGGCGGTTTTCTTACTCTTATAATATATTGTTAGTTTTATCTTTTGGTTGACCTCAGTTGGGGTAACGTTCCTCTCAATGGTCTCTTTTAGGGCTCTTTCCTCCGCTTTGTAGGCCGTGGAAAAGAAGTTTCTGTAGAACAATTTAATTAAAAGAACGGGTATTGTGGTATTGGTTGTTCCGTCGCCTGTTGCACACCTCACCGCCTTCCTTTTTTTATGCCTTCGACATAACCATTGGAGAAACCATTATTAACCGAAATCTGCCTTATTCTACATAACTCCTCATCCACCTGCTGTCACCCAGAGCTAATAATGGGTGGAACAATGCACAAACAATTGTACATTAATAATGCACAAACAATTGTGCATTAACAATACACAAACAATTGTGCATTAACAACGCACAAACAATTGCACAAACAACAGGACTCCATCAATGAACATATAATCGCTACACACAACGAGACGACCACCAGGGATATTTTGACGAGCAACACGGAAATAATTGATAGATACAATGACAACAGAAGATTTAGACATCAGTGAAGCGCCGCATATCAAGACATCTAAACCAGCAATCAATAACCAGCTAATACATAGTTACACGCTACCCTCTTCAAGACCCCGGGCCAACGCAGAAGTTGGACCGAATGTCCCTGCAACAGGAACGGAAGCAGCAAGAATATAAGCTGCCAACATGTAACACTATGTTGATACATTTAATACTTTATTAATATCCCCATGTAATGTCATTCATCCATATGTCACCTAACCACCTCACCATAAGAGGATATAAACAGACACTAAGCACAGTAGAGCCATACAATACGGGCTCACCATAGCTCGTGCTACATGGACACTTCGTCCTGAGTAGCTAAATCTTTAACAACAACAACAGTAGAGCCCCGGCTCCTGTCCCAGGTAAGTCCACTACGGGCTCACCATAGCCCGTGCTACTTGCCCCGCTCCTGTGCCAGGTAAGCTACGGGCTCACCATAGCTCATAGTTCCTTGGCGGTGGTCTATATCTAACGCAGTAGTTCAACCCAGGAGTCTAACCCAGTAGTTTAACCCAGGAGTCTGACCCAGTAGTTCAACCCTGGAGTCTGACCCAGTAGTTCAACCCTGGAGTCTGATCCAATAGCCCGACCAGTAGTCTATAACACTAGCCTAACCCAATAGCCTAATAATTTTGGCCACCTTACAATGTTAAAAATAAACTCACCTTTAAGTTTAGTCTGTGTTGATGGGTTATCACTGATAACAAATTAAATTTTCTCAATAGTTTCCAAAAACGTTAATTATTATTATTATGCATATTTACACTTCTAAATTAGCGGAAACTGATGATCAGGACGTTTAATTCATCACGTTTTGAAAGCATAACACTAAGTTTCACACAAACACCGAGCTAACAGAACCTTGTATAATTTTCAGTAGCGGTGAACACAAGGAGCCAGAGTTAGGCAGCGACGCGTCAAGGTGTGCTCGACAAGTGACTGCTAGAGACGAACTGGACACCCTTGGTAGGTCTAGGTACTCCGGCTCACGCCCAGCGCTCACCTCACCCTGTCCCTCACCTTGGCATGAGGGCTTCCTGCTTTCTACACGCGACATTCACCTAATTATAAAGTCCTTGTTATTGGTAGGTCTCTACGGATATACTGTGTATATATTTGTGTCTCTACGAAGATACACACACACACACACACATATATATATATATATATATATATATATATATATATATATATATATATATATATATATATATATACATATATACACACACAGACTTCTCCCTCGGCAAAACGAATTATGTATACTTTCCCTTCCACACATTCCGACCCACGACCCCCCCATCGGTTTGTCTCATGCTAGTCTGTTTCTTACCCTGATTACTTCTCATTTTCGTGGTCTCTCACCTTGGTAGTATCTCATTCTAGTGGACTCACCTGGGTGGTCTCTCACCCTGGTGGTCTCTCACCCTTGTGGTCTCATACACTGGCAGTTCCACAACAAGTGTCTCACTCTAGTGTCTCTTACGCCATTGGTCTCTTACCTTAGAGGGCACTCGCCCTAGTGGTCTCACCCCTAGTTGTCTTTCACCCTAGTTGTCTTTCACCCTAGTTATCTTTCAACCTAGTGGTTTCTTACCCTGGCAATCTCTCTCTTTGATAGTCTCTCACATAGTGATCTCTCATTCTAATGGTTTCTCACCTTGGTAGTCTCTCGCCTAGTGGTCTCTTACGTAAGTTAACGAAATAGCCTCTCACCCTGTTAGTTTCTCACCCCTGTTGATGTCTCACCTTGGTATTCTCTCACCCTGGTCGATGATGTGTTATTAAACCGAATAACAACAATAATTCTGCTTCAGGAAAAAAATAGTTAACCTTGTAGGACATTCAAACGCTCCACAGAAAATACGTCATCGTTGTCTTGGGTGGTTTCGGCCACAAGTATGTACAGTACTTGCTTATTTGTGCTCATGTATTTGTACCTACAGGGGGGTCGAGGATCAGCTCTTGAGTCCCGCCTCTCCAGCTGGTCCTCTAATGCAATGACTCCTAATTTTCTTGGGTCACATGATCATGTGTAATTTTATAATTGGGGATGTGGGTAGGTAGCTTCTAATCCTATCCGTCTAGTTAATTTATTTTTCCTATGACTTTTATACTGAAGTATTTTCTCACATCTATACGACTCCTCTGTATATAGCTTCCTCAATGTCCAGAGACGAGTCTTACTGCATTCTTTTGAACTTTTTAAAATTTCCTTGTGTGCTTTTAGAAATAGGACCACGTCGGGACTGCATTATCTTGGACTGGTCTCACGTAGGTGGTGTACAGTGTTCTGAATGCTTCTTTATTGACGTTCTTGAAAGCTGTTGTTATGCTCACTAGCTTAGGGTATGCTGGTAACGTTATCCTGTATATTCGACCCTGACGTGTGATACCCAAGCATTTGGACTGGTCGGTACAGCGATGTATCGCGTCCTGCAAGTCAGTGCTTGATTCCCGACGTGCAAGTGGTTGGGCGCCATTCTCCCATATCTTTGTCCTCATATTCTTTCTCATTGCTATATGGACGTAGTAGTTTATATAGTTCTCCTGATAATTTTCTTGTCTCTGGAGTATGCCATGGTGTCATTTCTCCTCTAAGGGGTAGATAGATTCAATAGAATCTAATAGATTCAGGTAAGGTGTACTGTGTACAGTAGTGTGTACTGTTGTTGGTGCACTCTGTCGTTCATCTTTGCATGGTTTGTTGGTGTCTTCGTATATCTAATTGGAACATCGTGTTAACATCTGCTGTGTATGTGTTACCGTCTGACTATTCCTAAAACATCCACTTTCGTTTTATTAAGAATGCCACACCCATCTCCCTACCTTAGCTTTCGTATAATAATTACCTGGCATACTCTTGGAAATATTGAATACACCACACACACACACAAACACACGTGCGTGTGTGTGTGTGTGTGTGGCCCGGGTGTGTGTGTGTGTGTGTGATATATATATATATATATATATATATATATATATATATATATATATATATATATATATATATATATATATACACACGTGCGTGTGTGTGTGTGTGTGTGTTTACTCACCTAGGTGTGCTTGCGGGGGTCGATCTCTGTCTCTTTGGACCCGCCTCTCAACTGTCAACTGTTTTTTTCACACTTTTCTTGTTTGTGTGTATGGAAGACTAATATATTAAGTTACTCAGGACATGTACCACAACAGTGAAGGTGATGTTATGAACTTGGAGCGATGTGGGGTTGGGGGGGGGGTGGGCAGTATCCAAGTCAGAACTCTGTGGCCGCCACGGTGACAAAAACCCCGTTTTCCTTGAGTACACGTTAAAGATAAATTTCTTATTGCGTTTTCTTTTAGGTATAAAATTCGTTTCTGTACGCTGATGTTTGTTGGCTTTTACAGTGCCAGTATTTTGTTATATCTTTTGTTAGGAACTTTTCAATCTTGTTTTTCATAGATTTTTTTTTTTACTGAACTTTTTGTTAAGTTAATCCAGCTTAGGTTAAAATCGCTTAGGTTAGGTTGTATTATGTTAACCTAAGTTAGGTTAGATTAGGCTAGATGGCAGTAGATTACGTTAGGTTAAGTTTAGTATAGATCAGGTTGTATTATTTGGTTAAGTTAAATTATGTTAAAGAGTTGATTACGTTAGATTAAATTTGTTAAATATTCCTGCGGTAATTTCGATGTTAAATTCCTGATGGAACTCTCAGCTTATGCTGTATTTTGTAGTTAATTTACTTATAACATAGTTTTATATGAGGTTGAATCGTTATGTGATGGTAATTGGTCTTTCAACTTCCTTCAACCTGTTCATGCTCCAAACTGATTGATCAGGGAGAATAAATGCTTTTCCAAATCTTCTATTTAAAATGATACATGTGCAAATAACAGAGGTTTTCTTTTCCATACACAGTTTTCCGTATGAGCAACTTGGCTGTTGAGATTCACATACAGTTGTTGGTTGTTGAGATACACATACAGTTGTTGGTTGTTGAGATACACATACAGTTGTTGGTTGTTGAGATACACATACAGTTGTTGGTTGTTGAGATACACATACAGTTGTTGGTTGTTGAGATACACATACAGTTGTTGGTTGTTGAGACTCACATACAGTGTTGATTGTTGAGATACACATACAGTTGTTGGTTGTTGAGATACACATACAGTTGTTGGTTGTTGAGATGCACATACAGTGTTGGTTGTTGAGATGCACATACAGTTGTTGGTTGTTGAGATACACATACAGTTGTTGGTTGTTGAGATGCACATACAGTTGTTGGTTGTTGAGATACACATACAGTTGTTGGTTGTTGAGATACACATACAGTTGTTGGTTGTTGAGATGCACATACAGTTGTTGGTTGTTGAGATACACATACAGTTGCTGGTTGTTGAGATACACATACAGTTGTTGGTTGTTGAGATACACATACAGTTGTTGGTTGTTGAGATACAACATACAGTGGGTTGTTGAGATGCACATACAGTTGTTGGTTGTTGAGATACACATACAGTTGTTGGTGTTGAGATACACATACAGTGTTGGTTGTTGAGTACACATACAGTTGTTGGTTGTGAGATGCACATACAGTTGTTGGTTGTTGAGATACACATACAGTTGTTGGTTGTTGAGATACACATACAGTTGTTGGTTGTTGAGATGCACATACAGTTGATGGTTGTTGAGAAACATACAGTTGTTGGTTGTTGAGATGCACATACAGTTGTTGGTTGTTGAGATACACATACAGTTGTTGGTTGTTGAGATGCACAACAGTTGTTGGTTGTTGAGATACACATACAGTTGTTGGTGTGGAGATACACATACAGTTGTTGGTTGTTGAGATGCACATACAGTTGGGGTTGTTGAGATACACATACAGGTGTTGTTGTTGAGATACACATACAGTTGTTGGTTGTTGAGATACACATACAGTTGTTGGTTGTTGAGATACACATACAGTTGCTGGTGTTGAGATACACATACAGTTGTTTGTTGTTGAGATACACATACAGTTGATGGTTGT
>WNGS01113158.1:9624385-9634387 GCA_020271785.1 Procambarus virginalis | reverse complement strand
GGAACCAAGACGAGTCAACTGAGTCCCTCAGCAGCTGGGAACCAAGACGAGTCAACTGAGCCCCTCAGCAGCTGGGAACCAAGACGAGTCAACTGAGCCCCTCAGCAGCTGGAACCAAGACGAGTCAACTGAGCCCCTCAGCAGCTGGGACCAAGACGAGTCAACTGAGCCCTCAGCAGCTGGGAACCAAGACGAGTCACTGAGCCCCTCCAGCTGGGAACCAGACGAGTCACTGAGCCCCTCAGCAGCTGGGAACCAAGACGAGTCAACTGACCCCTCAGCAGCTGGGAACCAAGACGAGTCAATGAGCCCCTCAGCAGCTGGGAACCAAACGAGTTAACTGAGACCCTCAGCAGCTGGAACCAAACAGTCGAGGGACTTTTTCAGAGCAGCAGTCCACTGATTCCCGACAGGTTCAAGTGGATGGCACCATTCTTCTCTCCTCCGCCCTATCCAGACCCTTCTCCTCATATCCTTTCCCTGTGATACATAATTATACAGGCTTAACACCTCCCGATAATTACTTCACCTTCATTTGTAGACGTGCTACAAAACACCTGTGTTGTTTTGTAGCATGTCCACAACACCTGCGTAGGATGTGTTGATGCATGCAGCCAATTTGCAGGAAGCAGCCAGGAATACTAATCAACTACTAGAAGGGGGAAAAAGCAATAGAAGTGGAAGGACTGCGGGAACCAGAACACAAACATGATTGGAGACTGAAGGACGGAGGAACAGGAATCATGACAAAGTTACATTTAGCAGCGGCCAAAGAAAATTCAGACTAGGTTGTTATACGAAGGAAACAACTAGCCGGTAAAGAGCAGCTTTGTATTCACGAACAAGATAATAAAAAACAGGCAATTCTAGGAATAAGGCGCAAACTTTTTGACATGCGCTGAGCAACGGAAGTAATATTTTATTTTTTCATTGGGATATGACAAGGCAAGAGAGAGCAGCAGCGAAGGAAAGGAAGAAACATAGGGAGAGTGATGAGAGTGGGAAACCCGCAACCATTATCTGAAAATCTCATTTGCATCAGCAACAGCAGCAGTACGAGTCATTCTACTCCCTACCCCCTAACCCATACCCCACCCCACCAACAATACCCTACCTTGCCCTCTACCCACACGTCAGTCTCAGGCTATCCCCTCACACTGATCACCCCCCGTCCAGTTGCTGCCCCCAGTCACCTCACACTTTCCACTCTGAAACTAAAGTGGTGGAAACACACTCCATACACAATGGAGCTGTGACAAGAGGCTAAACGGCTTCGAAACCTGCACATCATTCGATTAAAAGTTGAGAGTGGGATCCAAATTACTTCAGTTCAACCCCTCAATCACAGTTAGATAAATATACACAGATTTCCCTGTTGCATAAGCCCGGGAAATTTCACCAAGCTACCGGTGGCCACATTACCGGTCAAACCTGCACCACCGCCACACCACCACCAAGCCACAACCACACCATCACCACGCCACACCATCACAACGCCACACCACACCACCACCACACCACCAAAACCACCACCACACCACCACCACGCCACACCACACCACACCACGCCACCAAAACCACCACCACACCACCACCACGCCACCAAAACCACCACGCCACACCACACCACAACCACGCTACACTACGCCACACCACCACGCCACACCACCACAACACCACGCCACACCACACCACGCCACCACACCACAACCACATCACCACCATCATCACAGGACCTTATAAGGACACCTTGATGGCTAGTCATCCCTCCCACTGCTCTACTGCAGGCAGCCTCCCGATTCACTTCCATATATTTCAAATTTGTTTATATATATATATATGTATATATATGTATATATATATATATATATATATATATATATATATATATATATATATATATATATATATGTCGTACCTAGTAGCCAGAACGCACTTCTCGGCCTACTATGCAAGGCCCGATTTGCCAAATAGGCCAAGTGATTTTCATTATTTTCAAAATATTGTTTACAATTGGTTTATTTGAAATATTATTATCATATTATGTTAGGAACATAAATTATTTACTTAGTTATGTTAGTTAAGATGAGGTTTGGTTAGGTAGGGTTGGTTAGGTTCGGTCAAATATCTTTGTTAGTTTTAACTCAAATTAAATGAAGTTAACTCATG
The DNA here is from genome assembly GCA_020271785.1 of Procambarus virginalis. NCBI lineage: Eukaryota > Metazoa > Arthropoda > Malacostraca > Decapoda > Cambaridae > Procambarus > Procambarus virginalis. The sequence continues at coordinate 9,632,218 of WNGS01113158.1, read as the reverse complement.
CATAATGAAATAGATAGCTTTATCATTCCATAATAAAAAACATCGGAAAATATATAAATTCAGGAAAACTTTGCTTATTAGGCAAATCGGGCCTAATAAGTACTGCGTTCTGGCTACTAGGTATAACATACATATATATATATATATATATATATATATATATATATATATATATATATATATATATATTATTTATTTTCATATCAGTCATATTTTATCTTTTCGGTCATATTTAACAACATATGTTTACAAGAGAGACTGCTACCAAATATATATATATATATATATATATATATATATATATATATATATATATAAACCAACACAGATGAAGGTGAGCAACAAACACAGGTGAATGTGAGCAACAAACACGGGTGAAGGTGAGCAACAAACACGGGTGAAGGTGAGCAACAAACACGGGTGAAGGTGAGCAACAAACACGGGTGAAGGTGAGCAACAATCACTAATGAAGGTGAGCCAACAAACACGGGTGAAGGTGAGCAACAAACACGGGTGCAGGTGAGCAACAAACACAGGTGAAGGTGAGCCAACAAACACGGGTGAAGGTGGGCAACAAACACGGGTGCAGGTGAGCAACAAACACTAGTGAAGGTGAGCCAACAAACACGGGTGAAGGTGAGCAACAAACACGGGTGCAGGTGAGCAACAAACACTAGTGAAGGTGAGCCAACAAACACGGGTGAAGGTGGGCAACAAACACAGGTGAAGGTGAGCAACAAACACAGGTGAAGGTGGGCAACAAACACAGGTGAAGGTGGGCAACAAACACGGGTGAAGGTGGGCAACAAACACAGGTGAAGGTGAGCAACAAACACGGGTGAAGGTGGGCAACAAACACAGGTGAAGGTGAGCAACAAACACGGGTGAAGGTGGGCAACAAACACGAGTGAAGGTGAGCAACAAACACGGGTGAAGGTGAGCAACAAACACGAGTGAAGGTGAGCAACAAACACGAGTGAAGGTGAGCAACAAACACAGGTGAAGGTGAGCAACAAACACGGGTGAAGGTGGGCAACAAACACGGGTGAAGGTGAGCAACAAACACGGGTGAAGGTGAGCAACAAACACGGGTGAAAGTGAGCAACAAACACGAGTGAAGGTGAGCAACAAACACGGGTGAAGGTGAGCAACAAACACGGGTGAAGGTGAGCAACAAACACGAGTGAAGGTGGGCAACAAACACGGGTGAAGGTGAGCAACAAACACGGGTGAAGGTGAGCAACAAACACGAGTGAAGGTGAGCAACAAACACGGGTGAAGGTGAGCAACAAACACGGGTGAAGGTGAGCAACAAACACGAGTGAAGGTGAGCAACAAACACGGGTGAAGGTGAGCAACAAACACGGGTGAAGGTGAGCAACAAACACGAGTGAAGGTGAGCAACAAACACGGGTGAAAGTGAGCAACAAACACGAGTGAAGGTGGGCAACAAACACGGGTGAAGGTGAGCAACAAACACGGGTGAAGGTGAGCAACAAACACTAGTGAAGGTGGGCAACAAACACGGGTGAAGGTGAGCAACAAACACGAGTGAAGGTGAGCAACAAACACGAGTGAAGGTGAGCAACAAACACGGGTGAAGGTGGGCAACAAACACAGGTGAAGGTGAGCAACAAACACGGGTGAAGGTGGGCAACAAACACGGGTGAAGGTGAGCAACAAACACGGGTGAAGGAAGGATGAGACAGGCCTAGGCTGGGGAGGACACGAGGTATGCCAGGAGGCATGCACGAGGCTGTAGAGTTGACACCCACCCCCTGCATGACCAGTGTCAACACCCGACCCTCATCTTGTCTGCCTGACACAATATTTCCTCTCTCGGCACATAACCGCTAGCAACACGCTGTCGATATGCAAACTAACCGCATAGTTCCGTGCGGTGGTTTACCTGGAGAGGTCGCTGGTCTACGGAGCAATGCAGGAACAGCGGCTGCAACCGCCAAAACATTACATTTTTCCAATTAACACAATAACAGACACCACTGATTTTGCACTTTGCCGAGGGGTCATGGAAATAAACACACGACTTTGTCTGATGGTAGAGTGGGAATGCACAACACTAGGGGGCGACGGGACGCACAAGGGGCGGGCACGGGGCGGACTGGTGGGGCAGCCGTGCGCATACCCACACACCGAGAAGTGCACTACCATGCCGCCTCCAAGACGCTACGGAGACGAGGCCAGGGTATGAGACGCGGTTGCCGCCTCTTCTTTATAACCGACAATTAAACCATTCATCTCTCAACTTGTGGGTGACAACAAGTACTCTTCGTAGGTAGTTGGTGTTCCTTCTTAGTTTAAACCAACCTGTTCCCTCCCAAAGTACGTTAGCTTAGAAGGAAAGGATTAGGGATTCCGCGTGTGTGGGTTGTGTGAGTGTGAGTGTGTGTGTGTGTGTGTGTGTGTGTGTGTGTGTGTGTGTGTGTGTGTGTGTGTGTGTGTGTGTGTGTGTGTGTGTGTGTGTGTGTGTGTGTGTGTGGCAGAGGAGGGTATCGTGGGTGATGGTGCCCTCGTGGTGATTGGGCTGGCTGCTGGCTGGGATGCCCTGGGCTCACCTTACAAACAACGGCTTGTTCCACACATCATATCACTCCTGCCTTTCTCGCCCTTGTTTCCGGGTGCCGGTAGTGCAGTTGAGTTCCTTCTGGAGTCACTAGCAGGAACCCCGAGAGGGACAGAAATGGTTGGGCACGCTTCCTATCACCTAATGCCTCATTTGTATTAGAATTAAATAATCTAGCCCCCATCCATTAAGTTTAAAGTGCACATGGAACAACACCACTCTTTAATGTAAAAATAATTTAGTTTTCTGTATATAGGAAACCAATAAATGTTGGGGTCTTATATATACTTTTAAATGTTTTACTCATCATCAATTCAAAGTCTCCTTATTATGCACCCCATACCCATCCTGTGGGCGGTGGTGGAAACGGTTACAGAGACACATAATCGGTTCAGGAACTGAACCCCATAGTTTGTTTAGCTAGGCAAGTGACACTCTTTTCAAGCTAGTTATGCAATTGATAATGTTACAAACACATGTAAGTGACATTCATATGCATCAATGTACACAAATACATAGACATATCAATAATCTTTTTTATATCACAAGTGAATCAACAAGAGGCTCACAGCAGTCACTATAGAAGGCACTTTACATCTATGGTGAGTCACACGGTTACTAGTCTTGTTCCTCAGTCACCCAACTGGGCGGCAGCTTTATAGTCATGTGCAGGCTGTACCTACAGTAAGCAAATTTTGGATACTTCACTAAGATTCCTGGCAGTATATCATCATGAATGAAGTACTTACACATTTCTTGGACTAAATTTATGGTGCTATCTCTGAATTCCACGACTTTTTCACATTAAAAAACTACTTCTCATATCAAAAATATGCAAATTAGTGAAAACGGCGATTAGTCAGATTTTGCCCAAATTGACCTGCAGTTTTCAAAATACGATTCCTAACTGAAATATGATTCCAGAGCGTTATTTTTGAGTCGCGAGCGGTTCTTCCTGCATAATAGAATGATGATCGATGGAATAATTTATGTGAATTTCACTTTGCCTCAAGTACGAGATTTTGATGTTCCCGGAATATTACTGCCCTCAGGCTGCTTAAAGGCCGTCCAAGATGGTAATCAATTCCCTCTTTACAAGCAAAACTCTTGGCTAACTCATCAGTTCTATCATGCATTCGGAAACTAATATGGGAAGGAATCCACAAGAGACAAACTCTGACTCCATCATTGATTATTTCATTATAGCTGTGTCTAGCTTCAGACACAAACATGGCACAGTTAGAAAAGAAGCTAGTTTTACCCTGGAACACGACCCTCCAGTTGAGTTTATTGCCAGGTCCCCAGTTGTTGTTTGGTGAACAGGGGCGAACAGTTATGGATTGGTTCTCACTCAATCCTCTTGGGGTTTGATCACGGGACGAGTGTATCATACGCAATTTGTTTTGTGTACGAGTGTGCGTGTGTATGTACATCTAGGCAGAAGACCAACTACAGACCGTCCTCAGGATGCGGCCCCCAGGGTGTGTCATCTCTCAGGCACCTGTTGACTGCCACGTGAACATGTTTTTTTTCTACCACAGACTTGGACATACATTTACAATGGTAACCAGAATGTATAGATTTTCTTCTGTTCTCCATGCCCAACCACTTGGGTTGGACGGTAAAGCGACGGTTTCGCTTCATGCAGGTCGGTGTTCAATCCCCGACCATCCTAGTGGTTGAGGCACCATTTTTCCCCTCGTCCCATCCCTAATCCTTCTCCTGACCCTTTCTAAGTGCTATATAGTCGTAATGACTTAGAGCTTTCTCCTCAGCCCGCTCCTGTGCCAGTAAGTTCAATACGGGCTCACTATAGCCCGTGCTACTTGGAACTTTCTGTCCGCAGTAGCTGAATCTATAACAACAACAGTGCTTTCTCATTATAGTTCCTTCTTCTCTTCTGTTCTCCATGGACAGATTAGAGATCTGTTAAACATTCAATTTAGTGATTTCTTGAACAATCAACCAGAGAAGATGATTGTAGACGCTGCCAAATTGTTCTTGCTCCTGCCGGGATTAGAATCTGGGGATTTACAGCTGAGATTCGAAGGCCTTTGTATGTATGTATGTATATCTCAGCAACTTGTCGTCGACACATGGGAGCAATTCACACACTTGCACTTTAGATATATGATGAATTTTGTGCAAAGTATTTTCAGTTGCAAATTTGCAACGAAAACTCATATCAATTGACTTGTCGAGAATGATGACATTAATACTACTATAATATTAGTGTCTTGGTATACCTATTAAATACTACAATAAATATTAGTGTCTTGGTACACATATATTCACCTCAGTCCAACTTTAAGCTTGACTCAGACTATAGCGCTCGGAAGTAAACATAAGACTGACTGGGTCGCTCTCTCTCTCTGTGAGTCTCACAAGTAACCACTAATACCTCAATTATAACTAACCTTTACGACTCGGTACCTGCATATTAAAAAATAGAGGATAGAGGCAGCGTGTTCGCCTTGTAGGGATGAATCAGCGTCTCCGTTGAGACTGGATACACAAGGGCCCCTCAAGTGGCAGCTTTCAAAGTAAGGGTCACTTCACAATGACAGCAGCTGGGTCAATCTTTACGTGCTGACCTAGTGTATTCTCAGAGTTGTATTTGTGTGGCTGATGACCACGCTCTTTGGCCCCGCATTTCAACCTTTATCGACTAGTTCCAAAGTCTATTATATCTACATTTAAAACAGCGAATGGAGTCTGCTTCCGCCACTTTCTCTTAAAAGTATCCATTTCTTCACTACTCTGACTGAAAATTCTATTTCTTATATCTTTGTGGCTGAACTGTGGCTCATTGGTTACTTAGTCTGCCTCTATATCCCTTTGTTTGTGTACCGCTCCTGCTGAATATTCTGCTGCTGTGTCAGCCTTTTCTATTCCTCGAGTATTGGTAATCATGTCTTCTTTCCAGTCATGTAAGGTTTAACTCTTAGTCTTTCCTCGTAACTCATACCTCTCCACTCCGGGACCTCTCAACATTCTGGAGCTTCGTTTTGTGTTATAACGTGATGAGGACTCCACGCTGGTGTGCACGATATGCAACGTCCTCAACCGTAACTACCGAGTTATTCAGCTCAAGTGCTGAGCTTACCGCTTAGTTAGGGTGCCCAAGACCTGAACATTGGGTCTCTTTCCTGTTGCTGCTCCAGGGCGGTCTCTATAAGTAGCATCACCTTCACGGCCATAACTCTGACATCCTATCCGGCGTAAGTTACGTCTCTAACTCTTGAACTATGGAATAGAATCCGATCCATACTCGATAATAACTTACCCGAAGTACAGTCACTCTTCGATAAAGCCAACAAGCGCAACATTTTTACCTTAACTAAATGTATTGTTCCCTCTCTAACTAATGATTACAATCAACCGAGAGATCAACCCGCCCTCACACTAGGCTGTTTACAGCAGCGTCGTCCTCTCCGACGCTTCTCAATTTTAAAAAACTGTGTATTAAAAACTGAGTGTTCTCATATATAAATTAATATTATTATTCATAAAAATTATATGTATAGTTAGGCATACGTTAGGTGTTTAGGTTCTGTTGCGATTATTTGTATTTGAAGTACGTGGGTGAAGCATTTATAGAACTGTGGTTCGTACAGAGGACGTGAGCGAAGCACTTGTTCTGGAAGTGTTTCGGACGTCTCGGTTGTGAGGCGTGTGTGTAACTGCTTTCCATTCATAAACAGTAGGTTTGGGCAGCTGGTTAACGAGCTTGCATCTTTATATGCGAGGACGGGCTGCGGAAAGAGTATGTTGATCCGAGACCTCGGCCAATGGTTCGAACGCAAATAAGCGGCGCTCACACACACACAACACACACAAGGCTAAACTGCTGCTTTAACCCAGAAAACTATTTTATCCAGCAGGACATGCTACCTTTCACTACCTCCATCCCCAGGGTTTTCTTGGAGAGACCCGACTACCCTCTTGCGTTCGTAGCATATATACATGCAATTATTCAGTTATACGTAAATACATCCAATATTCAGTTATTTAATATGGGAAGTTATATATTAAAAATATTATACAATACAAAAATAAAACATAATTGTAACTGTCATACACTAGCCTTAATAAGTTAATAACCTTTCACAGGAAGCAACCCACAACAGTCGCCTTACTCCCAGGTACCCATTTACTGCTAGGTGAAATAAGGAATCACTTGTAGAAGAACGTTCCCCAACATGTTGACCTTCTCGGAGTCGAACCCAGGACCAATCGGGTGTGAGCGGACTGTGTTTTCTCGGTTACTTGTGGTACTTGGTCAGTTATTGTTATTTATTAACATCTTTATTGATAAAAATTAATTACAATTTTGCCAAATCTGAATATTTAAGAATTCTTATTAGAGTGAGGATAATGTTGGAATTCACTGTCAAAGGAGATCATAATACACAAGACAATAGGTCTAAACTGTAGGCTCAAGCACACACACACATATTTTAATATATATATATATATATATATTATATATATATATATAATATATAATATATATATATATCATATATATATATATCATTTATATATATCATAGTCAGTGCTGACGTCAGCGCAGACTTGAGATTGGGAAAGTGATTACTGGGGTAAACCTTCGATTATAGAAGTGTAGTCTTGGTGAGACTCTACAGCGCATTGTCGTCATTAGATACAGTTTATATAGTCAATCAAAACCTGATAACTGCTATATGGCGTATAGGTAAACCAGACTAAAACGATAAATTAAAATCTACAATCACCCTGAGGTAAGCAGTCTGCTTTCCTCGCCTTACCCACCTTCTCGCCCCCCCCCCATTACCCCTCTTACCCACCTTCCCGCCCTCCTACCCTTAGCCATTATACCTAAGCTCTTCTAGGTGAAAAATTTAAATGGTCCCTTTACTCAAAATCTTTTACTGATACCGTTAATGAGGTTCTCTCCCGCCCCGCCCTCCACCTGTGGATACGCCCCTTATGCCCTTGTAAGAACTGTAAGAACAGCTCGCTAGCTCCAGACTCGATGATTGGTTAGCAAGACCTAATATACCACGACACGCTGTAGCTTCAGTGTCAACAATAACATGTACTAAATTGCTTGATTTTTCCTAACTGACTACCATCTCCCAGCGGCCTCGACGGGACAGGAAGCCGCTGGCTTTACAGGACGATAAAAATGATGATTTAATTCGAGCTAGTTATACAATTAAGGCCAAGTTTTGGTTGGCTGATGTAGTTTTCATCTTAAGAGTATT
>WNGS01113158.1:9609676-9619966 GCA_020271785.1 Procambarus virginalis | reverse complement strand
TCTATGCAGATGAAGCAGCATCAATCATAACCAGGATAAAATACGTCTGAGTGGGTCAGGGAAGGTCAAGCGCCACACCAGCGTTGCTCCTTATCTTCTCAACGGAGCGCCCACATTCTCCTCCCAGGACACGTCTCCCAGGGCTTACAAAGGCGACAAAGCACTTTACCAGGGAAGATGGGAGGAACCACGACCAGGTGCACACGGTACACCTGTACTGTGCACACGGTACACCTGTACTGTGCACACTGTACACCTGTATTGTGCACTGTACACCTGTACTGTGCACACTGTACACCTGTATTGTGCACTGTACACCTGTACTGTGCACACGGTACACCTGTACTGTGCACACTGTACACCTGTACTGTGCACACGGTACACCCTGGGGGTCCTCCCCAGGCTACAGTCACACCCTGGGGGTCCTCCCCAGGCTACAGTCACACCCTGGGGGTCCTCCCCAGGCTACAGTCCACACCCTGGGGGTCCTCCCCAGGCTACAGTCACACCCTGGGGGTCCTCCCCAGGCCACAGTCACACCCTGGGGGTCCTCCCCAGGCTACAGTCACACCCTGGGGGTCCTCCCCAGGCCACAGTCACCCCCTGGGGGTCCTCCCCAGGCCACAGTCAACACCCTGGGGGTCCTCCCCAGGCCACAGTCACACCCTGGGGGTCCTCCCCAGGCCACAGTACACCCTGGGGGTCCTCCCCAGGGCACAGTCACACCCTGGGGGTCCTCCCCAGGCCACAGTAACACCCTGGGGGTCCTCCCCAGGCCACAGTCACACCCTGGGGGTCCTCCCCAGGCCACAGTAACACCCTGGGGGTCCTCCCCAGGCCACAGTAACACCCTGGGGGGTCCTCCCCAGGCCACACTCACACCCTGGGGGTCCTCCCCAGGCCCCAGTAACACCCTGAGGGTCCTCCCCAGGCCACAGTCACACCCTGGGGGTCCTCCCCAGGCCACAGTAACACCCTGGGGGTCCTCCCCAGGCCACAGTCACACCCTGGGGGTCCTCCCCAGGCCACAGTCACACCCTGGGGGTCCTCCCCAGGCCACAGTCACACCCTGGGGGTCCTCCCCAGGCCACAGTCATACCCTGGGGGTCTCGGGTCCCAGTAATACCGGCAGTATACTGTGGGCGAATCATCGGAGCGTAGCGCACCCGTCATAACTCCTCCCAACATTCTTTTTAATTAAACAATATCCACAGACTTTGTTCCTCGTGTGTGTGTGTGTGTGTGTGTGATGAAAGAGAGAGAGAGAAGAGAGGAGAGAGAGAGAGAGAGAGAGAGATGAGAGAGAGGAGAGAGAGAGAGGAGAGAGAGAGAGAGAGAGAGAGAGACGGGAGAGGGGGAGAGAGAGAGAGAGGGGGAGAAGGAGGGAGAGAGGTGAGGAGGATAGGGGGATGCCAGCTACCCTCTGCTGCCTCATCTCTCGTGTTTACGTTCATTAACCTCTAGTGATGCTGCGCCTACCTGCTGCCCGCCCCTTCCCCCACCTCCCTCCCTGGGTGCTGCTCCACCTCTCCCCTTCCCCAACCTCCCTCCCTGGGTGGCTCCTGAGTGCGTTCCTGAGTGTCCTTCTGAGTGTGTTTCTGAGTGTATCTCTATGTCCTAAGTTGTCTCTCTGACCCTAATGCAAACCTTCCCCGCCCTCTCTACTGGACACATCAATTTTTCTCCACATTCATCTCTGAATTTTCTTCCTGCTGTGTCCTGATCTCTGGAAGTCGTGATGCTGTGCCCTAATCTCATTAGATTACTCATTACTTTAAACCACCAATTCCCAGTCGCCAGACTAACTGATAACGTTGCTTCTCTTGCTCTGTGCTCCTGGGCTTCATAGACTGTTACTTCTTCTTGATGTCTCTTCTACCCAATCCACTTCTTCATTCTGCCGCCTCTCCCCTGTTCCCTTCCCTTCTCTTTATACACTACTTCTAATCACTCTCTTCTTTGACTGTGGATAGCTTTGACTTTTGACTTTGATAGCCAGTGTCAAAATCGTTGTGGATGAGGAGAGAGGGGGGGTCAATATTTGACCGTGACACACTGTTCTCTCGTGAATTGTGACCGCCTCGACCTGACTATATTGGGAACGTATCCCTCAGGAATCAACCATGGAAACACAAACCGAAACTGTCTCTATTTTCCCCTTGTTACAACTTGTCATAAAGTTGTTACATCGTGGTTTAACGTGTTTATGACGTATTAGAACGTTGTTACAACTTGCTATATTGGTTGTTATAACTGGTTAGGAGGTGTTAAAATTTGTTCGAACGTTGTACCAACGTCGTAGTTTCGGTGTGTGTTTGGCGGGAAGGTGGTAAGTTGGGTGTAGCATCCCTCCAATCTCGACCAGATAAGCATATATTTTAATCTATACTATAAGACTGTGTCAATTTGTTTGTCTGTCCAACGTTAGAGGCCGGTGCTTGGGGCTAGCCTCACCCAAGTTGACAGAGGGAATGGTCTGGGGTACAGGACGAACATAGGTCGGTCGGGGTCGCCAACATTCAAAAGGGAACAACGTGTCAGGGCCACATTCAGACCCCCACGATGATTTTGTTACTCTCCGCCAGCTACATAGTTAAATATTTTCAATACAATATTTTTTTATAGTAAAATACACCATTATTTACTGATCTTGTTAAAAATAACTATGCTCCACGACTGACCAACCTTCGAATTTGATGAAAAACTTTACCCAAATGGCTCCATGAGTGTCGTCCGGGGTTGGTCAGTCGTGGAGCTCAGTTAATAAGCACCAGGACTCACCAATCCTTATTGACGATCAATGGTGCGGTGGATCCGATAGTGTGTACGTACCGGTGATCCTGAACGGCATGGGTTCGAATCCTGGTCGGGTCATTTAGAGTTTTTAGTGATTGCTAAGTATTATAATATTATGTACATTATAATATTATATACATTATATATATATATATATATATATATATATATATATATATATATATATATATATATATATATATATATATATATATATATATAATGTATATCCAGGTTCCACTTCAACATCATTAGAATATTGATTCAATTTATATTGAAGTCAATAGAATATTATTCTAATTGTCTCCTAATTTTATGCTAGACTTGGGCATGCTTTTTGTTAACTCACTGGAGCGTGCATATGAATCCAGAGTAAACACGCTAATTGTAAGTGACTCCTTGTCATCCTTGACTGCCCTCAGCTCCCTAAGGCATAACTGTGACGTGCTTGTCTCTGAAGCTAGACACAGATATGGTGAAATAATCAATGATGGAGTCAGAGTTTGTCTCCCGTGGATTCCTTCCCATATTGGTCTCCGAATGCACGATAGAACTAATGAGTTAGCCAAGACTTTTGCTCATAAAGAGGGAATTGATTACCATCTTGGAATGCCTTTGAGCAACCTGAGAGCAGTAATATTCCGGGGAACATCAACAAAATTTCGCAGACGAGGCAAAATGAAATTCGCACCAGATGCTCCATCTATCATCTTTCTATTATACAGGAAAACCGCACGTCTATGGGTCGTCCAATAAGGTTAGTAGACTTCTAGATGTTACCACTGCTAGGCTTAGGCTTGGCTACAAGTACCTCTGGAAGTTTGTAACGTCTGCTGATGTAGATTTGAATAAATGTAAACTGTCAGCAGAACTATTCGCATACTTTGCGTCCTTATATAATTGAATGTGAACAAAATAGCAGAATTCAGAGATAACACCATTAATGGAGTCCAAGAAATGTATAAGTACTTCATTCATGATGATATACTGCCAGGAATCTTAGTGAAATACCAAAAATTTGCTTACTGTAGGTACAGCCTGCACATGACTATAAAGCTGCCGCCCAGATGGGTGACTGTGGAACAAGACTAGTAACTGTGTGACTCACCATAGATGTAAAGTGCCTTCTATAGTGACTGTTGTGAGTCTCCTGTTGAATCACTTGAGATATACAAAGATTATCGATGTATATATGTATTTGTGTAAATAATTGTGTGTGTATGTGTGTGTGTGTGTATATATATATATATATATATATATATATATATATATATATATATATATATATATATATATATATATAATATAACATTAACAATTGTTTAACTAGCTTCAAAAGATTGTCACTTGCTTAGCTAAACGAACTAGAGGGTTCAGTTCGTGAACCCATTATGTGCCTCCGTAACCCTTTCCACCACGGCCCAAGGGATGGGTATGGGGTGCATAATAAAGAAAGAAATTAAAGTTGAATTCCCATCAAGTTTAAGTTGTCATTTGTCCTCAAGATTTTGCAAATTGTCGCGGAGCCGTGATTACGCACCACTGCACGCTGACCCGCCCCACCATACTACCCAAAACCTCCAGCTACCTATTTACTGCTGGAAGCACTCTGCTACCTATTTAGGTGAACAGAAGCATCAGATGAAAGGACAACTGAGGACGTAACCCACAACAATCGTCCAACTTTCAAGCACCTATTTACTGTTAGGTTACACACCCAACCTACACATCATAAAATAAAGGAAATGACGACGTTTCGCTCCGTTCAGGAACATTATGAGGTCGCCCTACACATGGATCCCCAGACCACTCTGCTACCGGCTGACCACTCCGCTACGGACGGTCCGGGCTGACCACTCCGCTACGGACGGTCCGGGCTGACCACTCCGCTACGGACGGTCCGGGCTGACCACTCCGCTACGGACGGTCCGGGCTGACCACTCCGCTACGGACGGTCCGGGCTGACCACTCCGCTACGGACGGTCCGGGCTGACCACTCCGCTACGGACGGTCCGGGCTGACCACTCCGCTACGGACGGTCCGGGCTGACCACTCCGCTACGGACGGTCCGGGCTGACCACTCCGCTACGGACGGTCCGGGCTGTCCACTCCGCTACGGACGGTCCGGGCTGACCACTCCGCTACGGACGGTCCGGGCTGACCACTCCGCTACGGACGGTCCGGGCTGACCACTCCGCTACGGACGGTCCGGGCTGACCACTCCGCTACGGAATATATTCACCAAACCTTCAGAATTCTTTATTTTTACAATGGCACATGAATCTTGATGGAGAGTCGTTGAATGAAGCGAGTTACAACGATGATAAGTCGAGATAAAGTGCTCAGCAAGGTTTCGTAGCCCTTCTAATTGTTAAAACTGCTAGCTGTATATCGTTGTGTTGTGATAGGTGAGTGTTGGGGCTTGCTAGGTGGGGCTGGGTAATTAGTAAGTGCGGCTAGGTTGCGCTAGGAGAGGCTAAGTTATTGCTAGGTGAGGTTGGGTTAATAGAAAAATAGTTGTCAATAAATCATTTTACCAAGATTATTAAAACACAAGTGAATCTTTTTCGGGTCCTGAAGGTTCTAAAACCTATTTAGGATTTCACACATTTCCTGCATACACTCTGGCTGTTGTAAACGAGTTCTATCTATTTACATGCACAAAGAAATTACACATTAACGTGATGAATCAATGAGAAAAGCAGTAGAAGCCGCCTTCCTACTCTTCATTCCCCAACGTGTTTCCTGCCACAATCCCCCCTTCTCCTCCCACCACACGCCCCCTTCTCCTCCCACCACACGCCCCCTTCTCCTCCCACCACACGCCCCCTTCTCCTCCCACCACACGCCCCCTTCTCCTCCCACCACACGCCCCCTTCTCCTCCCACAACACGCCCCCTTCTCCTCCACCACACGTCCCTTCTCCTCCCACCACACGTCCCCTTCTCCTCCCACCACACGCCCCCTTCTCCTCCCACCACACGTCCCCTTCTCCTCCCACCACACGCCCCCTTCTCCTCCCACCACACGCCCCTTCTCCTCCCACCACACGTCCCCTTCTCTTCCCACCACACGCCCCCTTCTCCTCACACCACACGCCCCCTTCTCCTCCCACCACACGCCCCCTTCTCCTCCCACCACACCCCCCTCCCACCACACGTCCCCTTCTCCTCCCACCACACGCCCCCTTCTCCTCCCACCACACGCCCCCTTCTCCTCACACCACACGCCCCTTCTCCTCCCACCACACGCCCCCTTCTCCTCCACCACACGCCCCCCCACCACACACCCCCCTTCTCCTCCCACCACACGTCCCCTTCTCCTCCCACCACACGCCCCCTTCTCCTCCCACCACACGCCCCCTTCTCCTCCCACCACACCCCCTCCCACCACACGCCCCCTTCTCCTCCCACAACACGCCCCCTTCTCCTCCCACCACACGCCCCCTCCCACCACACGCCCCCTTCTCCTCCCACCACACGCCCCCTTCTCCTCCCACCACACGCCCCCTTCTCCTCCCACCACACGCCCCCTCCCACCACACGCCCCCTTCTCCTCCCACCACACGCCCCCTTCTCCTCCCACCACACGTCCCCTTCTCCTCACACCACACGTCCCCTTCTCCTCCCACAACACGCCCCCTTCTCCTCCCACCACACGTCCCCTTCTCCTCCCACAACACGCCCCCTTCTCCTCCCACCACACGCCCCCTCCCACCACACGTCCCCTTCTCCTCCCACCACACGCCCCCTTCTCCTCCCACCACACGCCCCCTTCTCCTCCCACCACCACACGCCCCCTTCTCCTCCCACCACCACACGCCCCCTTCTCCTCCCACCACGCGCCCCCTTCTCCTCCCACCACACGCCCCCTTCTCCTCCCACCACACGCCCCCTTCTCCTCCCACAACACTACCCCTTCTCCTCCCACCACACGCCCCCTTCTCCTCCCACAACACGCCCCCTTCTCCTCCCACCACATGCCCCCTTCTCCTCCCACAACACGCCCCCTTCTCCTCCCACCACATGCCCCCCTTCTCCTCCCACCACATGCCCCCTTCTTCTCCCACCACACGCCCCCTTCTCCTTCCAACACACGCCCCCTCCCACCACACGCCCCCTCCCCCCCCCCCCCACACACCCACTTGTCCTGCTCTTGACCCACCCACTGCAATATACAAGACAATGTTGGCATCATCCATCCCACTTGAAATAAAAGTGCACCATTCATCCTCAGTTTCCAGAGCGCCTCCTGGACACTTTAGATGGGAGCAACACTGCAGGGCTCAGAACCCCTTCTGCTGTAACTTTAATATTATGTATTTACCCACCAGAATCTTTTAAGTCCTCCAAGTGGAGTCAGTAATGACTGACTAGAATACAGTGCTGATACAAGATGTGCACTGAGGTACTGGGAGTTGATACAGGGAGATCACTGGAGGGGAGAGATCACACTACACTACTAGGTTGGAGAGTGACCATTGTCAGGTTAGACTTAGGGGATGTAAGTGATTGTGACACCTATGTCACAGAGGTTGTGTCACAGGAATGGGTTATTAACACGTGATTCTAAGCCTGAGGCTATTGGCAGCTGCCAAGCCTTAGAATGTCAGGCCAAGGCGTGGCGGAAGCAGCAGCGACAATCGGAGCTGCAGAGCTGGAGCACCGACGAGACGAGGTACCGAGAGCTCACCGCCTCCACCCACTGTGTTAGGGTTGATCTCTCACGTGACTAACCTGGAGGATAGACATAAAGGCTTCTAGGATGCTAGTACTGCAGATATGGACCGGTTAGGGTCCGAGGCGGGAACCGGTTAGGGTTGAGTGTGCAGTTAATGGGTAACTTGTGTTAATGAAGACAAATGAGTTAAAGAAACCCTTCAAAAGTAATAGGAGAAGCAGAAAATACGTTATGAACTGCTCTAAATCTATTTTATGCAATGAATGCTGATTGTATTTGAGCTTCTGTAACCTTTCCTTGTAGTCCGTCACCAGCCAAGATGAACGTCTCAAGAGACCGGTAGAGGTGTAGACTTTGCGTGTAATGATGCAAGACTCAAGCATTAGGGGTAAACTCTTTTTCACCACTACAGTGGAAATAACGCTGCTAGTCTCAGCAGCCTGGCAACACTGCAGGTCTCAACACCCATAGACTGCAAACACTGCAGGATTCACCATCCCCTACACTGGCAACACTGCTATACTCTGCAACCCCCCCCCCAGACTGGCAACACTGATGGTATGACCTGGAACTGCACCACAAAAATATTATTTTTAGCTGGACTCGCTGGTGGTAATGCTGCGGTCTTTGTTGTTGACCCAGAGTGATGGGATGGGTGGTGGGAGGGGATAGGTGGAGGAAGGGTGGATGGATAGAAGGAAAGAATGGAGGTTGAAGAGAAGGAGAGGGAATAGAGGGTGGGGAAAGAGAGCGTGGTGTTAGACTAGTTACGCCAACTAACAAGGTCCAAGTGGTAGTGCACATTTCCTTCATTCCGGTCTCCTATCCCAGTTCTTAGTCTGTCAATATATTCCCTTCCGGAGCTATATAGTCATACTGGCTTAATATATTTTCTCCACATAATTACCCACAAAGTTTGTTAAGAGCCGGAAATTGCAGCGGCAATTTGAACTGTTATTGACACAACGTGTGTGTGTGTGTGTGTGTGTGTGTGTGTGTGTGTGTGTGTGTGTGTGTGTGTGTGTGTGTGTGTGTGTGTGTGTGTGTGCGTGGGTGCGTGCGTAGTCCATCCTGCTAAACTGACTACTCATAGTAACGATGTGGTGGAAAGCAACACTAAGAGGTGATGATCCACCAGACAGCACTACGGGCTCACCATAGCCGTGCTACTTGGAACTTCTTGTTCTAGGTAGCGAATCTTTACAACAACAACCAGACAGCAAATTCTGTATTACTGAATTTGGAAAAAAAACAGGAAAGGTTTATACATTTGTGGTGATAATAAAACCTAACCCAAGCATCCTAGGCCTAATACACGCTATCTGAGGCCTAATATAATACATATATATGTGCTATACTAGGCCTAGGAATATTTAGAATAGGTTTTTATCTATATTTTGTTCCTGATTAAAAGGTACAAAAAGAGGCTTACTGGGGCCACATTACTACATATTTGCACGATTGGCTAAAGATACATAGAGTACTATCAAAGCTATCAACTATCTAGTCAAGGATGAGTTGGTGTACTCACCTAGTTGTGCTTGCGGGGGTTGAGCTCTGGCTCTTTGGTCCCGCCTCTCAACTGATTTACAGCTTCCTGAGCCTACTGGGCTCTATCATATCTACATTTGAAGCTGTGTATGGAGTCAGCCTCCACCACATCACTGCCTAATGCATTCCATTTGTGTTTATTTTGATGTGGACCACGAGCAATTTCATGAATAATTTATTCCCTCCCCATGCCATCTCCTGCCATCAACTGTACTTCCTTCCATCTCTTCCTCCCTCTCCCTATCCATCAACTACTTGGGCTGGACGGTAGACCGGCGGTCTCGTTTCTTGCAGGTCAGTGTTCAATCCCTGACCGTCCAAGTGGTTAGGGCACCAGTCCTTCCATCCCATCCTGAATCCTTATCCTGATCCCATACAAGCGCTATTCAGTCGTATTGGCTTAGTGCTTTCTCCTGCTAATTACATTACCTTACCTCCTCTCTCCCTTCATCCTCACCTACCTTCTCCTGCTCCCCACTACCGTCACCTGCCTTCCTCACTATCACCTACCTATCTTCCCTATCCTTCAGTGCAATCCTCTCACTTACCCGAGTTTCTTACGGAGCACCATGCTCTTGATCTTCTGGGCGCTCATGGCGGTGGTGCTGGTGGTGGTAGTGTTGGTGATGATGGTGGTGGCGGAGGTGGTGGCAGTGGTGGTGTTAGTAGTAGGTCAAGAAGTCATCCTGCTACTGAATACCGGTACACACACACACATATGCGCACACACACACTCCCACACACACCACACCACCACACGCAACCATCTAACATGTTTGCTGTTTGGCCACTTTCCGAGCGTTGGACATATGCTTGCTTCACTAGCACGAACAGATGTCTTCTTGAATCACATATATATTTGCTTCACTAGCACGAATAGATGTCTTCTTGCATCACATATATATTTGCTTCACTAGCACGAACAGATGTCTTCTTGCATCACATATATATTTGCTTCACTAGCACGAACAGATGTCTTCTTGCATCACATATATATTTGCTTCACTCACACGAACAGATGTCTTCTTGCATCACATATATATTTGCTTCACTAGCGCGAACAGATGTCTTCTTGCATCACATATATATTTGCTTCACTAGCACGAATAGATGTCTTCTTGCATCACATATATACTTGCTTCACTAGCACGAACAGATGTCTTCTTGCATCACATATATACTTGCTTCACTAGCCCGAATATATTCTTGAATCACATATATATAAATGCTTCACTAGCAAAATATATTTCTTCTTGATCACAT
>WNGS01113158.1:9535900-9546435 GCA_020271785.1 Procambarus virginalis | reverse complement strand
GCCAAGCCTCAGCTCTTGGGCTCCAGTGTTTATCGGCTGTCGGCCTTCAGTTGCAATGGTACATTTTCGCCATAGAATTGTAAGCTAGCCTATTATCCTCGATTATCTATTGTTCATTACATTTATTCAATACTCTTTTGATACATAAATGTTTCCTCACATCCCTATGTCTCACCTTGTCCTCTAACTTTCGACCATGACCTCTCGTTTTAATGTTGGACCTATTACACATTTCGATCTTATCTACTGGCAATACCCTTTAGGATTTTACACGTCGCAATCATGTCTTATCTTTCAAGTATCGTATTTAATGTAGTAGGTGTGCTAGCCTTGGATAGTAGTGTTTGTGGCCCCTCGTCCAGGTCCCGCTCAGCGTGTGGCCCGTCGTTCAGCGTGTGGCCCCTCGTCCAGGTCCCGCAGTCTCCGGGTCGCGTGTGCCCCTCAGTCCCACAGGCCCCGTCGTCCCCTCAGCTGTGGCCCCTCGTCCAGGCCCGCATCAGCGTCGTCCCGCATCAGCGTGTGGCCCCTCGTCCAGGTCCCGCATCAGCGTGTGGCCCCCTCGTCCAGGTCCCTGGGGCCCCGTCTCAGCGTGTGGCCCCTCGTCCAGGTCCCGCATCAGCGTGTGGCCCCTCGTCCAGGTCCCCATCAGCGTGTGGCCCTCTCCAGTCCCGCTCAGCGTGTGCCCCTCGTCCAGGTCCCGCATCAGCGTGTGTGGCCCCCTCGTCCAGGTCCCGCATCAGCGTGTGGCCCCTCGTCCAGGTCCCGCATCACGTGTGGCCCCCTCGTCCAGGTCTCATCCTTTGTGTGAACTAATGCAGAGGGCGTGATCACAGAAAGAGTAATGACCCATTCCTGATTGTTGTTCCTCACGTTTAGTGTGTGTGTGTGTGTGTGTGTGTGTGTGGTGTGTGTGTGTGTGTGTGTGTGGTGTGTGTGTGTGTGTGTGTGTGTGTGTACTCACCTAGTTGTGTTTGCGGGGTTGAGCTTTGGCTCTTTGGTCCAGCCTCTCAACTGGTGTACAGTCCTGAGCCTGTGTGTGTGTGGTGGTAGGCTCAAGTATGTACTCGCCTAGTTGTGCTTGTGGGGGTTGAGCTTCGGATCGTTGGTCCCGCCTCTCAACTGTCAATCTGGTCTACAGATTCTAGAGTCTATTGGGCTCTGTCATATCTACATTTGAGGTGTGCAGGCGGGGAAGGTGTGTGAGTGGAGGAGCGTTGGAAGCTTAGACGTGCGTGCTAACTAGGCTGTTTGTGCTTACAAGATTAACCATTGGCTCTTGGACCCCGCCTTTCTAGCCTCCTGATGTCTAATGCAGTGATTCTTGGCCGATTGAAAATCATATCTACTTTTAAAATAATTAATTTAGTTTGCTCTTCTACCTGCTCCTTTTAGTTCATTTAATTTCCCACTTCTCTTTCTCTAAAAGAAAACTTTAAGATCTCTATGGCATCTTGAGTCTCAAGCTTCCATTCACGCCTTTGTTCTATGGTACTCATTACGAACATTAACCGTTATTCCACTGTAAATCCACCCAAATATTTTATACGCCTCTATCATGTCTCGTCTCTGTCTCCACTCTTCGGACGTCGACAGGTTTAGTTTCCTTAGTCTCTTTCTGCTCAGGGATAAAGACTACACATTTCTCCACACACACACGCGCACACTTCGAGGTGAACAGGGGCATCAGGTCTTGTGTGTGTGGTATGTATTCACCTAGTTGTGTGTATGGGGTGGGGGGGGGGGGGGGGGGGAAGAGGAACGGCGCAAATATGAGCACATTTCGACAACTTCACATTATGATTCGTTCATATTAGTTCTTCTAATTCTATTTTTATCGTATACTGTGACAAAATGTTTCAGTATCTCCTTCTCTTATCGCCGTAGCAGTAGGTTAACTTATATATATTATATATATATATATATATATATAGCTATAACACACCTGCATGTTAGTATATAATATATATATATATATATATATATATATATATATATATATATATATATATATACACACATAATATATAATATATTATAATATATACATATATATATTATATATATATAATATACATAGTAAAGTATTACTACACGTATTTACAAAGTGTCGCTTTCACGCAGGACAGTACATTGGCAGTGTTCATCAATCCCGGTGAATCCACTTTCCAGGTACACGTCGTCCACTTCTAATGGCTATAGATATATCTATGGCTAATGGATATAGACGTATCTGGCAGCTTTCTCAAAACCCAAACTATATGTTTAACACATCTCTAACCCTGTCCATGGAGGACAGAAGAAAGTGTATATATGCTGGTTAGCATTGTAAATGTGTGGCCACGTCTGTGGTAGAAAATAATAATAATAATAATAATAAAACTCCAAATGGCAAACACCGGCGAGTTCACCTTCAACATGGGCCAGTCCACTCACCGTATCGTCACAAAGTGCCAATACCCCACCTCCGCTTTCCAGATACACACTGGGCAGAGGGTTTCAGCAACACGCTGACAGGGGTCTCAAACAATAACAGGGGTAGCTAGCACCCTGGCAGAAATCTCTAGCAGCTCACTAGCAGCACTTCTCAACAAACGCACCCACTGTCGTCGCATAACTCTTCCTGGCTAATCGGGGGTACGTCGGCCCATCCAACACTACATAAACCAGCAGCTAACACACTGCTGTAACCGACGGCGGCCACTTTGTCCTCTCACAGGACCAAGTCAAGAGTTCTTGGAATGCACTGCCCTCCTCGACCCAATCGCGTCCTTATGTCAACTCTATGAACATAAAACGTCATTTGCTAGACAGACAGTATACTGGGTGACCATAGGATAACACCCATCCACCGGGGAATTGATATTGTAACTTGTAGCCACAACTTAGATGGCGTTGATATCGTTACGCCACCTACCAGAGGTCATCATCATCGACCTCACATTCTGACTGAGGCAGGAAACCGGGAGCCTTTCACCAATGCACGCCACCACCAACAGATGCCGTTGTCTGAGTTGCACCAAATACCGGGGAAGTGGACTGCAGATCCATATATGGCGCCGATACCGTAATATATATATATAATCGCCTTCCAAATTGTAAGCAAAATGTCACTTTAAGGCAAACAATTTAAGTGTAATTTAGACTGGTGTGCACCTGTTTAGGAGCGGCCATAGTGTAATTATTCTTAAAAGTTGTTGCCTATAGTTTCTGATTCAGGTGGTTGACGGTATGTAGGTGCTATGTGACTTGTAATGTGTGATCTGTGATCGTTATGTAAGCTTTCCCAGTTCTAAGTGTACATTCATTAAAACTTTTAATTTGACTTGGGTAGAGTGAGAAGGTGAGAGATGAAGAGAAGTGAGGGGGGAGAACGTTAGAGAGGAAAGAGAAGGGAGAGAAACTCTGTGAAGTGAGAGGGTTATGCGCTGTGAAAAGTGGATTTTACCTGGATTGTACCTGGATAAGGTTCTGTGAGTTCTACTCCGCGAGCCCGGTCCGGGGCCAGGCTTGACGTGCGAGAGCTTGGTCCAACAGGCTGCTTCACTTGTGAGTTGCTTGGGGCGACCCCGTAGGCCCTCGTGTCCACTACAGCCAGGTTGGTCTGCACTTCTTGCAGAAAAGTGTCCAATTTTGTCTTGAAGACTATGCCCTCAGGAACGGAGAGTTTCACTGTGCTTGGACTCGATTTTAATTGGCTGATTGTTGCTCTTTGTGTTTTGTTTGGCGGGAAATTATATATAGCGTTCTCCCTACTTTATCTGTTATTCTTACTGACTCAGTTTTGTTTTGAGAGAGAAAGAGGGAAGAGAGAGAATAGGAGGGAGAGAATGAGAGGGAGACAATGAGAGAAAGAGAATGAAGAGAGAATGAAAGAGAGAATGAGAGAGAGAATGAGAGAGAGAGGAGAGGAGAGAGAGAGAGAGACGAGAGAGAGAGAGAGAGAGAAGGAAGGAATAAATAAAGAAAGCCTCAGACGGAATCCCCGTCAACTG
The DNA here is from genome assembly GCA_020271785.1 of Procambarus virginalis. Classification (NCBI taxonomy): domain Eukaryota; kingdom Metazoa; phylum Arthropoda; class Malacostraca; order Decapoda; family Cambaridae; genus Procambarus; species Procambarus virginalis. The sequence continues at coordinate 9,542,443 of WNGS01113158.1, read as the reverse complement.
ACCTTTTACAACCAGTTGCACTGTAACGGAATCGATCAATCCGTCAAAATTGCGGCGTTTTAGTTGAAATTAAAGCACCGCAATATTAGCGTTTTTTTTTGGTCCATCGACGTCGGAAGTTAGGTTAAGGTCGAACATTTCTGGTTAGACATAACAGTTGCATTTGTTACGAAGTGTCAGCTGGCGAGAGCTGGGAGGAAGGTGATACCACAAAGAGTCGGATTGACAGGGAGTAGTTATCTTGGTGGCCAGGGCCATAATGGTGTTTAGGACGGGGGGCATAAGGAGGAATGGGGGAAGACACAGGGGAGGTGAGGACACATTGAGGGGGGGGGGGGGAAAGGACACATAGAGGGGGGGAAGGACACATGAGGGAGGGGGAAGGGGTGAGGACCAAGGAGGGGGTGTGGAGGTGAGCTAGCCAGTAGGCAGACCGGACCGTCGAGGTAATCACCCCCTGGTCGTTCCCAGGGTCACGACGTCAATTTCCAGCCAGGATGAGATTGTTACGGTGGCGTCCCCGCTGACAGGCTACCACGGCGAGCTTGCCCTCCAATGTACCGGGAGCTGAAGCATATATATATATATATATATATATATATATATTGACAGTATCAGACCACGGAGGAAGAATTGAAACAAGAATTCTTTGTTTCAAAGTAAATTCCTGTTTCAATTCTTCCTCCGTGGTCTGACACTGTCCACATTTCTCATCACGTGTTAATTTTTCGCGATTTACATACATATATAATATATATTATATAATTATAATATAATATTTTGCATTAATGAAGAAGAAACGGCCACGGGAGTTTTGTACTGCATTCCTTCCCACTGATAAGCACGCTGCAAGATTGCTTATCATGAGAGACATGAGATATGTCCCTCACGGCTGACATGAGAGATGTCCCTCACGGCTGACATGAGAGATGTCCTCACGGCTGACATGAGAGATGTCCCTCACGGCTGACATGAGAGATGTCCCTCACGACTGACATGAGAGATGTCCTCACGGCTGACACGAGAGATGTCCCTCACGACTGACATGAGAGATGTCCCTCACGACTGACATGAGAGATATCCCTCACGACTGACATGAGAGATGTCCCTCACGGCTGACATAAGGATATCCCTCACGGCAGATCTTACACACCTCACACTACCAACGACGGACACCACATGAGACATTTTTCGTCAAGGATTAGTTGAATCCTCAATCCTTTTAGACTCAAAACTTTTGAGTTTTGAGATATGATACAAGATACAAAATACTCAGGGAGATTGACAGAGTGGAAATAGACGAAATGTTCACACGGAATACCAACAGAACAAGGGGACATGGGTGGAAGCTGGAAACTCAGATGAATCATGTTAGAAGTTTTCTTTTAGCGTGAAATGAGCAAATGAATGCACTTAAGGGGCAAATTGTGGTAGCAAACGCTATTCATAGCTTTTAAAACTAGGTATGCTTGTGAAGGACAGGAGTCATTGCTTTAAGCAACCGAAGGCTAGAAAGGCGGGTCCAAGCCAACGCTCGATCCTGCAAGCACAAATATGTGAGTACACTGGCAGCCTCCCGGGCATCTCTGGTCTTACGGTTCATACTGACAGTCTGCCGTGTTTGGTCTTACGGTTCATACTGTCAGTCTGCCGTGTTTGGTCTTACGGTTCATACTGACAGTCTGCCGTGTTTGGTCTTACGGTTCATACTGACAGTCTGCCTGTGTTGGTCTTACGGTTCATACTGACAGTCTGCCGTGTTTGGTCTTACGGTTCATACTGACAGTCTGCCGTGTTTGGTTCATGGTTCCATGTCTACAGTTCTGCAATAATTCATTTGATTGCATGCTTTACAATGAGATGGGGACGAGTGTCTGAAGGCAAGGTCAGGCGAGATGACGCAAGGAATTCTTGCGGTTGTCAGCCGCGCCCCGTTGGGTCTGGGTGTCAGCCACGCCCCCGTTGGGTCTGGGTGTCAGCCACGCCTCCGTTGGGTCTGGGTGTCAGCCGCTGCCCTCTGGGGTACATGGCCTGGCCCCCGCAAGGTATAAAACACACGGAGGTGACTAACCACATCCTGTCTTTGAGTATTGTGATGGAATGTAAACGGTAGCTGACCTTTTAAGCCTCTCTCTCTTCGTCCTCTTTCCCTTCTCGTAGGTGAGGTAGGCCCCTCTCTCATGATCAGCCCCCTCTCACACAGGTGAGGCAACTCTCCCTCCCCTTCTCTCATGCTCAGCCCCTCCCCCCCTCACTTCCTAGTGAGGTTTTCCCGTGGTTGCAAGGTTGGCGGTTGGGCTGTGTCCGAACCCCTGTCATAAAGCCAGTGACACCTACCCCGTGGGTGTCTGGCACTACCATACACCTACCCCGTGGGTGTCTGGCACTACCATACCTCTCCCCCGTGGGCGTCTGGCACTACCATACACCTACCCCGTGTGTGTCTGGCACTACCATACACCTACCCCGTGGGTGTCTGGCACTACCATACACCTACCCCGTGGGTGTCTGGTACTACCATACACCTACCCCGTGGGCGTCTGGCACTACCATACCTCTCCCCCGTGGGCGTCTGGCACTACCATACCTCTCCCCCGTGGGCGTCTGGCACTACCATACCTCTCCCCCGTGGGTGTCTGGCACTACCATACCTCTACCCCGTGAGTGTCTGGCACTACCACACCCCTACCCCGTGGGTATCTGGCACTACCATACCCCTACCCCGTGGGTATCTGGCACTACCACACCCCTACCCCGTGGGTATCTGGCACTACCATACCCCTACCCCGTGGGTATCTGGCACTACCACACCCCTACCCCGTGGGTGTCTGGCACTACCATACACCTACCCCGTGGGTGTCTGGCACTACCATACACCTACCCCGTGGGTATCTGGCACTACCATACACCTACCCCGTGGGTGTCTGGCACTACCATACCCCTAACCCGTGGGTGTCTGGCGCTACCATACACCTACCCCGTGGGTGTCTGGCACTACCATACTCCTACCCGTGGGTGTCTGGCACTACCATACACCTACCCGTGGGTGTCTGGCGCTACCATACACCTACCCCGTGGGTGTCTGGTACTACCATACACCTACCTCTTGGTCTGATATCCAACTAGTTTGCTTAACTCCGTTGACCAATTTGCTTGAAGACTTCAGGGAACTGAATGTCGTGTATTTGATGTAAATATTCTTAGTAATTACGGTTTTGATGTCTCAGGCGAGAACAAACAGCACAATAACTCCATATTCGCCGACACGGCTCCCACATACAAGTAGGGTCTAAGACTTGAGAAAAGTATGTACACACTCAAGGTATCAAGGTACCCCTGGAGGCCTGGTCGACGACCGGGCCGCGGGGACGCTAAGCCCCGGAAGCACCTCAAGGTAACCTCAAGGTAACCCCCCTCCCCCCCTATGTCATCGCTGTTCTGTAAACAAACCTAACCTAACCCACTTGCTTAATTAAACCTATCATAATCTAAATCGACATAACCCAAGGAAAATAAGTGATAACTTTTGTGTGTGTGTGTGTATTCACTTAGTTGTATTTTACGGGGGTTGAGCTTTGCTCTTTCGGCCCGCCTCTCAACTGTCAATCAACTGTTTACTAACTACTATTTTTTTTTCCACACCACACACACACACACACACACACACACACACACACACACACACACACCCCAGGAAGCAGCCCGTGACAGCTGACTAACTCCCAGGTGCCTATTTACTGCTAGGTAACAGGGGCATTCAGGGTGAAAGAAACTTTGCCCATTTGTTTCTGCCGGGTGCGGGAATCGAACCCGCGCCACAGAATTACGAATCCTGCACGCTATCCACCAGGCTACCTGGCCCCCCACAATTTATATACTTGTGTGTGTGTGTGTGTGTGTGTGTGTGTGTGTGTGTGTGTGTGTGTGTTTCACACGCCAAAAGTCTAGTGACGTCAAATTGTTTCCGCCGGTAGAGATTTAGATTTGAATCTTACTAGACTCAAAAAGGTAGAAATAGCCTAAGCTACTCAATCCTTTCGGCGTGTATATTCTCTTCTCGATAAACTTACTTGAAACTTGAAAAGAGTTTTGTGTTGCTCCGGTGATAGCCGGATACAAGTCACAATGTACACAAGATACAAGTCACAATGTACACAAGATACAAGTCACAATGTACACAAGATACAAGTCACAATGTACACAAGATACAAGTCACAATGTACACAAGATACAATGTACACAAGGTACAAGTCACAATGTACACAATATACAAGTCACAATGTACACAATATACAAGTCACAATGTACACAAGATACAATATACACAAGGTACAAGTCACAATGTACACAAGATACAAGTCACAATGTACACAAGATACAAGTCACAATGTACACAAGGTACAAGTCACAATGTACACAAGGTACAAGTCACAATGTACACAAGATACAAGTCACAATGTACACAAGATACAAGTCACAATGTACACAAGATACAAGTCACAATGTACACAAGGTACAAGTCACAATGTACACAAGGTACAAGTCACAATGTACACAAGATACAAGTCACAATGTACACAAGATACAAGTCACAATGTACACAAGATACAAGTCACAATGTACACAAGGTACAAGTCACAATGTACACAAGGTACAAGTCACAATGTACACAAGATACAAGTCACAATGTACACAAGATACAAGTCACAATGTACACAAGATACAAGTCACAATGTACACAAGATACAAGTCACATTGTACACAAGATACAAGTCACAATGTACACAAGATACAAGTCACATTGTACACAAGATACAATGTACACAATGTACACAAGACGGTTCGCCCATGTAACCTATCCTAACCTAAGCTGAGCAACATATCCTAAACGATATATTTATGGTTTTGGACAATAGGAAATTGTTCAAGCTTCACTGAACCGTCTTGTGTAGGATTTGACTTGACCGCCGGCAAGTCATAGCTGGTGTGTGTCAAGGAAGCCACCCTTGTGTGTCTCGACTAAGCTAACGGAGGGTTCCAACTGGGGGAAGGAAACAGTGATCTTCAATTCTAGATGACAGTAATAATTACCCGTCTGAGAGCCTCTTGGTGAGGTATGATGATTACAGTTTGTGGCAGCGATGCAGCTTGATCAATCAAACTATGGGGAGTGGTTCGCAGCAGTTTGAGGCAAAAGACGCAATCGAGACGGACGGCCACGATTACCTTATAGCATCAGTGTTTGAACATTTAGTTATGGCTTGCCGCGGGCGAGAATACACCCTGGAAGGTGTCTAATTTGCATCAAGATGCTAGCAAAAAGTGTCGTATGTTTGCTTGAAATGCATAAGGAACAGAGTCCAGCGATCCTGTCGGTCCAGCTAAGTGTCCTGTTTATCACACAGGTATTATTTACACGTATTGTTAGTGCTACAGTCGCAAAAAGAGACGTATTAATAACACGCGAAATGAAGGCCAGGCGCCGCACAGTCAGTCAGTCAGGCATCTTGTGCCCCGGGCTACCTAGCATTCCAGCCTGTGCTCCATGAGTGGCCCACACCTAGCACTTATTATCCTCAGTGCAGGGCCGGAGTCAAGAGTTGGTGGTGTGGGTTGGTGGTCTCCAATCATGTTCAGTTCTGTGTCAGTCAGTGCATGGGCGTGTTGTGCATTTTTTGGACAGCAGCGCCTCCATATGTAGGCGAGGTAACAGTCCACGGAGATCAGATTGATTCGTTCTTCTGAGTGACATGGGTCGTGTATACTGAGTGCTTGACCTTGCCAACTGAGGTCACGAGTGCATACTCGAGTGATTCTACATGCTATACATGGAGGGGGGGGGGGGTTTGTTAGCATTGTGTTTGAGTGCGTTGCTTCACTCAATAGGCACTAGTTGAGCTCCTCCAAGGTGGGTAGCGCGGGGCCGGTGCTAGTATGCGGGTACTCGCGGTGATGTGTGGGTACTTGGCTAGTGTGCGGGTACTCGTGGTGGTGTGTGGGTACTCGTGGTGGTGTGCGGGTACTTGGCTAGTGTGCGGGTACTCGTGGTGGTGTGTGGGTACTCGTGGTGGTGTGCGGGTACTTGGCTAGTGTGCGGGTACTCGTGGTGGTGTGCGGGTACTTGGCTAGTGTGCGGGTACTCATGGTAGTGTGCGGGTACTCGTGGTGGTGTGTGGGTACTCGTGGTGGTGTGTGGGTACTTGGCTAGTGTGCGGGTACTCGTGGTGGTGTGTGGGTACTTGGCTAGTGTGCGGGTACTCGTGGTGGTGTGTGGGTACTTGGCTAGTGTGTGGGTACTCGTGGTGGTGTGAGGGTACTCGTGGTGGTGTGTGGGTACTCGTGCTGGTGTGTGGGTACTCGTGGTGGTGTGCGGGTACTTGCTAGTGTGCGGGTACTCATGGTAGTGTGCGGGTACTCATGGTAGTGTGCGGGTACTCGTGGTGGTGTGTGGGTACTTGGCTAGTGTACGGGTACTCGTGGTGGTGTGTGGGTACTTGGCTAGTGTGCGGGTACTCGTGGTGGTGTGTGGGTACTTGGCTAGTG
>WNGS01113158.1:9495788-9510788 GCA_020271785.1 Procambarus virginalis | reverse complement strand
GTGTTATGTGTGGAAACCTGATCTTCCACTACCTTTTCCATGTGTGTGCTATTATAATTCTCACTAGTTTATCATAAGGAGTCAGATCGAGTGCTGCTGCGGACGATCCCAGTGAGTGGTGGACGAGTAGACTCAAGATCCTATGTAAACTTTCAGACTTACATTCCACAGTAAAGAATGATGAATTACGAAGCGAGGAAGAGCCGGCTACCGCCGGATGGTGTTGCAGCAAAACAGAACTGTAAGAAAAGTTAAGGTTAAAAGCGAGACAAAGAACAGAGATAAATAAACATAAACAATAAAAATAATAAAAAAAAAGTGTATAGTCTCAACAAGAGATGGTAAACAGGAACACACCGACAATGCGAGAACCCACAAATCCAGAAACCAGTAGCTGAATAAAATGCATGTGACTCCAGTGGCGAGTGAACCACTCAGCTACAATGTTTACACAGAACAACTGTTAATCTGAACGTCAATATAAGTGAGTTCAAAGAGAGGGGCTTAATTAAAACCTATTATAAAATATAAAACTTGTAGATGTTTGTTGTGTGTTTGTGTGTACTGTGTGTGTGTGTGTGTTATTTGTGTTGATGTGGGTGTGTGTTTGTTGTGTGTTAGTGTTGTTGGGGTGGGGGTTTTTTCTGTTGTTTTTGTGTGTGTGTGTGTGTGTGGTGTGGTATACACTAGATAAACTTCCAGATTTACGGCCCTTCATAAAGGAGTCCATCTTGTAGGTTCTGACTCTCGTGTCACCACTACGTCACACTTTAGTGTCCCCGCAGGGGGGCGGACACCCAGTTGGACTCAAAAACCCCTGAGGACAAGAGGCATCTTTTAACTAAGCCCTCCATTCCTCATTTCCACTAATCAAGCGCTTCTCCTCGTGACGCTTGTGCGCCACAGAGGTCCAGACCTCAATCTCTCGAAAATAGTTCGGACTAATATTTAGACAAGAGCCGTCCCATTTAAACGAGCAAGGTTCTGCTGGTGTGTTGTCGGCCCCGGTTGTCTTTTCGTATCTTTGTTACGGCGTCGGCCCACCCATTCTTGTGCTGCCTTTATGCGGAAACAGGGTACAGTGTTGTATGCCTTTGGCGTCTCCCTGTTGTCGCCCCGGGCTGTGGGGTGCCTTGCCGTAGTCTGTTCCGTTCCTCGTGTTGGCACTGGCGCTCCAGAGGTATCCCTTCGTTGTAATCACACGAGGTATCATGCTAACTTCCTATCATGCGCAGATTACTCTTTAGTACCCACCACGGATACGGGTGTTCGCGGGTGTGGGGCAAGGGGGGATACGGCGGAACGGTACTGTACATAGACCGCGGCAATCACCGGGGGAGGAAGGGGAGCTTGAAGGGGGGGGTCGTGGCGAGGGGGAGGATATGGGGCCTTCAGTGGCGGGGGATATGGGGTAGAGGGGCCAGAGAGGAGCTCCTCCGGGTAGTCCGGTTTATGTTAGCCACGACTCATGTTACACCCGACGGGTATGGGCACCCGTTGGGGGGAGAGGGGGCGGCCCCCCCCCAGTCCCCTTACTCCTGCAGGATTGGGGGAGCGGGCCTAGGGGTTAGGGGTGGGCTTCCCTTCCCCAGTCCTTCTCTACTTGGGTCCCTTTGTTTCGGCCTCCGTCGCCGGCTATTCCGGGGCGGGCGGGAGGCGTTAGGGGAAGGGGGGTCGGTCCGCGCCTGAGGGCGCGGCGCCCCCGGGGACTGTGGGCCGAAATGGCTGGATCCAGGGGCGGGGCTCCACATACGGAGTGATGGTCCGGTGGTAGGTGGATTGGTGGTGATGATGGTGGGGTTAATGGTAGTGTTGTTTTGGATGGTTGGGGAGGAGGGAGGAGGGGTAGTCAGGGTGGGGCCGGGAGGCCGGCCGGTGATTGGTGCGGTGCGTATCGGGCGTGTGACGGGGTGGGGGCGAGGGGATCTGGAGGGGTTGGCTGGAAGGGGCGGAGAAAGAGCAGGGTGGCGTGGGTTTTTGTTTTTTTGGGGGTGATGATTTGGGATTGTATGAAGGGTCGTTGGTGGTCATGTGGGTGGATGTGATAGTGGTACAGTGAGTGATGATTCCAGTGAGGTGTAACTCCGCCTGCACACCAAATCCATTACCATGAGAACCTCAGCCCCCCCCCTCCCTTCCCATTCAAACCACCTGGAAAGTCCCTAGATATTTGTGATGGTCTGAATGCATATTAACCGTTCTAGTTAATAGTCTTTCTACTTTGTTAAAAGTGGCAAGTGAACCTTTGCCGTAAACAGAGATTATTCTCAAGTGATAACTTAAATTCTAATCGTTGTTGTGTAAAATATAAAAAAGTGTTTAAATCTGTCATTTGTTTTATAAAAACTGTACACTAAAAACCTTTTCTTTGAAGAATTTGGTTTTATGTAAACGGAATTTCTCGGATACACTAAAATAGTTTTTGAATTCCATATTTCACATTATCGTCAATAATTAAGCAATTTAAGACCAACAAAACGCAATGAAACATAACCTATTTGAAACCCTTAATAAAGTAACCTAACCTAACCATGAGAGAGGAGAGTAGGATAATATGTCGTTTATGGTGAATATTGTGAATTGTGTGTGTGGTGGATGAATGATGAAAGTGACATGATAAACAGTTAATGGGTGGAAGATGACTATAGTAAACAGGGATATTGACGATGGATAATGAGGTTTAATTGTGGTAGTGATGGTGATGATGGTGATCGTGATATATAACATTTATCACCAATAATAATAACTAACATTTATCACCCGTGATAATAACTACCATTTATCACCACGTGGTAATAACTAACATTTATCACCCGTGATAATAACTACCATTTATCACCACGTGGTAATAACTAACTACCATTTAAACCACGGGTAATAACAACATTTTAATCACCCGTGGTAATAAAACTAACATTTATCACCCGTGGTAATAAATACCATTTCACCCTTGGAATACTACCATTATTTCACCCACATGGTATAAATACCATTTATCACCCCCGTGGTAATAACTAACATTTATCACCCCGTGGTAATAACTAACAGTTATCACCCTTTGTACATAAACTAAATTTATCACCGTGGTAATATAGACTTACCATCTTACACCAGTGGTAATAACTAACATTTATCACCCGTGATAATAACTACCATTTATCAGCCCGTTGGTAATAACTAACATTTATCACCCCGTGGTAATAACTAACATTTATCACCCGTGATAATAACTACCATTTATCACCACGTGGTAATAACTAACATTTATCACCCGTGGAATAAACTAACATTTATCACCCCGTGGTAAAACTAATTATCACCCGTGGTTAATAAAAACTACATTTATCCACCCAGTGTTATAAAACTAAAACTTAATCACCCGTGACTAATAACTAACATTTATCACCCGTGGTAATAACTAACCATTTATCACCCCGTGGTAATAACTACCTAACCACTTATCACCCGTGGTAATAACTAAACCATAACGCAGTGATAAACGTTCATAAAGTTCCCTTTACACAAGCGGTAGTATTAAATGTCAGCTTTAATTCTGCTGTTTTAACCTGTGTGTGGAAGCTTATTCCTTAATAGTTCTGTTTAATTCATTCTTGACAATCTGCAGCGATAAAGAGACAATCCCAAGCAGCTCCAGTTTATGACACTTATCGTGGTGTGTGTGTGTGGGGGAACTTTGGGGTGGGTTGTGGGGTCTTCCCGGGGTGTGTGTGTGTGTGTGTGTGTGGTGGTGTGTGTGTGTGTGTGGGCTGTACTCACCTATTGTACTCACCTAGTTGTTGCTTGCAGGGGGTTGAGCTTGGCTCTTTGGTCCCGCCCTCTCTCAACTGTCAAAATCAACGAGGCGCGTTCCTGAGCCTACTCGGGCTCTTTATAGCTACAATTGAAACTGTTATGGAGTCAGCCTCCACCACATCATCTCTATACATTCCATGTACATACTACTCTGACACTTGAAAAAAAATCTTTCTAATTTCTCGTGGCTCATTTGGGAACTAAGCTTCCACGTGTCCCCTTGTTAGCCGCCCCTCCAGTTTGTTGAATAGTTCATCCTTGTTACCCGTCAATTCCCCTGAGGATTTTGTAGGTTTTGATATGTCTCCCCTTAATCTTCTGTCTACCAGTGTAGTTATCGTAAAAGTTTGCATTTTCCCGCAGCTTAATAATAACCTCTAATGCTCTTAGTTTTATGGGGAATAGTCTAGTAGCATACCTTTGGACTTTTTAAAGATTACGAAGTAATGGTGATTGACAACTCACAGTTCCGTGGTGCTAAGGGATAACATGCGGGGCGGCCGCGTACTACGGATGGTCCTTACATATGTGGTTGTACAAGATCTTAATGATTCCTTACACAGGTTCCTGAAAGAACGTTTCTGATATATTGTTAGCCCAGACTCGCATAGCATCCGCCGCAGACGTTATTCTCTTATGTGGGCTTCAGGAGAACAGGTCTGGTGTGATATCAACTCATAGATCCTTTTCTCTCTGTCTGTTTCATAAGTACTTAATACATATTTCTGTATTCCTGTGTCTGGCCTCCTGTTTTCCCACTTGCATAGTTGTCATTTAATTTGCATTTTTTGGGTTTGAAAAGTAGCAAGGAAATTTGGTGGACCATTACTAAGTGTTTATCTAGTTCATCTTGTAGCCCCCTACTATAATCCTCTGTTTTAATCATCATCATAATTTTTGCATCGCGGCAAACATTGAGCGGAACGAATCTATACACTATGGGCGATCATTTACATTACTACCAGAAGAAACAGTATAGGTCATAGGGACTGACCCCTGCGGGAATCCACTTGTAACGTCTCACCAAACTGAGACCTCACCCCCTCACCCAGACTCGTTGGTCTTACTGTTGGATTAGTGGTACTCCTCTATCCACCGGAGAACCTTCCCTTTCACTCCAGCCTGCATCTCCAACTTTCGCAACTATAGCCTCTTGTTGTGTGGCACTGTATCCCTTTATATTGTGTGTGTGTGTGTGTGTATGTTGTGTGTGTGGGGTGGAGGTGTGTGTGTGGTGTGTTTGTGTTTGCCTGTTTTATTACACTTAAAACAAAAAATTCCAACATGTCTATGACACAGCAGGCGCTCAAGCTTTCCTTCCGTGTTCTCGTGTTCTTGTGGTTTGGTATTCATGAGAGATAATTTCCTCTTTTTTACCGTTGGAGCCCCCCCCCCCCACCTATTGGTATTTATACTTCTCTATCACTTCACAATCCTGTGTCGTGCGGATATTCACCATTAAAGTTACAACGTCGTAGCGTTATCCTCTTACAAGCGGGAGATTGCACCCAGCCTTCTCCCAGCGAGGCTTCGGCAGTCTCAATCGTAATTGCTTCACAAAATCCGGAAATCATTGAGAAAGATTATTTCAGTCAAAACTTCATATATATACGAGGCAAAAAAATAAGACTTTACATAAAAAGAATCCAGTTTTTTTAACTTAAATTAAATTACAAAATTTCATTAAAAATATACAAAGGTTTACATTTATAAAAATTCAAAAGTCGTGTATTTATAATTCACTTAATTTACAACGGTTTCAAATACGTCATTTCCTTATACAGGAAAAATGATCCTATAAACACTGCCCAGTATAAGAATACATCAATTGTATTGCATAATATATAATGTGAAAAAGAAGAAGAAAAAAAAAGTCCGACACGAGGCCGCCGGCTGGAGCTGGGAAAGAATATAAATCAAGAAGTCGACAAAATGAAACATTTTCGGAAATCAAAGCATGATTAATTAATTCATATAATAAAACCTTTCGTTACCAAAAGTCAATGTTTTGGTTAATACAGTCATGTTAAGTAAAACTAGAGTACAATACTCGAATCACAGTAATAATGCAATATAATACAATAACAGGAATATAATAGTTTACTTCGTCACAGTAATTGTTACACCCGACGTCACAGTAATTTTTACACCCGACGTCACGGTAACTTATACCCGACGTCACAGAACTGTTACACCCGACGTCACAAATTTCCCCCCTCGAGGAGTACCCCAGAGCATTGTGGATACAGATGAGAGAGGTGCGTGATTGGTCGGTGGCGGGAGGCTTGACCAGGGACACCAATCGCGAAGCGTTTCGGGTATGACGTGGCGTGACGTCAGGCGCCATGCGGTACAGGCGGGCAATCTGGGGTTACTAGCCACCAGGAGTGAAGTCAAGTAGGTGTGTCGCTCACCGGACCCTAGTTCTGGAGAGAGTTAGGTCTCCAGGGGGGACGAATTCTCCAGTAGTTCTCAAGTGACAATGTGGAGGAACGTCCAGTCAACTTCCAAGGAAGTGTAGAGGAGCTGGTCAGTGGAAGAGGTTCACTAGAGACTCGAGGACGGTGGAGCTCCAAGCTGGTCTCGAGAGACGGCGCTGGAGGGTTGAGTTGCTACCCCCGGTCCGTTTGCCTGCTGTGAGGAGCTCGGTGGCTGCGTCCTGGTCTAGTGTAGCATTTAACACCTGGGGAGAAGCAGTTGTACTACACGTCAACGGTAGAAGAGAAGTGGAGCAGTAGCCCAGTGTGAGGACACCAGGGAGGACAGGCGACATTTGTTGCCTTCTGGCTGACCAAGAGAGGAGCTTGGTAGTAGGGGAGCAGCCTACCTGTGAGGAGGAGACCGACTGTGGCGACTGCAGAGGGAGGAGACCGACTTAAACATTGTGAAGGCCTAGAGGAGCTACACTTCGCCACTACGCTCTGCGGAGACTACAGTTTTCAGGAGATTATTCATGTAGATAAATTTGCCCTCCCATTCTCCTTTGTTGTAAGCAAATATTTGCTATATGGTAGGTGAATGAGGTGAGAAATACCTGTGAGGAGAAAGGCCGGACATATATCTAAATTATTTGTTATTCCTTTGAGACAGAGGCTCTAATTATACATTCATTAATTATGTGGAGACCAAGTGAGCTTATATTGTGTAAATGAAGTTACAAGAGGCCTAAAGTTGTAGAAAACAGTTGTAGAAAAAGATAGCCTCGCGATTCATAATTTGCAGAGACTGTGGGGGTGTTGCCATATTATTACTGACGGTTGTGGAGTCTTGCCATCTCATTAAATAAGCGAGATATTTTCGGACCGTTACTTTGTATCTTCATTTTAGTTCACGGTGATTAATTTTAGTACGATGTTTATTTCCTCTTCGTAATTTCTCTGTACTCACCTAGTTGTGCTTGCAGGGGTTGAGGTCTGGCTCTTTGGTCCCGCCTCTCAACTGTCAATCAACTGATGTATAGGTTCCTGAGCCTACTAGGCTCTATCATATCTACATTTGAAACTGTGTATGGAGTCTGCCTCCACCACATCTCTTCCTAATGCATTCCATTTATCAACTACTCTGACACTAAAATTTTTTTTTTATAATGTCTCTATGGCTCATTTAGGCACTCAATTCCCACCTGTGTGTATGGGATTTACTGAGCACCACACACTATTGAACAAGTGGCAGACTGGACGATATTACATACCACCGCACATGAAGAAATTATCTGGCTCAAGTGAGTGCAGGTCAGACTAGCGACCCTGAGATTGATACCTGTGTGGCGGGCAGGCCGGCCGAGTGAAGCCTGTGTCCGTGTCTACGGCCACTTAGAGGGAAGACACAGGAGTGGCCGGCTTACCTTACTCGCCAGGGGGAAGGAGGGCAAGGCCAGGTCCAGGGAACCCTAATTCCGTGAGCGACTAAGGTGCTCCCGCTAGGTGGACAGTGGGAGTAAGACTCTAAACGAGGAGAGCGAGAGTGCTGCGGCACTAGAGGACGGCTATACGTTGAGTACCCTATAGAGGCTTACATCCTACTCCTCATTAAAGAAGAGTACGCTACATTACACCCCTTTGTTGAATGATGAGTTTACAGTCTATTGAGCAAGCATTCTGTGACTGATTACTGCCGAGCTTATACTTGATTTCAGTTACATTCTAATATATTTGTTTTATATTTTATGTATGTCAGGTGTTGTATTAATGTAGGTATTGTATGTCAGGTGTTGTATTAATGTAGGTATTGTATGGCAGGTGTTATTAGTGTAGGTATCGTATGTCCGGTGTTGTATTAGCGTAGGTATTGTATGTCAGGTGTTGTATTAGTGAAGGTATCTTATGTCCGGTGTTGTATTAGCGTAGGTTTGTATGTCAGGTGTTGTATTAGTGTAGGTATTGTATGTCAGGTGTTGTATTAGTGAAGGTATCGTATGTTAAGTGTTGTATTAGTACAGGTATCGTACGTTAGGTGTTTTTATTAGTGCAGGTATCGTACGCCAAGTTGTATTAATGTAGGTATTGTATGTCTGGTGTTGTATTAATGTAGGTATCGCATGCCAGGTACTGTATTAGTGTACGTCTCGTATGCAATTCGATAATAGATATCTTAGATATTGTCTATGCATTGTCCTCGGTCTGTTCCTCGCGTTTAACTACCAGCATGAGTTTGCTGCGTCATACTTGTTGCTATAACTCAACGTTATTGACGCTATCAGTTATCAAGGCATGTTTGACTCTTCCGTGACTTGCTCCCGAAACTTCCCGCCCTGACGCTGTTATATCCTGGAGCAGCTGAACCTGTTCCCCATGACACCCTCTTCGAAGGCCTTCTCCCACTCCCACACCAGGTCCCTTTAATCCACCCTTCCAGGTCTCTTTAAATCACCCTTCTAGGTCCCTTTAAACCACCCTTCCAGGTCCCTTTAAATCACCCTTCCAGGTCCCTTTAAATCACCCTTCTAGGTCCCTTTAAACCACCCTTCTAGGTCCCTTTAAACCACCCTTCCAGGTCCCTTTAAATCACCCTTCCAGGTCCCTTTAAATCACCCACCAGGTCCCTTTAAACCACCCTTCTAGGTCCCTTTAAACCACCCTTCCAGGTCCCTTTAAATCACCCTTCCAGGTCCCTTTAAATCACCCACCAGGTCCCTTTAAACCTCCCCTTTAGGTCCCTCTAAACCTTCCTACCAGGTTCCTTTCAATCTTTTCCCACCTTTCAGGGATATTTAAGCCCGTCACAACACACCGGGTCCCTTTAAACTGTTCCATTCATCATCCCTTTAAACCTTTTACGCCCCAGCTGGTAATGTTAAGCCCCTGCCTCTATCCTGGTGCGTTGAGCGTGGCGGTCTCTGTATATTTATCCAACCAGGCAAATAATACTGGATGACAGAAAGCGCTACCTGCTTGTCTTCGGGGTGTCTGGCCCGTCAGTTAGACAGGCGTGGAGAACCCTCACGCAAGTACTTAGTAGCACTCGACTTAATACACCCTTCATGCAGTTTAATGATCAAACTATTGAGACTCTGGCATCTCTCTCTGTGGCACATCTGAATTCCTACTTTCCATGTCGTCTAATCGTTTCCGTGAGCTTGGTAAACATTCCGTGTTGAGTAGTTTGTCACTGTGTCTAAGAATCTTGTTTAGGTGAGGGTGTGTGTGCTCGTGTGGATGTTTAGCAGAGACAAGCTCAGTCCTGGGGAAACATTCTCTCTCTCCAGTTATCAACTTAAAAGCCAGACTCAACGGCACCCCGCTGTCTGTTGCACGCCCCCTCTTGCCGAGGATGGAGGCAGAGTGGCGGTGGTTACAGTGGGTGGTGGTTGGTAGTGGTGAAGTCAGGTGGTAATGGTGGTGACGGGGGGAAGGTGGTATTGATGAAGGTATAGGGTAGTGTTGAAGTCAGGTGATGATAGTTGTATGAAATGAAGTGAGGGAGGGATGGTTAAGGTTACTGATATGATATGAAGGTGATGTGACATGAGTGAGGGATAATGTTACATAAGTGACGGAGGATGTAACATGAGTGAGAGGATGGGAAGTGATGAGGTATGAGAAGAGGGTGGAAGTCTAGCATTAAGGGGAGAAAGGAGAGAGAATTACATATCAGCATTTCCAAATTACGCTTGCATCATAATACAATATTTACCCGATATAAAATGCAGTTTTGCGTCATAATAAAACATTGTCTCTTACTGTCCTTCAAACAAAAAACATTAATAAAGATATAAACAAATGTCAGCTGAGCGTAAAACAGTGAGTACTTTTCCAGCAAGGAAAAAACATTTAATTATATTCAGTATTTTGTTTCACATTTTATTTCTCCCCTCGTGACTGTGTTGCCTTGACGACCTTCTAAATCTGCCCTTTGTTGGTACCGTGTCGGTGTTGTCAGTACTGTGCCGGTGTTGTCAGTACTGTGCCGGTGTTGTCAGTACTGTGCCGGTGTTGTCAGTACCGTGCCGGTGTTGTCAGTACTGTACCGGTGTTGTCAGTACTGTGCCGGTGTTGTCAGTACTGTGCCGGTGTTGTCAGTACTGTGCCGGTATTGTCAGTACTGTGCCGGTGTTGTCAGTACTGTGCCGGTGTTGTCAGTACTGTGCCGGTATTGTGAGTACTGTGCCGGTGTTGTCAGTACCGTGCCGGTGTTGTCAGTACCGTGCCGGTGTTGTCAGTACTGTGCCGGTGTTGTCAGTACCGTGCCGGTGTTGTCAGTACTGTGCCGGTGTTGTCAGTACTGTACCGGTGTTGTCAGTACTGTGCCGGTGTTGTCAGTACCGTGCCGGTGTTGTCAGTACTGTACCGGTGTTGTCAGTACTGTGCCGGTGTTGTCAGTACTGTGCCGGTGTTGTCAGTACTGTGCCGGTATTGTCAGTACTGTGCCGGTGTTGTCAGTACTGTGCCGGTGTTGTCAGTACTGTGCCGGTATTGTGAGTACTGTGCCGGTGTTGTCAGTACTGTGCCGGTGTTGTCAGTACCGTGCCGGTGTTGTCAGTACCGTGCCGGTGTTGTCAGTACTGTGCCGGTGTTGTCAGTACTGTGCCGGTGTTGTCAGTACTGTGTCGGTGTTGTCAGTACTGTGCCGGTATTGTGAGTACTGTGCCGGTGTTGTCAGTACTGTGCCGGTGTTGTCAGTACTGTGCCGGTGTTGTCAGTACTGTGTCGGTGTTGTCAGTACCGTGCCGGTGTTGTCAGTACCGTGTCGGTGTTGTCAGTACTGTGCCGGTGTTGTCAGTACTGTGCCGGTGTTGTCAGTACTGTGCCGGTGTTGTCAGTACCGTGTCGGTGTTGTCAGTACTGTGCCGGTGTTGTCAGTACTGTGCCGGTGTTGTCAGTACTGTGTCGGTGTTGTCAGTACTGTGTCGGTGTTGTCAGTACTGTGTCGGTGTTGTCAGTACTGTGCCGGTGTTGTCAGTACTGTGTCGGTGTTGTCAGTACTGTGCCGGTGTTGTCAGTACTGTGTCGGTGTTGTCAATACTGTGTCGGTGTTGTCAGTACTGTGCCGGTGTTGTCAGTACTGTGTCGGTGTTGTTAGTATTGTGTCGGTGTTGTCAGTACTGTGCCGGTGTTGTCAATACTGTGCCGGTGTTGTCAGTACTGTGTCGGTGTTGTCAGTACTGTGCCGGTGTTGTCAGTACTGTGCCGGTGTTGCCAGTACTGTGCCGGTGTTGTCAGTACTGTGCCGGTGTTGTCAGTACCGTGCCGGTGTTGTCAGTACTGTGCCGGTGTTGTCAGTACTGTGCCGGTGTTGTCAGTACCGTGCCGGTGTTGTCAGTACTGTGTCGGTGTTGTCAGTACTGTGCCTGTGTTGTCAGTACTGTGCCGGTGTTGTCAGTACTGTGCCGGTGTTGTCAGTACTGTGTCGGTGTTGTCAGTACCGTGTCGGTGTTGTCAGTACTGTGCCGGTGTTGTCAGTACCGTGCCGGTGTTGTCAGTATTGTGCCGGTGTTGTCAGTACTGTGCCGGTGTTGTCAGTACTGTGCCGGTGTTGTCAGTACTGTGTCGGTGTTGTCAGTACTGTGTCGGTGTTGTCAGTACTGTACCGGTGTTGTCAGTACTGTGCCGGTGTTGTCAGTACTGTGTCGGTGTTGTCAGTACTGTCCCGGTGTTGTCAGTACTGTGTCGGTGTTGTCAATACTGTGTCGGTGTTGTCAGTACTGTGCCGGTGTTGTCAGTACTGTGTCGGTGTTGTTAGTACTGTGTCGGTGTTGTCAGTACTGTGCCGGTGTTGTCAATACTGTGTCGGTGTTGTCAGTACTGTACCGGTGTTGTCAGTACTGTGCCGGTGTTGTCAGTACTGTACCGGTGTTGTCAGTACTGTACCGGTGATGTCAGCACTGTACCGGTGTTGTCAGTACTGTACCGGTGTTGTCAGTACTGTGCCGGTGTTGTCAGTACTGTACCGGTGTTGTCAGTACTGTACCGGTGATGTCAGTACTGTACCGGTGTTGTCAGTACTGTACCGGTGTTGTCAGTACTGTACCGGCGTTGTCAGTACTGTACCGGTGTTGTCAGTACTGTACCGGCGTTGTCAGTACTGTACCGGTGTTGTCAGTACTGTACCGGTGTTGTCAGTACTGTACCAGTGTTGTCAGTACTGTACCGGTGTTGTCAGTACTGTACCGGTGTTGTCAGTACTGTACCGGTGATGTCAGTACTGTACCGGTGATGTCAGTACTGTACCGGTGATGTCAGTACTGTACCGGTGATGTCAGTACTGTACCGGTGATGTCAGTACTCTGACACGTGTTGTCAGAGTGAGTAAAACTGTCCCATAGGTGCCCAAACGACCCTAGGAGCATGATGTCCTGTCAAGGGCTCCAACGATCCTAGGAGCATGATGTCCTGTCAAGGGCTCCAACGACCCTAGGAGCATGAGGTCACGACGTCCCCAACGATCCAAGGAGTAAGATAAAAGATCTTGACAGGGGGTTCCGTCGAGAGGGACAGGAAGCTCAGACGGTAGCGGGTGGTCAGGTCAGGACGGGTCGACCACCGATAATTAAAAAGTCTCGTGCGTCTGTCTCATTTATGGATCCGGATCCACACGCATTCGTAATTACGTTCTTTTCCCCGGCCCCGGATGAGGTATTGGGTATTCACCGAGTTTAATTAGGCGAACGGCTTGGGATAATTAACTATGGGGGGAATAACATGAGGTATTATGTCGCGTTAGTGTTCCATGTGTTGAGTGACGGGCTGTGTTGAGTGTCTTGTTGTGTTAAGTGACTGGCTGTGTTGAGTGACTGGCTGTGTTGAGTGTCTTGTTGTGTTGAGTGTTTCGCTGTGTTGAGTGTTTAGCTGTGTTGAGTGTTTCGCTGTTTTGAGTGTCTTGTGTTGAATGTTTCGCTGTGTTGAGTGTTTCGCTGTGTTGAGTGCTTCACTGTGTTGAGTGCTTCACTGTGTTGCGTGTTTCGCTGTGTTGAGTGCTTCACTGTGTTGAGTGCTTCACTGTGTTGCGTGTTTCGCTGTGTTGAGTGCTTCACTGTGTTGAGTGCTTCACTGTGTTGAGTGCTGCACTGTGTTGCGTGTTTCGCTGTGTTGAGTGCTTCACTGTGTTGAGTGCTTCGCTGTGTTGAGTGCTTCACTGTGTTGAGTGCTTCGCTGTGTTGAGTGCTTCACTGTGTTGAGTGCTTCGCTGTGTTGAGTGCTGCACTGTGTTGAGTGTCTTGCTGTGTTGTTGAGTGACTCGTGTCTGTGGCACGATACCCATGCCAGATCCAAAAATGTTTCAATTCCAATACAATTGTCCATTCCGATTCTCTTCAGAAATGTTGAAGGATTATTTTTTTTTAGCTTGTGTAAGTTAATGCTTGACATTTTACCATGGTAAATGTACTAATAACATAATATTGAGTTAATAATAAAAAACAATGCGTAAATCCAGCTTAAGCTTCTGGAGGAAAGCTTAAAGGTGAAAAAATCAATATAATAAATATGCAGTTTGTAATTTTATTTCAAATAGAGTTAATATTGCAATACAATTAAAGCATAGCTAATTCCTTTTTACTGAGAAAGTAATCCTTAATCACCAAAAACACAAGGTAATAAGAAATACTGAAAACGTTCCATTACTCTTCACGGGTGTACATGTTATATACAATTTATAATGCAATAAAATTGCAATCCCATTTTCAAACAAAGTTACATTGCAACATTTTAGTTAAAACAAAAT
This sequence comes from Procambarus virginalis, assembly GCA_020271785.1. NCBI lineage: Eukaryota > Metazoa > Arthropoda > Malacostraca > Decapoda > Cambaridae > Procambarus > Procambarus virginalis. Next base: position 9,496,817 of record WNGS01113158.1, on the reverse strand, counting down.
TCGTTTTTGGTATATAGTGAAAACCCAAGCTTTACTCTCCACGATGCAAGTATAAGCGAATAAATGCAATTCTTTTTACAAGAGTGTAAGTTGACCAGACCACACACTAGAAGATGAAGGGACGACGACGTTTCGGTCCGTCCTGGACCATTCTCAAGTCGATCACAATCAACTTGAGAATGGTCTAGGAGGAGAAGAACCCTGTCCATGGAGGACAAAAGAAAATGTATATATTCTGGTTAGCATTGTAAAAGTGTGGCCACGTCTGTGGTAGACAATAATAATAAAAAAAATGATCCAGGACGGACCGAAACGGTCCGTGGTCTGGTCAACATACTTCAGCCACGTTATTGTGACTCCTCGTCTGCAAGAGTATAAGTGTTATTAAGGGTTATAGAATCAATCTAAAAGCGGAGGATCTTGATCAATTTATCTCGATACTGATTTCGTTTAATCGTCTCCTTCACTTCACTTAGTACGGAGCGACAAATGAAGACAACGGCTGATGTTTACTGAAGCTCTACGAATGAACGAGAAGCAAAACGAATATAAACATCAATAATAATAATAATAAAAAGAAATAAGGAGTAAATAACAGCTGAACAAATAATTGAACACTTCGGTTGAGCGTTCTGGAGAAGCCAACCGCCTCGTTACGCCACACTTAACGAACCTCCAGGGGATTTTGACCCTTGTTGTAGGGATTATTAAAGGTGAGACTGTGTTAAACCGATGAGGCGGGAGTTGTAGTGGATGGTGATGGTGGTGGTTATGGTGGTAAGGGGAAATGGTGATGGTGGTGGTTATGGTGGTAAGGAAATGGTGATGGTGGTGGTTATGGTGGTAAGGGAATGGTGGTGTTATGGGGGGCTGAGGTAGAGGTAGGTAACGGTAGTAGAGTGGTTGAGAGTTGTTGTTGTTTTAGATTCAGCTACTGTGAACAAAAGTTGCAAGTAGCACGGGCTATGGTGAGCCCGAAGTGGACTTACCTGGCACAGGAGCGGGGCTGTAACTGGTTGAGAGAGTGGT
>WNGS01113158.1:9452720-9477005 GCA_020271785.1 Procambarus virginalis | reverse complement strand
CCCCACACCCATCCTGTGGGCGGCAGAGCTCCCCCACACCCATCCTGTGGGCGGCAGAGCTCCCCCACACCCATCCTGTGGTCGGCAGAGCTCCCCCACACCCATCCTGTGATCGGCAGAGCTCCCTCACACCCATCCTGTGGGCCGTGGTTGACCCCACACCCATCCTGTGGGCCGTGGTTGACCCCACACCCATCCTGTGGGCCGTGGGTGACACCACACCCATCCTGTGGGCCGTGGGTGACCCCACACCCATCCTGTGGGCGGTAGTGGGCCCTACACCCATGCTGTGGGCGGTAGTGGTACCCCACACCCATCCTGTGGGCGGTAGTGGGCCCCCCACACCCATCCTGTGGGCGGTAGTGGGCCCCCCACACCCATCCTGTGGGCGGTAGTGGGCGCCCCACACCCATCCTGTGGGCGGTAGTGGGCCCCCCACACCCATCCTGTGGGCGGTAGTGGGCCCCCCACACCCATCCTGTGGGCGGTAGTGGACGTTGCTAGTGTGTAACAAAGGCTTTATGTGGAATATTAAGTTTTAACCCCGACGTTCTTAATGTTAACTTCCTCTCGTCCTCAGGTCCGGCCAACTACAGCCTGACAAGGCAACGAGGAGAGTTTTTACTGAACATAAACAAAGACAGAATAAAGCTATGCACTGCATGCCCGTCGCCTCTTGTTCTCCTGATCTAAGATTTCGCTTCCTGTTGACACCTCGCGCCGATTCTTTACTCACTTTGAATTTTAATAAATTTCTAAATCAAACACTGGCATTTTATCCTACCTTAAACGTGATTTGTACCGTTTGGCACAATGTTCTCGCGGCCCGGTCTCTGACTAGGTTGTTAGATATCTTCGACCCACAACCCGGATGGAGTTTGGTGGTCTTTGGCTCCTCCCCTCCCCAAAAGACTAGTCCCAAGGTAGGCAGACTTACCGCTCACCATGCAACACCTTCCTCTTACCTTAAGGGGGCATTACTGTGACAAGAGTGGTTAGCATTCTTGGTTAACTCTTGGCAAGACTATAGTATGATTAGTAGGGCTGTCCTACCGAGTATAGTGTTAACTTATAATAAAAAATGCTGCAAAACCACTTATTAGGATTTTAGAAACTAGTATTTAGATGTCAGCAGCATCAGATGGGAAATCTTTTAGATCGAGTCTAGTGGAACGAGAGATCTTGGAAAGAATGAAAAAACAAAAGTTGCTGGGGATTCATAAAGTCAGCAATAAGGGAACAACGTAGTTGCAGAAGACCAGCGGGAGTTTTCACGAAATTATTTCCCGTTCAATTGACAGCCCCAGCGTCCGTACTCCTGCTCCAGGGCTTCTCGACATGCTGGTCATTGCCCTTCAATGGCTGGACAAGTAATTATCAAAAGAAGGCACCAAACCGGGAAGGCTATGTAGCACCATCAAATGTCCGGGATAATCAGAGGGCGCTAAATATCACCAAGGATGCCAATACGAGAACAAAAACGCACAAGACGAACGATATCAAAAGTATCAGTCGCCAAGAATTCTATCGAGGAACAAGCGACCGCGGGGGACGGTCGGAAAACAAGACACGCTCGTAATGGTCGGACAAACTAAAGCGAGTGATGTTTCAGCAACAATTCACGAGTCCGACGTTACTCTTTTTACCATTTGTGGTAATAACATTATTAAAAATAGCAAGCAGAAATTCACCTTCAAGCAAGTAAACTGGATAGCCATTACTAATACAAAGTTCTTAGTTTACACAGTAGAAACCTGGAGATAGAACAAGGTCGTTGAACATTCGTGCATTGTTACAATAGTACACCGTTTCTAATGAAATTTTTTAACGTCTTCCTAGACTTTCACGCAAGATTTTCCCTGCTTCCCTCCCCGTTATCTTAAAATTAGAAATTTAAATCTGTTCATCTATAAATATGCACTTATGATTTGTATACGTAATAGTTTACGTATTATTCTACCCTATTGGGTCGCTATAGGGTAGAATGTTTCTCCATTTCTGTGGATGGAGAAATTCAGGCAACTAAGCAATTCATCGAGTTACCAATTAGAAAAGGTTCGAATATAAGCTGTAAAATTTACTTTTAGAATGGTTCCACCCTGCAATGTTATAAAAGTTTCTTCCAGATCCTAACTCGCTGCCAAACAAAATCCAGGACAAGTCATTCTAGATACCTAGCGAGGTCACTGGGAGAGGAGCCCAAAATAGTGCTACAACGGGATTTTTTTTTTACAAGTAATCCACTTACTCTGGTCTGTAAGGGGTGGTTGGGGAGGGGGTGGTGTACTGTACTGGTGTACATATATCCCCATCCCTGCATTGTTCGTGTCATGTTCTTACGATTGATTTCAGAATCAATTAATATAAAATCTAATGTAAATCTAGTAGTTTATCCGACGAGTTATGCATTTATCAATTCAAAAGATTCCCTAACACTCGTTTGTGGCTTTTTTTTGTTTTTTTTTTGTTTTAGATACGAAGCATTGAGACCACTACTTCAGGTATTCAAGAAGATTATGAGCTAGTTTAAATTTTAATATTTTACAGCTTTAAAACAATTTATCAAATAAAAATACATGCAAGTTACAATGTTTAATTCAACTATTCAGAACCTCGTCATTCAGGAAACTAGGCCATTTTCTGGAACAAAACCCAAAAAGGCTGGTCTCAGGCGACACTACGTGACGACAGGCGATGTCGTGCCACATTATGCTGTTACAGACGTTCTTCAGTACCGACAGTCCTGGCTGCCTTGTTGTCTGGCCGTAACCGCTCGAGCCTGGGGGGAAAGTAGTTATCAGAACTTTTATTCTTGAAAAAAGACTTAAAAGTCTTGCGATAAGTCAAAATTAACCAACAGATCTTTACAGCAGTTTAAACCATTACGCGTAACCTGAACTTAAAAAAAAATCTACCAAATACCCCGTATGTTATTATCAGAGCTGTATGACAACTATGAAGTAAAACAAGCCATACAGACCCTCCGGTGCGAGATCAGTTTGTGTCGGATAGTATACCAGGATGACCAGCTGGTTGATGGGGGTTACCTGGTTGATGGGGTTCTGGGAGTTCTACTCCCCAAGCCCAGCCCGAGGCCAGGCTCGACTTGTGAGAGTTTGATCCACCAGGCTGTTGCTTGGAGCGGCCCGCAGAGCCACATACCCACCACAGCCCGGCTGATCCGGGACTTCTTAGGAAACAGTCCAGTTTTCTCTTGAAGATGTCCACGGTTGTTCCGGCAAGCTATCATGGGGTGCACAATAAACTAGCCGCCTTCGGCTGCAACAATCAAATCATGACCAGCTATCATGCCTCGCGCATTGTCGCTTGTCCAGATGAACTTGTACCTTCAAACATTACGAAGGTTTATAAACTTTTGTCATTTAGTAAATCTTAGCCCAGTAGGATAAGTTTAATGCACAAGTATTTGAGTTTATAACTTTAATACTAAGTAAACTCACTTCTGGCGATAAGTCTGAAGTCTCATCCTTCAGATATGCACCAGCTGGAAGCATGTCCCAAGACTAGCAGCAAGTTTACTTTATCCCAGCTGCAGGCATTAGTATTCACGCAGCATGAGGGTTTACTAGCCCTAGTTTCATGTACTTATCTGAAACAGAACATCAATCTAAATTTAATAAAAGGGGACAAAGTAGGCCATGCTGAAGGAGCATTCTAACCTGCATCTTCAGTACGCCAAGCACATTACTTTGACGTATGGGATCTTTAGTTACTAACATGTTACGTTACCAGGTATTCCACACTAGTTTTATCATCTTTGTAATTTCACTTTGAAACAAATATCGAGCTAAACTTTTTAAAGTTAATTAGTATTTACCTATTAAGCAACTACTATACAAGATACTGAACCCCCATTTGTTAAGCCTCTAAGAGGCTGATAACCTAGATGCTTGCGAACTTTCAAAATCAGGGCGAAACCTTTTTTTTTTTTGGGGGGGGGGGGCATTCAAAACGCCTATACAAGACTAATGTTACACCTTTGTAGCAATAGTTTGACGACTAAGAACAGTTTTAGTTTACCTTCTACATTAAGTAAAATCTTAACCGTTTATATGCAACATTAAGTGTTTACATTGTCCAAAGTAAAAACAGTCAACATGCATGTCTACACTGTATATTAGTAAACTAAAGAAACTGACAAAGCAATCTACTGTGGGGGATTGTACTTAAGGTGCATGTGTTGGGCTTCGCACGTTTGTGGGGCGCTGACAATTGCACCACTACGAACCGGTAGTTAACTATCGTTCAGGTGCAGTGGTCGGGACGATTTTTTTTTTATTACGGAATTACACTAAATTATACAAGTCAACCTAAATGCTACTCTAAGGCAATTTTAAGATTAATATGTACGAAAGATTAACATACCGTTTTATGATTTTTAGAAACTTTGTTACCCATTACTAATAGCATTTTTAACCTACTGAATTTGTTGCGTTGTTAAAACTTCAAAGTTTAGTTTTGAATTTCTTACTGAATAAACATTTAAAGTTTTAAAAACTAGTAATCCCATAGTACAATTTCAGACATGTATAGTTAATCAAATTTTAAAGTTTAAGCTAGACGTTAAGCGCTAGTCTCTCATGATGCAAGTGGCGTAGATCGAGGAGCGTCACAGGCCAGTTTGGGTCAGCTGCAGTGCCACACGCAAAATCATGCGCACTAATCTAACCTTAGATTCGTCAAGGAAAACTTTAAATAATGGTAGTCCCTCACACCGATTTTAACTAGTTCCAGTACGGGGACCCAGGGGAAAGGGAAGGAGACGCAACAAAGGGGGAGGGAGGAGGGGAACCAACAAGAGGTACAGGGACGAACTAAGGGAGGTGGGGGGGAGACGCAACAAAGGACAGGGGGGAAGGGAGGGGGACGCAACAAAGGACAGGGGGGAAGGGAGGGGGACGCAACAAAGGACGGGGAGGAAGGGAGGAGGACGCAACAAAGTGGGGAGGGGGGAGATCCTCCACCTACAGACAAACCTCAAGAGACGAACCTGGAACTGTTTACCAAAAGTGAGGTAAAACACACTGAAGTGCATTTTGTCTCATCGTCCCTTTTATATCCAGCAGCCAACCAAACCCGGCCGCTGATTGGTTGACATTCACCCTAAAATTCACCCCATTGGTTAACATTTTGCGAGTCTGAATTGTCAATTATCAATGATCAACAGCCACTCCTTCACTTCCATACATTTATGGATCATCCAATAAAATCAGGAGACTTATAGATGTTACTACTGCTCGGTTTAGACTCGGTTACAAGTATCTCTGGGAATTCTCATTATCTGCTGATGTAGACCTGACCAAATGTAAACTGTCAACAAAATTATTCGCACACCCTCCGTCACTATGTGATGGAGTGCGAAAAGATACGTGAATTCAGAGACAACTTCATAACAAATGTTCAAGAGATGTGTAAATATTTCATTCAAAATGATCTGCTGCCAGAAGTCTTGGCCAAATATCCCCAGTTTGCTAACTGTAGGTAGTATCTGAGTGATTGTAACCTATCCATCACGTACTGCCCATTGGATGGGGGGATGGGCATATCAATTTTGACACTAGCTCTCCACATATGTCAGTTCCTTAAATTAGAAACTGTACTTGTGGTCGGTCTCGAGCCCACTGTTGATGTGACGATGTGCATTGAATTTTGTAACTAGCTCATCAAGATTGTAACTTGCTTAGCTAAATGAATTGTGGGGGTCAGTCCCTAAGCCCATTATGTGCCTCTGTAACCCTTTGTACTGCCGTCCACAAGATGGGTATGGGGTGCATAATAAATGAACTAAACTAAAACTAATTAACTCCACTTCCCCAAATACGAACGAGTTTCTAAAGAACCAATAATGATCCCAAGCTTGAATATTTTAAGTTGTTAATTTCAAATCTAATTCACAAAGCAAATACTACATTCTATTGTAAATGTTGCAACAGAACAACAGCTACAACAGAGCACCATCTGCAATAGAATCGTCAGTAAAGTAATAATTGTCCGTTAGTCAAAAACTGTTAATGGCCGCTCGACAACTATAATATACAGTATATGCAATAACAGACTAAGAAACCCAACAACCCAAAGTTCCTGACACAACATTGGATGATGTTAAATATTTGCTTTCAATTGACTTAAGATATTGCTCGTTAATGACAAATAAAGTGATTTTAACTTATTGAAGAGTGAACATTTATATGCTTTATGATAACTACTAACGTCCAGCAGGATGACATTGTTCAGCTTATTATTCTGCACAAGTGGCACCGGATGGGACCTCGGCGCTCCTCCCGTCTTCAAAACTTGACTTCCCGTCACCTTCCTCGGTCTTCCTCAGTCTCAGTCTCCCCAAGGTACTCCTCGAGTGCCTGGAGTATAAGTCTCAAGACGAATCTTATAGGATGTCAGGCGGTTCCCAGATCTTTCCTACACGCCCTCTACAGCTTCAACCTCTTCAGTTCTGCCTATTAGAGCTGCATGTTTACCTTGAGATTTATGAGCTTATAACTGTCTTATCGTAACCTCCACCTCAGACGACCACAGACAGAGAGTAAGGAAAGCAACGAAGGCCGTCTTGGGTACTAAAGAACATCTACAACGGAATAACATAACACGACATTGCCTCTCACCACGTCGTCTGTCACGTGACACCAGCCTCTGATGTTGATGCCTCTCGTCGGTCTTGCCTCTCAAGTCTTCCTACTTGGGAACCTGTACACTGAACATTGCTACTTTCAACACTGCCAGTGTATCCTCCGGATGGATATAGGGTCCACAACTAGTCACTCGATGTGTATGGGGTCCACTACCACTCGTAGGATGTGTATAGGGTCCACTACCAACCGCAGGATGGGTATGGGGTCCACTATCGCCCACAGGATGGGTATGGGGTGACTATAGTTGTGGACCCCATACGTGGTCCACAACTATAGTCACTCGATATGTATGAGGTCCACAACCCACCCGTAGGATGAGTATGGGGTCCTTTACTACCTGTAGGATGTTAATGGGGTCCATTACCAACTGTTGGATGAATATGGAGTTCACTATCGCGCACAGGATGGGTATGGGATCCACTACCGCCCACCTGTGCGCGGTAATGGACCCCATACCAATCCTTTGGATGGTAGTGGACCCCATACTCATCCTATGGTCGATTCTAGGCCCCATACCCATTCAACAGGTGGTAGTGGAGAGGGTATGGGGTTCACTACTTCCCACCTGTGTGTGGTAGTAGACCCCATATCCATCCAGAGGGCGGTAGTCAACCATAAATCAGCCTATTAATCTTTGTTAAATTATCAATCAAACTGTTAATGCAATCAACCCTGAGGACCACATAAAGAACATTGTATGAGAAGCCTATGCTATGCTTTCCTACCTCAGAATCACTTTTAAATACATGAGAAAATATTAAAGAAATTATTCACGACCTTTGCAAGACCAAAATTAGAATATGCAGTAGTTGTATGGTGCCCATATTTCAAGAAGTACTGCACATCAATAAACTGGAAAAGATGCAAGCACATGCAACTAAATGGCTTCTGTTACTGAAAAACGGGGTATAAGGAAAGGCTAGAGGCGTTAAATGTACCAAAGCTAGAAGATATTAGAATAAAAGGTGATATGACCAGGAAAATAGTAACAGGAACTGACAATTCTTGAACCCTTTCCACTACCGCCCACAAGATGGGTATGGGGTGCATAATAAATGAACTAAACTAACTCAAGAACAAGAGGTCATAGACTCAAGCTAAGGAAACAAAGCTGCTGCAATAGAAAGTTCTGATTTTGAAGACAGTTGGAACAGGTGAGAAGATGGGACACCACGAGTGTAGCTCACATCACTTAGGTAGTTGCTAAGTACAGTAGCTACTTATCTTCCAAGGGTGAACTGTAACCCCATGAAGGCAACCAGTAAGAGTGGCAGAATTTTGGAGCATTAAGAGACAAGGCATCCACTCTGCTAGACACCCCACCTGTAGTAAGGCTGCAAGTGATGCCATTGTGCCCAGAGTTCCTGCTAATTCAGAATGGCAAATCAACAACAATGTTGTTGGCTCTGACACCCCTTGCCAGAGCCATCAACATTGGCCTGTCCATTGGCCTTAATAGAACACTGGCAGCCTCCAGTACCAACAGCTTCTACTGTCTAAATATTAGAAACCTCAAGCTTTCACTGCTAAAATATTAGCAGGCACCCATGACACAGTAGTGATGCTCCAAGTAGTCACATTCACACCCACACTCAAACAACAGTAACATGTAGACGATGAGTCACAATAACGCAGCTGAAGATATGATGACTAAGCTACACATCAGAAGATGGAAAAGCGACGATGTTTCGAGCTGGACCATTATCATTGATAATAGTCCAGGTTGGACCTAAGCAGTAATATTATAACAAAAAACTATATTGTATAAGCCCCTATTCAACTGTTTTAATTTGAAAGAATATATTTCTTTAATGAACCTCGAGACCCAAGTACTGTACTGTATTGTGTTATCAATTGCCCTTCCCTTAAGCTTTTATTATTCCCAAGAAAATGCAGATATTTTTGCAAGTGCAGTACAGTACTTTAGTTTTTTTTTTTTTTAAGAATTAAACAAAGTTCTTCAGATAAATTATTTTATTTCAACATCAAATATACTTGTACTATTTAGTATTTACATAATTTGGTATGCCATTTACAAGGTACGTATGTATAATTTACACAACATAGCAAATTAGATAACAGCACTTCGTCTTTTCAAGCCGAGAACAAATTCAGGTAGTGTGCTATGAAAGCCAAAGGGTAATGCGATGTGAGGGTGAGGTGGGACCCTGGCACCACACCAGCCTCGCAATATACTGTACCATACTTTGGTCCACTGGACATCACATTAAATAGTTCATCTACTAAAATAGCATGTCTAATCTGTACACTATAAATACAAAATAATTCTAGTATAAATTTATTTTACTCTTATAAATACATAAAAATGAGACCAATGAAAATTGTGTGGTGCCATGGATTATATATTTAATGACATTTTTTTGCTACATCTGTAGGGGGCAATACATTGCATTATTATTAACCATTCCTAGTGCAAAAATCACTGAAATAGTTTTCACATATGTAATATATTCACAAATGGATGGGAATAAATAGGTGACCAGATGAGGAATGTAAATTAGAGTAGAAACTTACAAGGATTCCTTGGTCATTCATAAGGTTTACCATAAAAAAAAATATTCGTTAGGTAATGAACACCAGAAAAGTTTGTAGACAAGTTATAATTACAGAGAGGTTATAAAGGTCTATAAATAGTGATGATACCTGTGCAAAATGTTCCATGGGACAATATTACTGGTGTTAGCTTGGCTTTTAACTGTAGGTGAATGTATGGGAAAAAAATGTTTTGCTATTAGCCTTGGGCAGAACACTACATTGTTTCAAAACTATTATAATTAAAGTCTGCAAGGACAAAGTTTATAACTTTGTTAAATATAAAAATTATGTAGAATTGCTGTACAATAAACATCATTTGTATTCAATAACAAAAATTAATTCATTAAATAATATAACTAGTGAAACTATGTTCACTTTAACAACAACATATATACCTTTATAATAAATCATTCAAGCTACAGTAGGCCTATTATGTTTGATTTCAATGACATTTAATGGTTCTTCATATGGTAGAGCTCAACTGAAATTAATTCTTTGTATTCTAAACCATAAATTAAATAGGTTACAGAACAGGTTAACATAGTAATTGGTATAATTGAAATCTTTCTAAATTAAATTTTTCACACGAGTTCCTCTGGGAAACGTTTCTTTCATTTCTAATTTTGTCTTTCTATTGTCTTAATATCACCATAATATAATTATTTTTTTGCAGGCTAAATGAGGCAATGAGGAAATGTTTTCAATTTGAAAATTATCACATACAATAGTAGATGTAACAGCCGTTTAATTTGTTTCAGAAAAAAAATTGTGAAATTAATACAAATGTTATACAAAATGATCATTTTGTAAAGTTCAGGAAAACCTAATGATATACAGTACTGTTCGTATTCAGCATTATGACAAACACTGATCAATCACAGTTAGCTAGTCTTAATTTACACATGTTAAATTTCTTCTTCTTGCCGTAACTGCAAGATACTCATGGGAATAAAGTAATGGGTAAAATGCAATTTACAGTACAGTGGCACCTAGACTTACGACTGCCCCTACTTACGAATTTTTTGAGTTACGACATAAATTTCGGTGGAAAATGTGACTTGACTTAGTACCTTTGCCTTGACTAGCGACTTTGTTGATACACGTTTGGGTCGACCGAGTGCATGGTTCTTGTGGCACGGGCCGACCCGACCTCAGTTTATCAAAGCTGCCTGCTTAGTGACGATCGAGCTCGTAAAGAATTTAAATGTTTTTGTGCTTTTTTGTTTTATGATGATAAAAGTAATTATTATATATCATGCCATAGAACCAAAGAAAGACGGTGGTAAGGTTCAACCTAAGAAAATAGCTGTGAGTAGAGGCAGTAGAGGATGTTCCTTCCTCATTAAGAAAATGTGTGGAGTATGGGAAGAACTGCAAAGTTTTGTTAAAAAAACTCACCCAGATAAAGCTGTAGCAGGCCATTGCCTTGACTTTTTAAATGACAATGTGATGTCTCACTAAAGACAAGTGTTAAAATGTAGGGAAAAACAAGTGTCTTTATACAGATTCTTAGTAAGACAAGCAAGCAGTGAGCCACAACTAGGCCCTAGTGGTATGCCTGCAAAACGTAGGAGAGAGAGTACCCCAGAGAAGTCATCACTGCCTGATGTTATAATGGAAGGGGATTCCCTTTCCAAATAGTAACACCTCTCCTCCGCCTCCCTTCCTCACCATTTTCCATATGACAACAAGAGTCCTCAATAAAGGTTAAGTACAAGAAGTACAAGAAGATTGGTATTCGGTATAAAATGCATTTTTAAGTTAATATTTTTGGGGATGTGGAACGGATAAATTCAATTTACGTTATTTCCTATGGGAAAATTTGTTTCAACTTATGACTTTTCGATTTCCGAATTTAATCCATTCCCAGAGACGGGTCGTAAGTCGAGGTCCCACTGTATAATATATTCACCAGAAATTCTGGCAATCTGTATATTTAACACAAAATTAAAATATATATGCTGTTATAAAATCTACAATGTCAATATAAAAAAAAATAAGCTAGCCTCCTGTATAGCCTTCATAAAAAAAAATTTACCAAGAAAATAATTATGTTTTGTATAACAAAGTAGAGTATAAGTTATTCAAGTAAATCTTAATTTAATGCCTTCGCCAAAAAATTTAATTTTTGTCTATTATTTGCTCAAGAATGAGGGCTGATCATGGAAGAAAGTAATTATTAGAAGAAAGTGCAAACATCTTGCAAGTAAGGCACAGTTGACAATGCTGCACCAAGTGTTGGCTTTATATTTGCAATAATGTAATTTTGTATAAAACCAGATTTCTGTAAATGTATATATATATATATATATATATATATATATATATATATATATATATATATATATATATATATATATATATATATATATATATATATATATATATATATATATATATCTGATCTTTTAAGTTGTGGATTGATTAGGTATGTTTAATGAATGACATCATATAGGAAGCAAGAGTAATAGGAAGCAATTGCTGTACGTCATTTCATTTCTCAAAATGTCATAACATTAAAATTATTCTTCAGTTTGATTTCAAATATATTTTCTGTTGTGAATATAGTCTACATAAAAATAATAAAATTATATATTCTTGCAACTACAAAAATACTATAAACAAAAGGCAGTACTGTAAGAACACTCTCAAGAGAATCTTAGATACTGTATCAGAATAATTCAATAATTTGACAGCTCCATTTACTCTTAAGAAATGAAGCAACATTCATTTGGTGTATATATATATATATAAAAAAGTAGGTTTCTGGTAATATGTTATGATAGGCAAGAAACATGTCACACTTGGATAAAACTTGCAACAACAGGGAATGTTATGTTTATGCACTTAACAAACAGAACTACTTCATATATACTAGGGTCACATAAATAGATGTTTAAGTAAGTAAAAAAAAAACTTACCACCTGAACTGAATGCTACTATATAAATCGATGTGCAATCAGTTACCCCTTCCTTTGGCTAACAAATCGTTGCTTGAAAGTCACTACATATTTTAGATTTATGGTGAATATCTACTGGGTTTCTCTCTTATTTCCTTTAGTTTTTCTTAATAAAGGGGTGACACTAATAACTAGAAATACTGTTTGTTATATCAAAGTTCACAGACTGTGCCTCGACAAACTACACTGCCAATTTTATGGATCGTGAATGCATACATAGTCCGCCTTATAAGAAATCTAAATTAACTGTCAGTTTCATGGGTATTGAAACATTCTTCATGCTTACTTGAAGTAAGCCCCAATGTTACTTATAGCTGTTTTATTTCATAAACTATGCTTAACTTCAAATGCCCTTAATTCCCAGGCTTGTTGCAATAATGCATTGAGGCAGGAGCTGTACACGGGTACCAAAAAATTTGGTAACACATAGAGAAGAGTGTTTAGAACCTGAAAGCAACTTAATACTTTTGGTTTTTGTAAAGCACTGAAAAAAAATTGCACAAAACATCTAAATGACTAATAACACTGTTGTACCCAAGTACGAATCCAAAATTTTCCAGTACTGCATTCGGTTAAGGTAGACATAACAAGAATTGAAATTTCTCGAAGTAGGAATATAGCCATCCATTCTTACATATAAATAATTTGAAATTACAGAATGATAATGTATAATGTGGTGGAATGTACAGTGAAGGTTGATTTTACAGGTATGCTGAGTGACGTGAATTACTCTGTTCAAGAGCAGCCAGAACATCTTGTTTCAGTCGAACATAAAGTTTGCCCCGCTTCCATGGGTTTTGTAGCTGAAGTGGCCTAAAGTCTTCACGTAAACATCTTTCACGCATACCAATCACAGCCACCAAACAGAAATCTTTGAGCTTATCATTTCCATAGGTAGGGCCACTTTTTCCTTTTAGCACAACAGCTACATTAAGTTGTTTCACTACCAAGTCTATCACTTCTCGTGCTGTTGTTCTGGGTGTAATGTGTATTTTAACCGAGGTACCAGATGCCATACCAGTCTGATATGCAGCATACACCCGTATTATGGTAAAATCCTCATTACGAGCGGCTCCTTCAACTAACTCCTCACCTTCTGTACTCTTTGCTTCACTTCGCCCACTCTCTGAGCACATGAGACTTAAATTGTCTGTTTCCGTTTCATTTGAAGACAAGGACCGCAAACTAGCTGTCATACTAGAGAACGAGGCTTCGGAATCGTGACTCAGACTACTCCCTGCCCTCTGCATTTCAACATTTAGGTTGCTACTATAACGATGGTGTAAATCAAAGCAACTACTTGTCGGTGATTTACTACATGCCATAGTCTCTTCATATTCGAGATCAACACTATTTTTTTTCCTCTTACCTTGTTCTACAGACTCTAATGATGAAATGCTCTGATTTATTTTTGGTTCACTAGTACAACACTGGGATTTTAGGCATACCTCATGAGTATCATAAAATGCAGGAGCACTGGCCTTTCTAGGGGGATAACCATTATCTACACAATGTTGCAACTGATTTTCACTTCTAGAAGTTGGTAGGTCTTTACTGTACATTTTTCTCTCACCACTATATTCCATTTTTTCATGTGTCCATGAGAGCAATGGAACATTTTCATTTTGTTCTCCACTGTCTAATAAACAATCATTTAGAGAGTTATAGGATTTGATACAACTATGAACACATCCACTACTATGAACTAAACATTCTGCTGTTTTTGATTTGTGAAACCTTGTCTCACACTTGACTGCAGCCCGTATGTTTTCTGAGGTATTAGATTTTAGCATTCTTGGTGTTTCTGACTTTTTTACACTAAAATTTAAGTCATCATCTTTTCTTAATCTTTTACTATCCGCACCATGCTGAAGGGACTCACTAGAACTATGAGTATCCTGTAAAGGTGAAGTTGAAGCAGGCATGTGTGAGGTAGACTGCTGCACTGCTGGCTGAGGTGTTGTAGAGGGGAATGAACAAGAGAGCAAGTTCGTTAAGGGGGCACCAGATGCTGCCTTATCACGAGCATAGCTAATAGCATCCATAACCCACCGAAGGCCTCGCCACGTAGCATCAAGTTGTTCCTGAAAGGTTTGAAGCTGCCACAGACGGTACCGTGAGCAGTTAATCTCGTCCTGACTGAAGGCCTCTCGACTGGCATGTTGTGCCATCAGTGTATCCATCTCTAGGATGTATGAGAGTCTAGCATATCTTCCAATTAACTCCCTTTGGTATGTGCCCATATGTATCATTTCAAATATTTGGAGAGGCAAGGTTGCAAGATTAGGTTGAGAAAAAAGTGCATCTTCCTGTCCTGGAGCAGAGCACACAGCATCCACAGGTGGCATAACAAGGAGAAGAGCCACATCGGAGCTCAACTCTAACACTTCTCTACAGTAAAGTCTGTGTTGCTGCTGAGCATCATCTTCAACCTGCAATTGCTTTAATAACTTCTGTGATGCTTGGCAAAGCTGAGAATGCCACACATGCTGTGCTGGCGATGGAACATTGGGAAGAGGAGAACTTCTTTCACTTTCATTTTCTCCAGCCTCAGCTCCAGTATTTAGATGCCATTGCTCTGTGCTTGCTAACTCTAAGCTCTGCACCCACTCCCACTCCTCTCTGAAAACCAATCATAATTTAACATGTGTTTTAAACAAATTAGCAAATCTAGACAACTGATTTCTCAATTTATTTTCACTACTGCATACATATATAATCATCCATGATTATTATTATACTTGTCATGATAAAATATTTACAAAATACTGCATAACAGGAGAAACCAAACTACAAACCTTGACACGTGTGGATTGTCCCTGATTTTAACATGAGGGAACATATTGGGTGTTTTCTCTGGCACTAACACCTGCAAAACATCCACAGAACTTTGTAATTTGAGGTAACCCAAATACAGCCCTCTGCGTAAGGGTACACGACTCACTTTATCATACAAAATCTGGTCTTGTATTGATGACAACAAAATGTCACCAGCTGATGTTCCTGGGTCGCTGTGAGTTGAACTTTGTCCTGTAATATTTGAAAGTAATTTTATTTACTTTTGGAATCAATAATAACTATACAAAAAAAATTATTATTCAAGTAGTCTTATTTAAGAAATACTGTAGTGGATGAGAAACTAAATAATTAGTGAATGAGAAATTGGATATTATTTAAGTTTCAATTACTGTATTGTTTTTACTGCTTTATTATTATTTTGCATTTCATTATTATTATTATTTTTACTGTATTATTATTAGCAACCATGTTTTATGATATTCAGGCTTCATGCAGAATTCTTGTAAAATCTAACATGGTTTTGTGATGAGCAAACCCTGCCTAAATAAACCTGTTCACATTTCTGGAAACAGTAACCAACTACATAGAGCACTCAGTCCTTGTCAACATGGTGTTCACTTTTAAGCATTTGATGAAGTAATACACAAAAGACTAGCCTGTGTAACTACAAGCACATGGAATCATTCAAAATGCTGGAATGGATACAGTAACCGCTAAAACTCGAAAAGAAGTGTTCCATAATGGAATATAATCAGACTGGAAAAACATTGTGAGCAGAATACTGCAGAGATTTATTTTTGGGCTAATCCTTACTGTATTCTACATAACACAGATGAAAATATCACAAAACACATAAAATTTTTGGATGTTACAAAGATCTGAAAACTTGAGAAACGAAAATTACATTACAGCCTTTTCAAAGTATCTACACAAACTTTCAAAACTGACCATTTATTAAATTTGTGTAGATAGTTTTGGAAGATTGTAATATAATTTTCACTGCTGAGTTTTTCAGATCTATGTACCATACAAAAATTTTATGATGTGTTTTGTGACTAAAAAATGTCTTCCGTATGACAAAATGAAAGACCTTACATAGTGACAAAATGATCTTGTAACACAGTGAGAAATGAAAGGACTTCAGAGTAATAGTCCCCTGATCATTGAAAATGGCTCAGCAAATGGGGGCTGCTGCAAAAATAGCCAACCAAATCCTAGGAATAATTAAATGACCCTTAAATTTCAAGTTAAGGGAAGGATGTTGTCATCCTGCTGTACAGATAGATCCCTTGTGCACCCCATCCAAGACTGTATCCGATAATAGAAAACTAATCTACAAAAAGGCTAATTTTTTTTTTGGTCAGCAAAAAGTTCAGTGCAGAGCAATGAAAATCATCTTAAAGTAAGTCAGTACTCATAACAGAAAGGCTGATGGCCTCAGGACTAACAATTCAACAAATAAGACATAACAGAGCTCATCTTAAAAATACTGAGGTTAAAGACATTATCTTAGACCACGTTTTTGTAAAAGTTGTGATGTGACTCACTGTCGAGTATGCCAAGACTCAATGTAGGCCAGATAATTTGAGATGTTTTTTCACCCATTTGACAATATACCCATGAACCCAACTATCCATCAAAGATCTAGAAGAGGAATACTGTACTACATTTCAAAAATATTTTTTCAGAAAAAATCCTCGGAAAGAATGGGTGTATCTGTCACAAGCTGGCAGTTCCCTCACAACCACTGGAGATGGTGGATATCATGTAAATCAGGAAAACAGTGGGGAATTATATTAAACAGATATTTGAAGAAAGTTTGTAAACTCACCTGAAGCTATAGTTTTCTTCTCCTTTAGTTTAGAAAGTGGAATCCATTTAACATTCATAGCCGATATGACTTTTGTGCTTTTTACGTGTCGTATTGTACAAAACACCAGCGTTCCATTACTGCCAACAATGGGCTTATGATAAAACTGACCCAAATCTTGGATGCCAAGTGTTGTCTGAAATAAGCAAAAGTGCACATACAATGAACAGAGTAAACCAAAAAAATATTTAGATACTATAACAGACGATAGTTCAGAAGATTTTATAGTGCATAAACTATTATACGGAGTATGCGATTATTTCTACCAATATTTACAATGGTATTTAAATGTTTTTGGTTCACTGCATTGTTTTATTTTTAAAATATGCTTAAGATGTACAAACAGTTAATTTAGCATTAACAGACTAATGCAAAACTTTCTGAATACAAGTAACATTAAACAAGTGTGTTATGTGTTATTCAGCAATTAAATTAAATACCTGAATAAAATGTGTCAAGTAGAATTGCTACTTCATAAAAATTACTTTTCTATATGTCAAAATTATCTCTGCCATTCTGTTATACATTTCTTATGAATATAACTTTAAGTACTGTACAATTAAACAGTACAGTATATAATAGTACTGTATACTGTACTGTATATAATAAGTACTGTATATAATACTTGGTATAACAGTTATTTTTTTAAGTGCATCTCTTTCCTTAATTTAACAAAAGATGATGGGCACCAAATTTATAAAAACAAAACAATTAATGGAAATAAATGGTGGCACTCTTCAGGTGATGGGCTGTTGCAACCCACACGGCGTCTTTAACCGTCTTCCTACTTGGATTGCAGCATAGGATGTCTATATTTTCTACAAGGCTCTGGATGCCTGTGGCAACATTTTTAGGGGTGGCAAAATTTAACTTTTATATTGGGTAAAATTGAATACACTCTCAACTGGGGTGTGTTGGATAGGCAAGGAGTGCATAGGGCAGGAGAGGGTGGAGAGTTTGTTTTGAAGTTAGAGGGTGGAAGAGAATATGTTGAGGGCAGGAGGAGGATGGGAGTGTATTTGTGGGAAGGAGCAATATGTTATGGGTAGGAGTATACTAATGGTAGGGAGGATACGAGTATGTTGAGAGCATGAGTGTGCTGAAAGCAAGGGAGATGGGGGGGGGGGGGGGGCAGAAATATGTTCAGGGCAATATAAGGTGTGTTGAGGGTGGGGATTGGGAGTGAATGGTCAGAAGGGAGGTTATTGTACAGGGGGGCAGCAATAAGCTGACCTATATTGGAATAAAATAAATTAAAGCTTTTGTCTATAGCAGTGACACACAGAGGACACGGTGCTGTAATACAGTAGTCAGCAGTTGATTCACAACCAAAAGATCCCTGGTTTAATTCCCACAGCAGGACAAGGATGTTTGGGACCATTTTCCCCGAACAAGTGTTTGGAGATTTGGCAAAATGAGGGATGTGTAGCTTTACTTAAGAAGTAGGGCCAGAGTTCACAGACCTGTAGAAGTTATCCATCATATGATAGAGTGAAATTAAAATTTGCTCTGTGAAATTAGCCCACAGAGCATGGGAAATATATGGTATGAATGGTAATTCTTAATATGTCTCAATCACATTTTTTAATGATTTTTGTAAATGGATGCAACATTTGAAGAAGTTGTTGTAGCCTTGGAAAAGCTATTGATCATATTTAAAAATAAATTATATGTTTCATTTTCATTTTGTGTTGCCACAGTTTTCATTTACTTAAATTTGGGTCCTTCTTCCTTTGAAAATGAGGTTCCAAAGCTAGGATGTGGGAAATATTCTAGATGTGGTGAAATCTCTTTACAAAAACGTTCTTGTGGTAGCTGCCCATCATATGATTGGTCGATTTTGTTCTGTGAATTTTGCTCACACTATGGGAAATATTAGAGCATGAATTGTAACTCTTAATATGGCCCCAATCATATTTTTAATGATTTTCATAGACAGGACATTAAGTGAAACAATCGCACTATATATATTGCAGTGTATCACAGAGTAGACAAATTACTATTTGTGCTTAACTATGCACCCTTTAAATGTCAATACGTACCGTAATATTTTTTGTTTGTCCTTTAATTGGATATCTATTAATTAACTTCACTGGATGATTTTTTGTTTAATATAGCAACCTAGACCTAATGTGCAGTTAATACTGTACAGTATATTGAAATGATAACACTCCAGCACATTTTGTTCATACCTGCATATTGGCTGCAGCTTGTAGCAGTTTTATTCTGAAGGGTACATTAGAAGCTGACCCTGCTCGATCCATGTCTTGTCTGAGAGATTTGACATCTTCCCATGTTGTAGCTACCTGAAAACATCATTTGTGGGAATAAACAAGGAGATTATGGTGGGAAGAATGCTGTAGCTGTGTTGTTTGTAACTGTAGAGTTGTATAGTTCAAGTTCAAGTATGTTTATTGAGACAAGAAAGAAATACATCTCAAAGGGATAGAGTAGCTTAGGCTATTTCTATCCCCCTTGTTGTATAGCTGTGTGGTTATATTATGCATCAACTTTTGCCACAATAATGTTTCTACATGATTAGTCAATCTATTATTTAGTAATGAAGTGAATATGCCATGAAGTATTACTCTACTGCAGTATAATTACCAACTTCATACAAAAGCTTTTACCTTCAGAAGCCAATGAAAATGAGATCTTGCTTGCCCCATATAGTCATCATCAACTTCAACAACTGGAGGAAACTCTTCTGTTGTTACAAGCACTTTGTCTTCACAGTATACAATGCATGCTAGATACGAACCCCTGAAAATATATATACAGTATATGAATAATTGAGTGTGACAATGAGTTGTGACGGGTAAAATCAATTAGAAGGAAAAAGTATGTCAGCAAGTATGCTAAAAAAAAAAGAACATCACTCAATGAAGAGAACCATGTAAATGTATAATGTACATTTAGGCACATATTGTAGTAGTGTACAATATATAGGTTCTAAAAATTATCTAATAATTGATGTGTACATTGGAAAATGTTATAAGTTAAATTAAGTAACATATAAAATAATGGAACATACACAACATTAAAAACAAAATCATACTTTTTTAAATTTCTATGAAATTTTGGTGCAGGAGTGAAGAGATTTTTTATACTTTTCTTTTTTTGTGCTTTTCTAAGATTGAGCGGTGTTTCTTGGCCTGGTTCTATTGCTTTAATTTCTGCTGCATGCTGTGGTCTTGAGTTACAAACTTGGTTGAAAGGTTATCCAATTCGCTTACTTGTCCATCAAGCCGAGGTTTCTGGGAGTCTGCATCTCGCCAACCTAAAATGTTTATTTTAAGACCATGGAATATAAGGTGAATAAAGTGATACAGTGTGTACCCAAGGAATTCAACTAATGAGTACAGTTAATTTTTCAAGATATATACATCATATAATTTTCTTTATTTAGCATGCTCATTTAAAAGTCCTGAAGACTATAAGGAATTGGTAAAAGTAACTCACTGGAAGGTATTGCAGCTGGAGGGGTAGTTGTTGCAGGGGGGCCATAATCCTTCAGGTTTCCTGCACTCACTCTAAAATGATGTCTTTTTCCTTGTGATAAACCATCCACGAATACAGACATACGACGCAAGTCATGAATTTCGAGACTCCCTCCAATAGTTGCCCATTCATCCATGCTCCATTCAACTGTAAGTGACAGTGAAAATTAATTAAATATTCTGGGTTCAACATGTATTATAATTACATTAAACATTATAATTAGAATAATATTACAAGAATGTAAGAACTCGTGTGTGTGTGTGTGTGTGTGTGTGTGTGTGTGTGTGCTCACCTATTTGTGCTTGCGGGGGTTGAGCTTTGGCTCTTTGGTCCCGCCTCTCAACTGTGTGTGTGTGTGTGCGTATATATATATATATATATATATATATATATATATATATATATATATATATATATATATATATATATATATATATATATATATATATATATATATATATATATATATATATATATATATATATGCATGCATGCAATTGATGATCCACTCTATAAGTCATAATGATTATTAGGACTGATTAAAAGTTCTAAATCTGTATTCGCCTGAGTGTAGGCAAGAGAGATAATAATTTACACGTAGAAAATATCAGAGGGACTGGTTCCAAATCTGAACATAGAAATAACAACGCATGAAACCAGTAGGAATGGCAGGATGTGCAGAATACCCCCATTGAAAAACAAAGGTGCAAAAGGTATGCTGAGAGAGAACTATCAACATAAAGGGCCCAAGACTTTTCAACACTCTTCTACTACACATAAGGGGCATAACTGGCAGGCCTCTCAGTGTTCAAGAGAGAACTCGACAAATACCTCCAAAGAATACCTGATCAACCAGGCTATGATTCATACATCAGGCTGCGAGCAGTTGCGTCCAACAGCCTGGTTGACCAGATGACCAAGTGGGAGGCCTGGGAGACTGGGCCACAGGGCCTTTGATTCCTGAAACCACCACAAGGTAGCCAGATTCTCGAGGCTAGCCTTGCCCATCTTTGCAGGGAGGAATAGTATGGGGTAGGGGATGGACATAGGCTAATCGGGGTTGCCAGAATTTAGGAGACAACAGTGTGCCAGGGTCATATTCTGACCCCCCAATGGCCACATTTGGCACTACCTGCTGGCTACACCTAGCTGAATATTTTAAAGAAAAAAATATTCTTCTAATACTTTTTTTCCCCCCAAGATCAATGAATAATACACCATTATTCACTGATCTCTGGTAAATTAACATAACGTTTCTGCTATTCATACTTTGGGCATAGTAGCATAAAACAGATAATCCTCCCACAGCTTCAAAGGCTTTCCAAGCCCTGCTCCTGTCTGAAAGCAAACAGGTAAGTATTGTATCTTTAATATTTCATGCCGTTGGGGTACTCCCACTGGCCGACGACTTACATGTCAATGGTAGACTATTATTTTATGAGAGACAAACAAGAGACAAAGGAGATACAGACACAGAAAGGGAGAGAAAAGGGGGGAAGAGGGGGTGATGTTTGAAGAGAGGGGGGTGGGTGACAGGTGGAGAAGGAAGGAGATAGTGGGAGATTGGTTGTGAAGATGGAGAGGGGCAAGAAGTGAGAGAGAGGAGAAAGATGGAGAGGGTGGAAGAGTGGCAGAGAGGGAAGGGGAAGTGGGTGAGGAGAAGGTTGAGAGAGGAGGAAGGATGAACAACCCAGCAGGTTTTCTTCCTAATGGAGAGTGTTGTACATGCTGCTATGGCGGTATATCCACTCACAAGATGAGTGGCGCTGCCCAATAAACTCGCCCCTCGGGGCAAAATTTAAATTTAAGGAGGAAGATGGTAAGTGGAAGGGGGATAGGGAAAGAGAGATTGATGATTGATAAAACTTAAGCCACCCAAAAGGTGGCACGGGCATGAATAGCCCGTAAGAAAGAGAGGTGAGAGAAGGGCAGATTAGGAGAGAGGGGGAGCTAGTGTGGAAGGGACAGGGGTGAAAGACCCGGTGACAGCCCAGTTTCCCCCCCACCCCCTCCAATATAAAATTTTGGAAACAAAATTAGAGTACTGTAATTAAACACAAAACATAGAAAGCGTGTGTGTGACCACATCAGTTTCTTTGTAAGCAAGAAACACATCTGGCTAATCTCACGCTGACTTTTAACAATACCTTTGATTTTTGTCGTAATAGCATAGTTTTGTGGCTCAGGTTCCCTGTATGTGACTCTGACTCGTGTGCTGTCGATGACCTCTACCGTCGCACTGCTGGGAGGACCTGGTGGCTCTGTCAAGATAAATTTCCATGTTCAAAAATATTCAAATTGATTTGAGAAAATTATATCTATAGTATCTACAATGAGCCATTGCGAGTTCGCTATGCACGAAATTCATTATACATAGAGGTAGGTATTTAAGACCAAAATGATATACTTGTTTTTATAACAGATCTTCGTGCATAATGCACATTAATGTGTGTACATATTAATTATATATACTGTATATAATATATATATATATATATATATATATATATATATATATATATATATATATATATATATATATATAAGATGCAAACAACCTGAATGGTCCCCAGGACAGATACAGATATAATATATATATATATATAAAATTATATATATATATATAACCATATATATTATAGCATATATATATATATATAGATATAATATATATATATATAGATTGAAACAGGAATTTCCTCAAGATCAGCTAATCAATTCCTTTGATTAGCTGATCAATAAAAATTGATCTAAATTATACAAACCACTATTAATGTTAAAGCAGATTCAATAATGTTTCTAGTGAAAATGCTTTGTCAATTCGTTTTTATAGAGCCTTCTCCCAATCAATTTAGTGTGAACTTAATGACAAGCTAACAAACAAGCATTAGAAAATTGGCCATTTCTTACAGTACTTATGTTGCAGAATTCAAAATTTAGAATTTAGAATTTAAACTTACTCATTTGTTCCAACCCCATCTCATGTTGCGCAGCATTCTTAACCCTCTGTCCCAGAGTTCCCGCTGGCGCTCTGTTTCCCGTCCGTGAGGCGCGCCCCTGAGAGCTTCGAGTCGAGATCCTCTCGCCGTCCTCTCAGCCGCGCTTACCAGTTCGTTGAGGTGATGGATGCGTTGTTCAATGGTACCTGTTCACAACGTCACATGTATCAGATACGTTCAATTTAGTTGTTAATGTAGTTTGATTAGTTTGTTATGGAAAAAGATAATAATTCTATGGTTGATGTCAGAAAGGTTAGTCACAAAACGTGACTAACAATACATGTAGTCACGTTTTGTTAGGCTTATATTGAGGGCCCCCCCCCCTCAAGGTCTTAATTACTGACCCTCCCCAGGATACAACCCTACAACATGCTGACTAATCCTGGGTGACACTATTTACTGTTAGGTGAAACAGGTTCTTAGGTGATAGGCGCGTTCAACCAGTCCTGTCCCGCTCAGGATTTGACCCCGAATCCCGATTGCGAGTCGAGAATGAACCGACTGTTTTAGATTTTGGGTCAAATATAACTAGACATTTCTTGCATTTTTTTTATCATTCAATTACTAGGCGTGGGAATAATTTTGCTGGCACCGTTACATTACCCAAATCCACATTCCACAGTGTTGCAAAACTCTTAAAATACTTTATAGCTAAACCTAAGAATGCTGTTGTTTTTCTTGCATGGGTAGTATGATAGATGGATAGCATTTGACCACTTTGTAACATTATGGAGGGGGAAGGGGAACTACCAGGGAAAGCGCCAAGCCATCACGACTATATAGCACTGGGAAAGGGGTCAGGATAAGGATTTGGGATGGACAGGGGGGAAAGGAATGTATCATTATGGAAGTTCTTGGTGTACCTTACCGTATTTTTGTTTTTTTCAGGTTGCATATTGGCAATCAAAGGTTATAATCATAGCCTTTATCAA
>WNGS01113158.1:9391697-9448026 GCA_020271785.1 Procambarus virginalis | reverse complement strand
AATCAATGCAAATTAGACGTCCTGTGAAATGGATCGCAGTTAATGTTACACCACTGTACAGAAAGACAGATCGTTGTTCGGACTGCTTCTTTCCTGACTTCCAGAAGGTAATTGGCCATGTCCAGCTCAAGAGACTCATGCTGGAGGAAGGGGATGGTTTGTCTTGAAGTCTGCTTTGATGAATAGTTACGGGCTATTCATGCCCGTACCACCTCTTGGGTTGCTTAATCTTCATCAATCAATCAATCGATGAATAAGGTAGAACGTCTCTGGGAGGAAACGATTACAGTGAGAGGGCGGAGAGGGGAGGGAATTACCAGAGGGGAAAGCGCCAAGCCATAGAGAATATGCAGCTCTTGGAAGGGGTCAGGATAAGAAGGATTTGGGGGGGGGCGAGTGAAAGGGGAGGGGGGCCGAGTGAAAGGGGGGGGGCGAGTGAAAGGGGAGGGGGCCGAGTGAAAGGGGGGGGGGCGAGTGAAAGGGGGGAGGGGGGGCTAGGGTTTTCGGGAGAAGGCAGAATTCAAACGAATCACTTGACACACACAATATACCATGTTATATTCGCGTATCGAATTACAGAACTAACAATTTGTTCCCTTGCATTGCTGATTTGATTGTGATCGATTACCTAGCTTCTACCGTGTGAGTGTGAGGGGGGGGGCACTAACGTGCCTGTGAGCAAACTAACAACGAAGCAGCTTGGCTATCAAGCATGCAATCAAGGAGGCGCCTATACGAGCTTCACAAAGGCCTGTAAAGAAACTTGGCAGACATATTTCGAAGAATTCCCTCACCCATTGCTCACTGAACTACCGCAATGGGAACTTAGTCTTCTACAACCACTTAAGGTTGTAGAACTTAAGGTTCTAAGAACAACTTAAGGCAAGCACAGACTCCCCAACCCGTTCTCGCACTTGCTTATAGTCAATATTGGCTTATTTAATAAGTGCATATGTGACATACTAATTGATTGTGAATATTTTAGTTTACCTTGAAAAGCTTCATAGAAAACACCGACCTCACCTAATCTTCTTAGTATGTTAAGATAAGCATCTTATTGTTTCTTATTTACAATTTTACTTAACCTATCAATGGTATAGGTTAAGTAATAATTGAAAATAAGAAGCAATAAGATGCTTACCTTAACATACTAAGAAGGTTAGGTGAGGTCGGTGTTTTCTATGAAGCTTTTCAAGGTAAACTAAAATATTCACAATCAATTAGTATGTCACATATGCACTTACTAAATAAGCCAATATTGACTATAAGCAAGTGCGAGAACGGGTTGCAGTCCCCAGGCACCTCTAACCTAAGCTAACCTCTTTCAACAAATTGCTCAATTCGTGCAAAGGGAAAATCTAACTTCAAGTCACCTATCGTTACTCCTGTAGGTAGTTATTGAGGAAGCGACATGACATGAGACAAAATACAGGTTTTTGAACTTTGAAGAACTGTCCCGTTTTCTGTTATGGGTCTTCTGGCTTCGGCTGTTAGGTTAGGAGAAGAAACTTTCAATTAAGGGTTTCCATTACTTTTTTTAAACCTTAGGCGAACTTCCTGCCATCCTAATCTACTAGTAGATACTTGCGGTTTTTTTTTTAATAAAAATGCATTTTTTATTTTCATATTAGTTTTTTTGGGTCGTAGCGCATACGAGCGAAAAGCGACGTAATTTGTAAGAAGACAGGTTGGGAATATTGCTGTCAAAACACTGTCTTATAGCCTGCCCTATAGCCTGGCCTATAGTCTGGCCTATAACCCTACCTATAACCTTCCCAATAACCAATTCTATGGCCTAGCATATCGCTGATATCACGGCTTTTTCTCCTTGCTCCGCTGCTCCTTTACCCCTATAAATGATATCGAGGAGTCATGGAACCTGTTATCTCAGGGAGGATGACGGTTGAGGGGATCCGAGCCCACTAAAACAAATAAAACCCGTCAATTCTCAGTCTTCGCAGCTCATCTAAACGCTCTACTTTATTTTTACGCAATCTGAACTACCATCAAATTAGCTTTTTGGGGAGAAAAATATCCCCAAAACAATTAAAAATTAAATTATTTTATATTTTTTTATATATAAAACTTACTTTATATAATTAGTTAAATTATTTAATTAAAAATATATATATTAAAACAAGTTATATTTTAATTAAATTATTACTTAAATGGGAAATAATTATTTTAATAATTATTATTAATTATAAAA
The DNA here is from genome assembly GCA_020271785.1 of Procambarus virginalis. NCBI lineage: Eukaryota > Metazoa > Arthropoda > Malacostraca > Decapoda > Cambaridae > Procambarus > Procambarus virginalis. The sequence goes on along the minus strand of WNGS01113158.1, from coordinate 9,445,817 downwards.
ATATAAAAAATAATTATTTTTTATTATTATTAGGGGAAATTAAAAACACACAATATTCACGATTTACGTGAATACTGAGTAGCGGATTAAGTAGGTTCGTTAGATTTTGACCCTTTGGGTTTTGACAAATCGCTTCATAATATTTTTTACGGGGTGGAAATTAAAGAAAAGGAGTTGAAACTTGTTGAAAGAAAACCCCTTTTATCACACTTTATGCACCATGATATCTGCGATAGTGAGCACATGGTGAAATTTAAAACACTGTGACATTGTCGCTCTATAGGTATTAAAAGTATCAACAACGGCGCCGAGTGAGTGTGGTGCCGAGTGAGTGTGGCGCCGAGTGAGTGTGGCGCCGAGTGAGTGTGGCGCCGAGTGAGTGAGGCGCCGAGTGAGTGTGGCGCCGAGTGAGTGTGGCGCCGAGTGAGTGAGGCGCCGAGTGAGTGTGGCGCCGAGTGAGTGAGGCGCCGAGTGAATGTGCGCCGAGTGAGTGAGGCGCCGAGTGAGTGTGGCGCCGAGTGAGTGTGGCGCCGAGTGAGTGTGGCGCCGAGTGAGTGTGGCGCCGAGTGAGTGTGGCGCCGAGTGAGTGTGGCGCCGAGTGAGTGTGGCGCCGAGTGAGTGAGGCGCCGAGTGAGTGTGGCGCCGAGTGAGTGTGGCGCCGAGTGAGTGTGGCGCCGAGTGAGTGTGGCGCCGAGTGAGTGTGGCGCCGAGTGAGTGAGGCGCCGAGTGAGTGTGGCGCCGAGTGAGTGTGCGCCGAGTGAGTGTGGCGCCGAGTGAGTGTGGCGCCTAGCCAATTTCAGTTTGAAACGAGACGAATAAAAAGTTATTTATTACCTGAATAACAGATAAAATCTTTAAAAAATAAACAATTAGCTATTTTAATCTTCAATACACAAAACGAGAATCAAAATATCAACAGGAAATTGGGTCTGTCATTTTTTCCCCAATACGAAATAAGGTTTTTAACGTGCGTGTGGATCAGGGCTGAACCAAACGGCTCACAGGGTCCAAGTCAACATCATTGGAGCTTTGAAGATGGATTCATATCATTATTAGTGTCGACGTTGCAGTTAATGAATACAAATGCATGAAATGTTGTGTACTCACCTAATTGTTACTTAATTGTGCTTGCGGGAGTTGAGCTTTGGCTCTTTGGTCCCGCCTCTCAACTGTCACTCAACAGGTGTACAGATTCCTGAGCCTACTGGGCTCTATCATATCTACATTTGAAACTGTGTATGGAGACAGCCTCCACCACATCACTGCCTAATGCATTCCATCTGTTAACTACTCTGACAAAGAAAAAGTCTTCTAACGTCCCTGGTGTATGTGAATATATATATATATATATATATATATATATATATATATATATATATATATATATAAGTTTTCACACTAAGATGTAGTATGGCAGCAAGATCGTAACTATTGCTAGTGAAGCCTTCGGAAATATTCGACATTGGGGAGATTGTTACCATTCTGCAGGCGTCCAATGCACTCTCAAGCAATTAGGTTAAGTAGCAAGAAGTTGACATTTAATTAATTGATATATACAATAGTTGAAGTGATTTCATACACTATTCTCCATCAGATACAAGCCGGGGGTTGTAGTGCCTTAAAATTCTGCATATCATATATTTATATAAATATATATATNTCAATCTGCTGTAATGCAATGTATTAATTTGGTAGTTGTGGTGTGTATCAATAGTCGTTTATGGTACAAGATTTTAAAATAGTCTCTCTGGAAAACGTATTTTATTTTACAAAATCAAGGTTTTCTTTTAATAATAATATGGGTATACTAATTAGTTTATGAATTTCATATATCACGTTTATAATTCACACGTGTTAAGAAACACTGGGCTAAACTCACCGAACTAGCGTAACCTAACCTAACCATGGATAGAAAGTACATAATATCACTAATTACATAGTGCATTTTGAGTAATTACCAAGAAGGTGTATTTAAAAAGATGACATTATCGATACAGTATACCACTGATGACAGGGTTGTAGCTTAACCTACTTTAGCCAGAAACGGTGTGGTGTTAAATTTGGCTGTTGTTTAAGATTCGCTACTTGGAACAAAAAGTTCCAGTAGCACGGGCTATGGTGAGCCCATTGTGGACTTGGCACAGAAGCGGGGCTGTAACTTTTGGTATTAGTGGCTTAGGCATAGTATATATAATACTAGCTCTATTTAGAAATCCAACATTTTTTGTAAATAATTTGTATGTATACTTATACCTAAATAAACATTATTAGCATTTTATTATATATTATTATACATACCTGGGGGCCACTAGGACGCCGGCGGCTTGTCGAAGGTCCATTCATTTGCTTTGTGCATTGTACAATTGTTTCTTAAGGAGTTGAGCGCAATTTATTTGCATTTTCACCCATAGGGTTTTGTAAATTATAAACCCTTGGAACCGCCTACCTCCCGAGGCCATAAATGTAAAGACATAGATGCATTTTATAAGGTCCCGGTAGTACAGTACAGTCGGGTTCGTTCTCGACTCGCAATCGAGAATTCCGGGCAGCACAGAAATGGTTGGGCGCGTTTCCTATCACCTCATGCCTCTGTTCACCTAGCAATAAAAGGTACCCAGGAATTAGCTTGTGAGGGTTGCATACTGAGGGTCAGTAATTCGACTCCAGGATCGAGTAGCCGGGACCTCGATAAAAGCTTAACATGCACTGTATTTACAGTATATTTATAAATATAATTTATAAATAAGTAAATAAAGTAAATGCTGCCTGTCCCCCGACACAATGAATTATTATTTCAGAAAGCAGCTAGATAAAAATCAGGAAAATAGGGGGACATTTGACAAGCCGCCGGCTTCCTGTTCTCATTGAGGCCACTAGAGTATTTGTGATCATCAGGTAAATTCAGGTAAAAATTCGAGCCTTCGAATATAAACTTAAATGACCGTGGTCGAAGCGCCATTACGCAACTTGAACAAAATTCTCCTTTGCGTTTGGCCGTTATATTTTGTCCTATTATTAACTGTAATACCTTGGTAAATAATGCATATATAACATTTGCGTTTATTGATAATATCTTAAAATAGCATTAGTGAGGTTTAGGCCAAGAATATTTAGTAAATAGGACGTAGATAAATACTAATTGTTACAACACGTGGCTATACATATATATAAATGTATTAATGCTAGCTATGCTGTACAGCTAATTTAAGTGAGCTAAAATAAGAATTAGAGGTTTGTTACCTGGCCAAAGGTAACATAGAACACCAAGGAAGATGACTTGAGGTATATGTGAGAGGATGGTGTATATATGGGGCGTGGTGTGTGTCAGTGTGTGTGTGGGAGCCTGGCGCACTAGAACACCTCTCCTCACTCGTCACTACCACCCTCCTCCTGCCACCATGGCCGCCCCGGCTCCTGTTGTCATCGACGGTAGCTACTTAGAAGGGGTGAGTGGCCATAGAGGTGTGTGGTTGAGAGGTAAGTGTGGTAGGTGTCTCGTTCTGATACGTTTAGGTTGAGACGGGCTAGCGTCTCCCATGTGTAATGGCTTCTTATGTTTATTTTCTAAATTAATTATATATATTTATGTTAGTGTGTGCCGAATTATGCACATGCATTAGTGGATGTTTATTTATGTATGCACATACAGTGTCATTGCCGAGAGAAGGGAAAAATTCAAGATGAATCTGCGTGGAGGTGTGGACGATGTGCGTGGCTGGTCACTTCGTACCCAAGATGAAGTGACCAATATGTATTTAAAACCCACCTAACCTTATCAAACTTGACCTATCCTAACCCAACTTGAGTTTAATACAGCCTTCAAGTTAGTAAGTTAATACATTTTAACTTAACGATATATATGATTTTGCCAGTCAGAAAATGAGCTTTGGTGAACTGTTTTTTGTACGAATTGACCATTCCTCATTTGGTTACTTCCATATTTACCTGAATTTACCTGAGGGCCACTATATCTCTAGTGACCTTGGCAAGGATAGAAAGCCAGCAGCTTGTCAAGGGTCCCCCATTAGTCCTGATGATTTTATCCTGATGTCCTGTAAGATTTTATCTATTTAGATCTTAAAATTGCAGCAGCGTTTTGGCATTTACGTCTTCGCGGGTAGACGGTTCTATAGATTTATAACCCTATGGGTGAAAGAGCATCTCCTGTTTTCTGTCCTACATCTGACCTTTTGAAGAAGTTGTCTGGATCAATGTCCTCCAACCAGTTCATTATTTTAAATTTTGACAAGATCATCCCTGGCACGGAACAATCATGGCACTCGTTCAGAAATATGTGCCAAAAAGGTGAAAGAAAAGAAAGGCAACTGGATGGATGACACAGGTAATTAAGCGAGCATTGATAACTATCCGGAACCTCTAGAGAACGTACAAGTCCACGATGGACATCATTGATTATAAAATATATTAAAGGGCACTAAGCTCAACCACCCAAGAAATCAGATCAGCTAAAAGATACTACAAAAGAAAACTTGCACAAAACAGAAAGATCCAAAATAGTTCTATACCTATATAAGAAGTAAGACCAAAACAAAGAACTCGGTTTGAATTCATAACCCTTAAAAGACGAGGCTAACCAAGTTATAATGGACGATAAAAGGACAGCAAACACACACGATGAATATTTTACCGCAGTGTTCACACTAGAAAGGTTAGATGGTATCTCATCACCCACACAAATGTTTGAAGGTGATGGAAAGTGTAAATTTAGGGATATACTGTACCTATAACATGCAACATATTCAGGAAGAGCATTGATAAACTTAGACTCAAAAGCTCGGGTGTGGATGGATTCCAATCCAAAATAGTAAAGGAACTGGCAGAAGAACTATGCCTACTGCTGAAATTACTTTTCACAAAATATCTGGACCAGGGGATAGTCCCCCTAGATTGGAAATATGCAAATGTCACCCCTAAAAAAAAAAAAACTCGGTGGAAAACTACTGTTCGATATGCTTGACATCACACATCTGCAAGCTCATGGAAAGAATCCCAAGGGTGGGAATATTTTACCATCTCAATGAGAACAAGCTTGTAAAATCGTCACAACATGGGTTTGTTAAAAATAGATCCTGCCTTACAAACCTGCTCACATTTTTGAAAATGGTAACCAGCTACACGGACAAAGGACTTCCAGTGGATGTAATATACTTGGACTTTGCTTTGGCCTGTGGGTAATGATGTTCATACCCTTACGCGCCCCTTTTTCAGATCACAAAGAAATCACAATGGCATGATATATCAATGAGAAAATCATTTGGCGGCATTGAGGTGACTTGGGTGGATTAAGGCAGGTATCTGGGAATCACCAGAATTGGTTCATGTCACCTCATTGTCCCAAAATGATGATCTCATTGGTATATCATACCACTGTGATATTGCCACTCAGTTTGCAAATAGTATTAGAAAGTTTTCTTTTGCAAACATAATGGTAGACAGTTGGAACAATTTAACTGAGAAAGTGGAGGAAGCCAGAACCATCAGTAGTTTCAAAGCATTATATGACAGAGTACTGGGAAGATTGGACATGAGCGTAGCTCTCATCCTGTAACTATACTTAGGTAATTACACACAGGCTGCCTGTCCCCAACAAAAATAATTATTCAAATATCTGTTCAAAATTGTATGCTTTAAAAACCTAAAAAAAAAACTGATTTCTTTTTACCACTCAAATGTATTGGATATAAGGGGCATGAATATTCATTTTTGATTGGCTGACTAATAGTTAACTGTCATGCAATAACTTGACTTTTGTGTTTACAGGGGGGTCAGATACTTCGCATGGGACTTGCTCTCAGTGCAGTGAAGAATATACCCATTACTGTCAATAAAGTCCGAGCTGGAAGGAAAACGCCTGGACTGCGCCCTCAGCACTTAACAGGTAATTAATATTTTTTTGAGGTATGCCGTCTGATGTAGATATTTAATTGGAAATAGTTATATACTGTATTCTAGAAGTTGGTAATTAATAGTACTGTACTGTACTGTATTTAGAACATGGTAGTTGTGCTGAATGACCACATAATTCCAGCATTAGACCTAAATCCAACACGTACATTCCAATCTAATACGGTATACTGTACTGTATTGTTACAAATAGTACTGTCGGGTTCAATGGCCCCTCGTGAGACTCCAGCTACCAAAATGGTGTGGAACTATAGTGGGAGAGAAATTTGAAATGTGTATTTGTGAAAATACAGTACTGTACAGTACTGTATTAGTATTATAACAAAATTAATTACTCTGGGTGAAGCCTTTAAATAGAATGAATAAATTAACACTTTTGTCCGGTAACGACGCAGCATTGCGTCATTTTTTTACTGGACGCGATCCTGGTAACGATGCAGCATTGCGTCATTTTCGGCGGCAGATTGGCGGCGGCTTCAGGAGGGGCGCACAGCGGTTTTGGATATTATTTTCATATACTCTTGTAGGGAATTTCATTGCTAATACTGTACATTGATGCCGAAATGAAAGACCTATGACCAGAATTGAGGTAACAAAGTTGAAAACAGTATACCATTTTATTAGCGCTCACTAGGATTATGCTCCGTCACTTTCTCTGTTTGCTGTGGGTGGTATGCCTGGCTTTTGGACTTTATATTTGCATATACTCCTGTAGGGAATTGTATTGCGAACACAATGTTACCAAAATGAAAGACCTAGGGCAGGAATTGAGGTGACAAACGTGAAAGGAGTGTACACATTTTATCGCTCTTATGCGCTCCTGGGTAACACGCGCACTCACTTTCTCTGTTTGTTGTGAATGGTACGCCGGGCTTATGGAGTTTATATGTTTTTAGTCGTGTAGAGAATTCTATTGCGAACACAATGATACCAAATTGAAAAACCCTGGACGAGAATTGAGGTGACAAGGTTGAAGAGAGAATACACTTTTCAGAACTACCGCGCACTCCCGTGAAACGCTGGGACCCACTGGGCCTAGTTGAGGGCTGGTGGGCGGGGTGCACGAAAGTGTTAACTGTAGCAGCAATGTAACAATAGCAATAACTAAGCATAGTTCTCTCAAAGCACTTAATCTGTAACCATTTAACATTTCAGAATAATGTATTTACAAGTACCACCAGTCCCAACACCTTTTAAGAAAATAAATAATTAGTATAAATCCCAAGTACATAACATGAAAATATCCTATGTCTAAAATGTGAAATCTTGTCTTGGTATAAAGTACTGTAGTAAGATAAGCTGAGAGCATGTGTTTCACTTGCTGCTGTCCTGTTCCTATCTCGGAATACATGGCCCATGTTATCCTGGAACTGCCAGAGGTAGTCTCTAGTGAGATTCACACCCGGCATCCTTTGGGTGCCGCAGTCTTGGAGCATAATGAGTTGACTATCTTGAGCTCTGCAATGCTCATATCAGTGTAAACATATGGTTAACTATGTTGAGTTTAGTGTAGGCTAGTGAATACAGTACAATAGTGTACATTCTAACCTTTTATGTAACATTATACACACACTCCTAATCGTGTATGGTCAATATAGCCTAGCCTTAAGGACAACATATTACTAGAAGTTCAGTAATATTGTACAATTGTGGAATTGTGGCGACGTAATGGCTTCTTGGGAGGTAACAACATATTCTATACTGTAAATTGTAGTTCTTTAGTTACAGTACCTGGTTATCAAAATGCTAAATTGACTATTGAGCTGAGGATACAGTACAATAGTGTACATTCTAACCTTTTATGTAACATTATACACACACTCCTAATCGTGTATGGTCAATATAGCCTAGCCTTAAGGACAACATATTACTGGAAGTTCAGTAATATTGTACAATTGATGGTGAAATATGGATCTCAGAGTACAATCTTTTCAGATGTGATAGGAAACACCGGCTTCAGGGTGGGGTCAGCCTATACATCAAAGACACACTCATCTGTACTGAGCTGCTAAACACCTCAAATGATATGGTGGAAGTGCTGATAATCAAAATAGAGATTATAAATGTAGTTATTGTCCTTGTATATAAGTCACCGGAGGCAAACCCTCAGCAGTTTAAAGACCAACTAATGAAAGTAGAACACTGCTTGGAAAACCTCACAAATCCAGCTCCGAACATCATCCTGCTTGGGGACTTCAACCTACGGCACCTGAAATGGAAGCACCTGGCTAATACAGTAATATCAGAAAGAATACCAGGAAGTAGCCTTAATGAACAGGCACATGCAAATGACCTGCTACGGATGTGCGACAGGTTTGCCTTAAACCAGCAAATAGTAGAACCAACCAGGAAGGAGAACACGCTGGACCTCATTTTCACTAATAATGATGAATTGATCAGGAACATAATGATTACAAATACCTGTTACTCAGATCACAACTTAATTGAAGTTATGACAACCATGGGGAATAGACCTTCAAAACCAGTCCAGATTCCGGTGGAGGAGATTTCAGCAAATTCAACTTCAATAATAAACAGATAAACTGGGAGCAAATAAACCAGGACTTCACAGAAATAAACTGGGAAGAACAGCTAGGAAATGCGAACCTGAACCAGTGCCTGGAAAAAATAAGCTCAGTAGCACTAGAAATATGTACAAACCGCATCCCCTAAGAAAAAAGAGGAAGAGATGCAGATTGGAACGAGAACGTCGTTCCCTATATAGGCGAAGAAAACGAATCGCGGTACAACTTGAGAGTCGCACCCTATCTCAGGAACGGCGAAGAAGGTTAGGTAGCGAAATAGGAAAAATTGAACTCAAGCTACAAGAATCATACAAAACGCAGGAGAGGGAAAGAGAGCAAAAGGCCATCAGTGAAATAGAGAGAAACCCGAAATATTTTTTCTCCTATGCAAAATCAAGATCAAAAACCACATCTAGTATCGGGCCCCTGCGAAAGGAAGATGGAACTTTCACCGATGACAACAAAGAAATGAGCGAGCTACTGAGGAAGCAATACGACTCTGTCTTCAGCGAGCCATTAAACGCACTAAAGATCGATAACCCAAATGAATTTTTCATGGATATGATACCAACATCAAATCATATATCAGACGTCACCCTATCCCCACTGGATTTTGAAGAAGCCATAAACAGTATGCCTATGCACTCCGCACCAGGCCCGGATTCTTGGAACTCCATATTCATCAAGAACTGTAAAAAACCACTATCGCAGGCCCTTCACATTCTGTGGAGACAAAGCCTAGATACTGGCGTTATTCCTGATATACTAAAAACAGCAGAGATAGCACCACTTCATAAAGGAGGAAATAAGGCAGAGGCAAAAAATTACAGACCGATAGCACTAACATCGCACATCATAAAAATTTTTGAGAGAGTGCTAAGAAGTAAGATCACAAAATACATGGAATCACAGCATCTCCATAACCCCGGACAACATGGTTTCAGAACAGGGCGCTCTTGCCTGTCGCAGTTGCTGGACCACTATGATATGGCATTAGATGCTATGGAAGACAAACAAAACGCTGATGTAATTTACACAGATTTCGCAAAAGCTTTTGATAAATGTGACCATGGTGTTATTGCCCATAAAATGCGCTCAAAAGGAATTACCGGAAAAGTAGGCAGATGGATCTACAATTTCCTGACCAACAGAACCCAATGTGTAATAGTCAACAAAATAAAATCCAACCCGTCAACCGTTAAGAGCTCAGTCCCCCAGGGTACTGTGCTTGCTCCAGTACTTTTTCTCATCCTCATATCGGACATAGACAAGAACACAACCTATAGCACTGTATCATCCTTTGCAGATGACACTAGGATCTTCATGAGAGTAGGCAACATAGAGGACACGGCGAACCTCCAGTCAGATGTAGATCAGGTCTTTCTATGGGCTACAGAAAATAATATGGTGTTTAACGAAGACAAGTTCCAGCTCATGCGCTATGGAAAAAATGAAAATATAAAAACGGAAACCACGTACAAAACTCAGGCAAATCATAACATAGAACGAAAAGGCAATGTAAAGGATCTGGGTGTACTCATGTCGGAAGACCTTACCTTTAAAGAACACAATAAAGTAGCCGTCACAACTGCAAGAAAAATGACAGGTTGGATAACAAGAACTTTTCACACTAGAGATGCTATACCGATGATGACACTTTTCAAAACGCTTGTGCTCTCTAGAGTGGAGTACTGCTGCACAATGACACCCCTTTCACTGCTGGTGAAATTGCTGACCTGGAGAGCGTGCAGAGATCCTTTACTGTAGAATCCACTCGGTAAAACATCTAAACTATTGGGACCGACTAAAGAGCCTAAATCTGTATTCCCTTGAGCGCAGGCGGGAGAGATAACATAATAATTTACCACGTGGAAAATATTAGAGGGGCTGGTCCCAACTGCACACAGAAATACATCACATGAGACAGAAGACATGAGGAAATGGCAGGATGTGCAGAATACCCCCGTTGAAAAGCAGAGGTGCAACTGGTACTCTGAGAGAGAACTCTATCAACATCAGAGGCCGAGACTGTTCAACACGGCTTCCCCTACACAAAGGGACATAACTGGNCACCCACCCACCCCCCACCACCACCACCACCACCACCTACCACCACCACCTACCACCACCACCCACCACCACAACCCACCACCATTACTACTACTACTACCGCTACCATCATTATCATCACCAAAAAGAGGCATTTCCTTACATTCAATTATAGTGTTCTATACAGTATGTGGAACCAACTACTGCATAACATAATACAGTAGAAGTAGGATCCGTTGATTGTTTCAAGCGTAGGTTAGACACATACAAGAATGAGTTTGAGTGGATACAAAACAGGAGCTGCCTCGTGTGGGCCAAAAGGCCTTCTGTAGTTTCCTTGATACTTATGTTCTAGATGGTTCAGCACTTTTGTCTTTTCTGGTGACTTGAATATTTTAGACTTACAATTATAGGGATTATATTTTTAAGACTTGCTCATCGATAGCTGAGCATTTAGCTTTATTGAATAGATTAATTCTCCAGGAACAATTTATCATAGAATACTGTACATACATTTTATATTTTTAAAGTTCTCACAATTGCAGGTATCATTTGATGTTGCATGGTCTGCAAATGGGATTGATGGAAGATATTATGACTACAAATCAATTGCAAACTACAGTGATCTTATTTTCATGTGGCATATGATGAGCAAAGTCAGATATTTGATGGCCCGTGTACTGCTAGGTAAATATGATGCTGACTGGATTTATAAACCTATACAATACTGTATATCATATTTTGACACCAGTTTAAATACACCTCATCTACATCAACCAACCATTCATAACTAAACATAGAGGGTACTGTATCATTATATCATTATGTATCGTACACATGGATGCCAAACCCGTTGATAGTTTCAAAGGGTCATATGACAGAGCACTGGGAAGACAGGACACCACGGGTGTAACTCTCATCCTATAACTACACTTATGCAGTTACCGAAGTGTAATTACTTATCTTATTGAATCGCCTTCACTGGCATGTAAACTGTTTGTGTAGATGTTAATTTTAAAATATCACACTTTGTGGGAAGAGTTTTCCCAAGGGATGTTTACAAGTATTGTCAACACTTGTTAAAGTATTGGCAGGAGGAAATTTTAAGCTGTAATGCAGCTCAGTTGTTCCTGAATTTAATATGTTGCTACGAAGTTTTCCCACGAGTTCCTAAAGTACTGGAATAATTTGTTTATACAGTACTGTATATCAGTTCGTTTGTAAATGTTTCATTTGTGTATATCAACTTGGATCTTAAATAATTCTGTTCTGATTATTTGTGTAAATATTACTTAACTGCAAAATACAGTGTAGTAGCCTAAATTTTAAGGGTGAGAGTATGATATGTATTATTAATTGTTCATCTTGATTTGGTTTCCTGTTGTTGGGGACAGGAAGCATATACTGTACTTAAGCCTATTGAGGTCCACCTAGGCCATATATTGACTTTCCCTAGAATGCACTTCACAAAAATTTTATAACTTCTGAGATCCAATTTTAGTGCTAAGTGAACAAAGGCATCAGGGAAGAGAAAATGTTCCCAACTCTGTCCTACAAGCAGAAATCGAACCCAAAACCCTCGGTTATGAGTTGATGTAGACCACTCAGCTTTTATTTAACATAAACAGTTTATTCTGAGAAAAGACCAAGTTATGTCAGATTTACATTGATATTAATATGTACAATCAACTTTGTGTTCAGAGCAATAAAGTGGGAGGAGATTGGGTTGGAAACCAATCATCTCTATTTCCTTCCCACAAAGGTCAAGTGCCTCCTACACCCTTTTGAGAGAGAGAGAGAGAGAGAGAACCAGATGCTGGTCCTGGCTACTGGTAGGCAAGGAAGGGGAGGGGGAGGGGGGTCTCGGAGGACTAATGCACCTCCCCAAGATATGGTTGGGCCAGAACATACCTTGGAAAGCTATTGAGAGCCCCATCAGAAAAGGACATTTCATTACATACATTCAATTCTTGATTTTAGCAGGTCATCTTTAGCCATTTCACTCAAATTTCTTACCCAGAAGAAACTTAGGCCTACCTTTTATTTTTTTGCAACTTTTAATAAGAGCTAGCTAAAAAATGGATTTATCTGCTTTGAGGATTATTAGCATTATTAGGATCAACAGTTTGTTGGTCTTGAGTGTCATGATGGCCTCACTAACCAATGTCTAGTGCATGTCTTACATGTATAGGCTAATGTTAGTATTTTATAAATTTGATTTTAATATTTATGTTGTCTTAGACCAAACTCTGGCATTTACAAGACAGCTCAAGGCATACAGACATACTTGGATCTTGACATTCCTGCAGAGAAGATGGTCTTAGAAGTACCTTGGTATGGTTACAACTATCCTTGCATTTCATTAGACCAGGTAAGAGACTTACTTTTATCTAATGCTCCATTGTGAAAAATTAGCTTTTTATTTTAGTATTTTTCATTTTTTTGCATTTGTCAGTCAATAACGACATGGTATTCATTATGATGTTTTCTAACATGCATGTCACAGTCTCGGTTCTGTCATATTTCTATTGAATTTTAACAGTAGGAATTTAATTTTGTGCATGCTAGTTTAAAAAAAGACTGTAATTAGACTATAGACATTATATTTTTTGTTCTACATTTTGTGTCTTTTCTTTTCGGTTTCTTTATTTTATTAAAAATAAATTTATGATTATTTTACATACAGCGTTTGTTATTAGCAATGAATTTTTTCAGAATGACACTTGCTTCATTGAAGAAATCCCATTTCGAGGAGCTAACTGCAGCGATGCAGTGTCCATATAGCTACATGGTTGCAACTCTTGAGGAATTCAATGCAACTTATCATTGGGAAGAAAGCTCATTGACCCCATGGTATAACATCAAGGTAGGCACAGAGCATTTTGTGAAGGCTTTGGTCAGCAGCTTATTCACTTTCATTCGCTTAAATTTTCACATACTGTATTGCCCAACTACTTGGCTGGACAGTAGAGCGATGGTCTCGCTTCATGCAGGTTGGCGTTCAATCCCCAACCATCCAACTGGTTGAGCATCATTCCTTTGCCCCGTCCTATCGCAAATCCTTATCCTGAGCCCTTCCCAGTGCTATATCAACCCGTCCTCTTAAAAATAACGTCACTTTTGGCTCGTATGCGCGATATGGCCAAATTTGGACGTAATTTGAAATGAAATCGACTCACAAAAGTGACGTTCTGTTCCGTTTTCTATTTGAGTCGTCCGGCGTACGCGCAGAGGTTATGAGAGGACACTTTAAATTAACGTTTTTCATAACGTTTTGAAACATGAGAATTTCCTGCCCACCTAACCTATCAGAGGACCCTTAACTTACTGTTGTTGAAAAAAATAATCCGAAATTTATTTTCATATTTTTTCATTTTTAAATTACGTCCAAATTCGGCCATACGGACAAACGGCCAAATGTGACGTTCTTTTTAAGAGGACAGGTTGGCTATATAGTCATAATGGCTTGGGGCTTTCCTCTGATAGTTCCCTTCACATACTGTATGCTTAAATTTCCCAATACTGTACTTTCTCATTCCCAATCAGTTTACAGCCATAGTTTTTTTTTTCCTTCCTTACTTTCTCATCCCTCCAAGCACTTCCTTTCAACACAACACCACACACCAGCTTAACATTATCTCTATACTAGTGCTTCCCACATAACATCAAGATTTATATACAAAAATCTACTTATGGTATAAATTTATCTATTCTTCTTTCTGTGAACTGCCATCCTTAACTCTTATACTGTATATAAATCTTTATATACGACAGGACTCGATGGCACCATAAGTTAAATTTCTCAAACTTGCTCTAACGCTTTCCAATTTTTTGTGCATAATCTACTTGACAAACACTCGAACTTTGTCTAAATGATCACCAACGTAATTTGAAAAACAAGAATATAAAAAATATTTATAAAATTTAATATTGAAAATTTCAGATTTTCAGATCAGCTGCAAAAATATTAAATATCACCAATTGTTCATCAAGTGTTATTATGCTCTCAGAATAGTATATGATCTTCACTTTAATAGATTTAGAATATAGATTTTCAGTTTAGTTTACTGTAAAAAAAATTGTCATTTGGCATTTGAAATATGCACCAAATTCAGACAACAAAATTTATAACTCAAAACTTTTAGGGTTTATAAAAATCCATTCTGATAGGATTGTAGAACAGACAGCTGTGCACACTGTATGTAAAATGATGAGAATCGGTCAGAAACTTTATTTTTTTTAAGCTGTCTCAAAGTTGAAACTCTAGTTTTAGAGATAATTGAAGTTGAAGTTATCAACAATGTAGTTCTAATTCATTAATTTACTTATATGTTTTAATAAACATTGTTTGGCATTCGTACTCGAATATGTGAAAGTTGTAGGTCAAATTGTGTTGGAATGAAGTAAAGAAAAAATACCTCTTCCCCCCTAAAAAATATATATGGAAAATTATAATTATTTGGGGGTTAAAGATGTATACTTCATATAAGTGAAAAAACCTAATCTAGTCCCTAATCATTAAGACAACCTAAAGAGATGAAGAAAATAGTTTGAAATTTGTGAAAAAATCACACAAAAAAATTCAGTCCCAAGTTCTGCAGTTATGATTTATTTGTTGACCAATTTAATCTATCTTCACATACTTACGGAGGGGTATGCACTCTCCAGGATGTAGAAGTTACAACAAAATCAGATAAAAAACAAATATAAAAATAAAATTCTAAAAAAAAAATTTTGTGGACATTGGTGAAAGTAACAGATATATTTCAATTGGACATTGTATTTGTATGACATATAACAAAATAGAGCATAATAACATACTTACTCATTATTATTGGTGTTATTATGTATTACTCAGCAATGCTATAAAGGCACCAGCTGCATATCCACTTCATGGACGCTTCTAACTACTATTCTTTGTACATTGGACAGGTGCTTGCATCTCTATTACTGCATTATTCCTCAGTTCCAGTTAATAGTTGTTCACATTATCAACAAAACATTCTTTGTTTTTAAACAAATTTGTCTAAAATCCATTTCTGAAAATATTGGGATGAAACTTTCATGACACTGAAGCCAATAAGTTGGAGATTTGTTATGTTTAATGTTAATTTTCACATACTTCAAATTTTTTTTTGCCCAGCCCTAGCTTATACCCCAATTTACAGCCCAGGCTGTAGCAGTGTAAGGATTAAGTGAGGGTAATATTTCACAACTATTTTTTAGGATAAGAAGGGTCAAGCACGTCAGATGCGATATGATGATGGACAAAGTCTCCTCTACAAGTACATGCTGGCCATAATGACTGGGATGCGTGGTGTAGGCATGTGGACTGCCAACTTTCTGGATTATTCTGAAACAGATGAAGCCATTGCTCAACGA
This sequence comes from Procambarus virginalis, assembly GCA_020271785.1. Taxonomy (NCBI): domain Eukaryota; kingdom Metazoa; phylum Arthropoda; class Malacostraca; order Decapoda; family Cambaridae; genus Procambarus; species Procambarus virginalis. Next base: position 9,429,936 of record WNGS01113158.1, on the reverse strand, counting down.
GTGTTGATGTGGAGCTTATTACCATAAATAGTTAAAGGTTTTAAAGTTTGTTTTCTAAAATTTTTATGACAAGTTCCTTCTGGAAATTGTACTTCCTGAAATTTATGGTCTCATGTGACACTCCTGGCAACTCAAATGATTATGGTGAAACAAATCATTCAGAAAAATGATTAATACTGTATCTATTAACTTTGATTATCATTTTAAAATGAAGACCAGTGTGGTATTTTTCAGTACTTGCTGGTAGTCACATGCTGTATGACATTCATGGGACCTCACGGCTGAGTGGACAGTGCTCTGGGGTCGTAGTCCTAAGGGCCTGGATTTGATCCCCTGACAGAGTTCCTTTCATCTGGATGCCCCTGTTCACCTAGCAGTAAATGGGTACCTGGGAGTTAGACAGCTGCTACAGGCTGCTTCCTGGGGATGTATTTACTACAGGTATTTACTATTTGTGTCTGCAGAATCAAGCTATTAGATTTTGGACCCACCTTTCTAAGGAATCAATATTTCCTCTATTATATTTACTACATATATATTTCTCTCTAACACACACACACACACACACACACACACACACACACACACACACACACACACACACACACACACACACACACACACACACACACACACATACCCAGGAAGCAGCCCGTAGCAGCTGTCTAACTCCCAGGTACCCATATACTGCTAGGTGAACAGGGACATCCAGGTGAAAGAAACTGTGCCCATTGGTTTCTGCCTCAGCCAGGAATCAAACCTGGGCCCTTAGGATTACGACCCCCATGCACTATCTACTCGGCTGTGAGACCCCAAATTTTGTGTGACCTTTAGTAAATACCAAAGTGTAGTTACAGGTTGAGAGCTACGCTCGTGGTGTCCCGTCTTCTTAGCACTTTTTGTCATATAACGCTTTGAAATTACTGACGGTTTTGGCCTCCATCACCTTCTCACCTAACTTGTTCCAACTGTCTACCACTGTTCACAATAGTGAATTTTCTTATATTTCTCCGGCAGCTTTGTTTCGTTAGTTTAAATCTATGACCTCTTGTTCTTGAAGTTCCAGGTCTCAGAAATTCTCCCCTATCAATTTTATTGATTCCTGTTATTATTTGGTACGTAGTGATCATATCACCTCTTTTTCTTCTAGCTTCTAGTTTTTGCATATATAATGCCTCTAACTTCTCCTTGTAGCTCTTGTCCTTCAGTTCTAGGAGTCACTGAGTGGCATGTCTTTGCAACTTTTTCAGTTGGTTGATGTGCTTCTTAAGATATGGGCACCATACAACTGGTGCATATTCCAGCTTTGGTCTAACAAAAGTCATGAACAACTTCTTTAGTATTTTTCCATCCATGTATTTAAAAGCAATTCTGAAGTTTCTGAAGTTAGAAAGTGTAGCATTGGCTCCTCACACAACGTTCTTAATATGGTCCTCGGGTGATAGTTTTCTGTCTAGGACCACCCCTAGATCTTTTTCTTTAGTCAGAATTCTTTAAAGATTTCTCACATAATTTATAGGTTGTGTGGGGTCTATGTTCTATTCCACATTCCAAACCATGGCATTTATTCGCATTAAATTTCATTTGTCAGGTGGTGCTCTATATACTTATTTTATCCAGGTCTTCTTGAAGGGTATGGCAATCATCTAAGTTTCTTATCTTCCCTATTATCTTAGCATCATCAGCAAACATGTTCATATAATTCTATATTCCATGTGGATCATTCATTTGCAAGTTACCGGTGCAAGAACTGAACCCTATGGCACTCCACTTGTGACATTTCTCCAGTCTGATACATTGCCTCTGATTACTGCCTTCATTTTTCTATCAGAAGATTTTTCATCGATGTTAGAAATCAAACACCATCCAACTCCCAGGATGTTAATGAACACATTAACATCCTGGGAGTTAATCAAAGTTAAAACCCCTCCAATGTGTTCCAATTTCCAGAACAACTACTTATGTGTAACTCCGTCGAAAGCCTGTTTTTTAGGTTCAGATAGGTGCAGTTAACTCAACCATTTCTTTCCTGTAAAATCTCTGTGGCTCGATCATAGAAACCAAGTAAATTCGTTACACAGGATCTTCCAGATCGAAAACCATACTGTCTGTGATATTATATCGTTTTTCTCCAGGTGTTCTACCCATTTACGTTTAATTATTTTTTTCAATATTTTGACTTATTATACTTGTCAGTGATACAGGTCTATAATTGAAAGGTCATCCCTGCTGCCACTTTTGTAGATTGGAACTATGTTAACCTTTTTCCAGACATCTGCTACGACTCCTGTACACAAGGATGCCCGAAAAATCAGTTGAAGTGGAATGCTGAGCTCAGGTGCACATTCTCTCAGAACCTATGGTGAAACTCCATCTGGTCCAACTGCTTTATTCTTACTTAGCTCCTTTAACATTTTTTCCACTTCGTCTTTAGACACCTCTATGTGCTCTTGTGTTGTTCTCTGGAATTCTTATTGTGTCTGGTTCCCTGACGATTTCATTTTGTACAAACACACTTTGGAAGTTTTTGTTTAATGTTTCACAAATTTCCTCTTCATTTTCCATGAATCTGTTTCCCATCTTCAACCTCTGAATATTATCCTTTACCTGCAATTTGTTGTTTATGAATTTATGGAAGAGGCCTGGTTTTGTTTTACATTTGTCCACTATCCCTTTTTCCAGGGATAGTCTCGTTTCATGCAGGTCGACATTCAATCTCTACCGTCCAAATGGTTGGGCACTATTCCTTCCCCCGTCTCATCCCAAATCCTTATCCTGACCACTTCCAAGTGCTATATAGTCGTAATGGCTTGGCGTTTTTCCCCGATAATTCCTTCCTTCTCACTGCCGTGTAGTTGTTTCTCGCATCTTTGTATCGCTGGTACGTTTGGGGGTTTTGCCTCTTCCTGTATTGATGAAAGTGTGTGTACGCGTGTGTGCGTAAGAGAAATATAAGTAGTAGATATAATAGAGGAAAAATAAATTGGTTAGAAAGGTGGGGTCCAATAGTTAATAGCTTGATTCTGTAGATTCAAATACTAAATACACAGTAGGTAAACGAGAGTACACTTGATGGTTGTATTCAGTCGAGGATATTAGCATCTGCTCTTCAAATATAAATACCTGTGGCACAATGTCTTAGCAGGCAGAATTTTTTTTTTTTTGTCAGGTTCTAAGTAACATTTATTAATTATGTCTTTCTCATTCAATGTATGAGAATTGTGGAGATGTGATACTGCCACTTTACAAAGTAAAAGTATTGTGATATTGTGTAAGTACACTGGCATATATTATATAAATATTTGACCAAGATGATTATACAGTAGTTTGCAGATACATACATGTAATATTTTATTACTTAGGTTATGGTTAACACTAAATATTTGTAATTTCATATTTAATCCATGTAATCTGTGATATTTGAATATTGTTAATAAATAATAAAGTTTATTATAACAATTTTCATTGCCCTTTATAACAATGTTATAGCAGTATTTTCTCCTATCATTGTTTTCATCAGTACTGATGCATACTATATTTCCATTAAAATGGCTTATTATCAACTCAAATTGTAGCTATATTTACTAGGAACTATTCTCATGTGTATATAAGTATTAAAGCAAATAGTGTAATACAGTACAGTATTTTTTTGTTATTAAGAATGATTGAAAATTAAATGAACAGAACAGGAAAAATGGGTAACAAAATTTTTCCTTTCATATGGCTTTGGTTTGGCATAGTATAAGGAAGGTCATGCTCAGAAGTGAAGTTTGCTGCTGTTTTGTTTTTTTGGCAGTGTTTATATGTAAAGCCTACAGAAACATTAATTTGCCTGAGGGCCACAATTTCTCTAGTGGGCCTCGAAGAAGACAGGAAGCTGGCAGATTGTCAAACGTTTTTTCCATTTGTCCTGATAAATTTTTCAAGCTGGATTTTAAAAATCTTCAGTGTTTTGCCGTTTATGGCTTCAGCAGGTAGGCTGTTCCATGGGTTTATAACCCTGTGCATGAAAATGCATCTGTTTTCAGTTCTTCATTGTGGATTGTTGAGCTTGAAACCGTTGCTCCTTGTTTGTGTTACATCTGACCTTTTGAAGAAGTCTGGATCAACATCTTGTAGATTGATGATTGATGAAGATTAAGGCGCCCAAAAGGTGGCCCGGGCACATGCCCGTAAGTGGTGGCCCTTTGGAGCCATTACCAGTATCAATAGATGATACTGGAGATCTGTGGAGGTGCGACTGCACCCTGCGTGACGACGGGAGATGTCTCCCGTAAACATCTTGTAAATTGTTCAGTATTTTAAAAGTTTCAATGAGATCTGCCCTGTTTGCAGTGTTGTTAGCCCTGTGGCCCTCGACTGTTCCTGATACGACAGTTGACAGCTTTGGGATGATATTTTTTACCTCATGTTGCAATTTTTCCAGAGTCAGCAATGCCCTTCTGAAGATGAGGTCTCCAAGCTTGGGTACAGTAATCCAAACTAGGGCGCACCAGTGATTTATACAATTGAATCACTACTTTCTTTTCCTTAAAGTCAGAGGTATGCTTGATTATTCCAAGGGTTTGGTTATCTTTTTTGACAGCTGTAACTTTCAGTGAATGGTGGATTTTGACTCCAAGATTCTTCATCAATCTGCTGTAATGCAATGTTATTAATTTGGTAGTTGTGGTGTGTATCAATAGTCGTTTATGGTACAAGATTTTAAAATAGTCTCTCTGGAAAACGTATTTTATTTTACAAAAATCAAGGTTTTCTTTAATATAATAATAATAGGGTATACTAAATTAGTTTATGAATTTCATATATCACGTTTAATAATTCACACGTGTTAAGAAACACTGGGCTAAACTCACCGAACCTAGCGTAACCTAACCTAACCATGGATAGAAAGTACATAATATCACTAATTACATAGTGCATTTTGAAGTAATTACCAAGAAGGTGTATTTAAAAAGGATGACATTATAGATACAGTATACCACTGATGACAGGGTTGTAGCTTAACCTACTTTAGCCAGAAACGGTGTGGTGTTAAATTTGGCTGTTGTTTAAGATTCGCTACTTGGAACAAAAAGTTCCAAGTAGCACGGGCTATGGTGAGCCCATTGTGGACTTGGCACAGAAGCGGGGCTGTAACTTTTGGTATTAGTGGCTTTAGGCATAGTATATATAATACTAGCTCTATTTAGAAATCCAACATTGTTTGTAAATAATTTTGTATGTATGTACTTATACCTAAATAAACATTATTAGCATTTTATTATATATTATTATACATACCTGGGGGCCACTAGGACGCCGGCGGCTTGTCGAAGGTCCATTCATTTGCTTTGTGCATTGTACAATTGTTTCTTAAGGAGTTGAGCGCAATTTATTTGCATTTTCACCCATAGGGTTTTGTAAATTATAAACCCTTGGAACCGCCTACCTCCCGAGGCCATAAATGTAAAGACATAGATGCATTTTATAAGGTCCCGGTAGTACAGTACAGTCGGGTTCGTTCTCGACTCGCAATCGAGAATTCCGGGCAGCACAGAAATGGTTGGGCGCGTTTCCTATCACCTCATGCCTCTGTTCACCTAGCAATAAAAGGTACCCAGGAATTAGCTTGTGAGGGTTGCATACTGAGGGTCAGTAATTCGACTCCAGGATCGAGTAGCCGGGACCTCGATAAAAGCTTAACATGCACTGTATTTACAGTATATTTATAAATATAATTTATAAATAAGTAAATAAAGTAAATGCTGCCTGTCCCCCGACACAATGAATTATTATTTCAGAAAGCAGCTAGATAAAAATCAGGAAAAATAGGGGGACATTTGACAAGCCGCCGGCTTCCTGTTCTCATTGAGGCCACTAGAGTATTTGTGATCATCAGGTAAATTCAGGTAAAAATTCGAGCCTTCGAATATAAACTTAAATGACCGTGGTCGAAGCGCCATTACGCAACTTGAACAAAATTCTCCTTTGCGTTTGGCCGTTATATTTTGTCCTATTATTAACTGTAATACCTTGGTAAATAATGCATATATAACATTTGCGTTTATTGATAATATCTTAAAATAGCATTAGTGAGGTTTAGGCCAAGAATATTTAGTAAATAGGACGTAGATAAATACTAATTGTTACAACACGTGGCTATACAATATATATAAATGTATTAATGCTAGCTATGCTGTACAGCTAATTTAAGTGAGCTAAAATAAGAATTAGAGGTTTGTTACCTGGCCAAAGGTAACATAGAACACCAAGGAAGATGACTTGAGGTATATGTGAGAGGATGGTGTATATATGGGGCGTGGTGTGTGTCAGTGTGTGTGTGTGGAGCCTGGCGCACTAGAACACCTCTCCTCACTCGTCACTACCACCCTCCTCCTGCCACCATGGCCGCCCCGGCTCCTGTTGTCATCGACGGTAGCTACTTAGAAGGGGTGAGTGGCCATAGAGGTGTGTGGTTGAGAGGTAAGTGTGGTAGGTGTCTCGTTCTGATGCGTTTAGGTTGAGACGGGCTAGCGTCTCCCATGTGTAATGGCTTCTTATGTTTATTTTCTAAATTAATTATATATATTTATGTTAGTGTGTGCCGAATTATGCACATGCATTAGTGGATGTTTATTTATGTATGCACATACAGTGTCATTGCCGAGAGAAGGGAAAAATTCAAGATGAATCTGCGTGGAGGTGTGGACGATGTGCGTGGCTGGTCACTTCGTACCCAAGATGAAGTGACCAATATGTATTTAAAACCCACCTAACCTTATCAAACTTGACCTATCCTAACCCAACTTGAGTTTAATACAGCCTTCAAGTTAGTAAGTTAATACATTTTAACTTAACGATATATATGATTTTGCCAGTCAGAAAATGAGCTTTGGTGAACTGTTTTTTGTACGAATTGACCATTCCTCATTTGGTTACTTCCATATTTACCTGAATTTACCTGAGGGCCACTATATCTCTAGTGACCTTGGCAAGGATAGAAAGCCAGCAGCTTGTCAAGGGTACCCCCATTAGTCCTGATGATTTTATCCTGATGTCCTGTAAGATTTTATCTATTTAGATCTTAAAATTGCAGCAGCGTTTTGGCATTTACGTCTTCGCGGGTAGACGGTTCTATAGATTTATAACCCTATGGGTGAAAGAGCATCTCCTGTTTTCTGTCCTACATCTGACCTTTTGAAGAAGTTGTCTGGATCAATGTCCTCCAACCAGTTCATTATTTTAAATTTTGACAAGATCATCCCTGGCACGGAACAATCATGGCACTCGTTCAGAAATATGTGCCAAAAAGGTGAAAGAAAAGAAAGGCAACTGGATGGATGACACAGGTAATTAAGCGAGCATTGATAACTATCCGGAACCTCTAGAGAACGTACAAGTCCACGATGGACATCATTGATTATAAAATATATTAAAGGGCACTAAGCTCAACCACCCAAGAAATCAGATCAGCTAAAAGATACTACAAAAGAAAACTTGCACAAAACAGAAAGATCCAAAATAGTTCTATACCTATATAAGAAGTAAGACCAAAACAAAGAACTCGGTTTGAATTCATAACCCTTAAAAGACGAGGCTAACCAAGTTATAATGGACGATAAAAGGACAGCAAACACACACGCTGAATATTTTACAGCAGTGTTCACACTAGAAAGGTTAGATGGTATCTCATCACCCACACAAATGTTTGAAGGTGATGGAAAGTGTAAATTTAGGGATATACTGTACCTATAACATGCAACATATTCAGGAAGAGCATTGATAAACTTAGACTCAAAAGCTCGGGTGTGGATGGATTCCAATCCAAAATAGTAAAGGAACTGGCAGAAGAACTATGCCTACTGCTGAAATTACTTTTCACAAAATATCTGGACCAGGGGATAGTCCCCCTAGATTGGAAATATGCAAATGTCGCCCCTAAAAAAAAAAAAACTCGGTGGAAAACTACTGTTCGATATGCTTGACATCACACATCTGCAAGCTCATGGAAAGAATCCCAAGGGTGGGAATCTTTGGGTATATTTTACCATCTCAATGAGAACAAGCTTGTAAAATCGTCACAACATGGGTTTGTTAAAAATAGATCCTGCCTTACAAACCTGCTCACATTTTTGAAAATGGTAACCAGCTACTCGGACAAAGGACTTCCAGTGGATGTAATATACTTGGACTTTGCTTTGGCCTGTGGGTAATGATGTTCATACCCTTACGCGCCCCTTTTTCAGATCACAAAGAAATCACAATGGCATGATATATCAATGAGAAAATCATTTGGCGGCATTGAGGTGACTTGGGTGGATTAAGGCAGGTATCTGGGAATCACCAGAATTGGTTCATGTCACCTCATTGTCCCAAAATGATGATCTCATTGGTATATCATACCACTGTGATATAGCCACTCAGTTTGCAAATAGTATTAGAAAGTTTTCTTTTGCAAACATAATGGTAGACAGTTGGAACAATTTAACTGAGAAAGTGGAGGAAGCCAGAACCATCAGTAGTTTCAAAGCATTATATGACAGAGTACTGGGAAGATTGGACATAGCGTAGCTCTCATCCTGTAACTATACTTAGGTAATTACACACAGGCTGCCTGTCCCCAACAAAAATAATTATTCAAATATCTGTTCAAAATTGTATGCTTTAAAAACCTAAAAAAAAAACTGATTTCTTTTTACCACTCAAATGTATTGGATATAAGGGGCATGAATATTCATTTTTGATTGGCTGACTAATAGTTAACTGTCATGCAATAACTTGACTTTTGTGTTTACAGGGGGGTCAGATACTTCGCATGGGACTTGCTCTCAGTGCAGTGAAGAATATACCCATTACTGTCAATAAAGTCCGAGCTGGAAGGAAAACGCCTGGACTGCGCCCTCAGCACTTAACAGGTAATTAATATTTTTTTGAGGTATGCCGTCTGATGTAGATATTTAATTGGAAATAGTTATATACTGTATTCTAGAAGTTGGTAATTAATAGTACTGTACTGTATTTAGAACATGGTAGTTGTGCTGAATGACCACATAATTCCAGCATTAGACCTAAATCCAACACGTACATTCCAATCTAATACGGTATACTGTACTGTATTGTTACAAATAGTACTGTCGGGTTCAATGGCCCCTCGTGAGACTCCAGCTACCAAAATGGTGTGGAACTATAGTGGGAGACAAATTTGAAATGTGTATTTGTGAAAATACAGTACTGTACAGTACTGTATTAGTATTATAACAAAATTAATTACTCTGGGTGAAGCCTTTAAATAGAATGAATAAATTAACACTTTTGTCCGGTAACGACGCAGCATTGCGTCATTTTTTTACTGGACGCGATCCTGGTAACGATGCAGCATTGCGTCATTTTCGGCGGCAGATTGGCGGCGGCTTCAGGAGGGGCGCACAGCGGTTTTGGATATTATTTTCATATACTCTTGTAGGGAATTTCATTGCTAATACTGTACATTGATGCCGAAATGAAAGACCTAGGACCAGAATTGAGGTAACAAAGTTGAAAACAGTATACCATTTTATTAGCGCTCACTAGGATTATGCTCCGTCACTTTCTCTGTTTGCTGTGGGTGGTATGCCTGGCTTTTGGACTTTATATTTGCATATACTCCTGTAGGGAATTGTATTACGAACACAATGTTACCAAAATGAAAGACCTAGGGCAGGAATTGAGGTGACAAACGTGAAAGGAGTGTACACATTTTATCGCTCTTATGCGCTCCTGGGTAACACGCGCACTCACTTTCTCTGTTTGTTGTGAATGGTACGCTGGGCTTATGGAGTTTATATGTTTTTAGTCGTGTAGAGAATTCTATTGCGAACACAATGATACCAAATTGAAAAACCCTGGACGAGAATTGAGGTGACAAGGTTGAAGAGAGAATACACTTTTCAGAACTACCGCGCACTCCCGTGAAACGCTGGGACCCACTGGGCCTAGTTGAGGGCTGGTGGGCGGGGTGCACGAAAGTGTTAACTGTAGCAGCAATGTAACAATAGCAATAACTAAGCATAGTTCTCTCAAAGCACTTAATCTGTAACCATTTAACATTTCAGAATAATGTATTTACAAGTACCACCAGTCCCAACACCTTTTAAGAAAATAAATAATTAGTATAAATCCCAAGTACATAACATGAAAATATCCTATGTCTAAAATGTGAAATCTTGTCTTGGTATAAAGTACTGTAGTAAGATAAGCTGAGAGCATGTGTTTCACTCGCTGCTGTCCTGTTCCTATCTCGGAATACATGGCCCATGTTATCCTGGAACTGCCAGAGGTAGTCTCTAGTGAGATTCACACCCGGCATCCTTTGGGTGCCGCAGTCTTGGAGCATAATGAGTTGACTATCTTGAGCTCTGCAATGCTCATATCAGTGTAAACATATGGTTAACTATGTTGAGTTTAGTGTAGGCTAGTGAATACAGTACAATAGTGTACATTCTAACCTTTTATGTAACATTATACACACACTCCTAATCGTGTATGGTCAATATAGCCTAGCCTTAAGGACAACATATTACTGGAAGTTCAGTAATATTGTACAACTGTGGAATTGTGGCGACGTAATGGCTTCTTGGGAGGTAACAACATATTCTATACTGTAAATTGTAGTTCTTTAGTTACAGTACCTGGTTATCAAAATGCTAAATTGACTATTGAGCTGAGGAGCCGGTCGGCCGAGCGGACAGCACGCTGGACTTGTGATCCTGGGTTTGATCCCGGGTGCCGGCGAGAAACAATGGGCAAAGTTTCTTTCACCCTATGGGTCTGTTACTTAGCAGTAAAATAGGTACCTGGGTGTTAGTCAGCTGTCACGGGCTGCTTCCTGGGGGTGGAGGCCTGGTCGAGAACCGGGCGGCGGGGACACTAAAGCCCCAAAATCATCTCAAGATATCCTCAAGAAGAGTGGATGATGATCATAGAGCTCAGATTACTTTATCCTGTGGCACATGAGACCAGACCACTATTGGGGGTAACCCTTTGCTGTGTGTCCCACTCCCTCATTCCTTCAAATGATAGTTAATGATATTTGTTCACAATGAGTATTGTTTTTGGATAGCTTGTTTACCTGTTTTTAGTCTTTTTATAATGCTTCCTTCCATCAGTGATGATGCAAATGTGAGTCAGCCTAGGAATGAATGATAGCTGATGGAGTGATGTTCTTGATAAAGGTGTGCAACCAACATGCCACTGTTGATTGCTGGACACCTTGTGTCACGGTTGCCATCTTCTGATTATCCATGAAGTTGGGCCAGGTGGGGGAACCTTGCGAACATTGGCTTTGCAGTACTGTATATGTATCAGTGTCAACAACTCTTCGGCGTTGAAAGCTGAGATTTACTAATCAGTTCAACCAGAATAGGTCAAGACTAGAGAAAAGTGTTCTCACATGGTTCTCCAACTTGTCCAGAATTCTGATAAATGATGGGGAGGCAGTCCATCCAGGAGAGCAAGTGTGTACTCAAGATGCGAGCAAACTTGTGCTTTCTCTTTCTTTATCCCAGAGGCCATTGCTTCATTTATTAAGGTAGTTGTTTGACCCAAAGTGTGTGGATATGAAGTATAATATCGTGAGTATAAAACAGTAGAGCTCGACAATATGAGGAGCATATGTGGAGTTGAAAGAGTAAAGAGTGGTAATGATGTGATGTGGAATGCAACAGTACAAGATATTGTGCTGTAATAGTTTGCAGATATGGCTGGATGCATGTTTACCAAATTTTCAAAAATTTGTGCATAAACGCTTCAGCCTTTGTCTATGCTTTAGCATGTATTTGAATATGTACATATATTTTTTCCAGGGCTTCAGGTAGTTAGAGATGCTTGCAATGGTCAGTTGGACGGAGGTCAGATTGGATCATGCGAAGTGAGTTTTTATCCTGGCCCTATATCTGGAGGCCGATACATGGCAGACACTCAAACAGCAGGGTAAGTTTCTAAATTATTATATTGTGCATTGTTTCTCAGGTTTCACGTAATACTATAATTATAACTTATGTGCTGCTCTGATAAGTTCAGGCTTCTGGTTAAAGTTGTCTATGATTAATTGTAATCATAAACATTAAGCCTAAATATTGCTTTCCATCATTGACCATTATTAAATTAAATTACCCCACACTTAAAGTGGGGATTCTGTATTAGCTATGTAAAGTATTGTATCGGATCCACCTGCTTTGGCTGCTTTATTGACAATACAATATTTAAAATGCTGATGATAATTTTTCTACTTAGAAAGCTATAGAATTTGAACCTTGTGAATAATATAAAAAAAATACATGTAGCATTTTATCTACAATACATTGTAGAGAAGTGAAATGATTTTTGTTGCATGATGTACTTTCCCCAAAGCAAATGTGTCCTTCTGAAGATGCTTCTCCATGCTTGGAGTATATAAATCACTTGGATTATTGTATCTAAGCATGGAGACCTCATCTTCAGAAAGACTATGTGGAATATGTGGGACTGCTGTACTAAAGAGCCAAGAGTTGAGTCTGGATTGTTTAAGATTACCAAAACTGAAAACACTAAGAGTATTTTAGACTAATGGCATTGGTTGACGTATAAGGTGGTTAAGAAATAGAGAGCTCCAAAGGTAGGTATTGTTCCCATGCCTTGGTGTTGACTACTTGCCAGTGACTCATTGCAAGGCTTGACTACTTACAAGTGACTCGCTCACTTAGCTCATATAGTTGATGGTTATTGTGTGTACTCTAATGAGTACAGTCCTAAAATCTCTGGAATGAGTTCAAGGTGAATGAATTCAAAAGCTTTGCAACAACCAGTTGAAGAATAAGAGGGACTTGGCTGGAGGGACATAGTACCTCCCAGCACTTTGGGTGGAAGTTTTGTTAATATTTTCATTACAAAAAATGCCATTTTGGGTCCTCTCAAGATGGCAAGGTTCTAGAATAGGTAGATATGTTTGTGGTAAACTTCTCAAGTGCTAGGTTTTCTGAACCTGTGGATTGATAACAGATGAGTGTATATGAGAGGATCATATAGCCAAAAATGATAGCAAACTTGCTGAGCAAGTAGCAAGGAAGTGAGCATCAAGTGTGAACTGTGTGCAAGAATTTGTATATAACCAAGTAAGGTTGAATTGGTTTAAGGAGGAGTGAATATTTTTACATAAAGTTAGGTGACAACTCGAGGAACACTTTACATCTTGTCTCGTGAAATAGTGGAATGCTGCTGAGGCTGCTTTCTGGAGTATAATTGTCAATTCTGGGACTTTGTTAGTTGTGTAAGGAATGGTAAATGTATGGATGTCATTGTGAATAGCTTTTAACTTTCCCTATACTGTACCATGTATTGTTCTGTCTTCTCTAGGTTGATGCCTTCCCACTTCCTGAATATAGAAACGAATTTTTTATGGTAATGATACAGTATCTACAATTTCAGGAGTGTGTGTTTACTGGTCCAGTCAGTGCTTCCATGTGCACTGTTTGCTAACACTCCTTCACATTTTATTCTCCGTGGTGGTACAAATGCTGAGTTTGCTCCACAGGTTGACTATACAATACAGGTAAAAATAAGATAAGACATTCATTAATACAGTATACAGCTTGAATTGTCTTTCAAGATTCTCTTTAGTGCCAGAGGGGGAAGAGAATATCTGGTTTATAATAGATTTCTCCATTTCAAAGAAGTAAATAAATAATTAATTTAAAAAAAAGGAACACTTAGCGAACATAGCTATACTGTTGGCCTTTGATATACAATCCAGAAATTCATAAAATACTTTGAAGTAAAAATGTGGTGGTTTGACCAGCTTGAGCTGCAAACCACATTACTCACAAAACAAAAATTTGATACTTGAGCTAACACACACATGGGCTAACCAGTCCTTGTGCGTGCATAAGCAATTCGTGAGCTTCTTGATTTACCCCCATACACTCAGAACTGTGGTCATGCAAACAAATTCACGTGTCCTAGTTTGTGTGTTTCACTCTTCAATTGTGGCTTAACACGTGTATTTTTTTAGGTCTTCAGAAAAGTTGCCTCCTGGTTTGGAGTGGAATTTAAGCTGTACATCAATAAAAGGTAAAGTTGTTAGAGCTTCGTTCTACTGTAATTGGCATAAAAGATAATTTGTATGGCTTTTCCATGAGCTTTAGCTGTAAGTGTTGAATTTTATATTTATGGATTTGTTAGCTATTTCTTGTCAGAATTCAGTGCTTGTAATTAATTACTGACCTGTAATATAACCCCCCTTCAGATCTTCATTGCACTACTGGATAGTACAAGACTGCTGTTTACACTATAGATCATAGTATGAAGCTGCTTCTTAAATTAGTGTGTGCATGGTAGTCCAAGGTCGAACTACTGACCATCCCCAGGATGCAACCCACAACAGCTGACTAACTCTGGGTCACCTTTTACTGCTAGGTGAACAGAGGCATTAGGTGATAGGAAACTTGCCCAGCCATTTCTGTCCCACCCAGGATTTAAACCTGGGATTCTCAATTGTGAGTCGAGAATAAAGCCAACTGTTCTACTCAGACCCTAAAGGAATCTTGGAAGGGATAGTATAAGTACACTTAGAAGAAATATGGGGACTAGGAGCTGGGATGTAAGAAAACTAAAATGCAATTACAGATCAGTTCCCGACCACTTAGAAGATTGGAGATTGAACCCTGACTCACAAGAAGTAAGGGAGTCACCCTTCCAATGAGCCATATGGTTGGGTCAATCATAGTACCATGTTTGTTACGATACAAATCATAGCACATGGAAACTAAATTATTTTCCTAAACCAAGAGAGTTTTTAACTTAAATCATGTAGTATCCAAGATAATTTTTTTTGTAAATAAATGTATTGTGCAGTATAAACTTTTATCAAGAAATGTTGTCATATTTCTTATAATTTATTGCACAAAGAATTACACCAGTCCATGCTAGGTGAATTATCGCATCAAACTAGTTTTGGTTAATATTATTTTTATGTTTGTATCTTTTATTTGTAATAATAGTCAATGAAAAATAGGCTGGAGTGTGGTGTTAGATAAAAAGTCCAGATGTGGTTATGTAGGCATAGTCTTGGGTAATGTAACCCAGTTTGAGCACACTTCATTGCATCAGGAATCCTCCTCCTCATCTTCATTGTTATTTTCCCACTTTCATAGTCTGTATTGGGTAAGGTAGTACTGTAATAAATGTAGAAAAAAAATATATTCATGAAGTATGTGTTATTTATTTCTTACTGTAAATTTTATACAAATCTGCATTAATATTTGCAAGAATTACAATTTCCATTACTCTCATTCCAGGGGATTTTATCCGGTGGGAAAAGGTGAAATATCTTTAGAAGTAAAACCTGCTTCGAAAGGTCTGTATGCAGCCGACTTTACAGATTTTGGTGAAGTTGTATCAGTTTATGGTAGAGCATTTGTTTCTGGAGCTCTTCCTGTGAAGGTAATAGGCTGCTTATTCTTAGCATATACTGTATCTTGTTGTGTGTGTATAATATTAGAAACCATTACAATATACTTAACTACTCAAACAGCTTAAATTGTTTGTCCACTTCAGGGGGGAGGGGTGTTGTTATATATGAGGCCAAACTGTCTCTTGATCTTCAAAATATTTTACCTTTCAAATATAGTTCAAATATCACTTTATATACACTACAGTCAGAATGGCTTAATACAACAGTTTGCCACAGCTGTGTGGAAAATACAAGATACATGTGTGTGCATATACACACGTCTACAGTGGGATTGTTATTGTGATATTGTTACACAATATAACAGTATTGTTATACTGTGTTACAATACCATAATCTTGTTAAATTATAATATGAACCACCCAGCTTCATAAAATATTCTTCATAAAATTAAAATATGAACTTTATCAATATGTTTTAGGATAAGGTACTCATCATAACCTATTACAAATTTATATTACTGTTAAATTCAGAATATCAAGATATATCTCACATAAAATGTTGGTAAATAAATATTGCATTAGTCTACATTATATTATTTTATCTAAGGATGCAATAGTTACATGACACTTTTCTGTCTTGTTATATCAGTACTCCATTAGCTAAATATACAGTATTAAGATATTTGTCACTATACAGTGTCATAATTTTATATTCATCTGTGTTGGATACTACTTAACATAGTTTAAGAATATCCATATGTGTTGTAGGACCTGTGTGTATTGTATTCTTGCTTTAGTAACTGCATCCAGGGGTGTGCTGGCAGGCATGGCTGATTGCCTCTTTGCCTGCTTCTATAAATATTTTGTGTACTGTTCCCAAGTTAAATAAAAGTATGATTATTGTTCTTGGTGGAATGTATATTTGTAATCCATATGCTTTTTTCTCCACTTTTGTATAACAGAAAGCTGTTGCTTCTTTCAGTGAACTTTTCAGTTAATTTTCATCCAAATGTTAATTTTTGCATTCTGTTCTTGTGCTGATTCTGTTCTTCTTGTGCTGGTAGTTGGCAGCATTATATGGTGTGTGCCTATGTTATAACTTAAGTGAAGTTACAGGATGAGATCTGCACTTGTGGTGTCCCCAGCTTCCCAGTATTGTCATATGACACTTTGAAACTTCTGACTGTTTTGGTCTCCATCGCATTTGTTCACTTGTTCCAACTGCCTACCACTCTGTTTGCAAAAGATAACATTCTTATATTTTTTCAGCCCCTTTGTTTTCTTAGCTTGAATCTATGGCCTCTTGTTCTTGAATTTGCAGGTTTCACAAATTTCTCTGTTTTGTCGATTCCTGTTACTATTTTGTAGGTAGTGATAGTGTCGCCTCTGTTTCCTTCTACCTTCTAGCTTTAGCATATTTAACATTTCTAACCTCTCCTCGTAGCTCTTATTATTTTGTTCTGGAAGTAATTTAGTAGCATGTCTTTGCACCATTTTCTCCCAGTTTGTTGATGTGCTCCTTAACACTTTTGTTCCTTAGGGACGGAGATGATGTCCACAAATAACTCTGGATGTTTCTTAGTGATGTAGGTGACATCCAAAATTAAAATATTTGTTAAAATTCAAATTTTTATCCGATCTTTATAGGACTGGTTTTAAAATGTACGCCAACGTCTTCCCATTCTATTGCAAACTGAGGTGAAAATTGAGGTGAGAAACTTGAATAGAGTAAATACATTTGTGAGCAGGTGTTGCGTGTGTGCCGATGGGTGCTCACTCACGGGCAACGCTTGGCCAACATTCGGTTTTGTTGTGGGTAGGGCGTGCCAGGCTTTTGGACCTTATATGCATATATTCATGTAGGGCATGCTATTGTGAACAAATTGACAACAAAATGAAAGATATAGCATAAGAATTTAGGTGACAAAAGTGAAAAAAGTATACACATTTTATTGCTCTTGCGTGCTCACCGGTAATGTTTGGCCGATTTCTGGGTTTGGTGTGGGTGGCATGCTGGGTTTTTGGACCTTGTATGCATATACTCCTGTAGGGGATTCTATTACGAACATTTTGATACCAAAATGAACGACGTACAACGAAAATTGATATGATAAAACTGAAGAGATTATACACATTTCAGTGTTGCCGCACTCTCCCGGGAAATGCCCGGGCCACCTTAGGGTAGTCTGGCGAGCGCACGCCCAGAACACGAAAGTGTTAAGATAGGGGCTCTATACAACTGTTGCATATTCTAAGTTTGCTGTCACAATTGTTGTGAACAATGTCTTTAGTATTTCACCATCAATGTATTAGAAAGCAATTCTGAAGTTGGAAAACACAACATTAGCTAATTTCACAATGTCCATAATGTTGTCCTCTGGTAACTGTTTATTGTCCAGATCCACTCATAGATCTGATTCTTGTCTGTGTTCTTTAACGTCTTTCCACACAATTCGTAGATTGTGTGCAGTCTTTTTTCTTCTTTTGTCCATGTCATCTTGAAGGGCATGACAGCTGTCATATATCTGTGTACATGTCTCTGTCAATCAGTAAGAGTATGTGATGCCTGCACTGCCATCTTTGTGAGTGTGTTTGTACCTGTTTCTTTCCATCTAATCTTCGTGTTTGTTCACCCATGTGTGTGTGTGTACATGCCTGTCTTTCTATCCAGTTTATCTTAAATTTATTGAATTCTCTTTGCACCACAAAATGTGCTGTCTATATTGGGTATATTTTTAAGAAGCTTTTTCATTTCCCAGGTTGCACACAAAATGGCAGATTCTGCAGAACAACTGTTGCGTCAAAAGTTGCCGAAAAATGTTGAAATTTACATTGATCGAGTGAAAGAACATCCTGAGAAAGCAGTAGGAAATGGCTCTGGCATTGTGTAGGTATCGAATAGTAATATGTATGATCGGGTAGAGTGCAAGACAATTTTGGCAATGCTATCTATTTCTGAATGAGAGAGAGGCGATTTATAGCTTGCACAATATAATGTGGATTGATACCAATTCACATAGTGAATAGTGTTAGTGTGTGGGCCTTGTGCAGCTTGACTCCAGTTTGAGTCTCGCATTATTCGAAAAGTTTATAGAGAGAAAATTTCCATTATTGAATATCTTTGCACTTAATAATTTGACTGGTTCCAGTACCTGGCCTTAGGCCCAATTTTGAACCACCCAATAAGAAGGGAAAAGTAATTGGAATAAGAAGGATAGTAATAAGAATAAGTAAGGGATTATAAGAGAAAACAATGGAAAGAAAAAGAAAGATAAATGGAAGGGTAAGTTTGTTAGGTCACGAAATGTCATCGTCCCTTCACTTTCTAGTGTGTGGTTTGGTCAACTTTTGTTAATGTTTTGAATGTTACTATTGATCCAGAGTAATTTTTGGTCATTAATACAAAGTTTTGAGTGTTATTAAGATTGTTGTCATTTGATGCTGTCAAGGTTGTGGGCAGAAACGACCACTGGATGTGTCCTTGGTGGGTCTGCACTTGGCAAGAAAGGGAAAGATGCAGAGGATGATGGAATCTTTGCAGCAAATGAAATCATGGAAAGTGTTGACAGACGTGCCTGCTTGGATAAATATTCGCAAGATCAGGTTAGTTTACATGTGACTTTTGATGGTGATTTTTCTTGAAATGGTATAACAAATATTTTCTGTGACATTTTGAAAAGTTTAAATAATTACACCATTGCTATTTACCTTGATTTTCTTCAATAGATTCCTAATTTCTCTTTCTATAAACGGTAAATACTTTTTGCTGTGCTAAATGATTCAAAGTCCCAGTGCAATTTTCAGAGCCCTAATCTCGTCATATTTATTGTAAACTGGATGTATATTTTACCTGAATTTACCCGAGGGCAACTGACACTAGTTGCCTCAACGAGGTCAGGAAGCCAGAGGCTTGTCAGAGGTCCCTCCATTTGCCCCATGATCTTTTTCAGTTGGTTTTAAAATTTAAGAGTTTTGGCATGGCTTTAGCAGGTAGGTGATTCCATAGGTTTATAACATTGTGGGTGAAAAAGCATCTGTTCTCAGTCCTACACTGTGGCTTGTGAATATTGAAAAAGCATAAACCTTTTATATGATTTTTATACAATTAACTGTACTAAACTTTTCAGTATAGTCTCCTCTGACTTCAATACACTGTCTCCCTGCCCTTTAAACTCCTTATACCAGTCTGGGTAATATTCTGACTATTTCAAACCACTCCTCACTGTACTTGATTTGTCTTGTGTCCAGTGCCAGGGAGTGACGTGGAAAACGTTTGACAGGGAAGGCAAGTGAAGGGGGAGATGGGGAAGGTGTGTGCCAGGGAGTGACAGGAAAGGCAAGTGAATGGAGAGATGGGGAAGGTGTGTGCTGAGGAAGTGACATGGAAGGCAAGTGAAGGGAAAGATGAGGAAGGTGTGTGTCAGGGAATGACAAGGATAGTGTATGGAGGGATACACAGGGAAGGTGTGTGGGTGAGATGGAGAGGATGTGAAGATGTTTATTGTGATAAGGATAGTGTGTATTGAATATAGTCACAATGATTGGGTGAGAGAGGGAGAGCATGTATGAAAGACACAGGAAGGGTGTGTGTGTGTGTGTACTCACCTAGTTGTACTCACCTAGTTGTGCTTGTGGGGGTTGAGCTCTGGCTCTTTGGTCCCGCCTCTCAACCGTCAATCAACAGTGTACAGTTTCCTGAGCCTATTGGGCTCTATCATATCTACACTTGAAACTGTGTATGGAGTCAGCCTCCACCACATCGCTTCCTAATGCATTCCATTTGTCAACACCTGACACTAAAAAAGTTCTTTCTAAGAAAAAAGTGTGTGTGTGTGTGTGTGTGTGGAGGAAGATGGGGAAGGGTGTGTCGACGAGTTGGAGGAGAGCTGGGCATTGGGTCTACCTGGGCAGTGCCAGGTATCCCATCTAGTTTATAAATATATACAATTATATGGTGCCAAACATAAAATAATAACGGTGTGAACACGTCTTCAAGTACAACACCAGTCAGTTTGGTCAGCAAAACCTTCCTGCAGCCAGCTATTCTCTAGTAGTACTGTATTTTGTTACCTTACCTGAATTGTAAATAGAACACTAATTATCATGCTTTGTAAGGATTCTTGCATTAATTTCATTGTTTTTAAATAATGTTTGCTTCTTCAGAACACTTTGATAGCTTAGTTTGATGCCCACCACCATTTGTATTGTTACCAAAGTTCTAGAATAATTTTATTATTATATTACTGATATTGATTATTATTATTGTCATTATTACCACTTATTATTATTTGTATAAAGCAAGCTTGTACAATGATACCTTCGTTTACAAATTTAATTTGTTCCACGAGACAGATCGAAAACCAAAAATTTGTAAACCAAAAACAAATTTTCCCATAAAAAATAATGTAAATTGAAATAATCCATTCCACATGACCAAAAATATTAACTTAAAAATATATTTTATACAGAATTCTATTCATGTTTTGTACTACAGTACAGTATATCTTACCTTTATTGAGGACCTGTTGGCGTATGGAAGACGGTGAGGAGGAGATTTGTTAGTGTTTGAGAGTCCCCTTCCGTTATAACATCAGGCAGTGATGACATACTCTCTTCTACGCTTTGCAGGCATACCACTAGGACCTGATTGTGGCTGACTACTTGCTTGTCTTACTAAGAATCTGTCTAAAGTCTCTTGGTTTTCCTTACATTTAACACTTGTCTGTAGTGAGGCATCACATTCATTCACTAGGAATGATATCTTGTTTTTCCTTTATCATCATCCTCACAACTATTTTCTTAGGTTAAATTTTACCACCGACTTTCTTGGGACCCATGGTGTGATATATAATAAGAACTTTACTGTTCAGAAACCAAAAAAGCTGAAAAACAATTAAATTCTTTACAAAGAATTCAAGCGCAGTCATCGCTAGACGGAGGCACTGGTAAACCGAGCGTGCCTTGCCCCGCCCCCAGCAGAACTTACATGCTTGACCCATACAAGTATCAACAGACGTCATATTCGAAGTCAAATTTTATGAGGAGTTTGACGTCGTACACCAAAAAAGTCGTAATCTAGGGCAGTTGTAAACCAAGGTACCACTGTATATGTATTCCAGTGATTGTAAGCCTTCCCACAACAATGGTTACGACCCACCTTCCCCACAAAAAAAAAAAAAAAAGTGCCCTTGGAGTGGCCAGGAACCCAGTTACCAACAAAATACCTCATTCATATAATTGGCTCTACCTCATAGTTTATTCAAGTGACATCACACTGCAGTATACAAATTACTTACTAATAAAAAAAAAAAGCACCAGTCATTTGCATTTAATGTGTTCAACATTACATCACGCGCACCTCCATGTTATGGTCCATAAGCTGGAACATCTTGGGATACCCAGCTTTGGACAACTTAACATGGTAATCCATCCAGCATTTGCCTCAGCAGACAGTTGTTAAATATAACATTCAAGAATAGGGAGTCTGCTATAGATTAAACTGTTTTGGGCAATTAAGTTTAATGTATTTTTAAACTTGTCTTTTGGTAATTTTTTTTTTAATAAGGTTTGTGAAAGTTTTTAAATTATTTTCTCATGTCAACCATTAGGTTATCATCTTCATGGCATTGGCAGAGGGAAAATCCAGGATACGCATTGGACCCCTTACTGACCATACCAAAACTGCAATGTGGGTGGCAAAGCTTTTGACAAAGGTAAGTGTATATTTAATGGATAAACATTCGTTATATTGTAATTATTAGTACAGGTAAAACCAAAATACCATGTATTTGAGTCTCTAGTCCAATGATGGTTGGTTGTAACAAGCTGACCAAGCATCACACAAAAAATCTGCACAGCATAATCCTCATATCTTAAATTTGTCCTGTGTAAAACATCTTCCATCTTCATCCTCACCCAACCTGCTAGTCAATCATGAAAGAGTAAGGGAGAGTGAGGGAGGGTGAAGGAGGGCAAGTATATCCACCCTGCCTGCCAGGGCCAGTAAGGCTGTACTGACCTAGTTGTACTTGCCTAGCTATGCTTGCAGGGGTTGAAATTTGACTCTCTGGTCCCGCATCTCGGCTGTTAATCTAATTGACAGTTGGGGCCAATTGGGAACATTTTACATTCAAATGTAAGTGAATGAACAGCAGCATTGAAACTAATTATACATTTTGTATTTTAAAAAACTGACCTTTATTATGAAAAGTTATCTTTGATTCATTTATGTAGGCCTTCAAGTTTAATTTAAATCAAGCTGTTAATTTGATGAGCCTTTACTAGTTTGGTTCTACTAGAAGACGATTTTACTCATGACTATTGTAGATTATCCTAGCATGGGGCCCTATGTACCCACTTTTCACTTTCATCAAACATTATACTTGCTGTACTCACTATGCTCTATGAAATCATACTTCTCCACTGTATTCACTGTAGTTGTTATTGCACCTGTACACCTGCCACTGTACTTGTTACCACAAACCTGTACACCTCTGCCACTGTACTTGTTACCGCACCCTGTAAACCTCTGCCACTGTCCCCTTGTTTTCTCCTTCACCGCTATCTCTTCTACCTATTTATTGTGCATTACTATATAGTGCATATTTGGTAATGCAGTTGACAAATTGTAAATAATTTACACTGTATTCTCTTTTATATTGGTAACATATTTATGTACTGTATTAAGTGTATTAAAGAAAATTGTTTTGTGGGAAATGGGACTGGGAATGTTATCCTTGATCAGCTATGATCAAAATGTATACTGTATAGTTAATAAGATACAAATGTACACTTGGCCATAATTTACTTTTCTTCAACAGGTCGAATTTAACATCATAGAGAAGAAGGTAGTGACTGTATATATGTTGAGTGTGATGGTATTGCGCATACCCCAATGAAAAGAAAATAGTAAATGGTTATATATATGTATATGTGTGTGTGTGTATTTATCTTTATTGTTTAGTCATGCATTTGATGGTTATTGGTTGTTATAGCTACCTTTGACCACTGTAATCTCATTCAATGGATTTTGTCCTTAAATGTATCAAGTATTTTGCACGGCTGGTGCAAAATACTGGTTTGTATGGATTCATCTCACTTTGCAGTGTAACTGTTTTAGTTTTCTAGTGCCATAATCCCAGAATAGTTCAGTACTGAAATCTTGTGTATATTAACACAAGTTTGTTTGGCTCAAAGATGGCTCAATATTTTTTTCTGGGTTTACCTGTATTGAGATTTCTATGCACAGACAAAAATTGATAAACTGATGCTGTTATTCTTCTTTCAACAGTATTTAATTTGTTGTATTAATAAAATTTAATACAATTGTAAAATTGGTTTATTCGTAATTTGAGTATTAGTTGTAGTGACGTAGGCTACTCGAGCACCAACAATAATGTGAGCAGTTTTCAGGTCTAGTATTACTTGTAATTTGTAACATATGATTTTTGACTTTTACAATTTTATAATTTTACCACATTAAAAACAAATACTAACATTAAGATGCTTCCATCAAATTTTCTTGGTGAACACTTGTCATAGATAGTGCTGCTTCCCAAGGTCTTTCACATTTCAGATATTACTCTGGAAAGCCATTGTTTAAAAGAAAATTGTCAATAAATGATAATCCATATTTTTGTTTTACAGATTCATAGCGATATTGAAAGTGGTTTAGGAATAAAGTGTGCAAATTTGTATAAAACACAAAGCTATGCATTGTACGATTGGTAAGTGATATTGCATTTTAATATTTTAAGTTTAGAACAGGAAATTGTAAAATAGTGGAATTGAACATAACTTGGAATAAAAAGACAATAAATCACTTGACAGACAGTAAGTCACTGTCATTGGAAATTACTATGCTGCAATAAATTTTTGCAAGCTGACCAAGCACATTTTTTGTATATGCTTTTGTGTTGCTTCCTTCCTTGTGTTAATTGCATAATGCTTGAAATTTTGTTTACCTGGGAGTCATTAAGGCTCAGCTACTATGATTAGCCATGTTATATATATTCTGTAGTGCTAATTACCTAAGTGTAATTACCTAAGTGTAGTTACAGGATGAGAGCTACGCTCGTGGTGTCCCGTCTTCCCAGCACTCTTTGTCATATAACGCTTTGAAACTACTGACGGTCTTGGCCTCCACCACCTTCTCCCCCAACTTGTTCCAACCGTCTACCACTCTGTTTGCGAAAGTGAATTTTCTTATATTTCTTCGGCATCTGTGTTTAGCCAGTTTATATCTATGACCTCTTGTTCTTGAAGTTCCAGGTCTCAGGAAATCTTTCCTGTCGATTTTATCAATTCCTGTTACTATTTTGTATGTAGTGATCATATCACCTCTTTTTCTTCTGTCTTCTAGTTTTGGCATATTTAATGCTTCTAACCTTTCCTCGTAGCTCTTACCCTTCAGTTCTGGGAGCCACTTAGTAGCATGTCTCTGCACCTTTTCCAGTTTGTTGATGTGCTTCTTAAGATATGGGCACCAAACAACAGCTGCATATTCTAGCTTTGGCCTAACAAAAGTCATGAACAATTTCTTTAGTATATCCCCATCCATGTATTTAAAAGCAATTCTGAAGTTAGAAAGCATAGCATAGGCTCCTTGCACAATATTCTTTATGTGGTCTTCAGGTGATAGTTTTCTATCTAGAACCACCCCTAGATCTCTTTCTTTATCAGAGTTCTTTAAAGATTTCTCACATAATATATAGGTTGTGTGGGGTCTATGTTCTCCTATTCCACATTCCATAACATGACATTTATTAACATTAAATTCCATTTGCCAAGTGGTGCTCCATATACTTATTTTATCCAGGTCTTCTTGAAGGGCATGACAATCATCTAAATTTCTTATCCTTCCTATTATCTTAGCATCATCAGCAAACATGTTCATATAATTCTGTATACCAACTGGTAGATCATTTATGTAGACAATAAACATCACTGGTGCAAGAACTGAACCCTGTGGTACTCCACTTGTGACATTTCTCCAGTCCGATACATTGCCTCTGATCACAGCCCTCATTTTTCTATCAGTCAGAAAGTTTTTCATCCATGTTAGAAGCGTACCTGTCACTCCTCCAATATTTTCCAGTTTCCAGAACAACCTCTTATGTGGAACTCTGTCGAAAGCCTTTTTTAGGTCCAGATAGATGCAGTCAGCCCAACCATCTCTTTCCTGTAATATCTCTGTTGCTCGATCATAAAAACTGAGTAAATTCGATACACAGGATCTACCAGATCGAAAACCATACTGTCTGTCTGATATTATATCATTTCTCTCCAGGTGTGCTACCCATTTAGTTTTAATTATTTTTTCCAATATTTTGACTATTACACTTGTCAATGCTGTGATGTTCCTTGTGCTCTAAGTACTTAGCATGGTACATCATCACTAGTTAATGGTTCAGTTAAACAATTATTTTCTATTTAAACTATTTTAAATAGAAAATTATTTTAAACTAGGAATGTCATGCTTTTAATAATTGTCTACAGGAAGTTAGAAATGTTTAAAGCTTTCTTCAAGAGGGCCTTAGTTGTTCTGGGCATTATCTTTTAGCATTCTATTTCTACCATTCATGCTGTGAAGGATAGCATAGTGGTAATATACACACTGTATAAGTGCAGCTAATTAGTGCAACTGCTCAGTTGTGCTCTTTGTTCCTGCCTCTCAACCATCAATCAATTGGTGTACAGGTTCCCAAGCCTATTGGGTTCTATCATATCTACATTTAAGACTGTGTATGTAGTTGGCCTCCACCACATCACTTCCTAATGCATTCCATTAGTTAACTGCTCTGACACTGAGCAAATTCTTTGTGTCTGGCTCATTTGGGTACTAAGTTTCCACCTGTGTTCCCTTGTTCCAATACCACCCATGCTAAATACCAATAGTTTCTTTATCTACCATGTCAATTCCTGTGAGAATTTTGTAGGTGGTAATCATGTCTCTCCTAACACTTGTCTTCCAGTGACATGAAGTTTAATTCGAGTAGTCTTTCCTCATAGCTCATACCCCTCAGCTTGGGAAATAATTCTGGTGGCCTACCTCTGAACTTTTTCTGATTTCATCTTGTGTTTGACTAGGTATGCACTCCATGCTGGAGCTGCATACTCTAGGATTGGTCTGACATAAAAGGTATACAATGTTCTAAATGATTCCTTATACTGTACGAGTTTCTAAAGGCAGTTTGTATGTTGGCCAGCCTTGCATTTGCTGCTGATAATATCCTTTTGATGTAGGCTTAGGGCATAATATCAACCACTAGATCTCTCTCTCTCTTTCCAATTTCTTAAGGATTTCATCTTTGTTGATACCTTGTGTACGGCCTGCTCCCTACACCTATTTTCATTACTTTCTACCTGCTTGAGTTAAACTCTAGTAGCCATATGTTGGCCCATTCCTTCAGTTTGTCCAGGTCATCTTGTAGTCTCTTGCTGTCCTCCTCTGTCATAATCCTTCTCATCATCAGCAAACTTTAAGAGGAATGAGTGTGTGGCCAGAGGTTGATGTATACATACATCCTATAGTGTGTCAATGAGGATTGGCAGACATCTACTCATGTCTGCAATTTTAGCGATAAACTCTTGCCACTCTTGCAGTCATACAGTTTTCTCCATGTCATTTATGCTTGATCACATTAACATTGTTTATTTCTTCTGTATTTCACGTCATTGTGGTAACTTAGGCTATATTATGGATATTTTTATTTTACCAGGTGGCACCTAGACTTCTCGGTTAATAGTTATGGACTCCCAATAACTAGACATTTGAATGTTGGCTGTTCTTCAGCTTAGCAGATATAAGACAGTTTAATTTTGCTGGGATCCGTGTCATTTTGTTGTTGCTTCCAACAATCTTGTGGACGTTGTTGCTAAAGAAGCCATTTGTGCCTGTCTTGTCTCCCAGAAATGAATTCTTTACTTATTACTACTGTCATTCATAAATAATCTGCAACTGTTTGAGAGAAAGATGGTTAGCTATTCCTAGTAGCAAATTATGTACAATTAAGTTTGGGCTATCCCTATGGCTTTACTCCTGTCACTGGCACAGGAAAGAAGAAAGGTTTCTGGCATGGTAACATATTGGCCACACAAGATTGACTAGGTGCCAGTGCTTCACTACTGATTTGGCCTAGGTTTGTATCCTGGCCAGGGAGGATTGACTAGATGCTAGTCCATACCTTTGCAAACAAATCCTCAACTGTTTGCCTCTATTCATCCAGTAGTAATTGGGTACTGTACTTGGTTGTTAACCACTTGGCAGGTATTGTTCCATTGACATTTAGTGGGTAAGGTTTGTCATTAGCTATTGGAAAGGGAGGGTTTCAGCATGCTAACAGGAGTCAAAAGTCGCCTGTTCCTGTACCCACCTGTGTGTTTAAAAAAAAAAAAAACTTTGGGGCACTTGATGAAACAGATCTGATGCATCTTACTATCAGAATTGCATTGTCCCACTTCGTTGATCATCTTTTGAAATGCCTTAATTTTCAGAACAGAATTGTAGGGAAGTGTTCTTTCCTACTTGTCCCTTGATGAGTTTAGGGACATTTACAGCCACATCATCATGCAAGAGCTTGGCATTTACTGTTTCTGTTGAAAATTGTGAAATCTTTGCCTCTTAATAACATGATAGAGTAACTAAAGAGCCTGCTGTTTATTGTTAGAAAAGTTGTAGAGGTAAACTTAATTTACAAATGCAGCATTTTTTTTTTTTACCTGTACATTAACTGCCTTTAGTCTGTAATATAATATGTATATATTGTGTATAATATATTTAATCAAAGTTTAAACTGAAGGTCAGTTGGATATGAACACATTAAATATGCTGTACTGTGTCTTTATGTTGACAAGTTTATAAGGTGCATGTACAGTATGAGGTTTGTTGTAAGTTGCAGAACAATAAAAACAAAACAAAACAAAGTTTTTCCTTCAGTAGAGGTGGACACCAGCTTAATATTAGAATGGTGGTGCATCGTCATAAATACAATTAAGACATCCCTTGTCTTGATTAAACTTTGGGTTGTCTGCCGGCATGGATGGTGAGCAGGTTTTCTGACATGGAGGTAAACTTCATTCTTTGAAACTCAAAAAATTTAGTGAGTAATCTTTGAACACAAGAAACTGTACCAGGAAGATTCACGCCCCCATTTCTCGAGAGGGTGGTTCCTTAAAGTGGCGAGAGGGCACTTGTACCCCACCCATGGGTAGGAGGGGGTGGTGCTTGCTCCCTTCTGCCTGAGTTATGGTACATAGGCAAAAATACAGTCAATGTGTTTACTGTGCTTGGAGACCCATATATATTGCCTATGCCCTTTCATCTGGTAGTTGAGCCTACCCAGTGGCTCTGCCCCTGTGGGGAAAGCAACCTGTCCTCAGGATACCATAGTACTCTTCACATAATGCTCATAGTTCCTTTTCTGCTAATATTCAGAGTTTCCATGTAGTATATTTAGTTATTATCTATCAGCAGGCACCAGCCCTTCCTCACATACCATAGTACCCGTCCCATCGCCTTGACAGCAGAATAGTCTGCTCAAGTTTTAATGATTGTAATTTTCCATCCCCACTTCTGGTGTGAGTTTTAGGTATCATTTTCCATTCTATTCAAGTATCACGTAACAGCTACACCCTATTGAAGGCTCGTAGTTTTGTTTTGAGAAATCCTGGTAATTCTCAGTAAATTATAACTTATTTTATGAAATAATGTATGTATGCTGTATATTTAAGTTGGCGATATAGTGTATGCAAATTAAAGAAAATGGATCGTACACTGTGGTATAGAAAACGAATTGGTTAGGGTATACTACACTACCGCCCACAGGATGGCTATAATAATTCTAATTCATTGTGTCTGGGGACAGGTAGCCAGATATATTCACACGGTAGACTTACACCAATGCCAAATTACTGACCCCGCCCAGGATGCAACCCCATAACAAGCTGACTTTCTCCTGAGTACCTACTCACTGCTAGGTGAACAGAGCATTGGCTGAAAGGAAATGTGCTCAACCATTCCTATCGCACCCGGGACTAGAACCTGGAATTCTCGATTGTGCGTCGAGAACGAATCCGACTATACTACCGGGAATGGGAACCAATACCCTTTACAAAATGGTTATGGGGTTCACAACCCCCACGGGATGGGAATATGGACCATTACACCCATAGGATGGGTATTGTGTTCAATACTAAGTATTGTGTTCAATACTAAGTATTGTGTTCAATACTAAGTATTGTGTTCAATATTAAGTATTGTGTTCAATACTAAGTATTGTGTTCAATACTACCAGTACATGTACTCTGTACCACCATGTAATCCCTGTACCACCACATGTACTCTACACCCACCCTCAAACCGCCGATGGGTATTGGATAATAGTTTTAGTTTAGTTCATTTATTATGCACCCCATACCCATCCCGTGGGCGGTAGTGGAAAGGGTTATAATGGGCTCAGGGAAAAATTAATAATTACCAAAGCAATTTATTAGACAGTTTGTGCATTCTGGGAATTGTTAGTAAATCGACCTTGTGGAATACAGAGGACGGCACGGAGACCTTGTGGGACTGGGCACAGAGGACGGCACGGAGACCTTGTGGGATTGAGCACAGAGGACGGCACGGAGACCTTGTGGGACTGAGCACAGAGGACGGCACGGAGACCTTGTGGGACTGGGCATGGAGACCTTGTGGGACTGAGCACAGAGGACGACACGGAGATCTTGTGGGACTGAGCACAGAGGACGGCACGGAGATCTTGTGGGACTGAGCACAGAGGATGGCACGGAGATCTTGTGGGACTGAGCACAGAGGATGGCACGGAGATCTTGTGGGACAGCACAGTGCTCCAAATTTAGCTAAATCATTTGCTCGTAAGGAGGGAATTAATTGCCATCTCTGATTGCCTCTAAGCAGCCTCGGGGGGGGGGGGGGGAAGCAATATTGAGAAAATAAAGAAAATCTAGTTGACTTGAAGCAAAGTTAAATAATTAATAATTTTAATGATAATTATTATTATCGTTCACCTATGGTATACATAGCTACCACATAAGGCTCCTTATTTTCCTATTTTGGATGATTTAAGGCTTAATTATAAAGATACCAGTTTAAGATTAAAACTAAACACTACCTGATACACTCACTGTAACCTACCTTACCCCTCTATTGTCAACCCATGTCTTATTTTTTTTTTTATTCAACGCTGTTTGTCTACATATTGTATTTGTGCTGCTTTTCAGTCATGTTCCCCCCATTTTTTTTTTTTACCTTTAATTGTATCTATTCTCAAAACATTTTATTCTTTTGTCCAATTAGTATTAAGTTTTAGATATTAATGTTTTCTTGCCCGAAACGCATTGCGTAATAGTGGCTTTAGGCATTGTATGTACTAGCTCTATCTATAAATTGATCCACTTATGTAAAATCTCTCTATGTATGTACCTTTCCTGAATAAACATATTATATTATTATTATATTATTATTATTATTATAGATTGTAGTGAAGTCGTCAGCGAAGATAATAGATGTTGACGGATGAATGCTCTATACTAAAATAGTTTACTGAAAATAGTTAAAAAAAAGTTATGTCTCCATTCTGTGTTAATTCTGTGTTAATCATGTTTCAACCTATGATTTAAACCACTATTCTACAGTGCATCTTGTTAAAGGCTAGCACTTAGGAGAAATCTTGGTGCTTCTCAGTAAATTATAATAAGCATTATAAATTATTACATATAATAATGATGCTTTCGCTAAACAATATTATATACAATAGTGTAAGCTTTGAAAATCTTAGAGAATGTGTTGTAGGAACGTCAACAGAAAACGACGCGACGTTGGAATATCTGAGGTACACTACTGCAAAAAGGATGGCTCTAGGGTCCACAACAAGTCACTCGATGTTTGAGACCCACTGTCACCCAAAAGGTTAGGTATGGGATCCACTTCCCCTCTGTTGGATGGGTATGTGGTCCACTAAATCTTTGAATGTTAGATATTAAGTCACTGCACATTCCTCTCAAGTGTGCTCTATATATTTAAAATTGTAATAAATATATATAAATAAATATAAATATGTTTATTCAGGTAAGGTACATACATAGTGATTTTACATAAATGGATCGATGTTAAACCGTTAATGTTAAACGGTTAATGTTAAACCTGACCTTAACGCTTCCTAGAAGATTGTAACAGAATCCATGGGCACCACACTAGAAACAAATACCTATTTGATATTCCACGATTGCGATTTAACCAAACTAGAAATGCTCTGCAAATCAAGGGACCCAGAATGTGGAATGATCTTCCCAATCACATCAAAGGCTGTACCCTTCTCAACCAGTTTAAGAGAAAATTAAGTACTACCTAATAAACTCTCTGTAATCTACCTATACCCCCTAAATGTCACTTTACCATGTCTTGCTATTTTCAAACAATACTCTTTGTTGACTAATGTGTTATAACTCCTGATATCCGCCATGTTTTCTTTTCATCTTCTTTTTTTTCTTTTTCAACTCAATTTATGCTTTGATCTCAATTAATATTATGTTTTGCCTAAGTGCTTTTTCCCTGCCCGAAGCGCAGTGCGTATTATTGGCTTTAGGCATTGTATGTACTAGCTCTATCTAAAAATCCAACATTATGTTTGTAACTCATCTTCTATGTATGTACTTTTAACTGAATAAACATTTGATTTGATTTGATTTAAGTTTTGAAGAGAGGAGCGTCGAGGACCCATCCTGCGTCACGAAATGATCGTTGAGGACGCCACTTGTGCAGAATAATAGTCATAGATGTGTGATAATGGTATGATAGACAGAATACTTATGAGCTACAAGAATTTTGCCCCAAGAGTGCATCCATTGTGTAAGGATGCAACACACTTATTAGTATGCTGTGTTACTATATTAACCTGCAATGTTAAATGGGATTCTTGTCTTGTATTGTGATTTGTGTATTTGTACTCACTGAATTTGTGCGCCCCTTGAGGGACTTGAAGTGGAGGGGGGTAGAAATAGCCTGAGCTACTCTATCTCTTTGAAATATATTTTTTTCTTGTCTCATTAGACATACTTGAACTTGAACTTGCAGAATAATATTCTGAAAAATGTCATCCTAGACGTTAATAGTTATTATAAAGCATGCATTTTCACACTTAAATAAGTTAAAATCACCAAATTTGTTATTAACGAGCAATATCTTAAGTCGATTGACAGCAAATATTTAACATCGTCTAGTGTTGTGTCGGGAACTTTGAGTTGTTGGGATTCTTAATTGGTTATTGCATATACTTTGTTATATTGTAGTTATCGAGCGGCCAGTAACAGTTCTTGACTGACGAACGATTACTACTTATTTATTTATTTTTATTTATATATATACGAAAAGATACATTGGGTTATGAGAGTACATAGCATTGATGTTTTTACATTCTTATAAAGCCACTAACACGCCTAGAGCGTTTCGGGCAGGCCCTTAATCTAACAGATAATTTTAAGTCGGTAATTTCTAGCAAAATTGAAAACATGTTAACAGGTACATTGTAAGAAAATTTGATAGAAATTAGTAGATAGGTTAAAGTAAAATTTGAGGGTTATCAACTAGTACTTTGTAGTCTAATTTGAGGATTATTTAAATGTATAACGCAGTAAAATATGCGTTCAATATAACAACCATGAATAAAGATGATAGCAATGATTACAATGGTAAATTTGTATGGCTTGGTTACATATATTGGGGGTTGGGTAGCACAAGATACAGTGCTAGTTTAAAGCACTAGGTTGGAAACGATGAAGATGAAATTAGGTACTTTTTGGTTTTATTTTTAATAAGGCAAAAGCTTTACTTCACTGTCGATTCTATTGCAAATGTTGCTCTGTTGTTCCTGTTGTTTCGTTGCAACAGATACAATAGAATATTGTATTTGGTTTGCGAATTAGATTTTAAAATTAACAACTTCAAATATTGAAATTGGGAATCATTATTGGTTCATTAGAGACTCGTTCGTATTTGGGGAAGTGAAGGAGTGACTGTTGGCCATTTATAATTGACACTTCAGACTCGCAAAATGTTAACCAATGGGGTGAGTTTAAGGGTGAATGTCAACCAATCAGCAGCCGGGTTTGGTTGAATGCTGGATATAAAAGGGACGATGAGACAAAAATCACTTCAGTGAGGTTTACCTCACTTTTGGTATACAGTTCCAGGTTCGTCTCTTGAGGTTTAGCTGTATGTGGAAGATCCTCCCTCCCTTCTCCAATGGTTGCGTCCCCTCCCTCCCTCCAATTGTTGCGTCCGCCCGCCCACCCTCCCTCCAATGGTTGCGTCCCCTCCCTCCCTCCCTCCAATTGTTGCCTCCCCTCCCTCCAATTGTTGCGTCCCCTCCCTCCCTCCCTCCAATTGTTGCGTCCCTCCTCCCTCCCCCTTTGTTGCGTCTCCCTTTCCCCTGGGTCCCCGTACTGGAGCTAGTTAAATTCGGTGTATGGGGGGGTGGGGGGACTACCATTATTCAAAGTTTTCCTTGACGAATCAAAGGTTAGATTAAGTGCGCATAATGCTGCGTATGGCACTGTAGCTGACCCAAACTGGCCTGTGGCGCTCCTCGATCTACCCCACTTGTATCATGCGAGAGACTAGCGGTTAACGTCTGGCTTCAGCCTTAAAATCGGTTAAATATACATTACGAATTTCTAAGTGTACAATGGGGTTAACTATTAGCTTTTAAAACTGCAAATTCAAAAGTAAACTTAGAACGGTTTAATAACACGACTACTTAATTCAGCAGGCTAGTTTTCAGTTTAATTTATTATGCACCCCATACCCATCCCGTGGGCGGTAGTGGAAAGGGTTAGAGGCATATAATGGGCTCAGGGACTGAACCCCACAATTCATTTAGCTAAGCAAGTTACAATCTTGAGCTAGTTACAAAATTCAATAAAAGTCGTCTCGTCAACAATTAATGGGTTCGAGATCGACCTCAAGTACAGGTTCTAAATTAAGCAACTGATATATGTGGAGAGCTAGTGTCATAATTTGTTTGTCCTGCACACCGCCCCCCATCCAGTGGGCAGCGGTGGATAAATAAAATAATAAATATTGGTTATTGGATAGGTTACAATCACTAGTTACTACCTACAGTTAGCAAACTGGGGATATTTGGCTAAAATTTCTGGTAGCAGATCATTTTGAATGAATTATTTACACATCGTTGGAACATTGGTTATAGAATTGTCTCTAAATTCAAGTATCTTTTCGCACTCCATCACATAGTGACGGAGGGTGTGCGAATAATTTTGTTGACACAGATTACATTTGGTCAGGTCTACATCGGCAGATATTGAGAATTCCCAGAGATACTTGTAACAGAGTCTAAGCCGAGCAATAGTAACATCTAAGTCTCCTGATTTTATTGGACGATCCATATATGTGTGGCTCCTCATTCTAATAATGGGTGATTAGTGAAATTTTCTACAAAGTATGAACCAGGATAAGTTAATCTTTATGTATCCATGGTGTTATTTTTCTTACCTTCAACGCTAATTATATAACTGCCTGTCATATTAATCGTACAAGTGCCTTAATTTACCCATTATAATTTCTACGGAATTGACGCGTATAATAAATCTCTAATGTGTTAAAGTTTCACCCCATGATTTAAACTATAATCCTGCAGTGCATCCTGCTAAAGGTTAGCACTTGGAAATCTTGATGCTTCCCAGTAAATTATAATAAGCGTACTATAAATTACTACATATAATAACGCTTTTGCTGAACATATATAAAATAGTGTACGCTTCCATCTTAAAGAATGGATTGTAGGAACGTTCACAGAAAACGTTGAAATATAATGGGGTAAACTATTGTAAACAAGATGGCCCACAAGAAGTCACACAATGTTTGTTCACTACCAACAAAAAGGATAGGTATGGGGTCCACTTCCACCTGTTAGATTTACGGGCTATTCATGACTCTTGGGTGGCTTAATCTTTAAAAATCAATCGCTTGTTAGATGGGTATTGGGCTCATTACAACCTGTTGGATGGGTACGGGGCTAAGTACCGGACCACAAGATGATGGGTATGGGGCTGAATATACCACACACCCATCCTGTGGTCGGCAGAGCTCCTCCACACCCATCCTGTGCGCTGTAGTGGACGCCACACCCATCCTGTGGGCGGCACAGTGGATGCCACACCCATCCTGTGGGCGGCACAGTGGACGCCACACCCATCCAATTATTACTTAACATATACCGTTGA
This sequence comes from Procambarus virginalis, assembly GCA_020271785.1. Lineage (NCBI taxonomy): Eukaryota > Metazoa > Arthropoda > Malacostraca > Decapoda > Cambaridae > Procambarus > Procambarus virginalis. Next base: position 9,394,272 of record WNGS01113158.1, on the reverse strand, counting down.
TAGGTTAAGTAATAATTGTAAAAAAGAAGCAATAAGATGTTTATCTTAACATACTAAGAAGGTTCGGTGAGGTCGGTGTTTTCTATGAAGCTTTTCAAGGTAAACTAAAATATTCACAATCAATTAGTATGCCACATAAGCACTTATTAAATAAGCCAATATTGACTATAAGCAAGTGCGAGAACGGGTTGCCTGTAGTCGGCAGAGCTCCCGCACACCCATCCTGTGGGCCGTAGTGGACCCCTCACTCATCCTGTGGTCGGCAGAGCTCCCCCCACGCCCGTCCTGTGGTCGGCAGAGCTCCCCCCACGCCCGTCCTGTGGTCGGCAGAGCTCCCCCCACGCCCGTCCTGTGGTCGGCAGAGCTCCCCCCACGCCCGTCCTGTGGTCGGCAGAGCTCCCCCCACGCCCGTCCTGTGGTCGGCAGAGCTCCCCCCACGCCCGTCCTGTGGTCGGCAGAGCTCCCCCCACGCCCGTCCTGTGGTCGGCAGAGCTCCCCCCACGCCCATCCTGTGGTCGGCAGGCCTCCCCCACGCCCATCCTGTGGTCGGCAGAGCTCCCCCACACCCATCCTGTGGTCGGCAGAGCTCCCCCACATCCATCCTGTGGTCGGCACAGCTCCCCCACACCCATCCTGTGGTCGGCAGAGCTCACCTACACCCATCTTGAGGGCCGTAGGTGACCCCCACACCCATCCTGTGGTCGGCAGAGCTCCCCCACGCCCATCCTGTGGTCGGCAGAGCTCCCCCACGCCCATCCTGTGGTCGGCAGAGCTCCCCCACGCCCATCCTGTGGTCGGCAGAGCTCCCCCACGCCCATCCTGTGGTCGGCAGAGCTCCCCCACGCCCATCCTGTGGTCGGCAGAGCTCCCCCACGCCCATCCTGTGGTCGGCAGAGCTCCCCCACGCCCATCCTGTGGTCGGCAGAGCTCCCCCACGCCCATCCTGTGGTCGGCAGAGCTCCCCCACGCCCATCCTGTGGTCGGCAGAGCTCCCCCACGCCCATCCTGTGGTCGGCAGAGCTCCCCCACGCCCATCCTGTGGTCGGCAGAGCTCCCCCACGCCCATCCTGTGGTCGGCAGAGCTCCCCCACGCCCGTCCTGTGGTCGGCAGAGCTCCCCCACGCCCATCCTGTGGTCGGCAGAGCTCCCCCACGCCCGTCCTGTGGTCGGCAGAGCTCCCCCACGCCCGTCCTGTGGTCGGCAGAGCTCCCCACGCCCATCCTGTGGTCGGCAGAGCTCCCCCACGCCCATCCTGTGGTCGGCAGAGCTCCCCCACGCCCATCCTGTGGTCGGCAGAGCTCCCCCACGCCCATCCTGTGGTCGGCAGAGCTCCCCCACGCCCATCCTGTGGTCGGCAGAGCTCCCCCACGCCCATCCTGTGGTCGGCAGAGCTCCCCCACGCCCATCCTGTGGTCGGCAGAGCTCCCCCACGCCCATCCTGTGGTCGGCAGAGCTCCCCACGCCCATCCTGTGGTCGGCAGAGCTCCCCCACGCCCATCCTGTGGTCGGCAGAGCTCCCCCACGCCCATCTGTGGTCGGCAGAGCTCCCCCACGCCCATCCTGTGGTCGGCAGAGCTCCCCCACGCCCATCCTGTGGTCGGCAGAGCTCCCCCACGCCCATCCTGTGGTCGGCAGAGCTCCCCCACGCCCATCCTGTGGTCGGCAGAGCTCCCCCACGCCCATCCTGTGGTCGGCAGAGCTCCCCCACGCCCATCCTGTGGTCGGCAGAGCTCCCCCACGCCCATCCTGTGGTCGGCAGAGCTCCCCACGCCCATCCTGTGGTCGGCAGAGCTCCCCCACGCCCATCCTGTGGTCGGCAGAGCTCCCCCACGCCCATCCTGTGGTCGGCAGAGCTCCCCCACGCCCATCCTGTGGTCGGCAGAGCTCCCCCACGCCCATCCTGTGGTCGGCAGAGCTCCCCACGCCCATCCTGTGGTCGGCAGAGCTCCCCCACGCCCATCCTGTGGTCGGCAGAGCTCCCCCACGCCCATCCTGTGGTCGGCAGAGCTCCCCCACGCCCATCCTGTGGTCGGCAGAGCTCCCCCACGCCCATCCTGTGGTCGGCAGAGCTCCCCCACGCCCATCCTGTGGTCGGCAGAGCTCCCCCACGCCCATCCTGTGGTCGGCAGAGCTCCCCACGCCCATCCTGTGGTCGGCAGAGCTCCCCCACGCCCATCCTGTGGTCGGCAGAGCTCCCCCACGCCCATCCTGTGGTCGGCAGAGCTCCCCCACGCCCATCCTGTGGTCGGCAGAGCTCCCCACGCCCATCCTGTGGTCGGCAGAGCTCCCCCACGCCCATCCTGTGGTCGGCAGAGCTCCCCCACGCCCATCCTGTGGTCGGCAGAGCTCCCCCACGCCCATCCTGTGTCGGCAGAGCTCCCCACGCCCATCCTGTGGTCGGCAGAGCTCCCCCACGCCCATCCTGTGGTCGGCAGAGCTCCCCACGCCCATCCTGTGGTCGGCAGAGCTCCCCACGCCCATCCTGTGGTCGGCAGAGCTCCCCCACCCATCCTGTGGTCGGCAGAGCTCCCCACGCCCATCCTGTGGTCGGCAGAGCTCCCCCACGCCCATCCTG